>CM076846.1:94019480-94619480 GCA_039519185.1 Astragalus membranaceus
CATTCGCCCTGTGAAGATGTCAAAGGGGAAGGTTATTCAAGAAGAGATGGTCATCTTTCAAGCCCCCAGCGACTCTTAAATTGTAATTTTTTGGTGTAATCTTTGCCCGCCTGCGAGCGGTGTTTAAATGGGGCGCCCGGGTTTCGACCGAGGCGTCCTTATTTGTAATCAATGACAATTTCTGACAATTTCTATCTGAATTCCAGCCCGTTTAATTGCTTTATACTTGGATTTGATTCTTTATTGATATGGTCGGTCGCGACCAAAGAATGTCGTATGGGCCATTCGATGGCACTCTTTTTAGGCCGCTCGGCGGCTTTCGCTTGGGCCATTCGATGGCACTCTTTTTAGGCCGCTCGGCGGCTTTCGCTTGGGCCATTCGATGGCACTCTTTTTAGGCCGCTCGGCGGCTTTCATTTGGGCCATTCGATGGCACTCTTTTTAGGCCGCTCGGTGGCTTTCATTTGGGCCATTCGATGGCACTCTTCTGGTCGCTCGATTGCTACTCGCATGGTGAGCGACCGTGCATTCAATTTGCATGAAAATAAAACACAAGTGAAATTTTAAGGTCGGTCCTCAGTAAAAAACCCCAGTGGGGAAAAAGAGCGACCGCCTGTTCTTTATTGATCAAATGATGTTTACAACTTAGACGTAATATTTTCTCAATTTGTCAGCGTTCCATGTTCTGGGGATGGTCGCCCCTTCCATGGTTTCTAGCTCGTAAGCTCCCTTTCCAGTCTTGCTGATGACACGGTATGGTCCTTCCCAATTGGCGGCGAGCTTTCCCTGGCGAGCGTTCTTATTCCCTACGTCGGCCCTCCTGAGGACTAGCTGCCCAATGGAGAATTCCCTCTTCTGGACGCGGGCGTTGTATCTTGCAGCGACCTTCTGTTTGATGAGTTGCTCCCTAAGTGACGCCTTAGTTCGCAGCTCATCAACCAGGTCGAGTTCTTCTCTTGTTGCTTGCTCATTTGCGGCCGGCGTTGGTGGGTTGGTCGTCCTCCAACTTAACTCTCCCATCTCAATCGGGATGACCGCATCAGTACCATAGACCAGTCTAAATGGTGACTCCCCGGTCGAAGAATGGGGGGTCGTTCTGTAGGCCCAAAGGACTGACTGTAGCTCTTCTGCCCAATTGCCTTTGGCTTCATCTAATCTTCTTTTCAGCCCGCGTAGTATTACCCTGTTGGCCGCTTCTGCCTGGCCATTGGTTTGCGGGTGCTCGACCGAGGTGAAACGCTGTTTCACGCCAAGGCCGGCCAGCATTTCTCTGAATTTTCTGTCAGCGAACTGAGTTCCATTGTCCGTCACCAGTTGCTGAGGCACTCCGAAGCGGGCGAGCACATTCTTCCCAAAGAACTTAGATACCTTCGCTGAGGTAATGGTGGCAAGTGGCTCTGCTTCTATCCACTTGGTGAAGTAGTCGACCGCAACGATCAGGAATTTCAGCTGACCTGGTGCAGGTGGAAAGGGGCCGAGCAAGTCCATGCCCCACCAAGCGAACGGCCAAGGTGGGGTTAGGCTGTGCAGTTCTGTTGAGGGCGCTATATGCACGTCTGCGTGGATCTGGCATTTCTTGCATTTTTGCACAAGTAACTTGGCATCCTCTTCCATGGTCGGCCAATAGTATCCGGCCCTGAGTGCCTTCTTAGCAACCGACCGACCACCTTGATGGCTACCACAATGGCCTTCATGGATATCCCTGAGTACATGGTCGGCTTCGACCGACGTAAGACATCTCAGCAATGGGGATGAAAAGCCCCTTCTGTACAGTCTTCCTTCAATCAATGAATATTTGGTCGCCCGCAACCTCAGGAGCCTTGCTGCCTTCGGGTCGCAAGGTTCTACCCCATTAAGAATATACTGCAAGATGGGAGTAATCCAGTCTCTGTCTAGGTCGACCGCTAGAATGGCTAATGGTTGAGCGGGCTTAGTAGACACGCTCGGTCGAGTTAATGTCTCCTGAATTAGACTTCTATGATTCCCAGGAGCCTTTGTACTGGCTAACTTTGATAGGATGTCAGCGCTCACGTTCTCTGTCCTGGGGACGTGCTTAACATCTGCTCGGTTGAATTGCCTGAGCAGGTCCCTTACCTTGGCCAAATAATTCTTCAGGACGTCGTCCTTTGCGTCGTATAGGTCCTGAATTTGGGATACTACCAGTAGAGAGTCGGAGTGAAGTTCGACACGGTCGACGTTAAACTCTTTGGCTAACTGCAGCCCGGCAATGCACGCTTCGTACTCGGCCTGATTGTTTGAAGTGTGAAATGCGAAAGTTAAAGACACTTCAACAGTAAGTCCTTCTGAGTTCTCAAGTATCAAGCCGGCCCCACTTCCTTTGCTGTTGGAGGATCCGTCTACGTGCAAAGTCCAGGTAGTGACGGCCTGATCATCTGGTATTGGAGTTCCGTTGTCCGTCACCAGTTGCTGAGGCACTCCGAAGCGGGCGAGCACATTCTTCCCAAAGAACTTAGATACCTTCGCTGAGGTAATGGTGGCAAGTGGCTCTGCTTCTATCCACTTGGTGAAGTAGTCGACCGCAACGATCAGGAATTTCAGCTGACCTGGTGCAGGTGGAAAGGGGCCGAGCAAGTCCATGCCCCACCAAGCGAACGGCCAAGGTGGGGTTAGGCTGTGCAGTTCTGTTGAGGGCGCTATATGCACGTCTGCGTGGATCTGGCATTTCTTGCATTTTTGCACAAGTAACTTGGCATCCTCTTCCATGGTCGGCCAATAGTATCCGGCCCTGAGTGCCTTCTTAGCAACCGACCGACCACCTTGATGGCTACCACAATGGCCTTCATGGATATCCCTGAGTACATGGTCGGCTTCGACCGACGTAAGACATCTCAGCAATGGGGATGAAAAGCCCCTTCTGTACAGTCTTCCTTCAATCAATGAATATTTGGTCGCCCGCAACCTCAGGAGCCTTGCTGCCTTCGGGTCGCAAGGTTCTACCCCATTAAGAATATACTGCAAGATGGGAGTAATCCAGTCTCTGTCTAGGTCGACCGCTAGAATGGCTAATGGTTGAGCGGGCTTAGTAGACACGCTCGGTCGAGTTAATGTCTCCTGAATTAGACTTCTATGATTCCCAGGAGCCTTTGTACTGGCTAACTTTGATAGGATGTCAGCCCTCACGTTCTTTGTCCTGGGGACGTGCTTAACATCTGCTCGGTTGAATTGCCTGAGCAGGTCCCTTACCTTGGCCAAATAATTCTTCAGGACGTCGTCCTTTGCGTCGTATAGGTCCTGAATTTGGGATACTACCAGTAGAGAGTCGGAGTGAAGTTCGACACGGTCGACGTTAAACTCTTTGGCTAACTGCAGCCCGGCAATGCACGCTTCGTACTCGGCCTGATTGTTTGAAGTGTGAAATGCGAAAGTTAAAGACACTTCAACAGTAAGTCCTTCTGAGTTCTCAAGTATCAAGCCGGCCCCACTTCCTTTGCTGTTGGAGGATCCGTCTACGTGCAAAGTCCAGGTAGTGACGGCCTGATCATCTGGTATTGGAGTCATCTCAGCGATGAAGTCGGCCAACACTTGTGCTTTAGCGGCCGATCTGGCCTCAAACTTGATTCCAAACTCACTGAGTTCCACAGCCCACTTGATCATACGCCCTGCAAGGTCAGGTCGGTGAAGGATTTGCCTAATAGGCTGGTCGGTCCTTACCACGACCTGATGAGCGACGAAGTAAGGGCGTAATCTACGAGCGGCCACAAGTAATGCCAAGGCTAGTTTCTCAATCTTCTGGTACCTGATTTCTGGGCCTTGAAATACCTTGCTGATGAAATAGACCGGGTTTTGCTTTAGGTCGCATTCCCTGACCAGAACGGCGCTCATGGCTTCGTCCGTTATGGCCAAGTACAAGTAAAGTGTCTCCCCCGGTTGCGGCTTGGTCATGATGGGCGGGTTGGTCAGTGCCGCCTTCAGCTCGTCCAATGCTCGCTGGCATTGATCGGTCCATTCAAATTCGACTTCCTTCTTCAAAAGCTTGAACAGTGGAAGAGATTTGCACGCTGATTTAGGTATGAATCGCGATAGGGCAGCGACCATACCATTCAATTGCTGGATCTCTTTCTTCGTAGTGGGTGGCCTCATGTCGGCGACCGCCCTACACTTATCAGGGTTCGCTTCAATCCCTCGCTCTGTTAAGTGGAAGCCCAGGAACTTGCCCGCCCTTACTCCGAAGGTGCACTTCTCTGGATTCAGCCTTAAAGAATTCTTCCTTGCTTCCTCAAAGATTTCCCTTAGGTCGTTGATATGGTCCTGGTCGGTCTTGCTCTTAATTATCATGTCGTCTAAGTAGACCTCTGATATGCGACCGATCTGACGCCTAAAAACCTTGCTCATCATTCTCTGATAGGTCGCTCCGGCGTTCTTCAGACCAAAAGGCATTACCTTGTACTGGAAGTTTCCCCGATCGGTCATGAACGCGGTCTTATGACGATCGGGTGGGTACATGGTGATCTGATTATATCCTGAATAGGCGTCTAGAAAAGATAGAAGTTTATAGCCCGCTGCCCCGTCGACCAATTTGTCAATGCTTGGCAGTGGAAAGGCGTCCTTCGGGCATGCCTTGTTCAGGTCGGTATAATCGACGCACATGCGCCATTTACCATTTTTCTTCTTTACCAACACGACGTTGGAGAGCCATGTTGTATACTTGATCTCCTCAATGAAATTGGCCTTGATGAGGTCGTCAACTGCCTGGGCGGCCGCCAGTGCTTTCTCTTCACTCTGAGTTCGCCTCCTTTGTGCGACCGGCCTTGCTGTCTCATCAACGGACAGTTGGTGGCAGGCAATTTCAATTGGGATACCGGGCATGTCTGATGCCTGCCATGCAAAAAGGTCCGCGTAATCCCTGAGACAGGTGATGAGCTCTTGTTTGTCTTCTTCAGGTAGGTCGCTCCCCAACTTAACTGTTTTAGTTGGGTCGTCCATTAACTGAACATCGATCAATTCTCCGTGGGGCTCAGGCCTCTTAAGTCTATTCTTTAGCTCGCGGGCTAAATCATCGTCGTCGTCATCAGGGTCGCTGTCAGGGTCGTATCGAGCATCCAAGTCGGCCACATTGACCTGATGCCCTTCTCCAAGATTCTGAGGTTTAGCATTCGTCACCTCCATGTCACAAATTTCTTGATAGAGGAAATGGCTCCTCATAGCCGCCTCCATGTCGGCCATCACTGTCACCACTTGGTCGTTTTTACTGTAAAACTTCATCTTCAGATGTACAGTTGAGGCTACGGCCTCCAATTTCCCCAGAGTTGGGCGGCCAATGATGCAGTGGTAACACGATCTGATTGGCAGAACTAAGAACGTCGTTCTGACCGTCCTGTACGACGTGCTGCCGCTCGTGTCATCTCCAAAAGTGACGAGTAACTCTATCGTCCCCAATGGGTAGGTGGTCGACCCATTGAACCCGGTCAGTGGAGTGGGTACTGCTTGGGGAATAATCTCGCTCCTATCCACATTCAACTTGTCAATCAATTCTTCGAACATGATGTCGGCCGAGCTCCCCTGGTCGACCAGTATTCTTCTAACCTCAGTGTTGGCCATTACGGCCGATACTACCAAGGGTACATAATTGTTAACTTTTCCATCAAGCAAGTCTTCGTCCCCAAAGGAAATGGGCGGTCTATTCGAGGCCGGCCGTGGGGTTGAAGTTGAACCGACCATCATGAGCTCGTTCCACTTCCTCTTCATCGCCTTGTTGGACTCTCTGATGTCCAACGGATTACCTCCATGGATGACCATGGCTACGTTGCGGCCCTTTGACTGTCTGGGGTCGCGCTCTTCCTCTGAACTGTTACGCGCTTGCTCGATCGTTGAGTTAACGATCGCCTTACCTTTGTCATTGGCGGGTTGGCCAACGGCTCTTTGATCAGGGCGATCGTTACCATCATCTTTGACATACTGCCTCAACTTGCCCTTCTGTATGAGGTCTTCTATGTCATCTTTTAGGGCCATGCAGTCATTGGTGTCATGCCCCTTGCTCTTGTGATATCTGCAGTATTTCTTTGTAGGCCGACCTCCTTTCTTCAATACTAAAGGATCAGGTCGCCTCACACCAGTGAATTCATTGTTCTGGCACTCCGTAAAGATCTGCGCGATCGGAGTGTTTAATTTTGTACGCTGCTCGTACCTCTTGGGCCGGTATTCGGGCTTACTGTCACGGTCCTGCCCCTTGACCGACCTGCCAGCATCTTCCTTGGGACGCGCGCGGGCGCCCTTGTCGGCCGCTAATTGCTCCTCATAGCCCATATGGTCGTTGGCCCTTCTGAGGAACAGGCCGAGGTCGTAGTAGCGGTTCAGAGAAAACTCTTCAGCGAATCTGTGGCTCTTTCTTATACCACGCTTGAGGTACTTCAGCTTGTCCGTATCTGACAGGTTGCGGACTGTATCGGCCTCTGTCATGAACCGGTCGATAAACTCCCTCAATGATTCATTTTCTCCTTGGACGACCGAATCCAAGTGCTCTTCGTAACGATATTGACAACGGTTGGCTGTGTAATTGGCCAAGAACATCGCCACAAGACCTTCCCAAGAAGCGACTGAGTTGGGACGCAGAGATTCCCACCATTCTAGCGCCCGACCTTCGAGCGACTGAGGGAAGAGTCTGCACTTCATCGTTCGTCCCAGCTCCCTGTAGCTACAGTAATTGTTGAAGTACATCAGATGTTTGTCTGGATCCCCGCGACCGTTGAACTTGTTCAGGTTTGGGGGCTTCCTCAGGTCCCTTGGGATGCGATAGCGCCTAATCTCGCTGGTGAAAGGCCCCTGCCCGGTCGGGATGGGATTCTGCCCGTAAGGCTGCATGGCAGCATAAGCTTGGTCGACGGGCAAACCGTAAAGGCCGACCGGTTGACCAAGGAGTCTATCAGCAATTGGAGGGCGTCCATGGTATTGTGGAGCACGTGGCGACGACCGTCTTCTAGGCCGCTCCGAATTGTTCCTTCTCGGTCGGCTGATGGCATGGGAGACATCTCTAATCTCCCCGTTGCTGTAGTCGTCGAACTCCTCATACGAGTCCCACGACCTGCTTCTTGATCGGCGGGATCCTGAGGACTCGTTGGACGAGTATCTTGTTGGCGACCCTTCTGACTCTGGTCGGTAGCTTGAGTCAGCGTAGTCGTAATCTTCTCCGGGGGAGCGATGATGGCGACTTCTTCGACGAGGAGGCGACCTGTGAACGATCGCCCTTCTTGGAGGATTGCGTCTTGGAGGAGCTGCTCTTCGTGGTGGTGAACGATGGGGCCGGGATGGTTGGCCTCGGTGACCGCTGTCCGCTCGCGGGCGGATTGAGATCGAACCTCTCTCATAACGTTCGATCAGTTCGTCTCGATCAGCGATCACTTGATTCTTTTGCTCCAGAATTTGTATGAGCGCTTGGGTTACGTGCTCTGGCAACGCTTCTGGAATTCCTGCTTCGGCCAGCTCGGCCGGTAGTTGCGGGGCTGGTTGGGTAACTGGCCCGCGACCGCCCTGTACTGAGGGTTCTTGGCGAGGCTCATCTTGTGATTCATGAACGGTCTCAGGCATGCCCTCTGGGGTCCGTTGAGGTCGGGGCTGCCCAGAGGTGTTGAGCCTGGAAGAAGTACGTATCTGACGCGGCGGCATGATTTGATGTGGAATAGCGCTCGGGCCTCCCACTGTGGTCGCCAATTGATCGTACCTGATCAATACGATGGGTTGTTGTTGGTAACGTTGATCGGTCGCTGTGATGAGGGACCGAGTTGTAAGCCGCACGCGGGTGGTACCTGCAAAGGCACTCCAACGCTCAAGTCAGAGGTGCTTCAACGGGCAGGGTCACAAGGTGAGTAAAAACATACCTGAAGCCACATGCTGGTGTGGTATATATAAGACTGGCGTTCTAGCCGTTGCGCAATTTACGGGATCGGCCGCATCTTGCGGAGCAAGGTAGATGATGGGCCGCGTTGGGCCGGCCTTGGTCGAGTGGGCCGCTGGCCCAGGTTGCACCTGGCTGCTGCGCGCAGCACCCCCTTGCTGTAGGCTGCGCTAGACTGTCTCGTTGGGCCTATTGGGCCACTCCAGAACAGATGTTAAAGCAATCTTACTCCCAATCTTGTCTAACAATCCCATAGTCTTCATCTTCTCATTTTCATAGATGTTGATAATATCACTTTTAACTGTGTTTCGACATGGAACCTTGAACAAAGGTTGAAGACCTTCTGAATATACGTTGAACCCCAAGTGATCAACTATGGAAAGTGGATACTAATGGAGAATTATCATATTAGCAAGGTCTTTTCTTGATTTCTCTGGATCAAAATGATAGTTACTCAAATAAGTAGATGACCCATCTGCCTTCTTTTGTTCTCTCAACAAGATTGATTGTCTTATATCCTTAAATGGTCTTCTGTTACAAGAAAAATAATGTCTACGCAAATGATTAGTTCCATCAGATCTTTTACCCACTAAAGGTTTGTTGCAGTAGTTACATACAGCTTTTTCTTCCCCCTTGATTGTTTTTCTCTGGAAGTGGTTCCAAACAATTGACACCCTTTTTCTCTTACCATTAATGGTCAACTCATCATCATCAGCATCAAGGTCAATTGGAGGAGTAAGATTTTCATCTTCTTCTAATGGGGATTCAATGGGGGAAGAATTAGGAGTACTGCCTGCAATATCAGTAGAAGATTGTGTGGGAGAAAAGCTAACTTCACATTCCTTTGAGGGAATCTTTCCAGTTGAATTTTCCATCTAGAATTTCTGCAATTTAATAAGAAGCATATATATTGTCATACTTAACCAAATAAAAAGTAGTCGAGAATGAGAAATGTGTGAACTCCAACATAAGTGTAATAATAAACAAAGAAATGTATACCAGGCTGTTTGCAAGCAGAGTTGCTATGAAGCTGTGAAGTAGAGCTGTAGAGGGTACGTACTAGAAGGAAGATGCACTCAAGGTTTACAAACTTATAGGCTATAGCTCCAAGAGGAAGGCAAGAGGTTACGAAGGCAAGAGGTCGAGGGGTTCTTGAAAGGAAAGAAATAAATGAGTTTATGATTTTCAATATCTAGGGACTAGGGAAGGCAAGAGGTCGAGGGGCCTTGAAAATGAAAGGAATGAAATAAATGATTTTATGATTTTAGATCTAGGGACTAGGTTCAGAAGTTACTATATAAGAGAAGTAAAAATTATATATAGATATATATATATATATGCGGGCTGCGGGGCGGGCTGGGCACTAGGGTGCCCGTACCCGCGCCCATCCCCTGTGGAAAATTGCGGGTAAATGCCCAAGCCCGCGCCCAGGCCGAATGGGCGGGCTTTTTTGCTGCCCATTGCGGGTTTTTTTTGCGGGTGCCCACTGGGCTTGGGTCCAATTGCCATCCCTAAGTTGCAGCGCCAGAATTAAGCATAATAGCAACAGTCAATTCAGTAAGAGTTCTATTTTTCCTTTCCGCTTTACCATTCATTTCAGGTGAATATGGTGCAGTCGTTTCATGTATGATTCCATTCAACTTATAAAAGTCAATAATAACTGGGAATCATACTCAGTTCCTCTATCACTTCGAAAACGCTTTATCTTTTTCCCAAATTGATTATCAATTTCCTTTACAAAAATTTTGAGCATGTCAAGCGCTTCACTTTTATTTTTCATAAGATTTACAAATGTGTAGTCTGAGCAATTGTCAATAAAAGTTATAAAATAGCGTTTACCATTTCTGGTCAAAGTTCTGTCTAGTTCGCAAATATCAGAGTGTATCAAATCTAGCGGCTCTCATTCTCTAATGACGGATTTGTGAGATGCTTTTGTAATTTTGGCTTGACTACAAAATTCGCATTTATGAAAATCATTTAACGATAGTTTGGGAATTATTCCTAAATTGCACATATTAGAAATTAGAAATAACGCGCTTATTGACATGACATAAACGAGAGTGCCAAATATTAAAATCACACAACATATAAGCAGAAGGAAAAACTTTATTGATTTCAAGGTCAATTTGAATTAGTGTCTTGTCTCAAGGTCAATTTTTGGATGAGTTGCCTAGTGGGTATATGTACATGACTTACTCAGTAGAATGACAACTGATTTCCTTCACTACCATATTTGGGCTCTATTATTTCGAACTACTGTTGGAACCAGATGGATCTAGAAATAAAAAATAATATAAAAAGAATAATTTTACCCTAATGTATACTTGAACATACAGGGTATTCCTAGACCACCGTCAACAAAAGATCAAAGATTTTATTTATGTCCTAATAAATAAATATATATTTAAAGCATAGGACGCATGACGCATGAGGCATATTGTGTGTTTATCATCTAGTCTACAAAAAAACATAAGGTTTTTACTATGACTAAGAAGCCTCAAGTATCTGACCAAGGAAGCATGATTTGACCAAGTTCTCTAGACAAGTGTCTATTCTACTTGAAGACATGATTTACAATCAACAAGCAGCTAGCTTGAAGAAGGTTGCATCTGAACACGAAAGCATCTGTCTGAAACACAACGTCTGTTCGATGAAGCATCTGGTTATAGCTTTGTTGACATCAAGATCAAGATTCTGTTCAAGTACTTAATGACATTTATGAAAAAATCTACAAAGAGAAGCAAAATTAATGGTTTGAAAGACAAAATAAAAGAGACCACATTAACTGACATAACTTTTAGTTTATACATAAGTGACAGTTCAAAACCAATAATAACCAAACCGAACCCTTAAATATATTAAAGTAATAAAAGTATAATTTAACATATTTCACAATTGAATCGAAACTAGCACCATATTCATCTATGCAACTTACAGCGTACAAATCCTTGGGTCCGTTTGATTTACAAACAGGTAAATACTGGATTGGACAGTAAAGTATTGGACAACATGTTGTTCAGTACACTGTTTGGTGAGCACTTGACAGCACAAGAAAAAAATATAAAATTTACCAAATAAGATTATAATATAATTAGAAAATTATAGTGAAAATAATATGAGAAAGAGGATAGGAGAGAGAGGGAGAGAGAGAGAAAGGATAAGAGAGAGAGAGAGAGAGGGGGGAGAGGGAGGAGGAAAAAGAGGTCATGATATGAGAAGATATATAGAATTGGGCGGAGTTCTTTCTAAGGTTGTATGAGGCGTAAGCCAATTGAAAGGGAAGAAAGAAGAAAACAACTTAAATGAAAGTGTAGTACAATATTAACTCACATTTTGGAATATTATTAGAATGTCAGATATTTGTGTTTAAGTGTAATACTTAAATTATCCATGTGTTTACATGTTCCTCTCGGCAAGCTGAAAGTGTAGTACTTTAATTACCCCAAAGTATGTGTGCAGTAAATGTTTATATCTGCAGTGTAAAGAAAAAAAAATATTAAACAAAAATTAACACTTGTAAAGTCGGATAATCCTGTCATTCGACATTAAAAATCCACTTTTAAAGTCGGTTGTTAGTGTAACCCCACTTTAAATCATGTTTTTCCACTAGTGAAGGTAGAGGGCACTAGTGCAAAAATTGGAAAAGAATTAGAGATTTTAAGTCAGATTCCCAAATATCCGACTTAGAAAGTGGACGCGGTGACAATTTTGTAATTAACGTGAAAAAAAATTCTAGCTCGCACGTTTTAAAGTGGGATATTGCAAACGTATCCGACTTGCAATGATAAAACTTTTTGCGTGAACAAAAAAAATCCCTAACTTACATTTTTTTGTGAAACAAAAAAAAACTCCGTCTCACAAAAACCCTCGTGCCTCTCTTCACCGAAAACACATCGTTCTCTCTTCACCCCCAAAACACAAAAACTTCGGTACTATGAAAGTGAACCCTAAGCTTCCATCGCTCTTCCCCTTGCTCTCTCCGCCATAGCTTTCTCTTCCCCTGCTCTCTCTGCCAACTTACCGCCGTCCTCCCTCGCTCTCTCTTCTCTAGCGCCGTCTCCATCTCTTGTTGTCGTCGTCTCTCTCCTGGTTACCATCTCCACCTTTGCTGCCCTGGAGGAAGAAGTGGAAAGGTACAAACAGAAGTTGTTTTTGACTATTTCTAATTTCTCTTCCTTTCTTATGTGGTCCCTTTGTTTTTACTGGGTTTGTTTTGTTCTAACCCTTTCTCTTTTTCTATTGAGGGGTTTGTTGATATTAAACGTAGAATTTTAATTGTTATTTGATTTTGTAATCTGAGGTTCATAGTTGTTGACAAAGTTATTGTTTGTTTTAGGGTTTGTTGATCTATTTTGTAGTCCATTTGATTAACTGGGTTTTATTACTGTACTGTATTTTCTATGCTTAATAAATTAGGTTCGGAGATTAGGTTTTTCTAATGTTATATCTTGATCATAATTGTGGAAAATGTTCAATGTTAGGGGGTGATCGATGCTGATGTTGGAAATTTGATCTTTATTAAACTAGTTTCTCTTTCTTCCTTTTGAAGATCAATAACACAGTGTATGTGTGTGTAAGCTTTTCTTGAAATTGGAGGATGAGGTTGACTACGAGTTATATTCTAGTTAGAAAAGTGAATTTTGATTCGTTGAGGGATGTTGAAATATGCTTTCATATAGTCATTAATTTGGCTATGACTAGAGAACAATTTCTACATCACCAAGTGATTATTTTATACATAAAGATTTGTATCTAAAGATTTCATGTACTTCCTGCAAGTTGTGTGGTTTGGTTGTCTTTATGTGAAATGTCATTGCCTCTATTTGTGGGGAAGTTCAGAGGTTCAATTTTTACTATTAGGACAGCAGCATTTTCAACCAGTTTGTTAGCTACTCGGTGTGTCTGGAGAAATTTTACTTTCTGTAGAACTATTATTATTATTATTATTATTATTATTATTATTATTATTATTATTATTATTATTAAGCATTCACATTTGACTTAGACTAGCATATTTGGACTAGTATCTGTTTAGGACTAGATAGTATGTATTTTAACTATCTAAATCATATAAATTTATATTTACTACCAAATTATCACTCTTCATGAATCTCTTAATGTCTCCCCACAAAAATGTGATCTCACGATACATACCAAGAGAAGAATATCCACACACCATATGAGCAAAAGTTTGACTTGTGGGTTCAATTTTCCTTTTGCCCATTCTTCTATATGCCTTCAGTGCATCGCCTATCATTCTTGCTTTGCAAAAAAAGAATATGGAAGAATTGAAGTTGTAGACTACAGGAAAATCTGTTTGATTTTCATCTCTCAGTATGTCAGCCAATGTTATAGCCAAACCTGATTTACCAACTGAATATGATGCTTCTTCACCGAGAATATGTTTGCAATTCCTTCTCCAAACTAATCTTTTTCATTTGATTTGCTTAGGACAATGAACTCATCTACACATATAAAATCTTTTGTTATTTACTTCCTAAGGCATCCATGTGCTGTCCCTATATTTTAAACAGAATTATAAGACTAATTTCCCAATATCACATTAAATATTGGTAAAATAAAATTCTTGCCAGATTGGGAAAAAGTCATAAATTAAGATTTCAACTACTTAATGAATTCCATGTAGAAGGAGCTCCACACCATCTTAAATTTCTGTCATGGCTGGCTATGTAGTTTCACTTCCTTTCAAAATGATATCATTGATTAGACACTGTTTGCCTTAACATCCCATTCCTTTATCCTTTAAGGTTTACAATATTCTATGTTCTAGTATTTTTGTCATAATCATCTTATATTTTTTATCGGTTGCAGGTTTTCCTTAGTCAACCTATTCTGCTTGTTCTATTTGACTTCTATTTCATTGTTGACAGATTTTATAATTGTTTTTTATCTATTGTTTATAAGTATTTATTCATTTTTTATAAGTGTTTGTCATTTTTGTTTATACAGGAATAATGGCTGATTCATCTACCAACCCCCCAACAAAGAAGATGACTAGACGTGCCACGACATTACAACAGTTTACATCTAGACGGCCGCCAGGTTATAGGTTCTCGCTTGAATTTGATCAAGTTACCCAACAGCCTTTTGGTGAGTTCGCTACCAAATTTAAGAGTTATGTGGCTATGCTAGTACGAAACAAGGCTATCATATTAGCAGAAACTTGGGATAAGGTGGATGGTGATGTGAAGAAGTTGATCTGACAGGATATCTTGGTATTAAATTTTATCACCATATATATCGCCTTAATATATTTATTACTTTAAAGGTTATTAATTACTAACAATGCCTTTTCTGTGTACGTAAGCAAACATTTGACATTTCTAAATGACGGGAAGTTGAATAAACATTGGATATCGTATACCGGTGAACGTTGGACGCAATATAATGGTACCACAGAGCTATGAATGTATACAACAGGATAAAAGGTCTTACGAAACCAAAGCCTCAATGGGTGACACCTAAAGTAAATATTTATTTTTTACAATTCCTAATTGTATTCAATTCCTCTGATTATGAGTTATAGAGTTGTCAAATAGCGAGAGGAACCAATTGCCAATTCTGCATGATTTCATGGTTGTGGGTGAGAATTCCTAATTGCTCCCGTTTGATTCAAATATGGATAGAATGACCTTGTGATTCAAATATCGTAGAATACCTTCCTTTTTGTTCTCTCCATTGTATTCAATTTTGATTTTGATATTTGATATATATTCACTTATAGGTGGCCAAGCAAAATGATAGCAATTTTTGTGGCTATTATGTAATGATAAATATGAAGACTATTGTCTCTGCAACTATCACCAACAATTGGAAAAAGGCAATTGAATTTTTCAACTTTTAAGATGATTACTAGATAATTATTATTTAGTAGATATTAGATTAACTCATGGTTCTTATTTACCTTTTCTTCTTTTAGGTATTCATTAATATAAGTGGTCCATTCACATCTGAAGAATTGAAGAACATTAGACAAGTTTGGGCGGAGTTCTTTCTAAGGTTGTATGAGGAGCGTAAGCCAACTGGAAAGGAAGAAAGAAGAAAAAAAATTAAGTGAGAGTGTAGTGCTTTAACGTACATTTTGGAATATTATTAGAATATCATGATTTTGTGTAGGCGTTTTTTTTTTGCATCGATTGAAGCGTAATACATTAACGTACATTTCGCTATGAAATCGAAGTGCTTAACTCTATATATTTAAGTGTAGTACTTTAATTAACCGTGTGGGTACGTGTTCCTCTTAGCTAGCTGAAAGTTTAGCACTTTAATTAACCGCTATGAAATGTTTTGTATTTGCAGCAAGACGCAAAAAAAAACAAAAAAAAAAATCAAAAAAAAATAAACACTTTTAAAGTCGGATATTCATGTCATCTGACGTTAACAATCTACTTTTCAAGTCGGGTATTCCTGTTATCCGACGTTAAATCTCACGACTTTCTAAGTCGCCCTAATAGAAGTCGGATTCACATTCGACTTTAAAAGGCCAAAATATCCGACTTTGAATCCATTTTTTCCACTAGTGGGGATGGAGAGAGAAAGGAGAGATAAGAGAGAGGCCGGAGAGGGAGAGAGAATGAGGGAGGGAGAGGATAGAGAAGAGAGAGACGGGGAGAGAGAGGGGTATAATGATATGAGAAGATATAACTCTACAAGAATTTCAGTGATTTCCGAGGGAAAAATCCCTCGGAAAAGCAGGAAAATCGGTCGCTAATTCACGTTTTCGATGGAATTTTCGACGGACAAAATTCCATTGGAAAAACGGTCCTCGTAAACGATTTCCGACGGAAAATTCCCTCGGAAACGTTTCCGTCGCAAATCCCTCGGAAATATCCCTCGCAAATCCCTCGGAAATCCCTCACAAATATCCCTCGCAAATCCCTCAGAAACATTAATTCACAGCAAAAAAAATAAACTATATATTTCAAATTAAATAACCTCAACTAGCCTATAATTCCAAACCAATATAACTAAAAATCACTTATATTTCGAAACCAATGTAACCAAAAATCACAAACTATAAATCATTCAGTTACAAACTAAACTAATTAAACACAGTAATTGACTTAGGTTGCAAACATGCACTACACCAAATCAACTAGGAAAATTTCTACTAAAAAAGGAAAGTTTCTTGGAAAATTTGGCCATCATCAACACCATCATTGCCAATCACGGACCATCCCTCATCAGTAAACCCATTGAGTGCCTCGTTGAAACCCCTGCCAGGAAAACATGTGAGATTCTGAATTTACACGCAACAACGAATTTCAACAAAATTTATGCCTCAGTTGAATAATATTAACCGGCCCAATCTCTGGCCAAGTGCTCGAAGTGCTGCTGGTCGTCTACTCCACCCACCGACATTAGATTGAGAAACTTCATCTGAAATCTGCCTTAGGTGACGCAGAGCCTGGATGACAATGAAAAAATGTAAAGTAAACACAACATTTGGTGAAGCCCTTATTCTACATTTGCGTCATTCTTTAGTTGATGTTGAATAAAAATATTGATGCAACAAAGTTGACATTCTTGTACCTCCAAATCCAAATTATCAACAATGTGGATGATGGAACCACCTCCTTCACAAGGTCTTATCAGGTACCCGCTGGGCAGCATCTCAGCTCTGACAAAATGCTGTAGGGAGGCATGCTTGGACCATTTTGTTTATTTTTGAGAGAGCTCTCACAGATCTGAAGCAGAGAAACATTATGAGAATGACATAAATATATGCATGTACTTCAGGAGTAGGACTTTTTGTAATATAAAAAAAATGGGTTAGGAATTGCACACACAAGATTTTCTTTTTTGACTATAATAACATCCAGTCAAATAAAAATAATAGGAGTTTTTTAGAGTCACTTACAACTAGGCTTCCATCCTCTAAAACAGATGTGTAATGCAACAACCAGAAGTCCCGAGCAGGTGCCAATGTGGTTGGCGCATTTAGCTGATTATAGCAAAGTAAGCGATTAAGAGATTTAGTCTGTGTGAGATTACAGAGAGTAGCCATTAATTCACATTGAGTATGAGTTGCTTTACCTGCATGTAAAGCAGCTTTATAGTTCCACCATTTGCTGTGGGAAGCACATTCAGAATATCAACTGCTCGGCAATCTTGATACCATGACGGGCGATCTTTAAGGATTTCTGCAACCTGGAAAGAGTACGGTTGATTATGACATCCATAAACATAGGCAAGACAATTAGCATAAAGACAATAAATCCAGAGAACTTACCCTTGTAGGTTCTAGCCCCACTAGGCCACATGCTCTGGCTGCCACACCAGGGTAGCCATGAGAAATTGCAACGATTCCAATCGAATTCGGACCAGGCTGCCCAAATAAGCAAGAATGAATAAAAAACAATAACTGAGAAATGTTTGATCAAGCAAGCATGCTTTGAATAGAAGTGAAACCTTTATTAACAAAGAAATCCATCAGAAGTTAGTGTTTCAGGTTGCTCTCGGATGTAAACTTAGCCAATATTTAACCAATTCTAACTATGTCCAGGCCTCATTGGATGAAAAATTGAACAAAACAAAACGACTAATTGATAAAAAAAAATAGTAAAGGAGTTTACCTTCATTCCGGGCATTTGGACCCACTCAACAGCAGTCCCAGACTCCCAGTAGCCTTCGAGAGAAAGTCTGCTAAAGTTTCTTCTGCAATGGACAAAAGTCTGGTGGGAGGGGGGGGGGGGAATTCACATTATTTCATTAGGCCAAACAGACAAAGCCAAAGATAACATAAAGGGACCCATCGAACAATCATAATCCCACTAACCAGCAGGACTGGCATCCTTGGGGGATGCTGGGCTGTCAAACTGCGTTGACCACTAGTCACCGCTGAATCACAGCTTGTATCTTTGGTTGCATGAGTATTCTGCACAGAAAGCACCATTCTAAGCATACAGAGAAATAATACAAAAAGTTGTAATAATAATATAATAAATTAAGCAACTTTAAGAACATGATTGATTAGAAAACTTAGTATAACGAAGCAAAAATGATACATTTTGGGTGTGTTGACGGAAAGTAGCCATTTTCATACACCAATTGAGACACCTGTTTCTGCAACCTATCATTTTCCTCCATCAGCAACTTATTCATAGCCGTCAACTTCCTATTCACAGATTGCAACCTCGAAGCCTCTTTTCTCTGCTTCTCCATACATCTAAATTATCACCAAACCAAATAGAACCCGTTAACATTTAATATCATCTAAATTATAACTAAAAAGGAAAATTTCTAGGAAAATTACTGATGAGGGATGGCAGTGATTGGCAATTTGTTCTCACCTCGCCACCTCTCATCACTCCACTGGCCAGCACCTTGTCATTTCAACCTTTCTTGTGGTTCCATGATAAAAATCAAAAAATAAGCAGAGCTCAAAATCCTTTGCAGGGAACCATTTGAGTCAATTGAGATCTAAGACAAAATAAAATAAGTGATATCATAAGATTATTGGACTCAAAATTCATGCAGTTGATTAAATAGAAAAAACTACAAAAAAGAAGAGACAGTGGGCTTAGGAAGAAAGTGAAACAAATAACTTAAACGTGAAGAGGTTGAACCCCAAATAACAGATGAATTTCAAGCAAAGGAATAATTAAAAAAATCAAGAGAAGGGCAGATGGTTCCCTTACCTTCAACCACAACCATCGTCGGCGCTCCGCCGTCCCTTTTCTCATTCGCGCTGTTCACGGCCAGAAGCTAGCTCTCTCCTTCCACAAATCTAGAAAACCAATACCCCTAATTGGAAACTCCAAATAATGAAAAGCAACCTAAAACAAATCCAAATCACCAAAGCAACAGTTGAAGGTGCAAAGGACAAACTTCCATCCATAAATGGAACATAAACACAAACATTAGAATAAAATGAAGTAAGTAGACCTCGTAAACACATGATTGATTCTGGGTATAGAGCATTAGATAAGAAACATTAGACACCTGCACATGAATCTATCCGCCACCTGCAAGTAACCATTAGACAAAACATAAATCAAGCCGCACAAAAGAAAAGAAACATTTTCCGTATAGAGCATTTTCAAAAAATGCTAGAAATCACAGTCACTGAGGTTCAAGCCATGCAATTACTTTAGAAGATGCTTGAAGTCCTGCTTCCCCAAAACCCTCAAGTCATCACATAGATATTTTACCTGCCATACAATGACAATCAAAGCATTTAATAATAATTTAATTAATTCAATAATAACTAAACTAATCATTGTTTTTTTTTATAAGATAAACTAATCTTCAAACTGCAGATTACTAAAAATTCTCAATCCCATAATATATACCCAAAACATACCTCCTCTGTTGTTAACTCATGATCCTTGATTGGTAAATCAGCTGGATCTGTAAAAGTTATGGAAGTGACTGTACCAAGGATCTCCAGAGGAGCATCTGACCAAATAAATTTTGCAGCTGAAGACACCTTCCTTAACATTGTGATACCATCTTCGTACCTGTGGACACTCAAATTCAAACATATAATTACTACTCTCTCTCTCTCAGCGTAATTAACACAAACACCACAAGTACAATAGATTGAAGCTGTAAAATTAGGAAGATGAGATTAGGGTTTTTAGTAAATCAAAAATTAGGGTTCTGATTAGGAAATAATAGAGAAGAAGTAGAATAGAATACTTACCATAGAAGAGGAGGAGGAGAAGGAGCGCTGGGTCTTGTGGTTGTTGCGTTGTTGTGCGACGGGAGGAGGAGAAGAAGCGTTGCTGTGCAACGGGAGGAGGAGAATCAGCGTTGCTGTGGGACGGTGAGAGCGATGGTGGCTGGCGATGCGAAGGTGAGCGCAGTGGTGGCCGGTGGTGGTGGTGGCGAATAGAGAGGAAGGGATGCGGTGGTAGCGTAGTGGTAAACAGTTTGTGAATAGAGAAAGGAATGCGTTACTGATGATACGGGTTTTAGTTTTAAGGAAAAACAGTTTCCGACGGATAATGGTTCATTTCCGAGGGAAATTTCCCTCGGAAATATAAGCGGGAAATGCACTAAACACGTAGCGAGGGAACTATCCGTCGGAAACGAAGATATTAGCGACCAAAAAAAATCCCTCAAAAATATGTGGTAGGTAAATTAGCACATTATTGTAGTGTAAAGAAGAGAGATGGGATGGAGAGAGAGAGAGAGAGAGAGAGGAGAATGAGATATGAGAGACGAAGAGGGAGAGGGGAGAGAGAGGATAGGGAAGAGTGAGGGATAGCGGGGACAAAAATTTGAGGTTTTGTCCAATATCTTGCCCCCACTGCTATATAGTACCTTAAACAGTTGTTCAAATTAAACTGGGGTTGTCCGGTCCGGTTCTCTGGTTTTTAGAGTGATTTCTAGAGTATGTATGAAATGAGAGTGCGCCTATTGTGGAAATTAAATTACCTTGGAAGAATATCTCACCGAGTCTTTTGGAACACTCATTGTTATAAAAAAGCAGTGTCTTATAGGTGCAAGCAAACGATGCAATTAGCAGCAAGCTGAGTCAAAATATGTTTTAAAATCTTTGGAAAGTTTTATAAGATAAGCCTGTGCTGTTGACATTTCCAGAACTTGAAGCCGCCTTAAAAGCAAGGAAATGACAAGTTAGAAAGTAAATATATGTCGGCAACTATTATGAGGTACATGCAGGCATAATTTCTATGTATACAACAACGCTTGTATATGTAGAACCTTTAGTTTTCCAATAAGCAAAGAAGAAATTGTTGTCATCCAGAAAAGGACATAGCCACTTTGAGTGAGGATTATCGGTGCTTTGAGAAAAAGGAATACTTGATGAATAAAGAAAAAGACATAGTCTAATTGGATACTTAGTTGGCCTTAATCCTTATACATGCTTTTATATGAGTGTGCATAGATAAACTTACCATTATGACCTTCCCATAAGTTGGTTTGTTTTCCTCCAACAAGCCAAAGAGTTTCAATTATACATTATTAGTATGAGAAAAGCTGTTTAGAACGATACGAAAGTGAAGAATAACTCTCTTCACGCATCATGATCCACTGATGTAGTAGTGTCATGTTAGACGGAACCGAATTTTATCACTTCCCCACATTCATTTCTTACATTCGTTCAACAACCCTTCGTACCACATATCATTCCTCTATTAGTATTTTGGGTAATCGAAACCCGATAAATTAATAATAGGACAAATTATACTGGTACCGGAATTATCATTATAAATATTATTTCTAACTGGATTAATATATGGTTTAAATACGTTTTTACACCCTGCAAATAGGGGGTGTTTTGCTTTTACGCCCTGCAAATTTTGTTTTTTAAAAAACACCTTACAAAATTCACTTTTTTGCTTTCAGTCCTTCTGTTAGCTAGACGTTACAAAAAACACCTTACAAAATTCACTTTTTTTCTTTTCTAATTTTTTTTATGTTGATTGGGACAGCCATGTCATTATTGTTTATTTATTCTTTAATAAAAAATTGCTTCTTCATCTCTCTCATCTTCACCGTTTCTTCTCTTCCTCTCTCTTTCCCCCTCCGTTCACCCCCCTCTCTCACCTCGCAAACCACAACCACCATACCGGCCACCACCTCTCCTCCTCCATGACTCCTCTCCTCCTCCACCTCTCTGAAACCCTAACAGGCAACTTAACATCTGAAACCCTAGTTTCTCCTACCCCTAATCTCTCAGAAAACAACGTTCAACAATTCAGAACCAAAATCCATCATCCTTCAAAGGTTCTTCAAGATCTGAGTTTTCTGGACCAGATCCTTCAGAACCAGATCCTTCTACCTTCGTTATACTCCATCTGTCCTGCTACCTTCGCAATCGCACCACCACCGCATGACCCCTGACCGCCACACAACTGTCACCACGTCTTCGTTACTCTCTGTTCGTGAGTTCCAGATTGAACACAAACCCAGATTGAAATCAAAATAAAACCCAAATCGGACCCAGATCGAACCTAAATCGAACCCAGATCGAACCAAAATCGAACCCAGATCGAACCTAAATCAATACAAACCCAAATCGAACCCAGATCGAACCCAGATCGAACGTAAATTGAACCCAGAAACTAACTCATTCTTCGCAAAGAGGGAGAGGAGAGGAAGAAGAAGTGAGCGAAGGGGAAGGCGAACGTAAATCGAACTCAGAAAGAGAAGGCGATGAGAGGAAGAAGAAGAGAAAAGCGGGAGAGAAGAGAAGAAGAAGTGATCGAAGGGGAAGAAGAAGAAGTGATCGAGGGAGAGAAGAGGAGAAGAAGCGATGAGAGGAAGAAGAAGTGATTGAAGATGAAGAACAGTTCGCAAGTGGGTGTGGTGGTGGAGGGCAAGTGTGGTGTGGTGAAGATGCGTTGTTGTGCATAAAAAAAATTAAAAAAGAAATAAAAAAGCCAACTCAGATATCTGTTAGCCACATAGACGTTTTCGTAACGTCTGGCTAACAGAATGACTGAAAGCAAAAAAGTGAATTTTGCAAGGTGTTTTTTAAAAAAAAAAATTTGCAGGGGGTAAAAGCAAAACACCCCTATTTGCAGGGTGTAAAAACGTATTTAAACCTTAATATATTAATCAACAAAATCAATTCTCATATCAAATATATAAATTGAATTAGAATTGCTTGCATAGGCAGATGAATCCATCAGGTATGCACGAGCTTGATTATGGTTCTTGTCGGTGAGGAAAAGACATTCAAAATCAATTATTTTGGACATTTAACGTCTGCTATTTGTCAATTAGAATTCTCACGATGTTAAAAGTGAGAAGTTTAACAACAATTATATAACCGATGTTAAATGTCACATTAAACATTGGTTGTTTAAACAATTGATTCCGAATGTGCGTTTGTATCTGATTTTTGGTGTCTAAAACAAACATTTCACATTGGTTGTTTAAACCATTGATGTTGAATATCCTGAAAAATGACATTCAACGTTGGTAGTTTAGATAATCGATGTAAAATGTCATGAAAACACTACTAGAAAAATCCGAAATAGAGACGGATGAATTTGGTCTCTAATAGTGAGAAATTCTGTCTCCAAGCATTTTAGAAATGGAATTAAAGACGGAACGAGAGTCGTAGTTGAAATCGTGGAATTTTTAAATTCGTCTCTAACTAGAGAGGGAATATTTCCAGCACAAACATTAAATAGCTGGTCGCTAACACATACGTGCATAATTTATTTCTACCAAAAATCCGTCTCTATAGTGACTGAAAATGTTCATATCTAAAAGAGACGACATCACTATTCCATCGCCAGTTCCAACATTTTACATAGAGACGGAGTTGCATATTTCGTCTCTAGTCACTATTTTTTTTCTAGTTATTTTTTCTGCCTTTTTCTAAAATTAAATTTATTTTCCTACCTAAATTATAAAAATAAGTACAAAAGTGTATTTTTCAATAGACAGTTCAAACAATAAATTCATTAGTTTTAAAAGTGTTTTAATAAGTACATTGCAAAAAGTTACACTTAATTAAACTAAAACCTAGTCCAAAAGATAAAAAGAAAACTAACATTAAATTTAGCAAAAGTATATATGTAGCTGAATCTAATCAACTAAAGTCATCCGCCTCTTCTTCAGGTGCATCAAGTAAAACTTTTAAATTTTTAACACGCATAAGCCTCTCAACCATCTGCTCATATCAGTCTACTTTTCTCCTTATGTTTTCTTATTCAATATTCTTCTAATTAAGCTTAATTGTCAATGTTTGAACTTTAACATTCAATAAAGAAACCTCTTCATACGGTATTGCATCTTTATACCTACAATCCTTTAAAGATTCTTTAACGAAAACCGCATGAGATCCTAATCCAAGAATGTGTCTCGTTTTTCTTTTGCCACAAACAACTTGCAAGAATACATCATCATCATCAAACTTTTGTGCGGATTGCTCGCCAGTAACCTCACCACTCTGAAGTTGTCTCTCAGTTAATTGTGATCGAAACATTTCCTGAAATTAGAGCTATTAGTCTATATTTACATTTATAAAACACAACATTAAGAATTACAAATTACAAATAGTAGACACATACAACAACTTTTTCTTGTTTCTCATTCAACCACTCATACGATTTCCCCTTCGACCTTTGGAGTCGCTCGTAAAGTTCATACATAGTTGGCTCTGTATTAAGTTCCACCTTCTACAAGAATAACAGGGAACAATTATATTAAAGTAAATTTAACTAAATAGTCTTGCTTTCGATAAAAACACTAACCATTTTCTTTGCATGGTCCCTTGCAAATCTGGAACCTCCACAGTGAATATTATGTCCTTTTTGGGCCTGCCTATTTTGCTTAAGTTCTTTTCCATTCCTCGTCTTTCCATAGAACTTTCAATGGTTCTAAATACTTTTCCTCAATCCAACTACTTTCATCTTTACCACTACGCACCTTAAACAGAGCATTTTTCAATGTTAATGATCCACGACTCTTAAAACTCTTTTTAATTTGGTCTTCATTTTTGTCAAGCCATTTATACTTTGCCTACAACCAAAAAAGCATTAACCTGCTTAGCAAAAACTCACAACAAATAATTAAGAAAAACATTGAATTGAATATTTCATAAAAACATTGAACAAACATTAGGGAATGTCATCATTACCTTAAAATCATCAAACCATGCATCTTTCATACTTTTGTCCACATTACACTAAGATGTCCATCTCCCATCAAACTTTACCTTGAAGATTTATGTTATAGCACCTTCCACTCTAGATTCTGGCTCAAAGCTGAAAGTACCCAAAAAATTGAGTAAGATGCAACTTCAAATTAAAACTTGTAAGTAAAAAAACAATTTCAACCAAACTTAACTACTTATTTTTAGGAGCCGGTCTGATCCAAATACGTCCATCTACGTCTTTTGACACCCACTTGATGTTCTCCTGCATTTAGGAAGAATCATGTGATGCATCGATGGATGTCCCAATTTGGGAATGAGGAGATGGGATAGATGTACGGTTAGTGTGTAAAGGTTGTGATATGATTGGTGTAGGCCTACTTTGTGAATTTGGAGATGGGGATGGTGTAGGAGATGTTCTCGGGGTATTGTGTAAATACTGTGATATGATTGGTGTAGGCCTAGTCACTACAAGAAAAACTTGTTTTAGCTACCAACATTTGCGACGGGGCTTAATACGTCAGTAATTTGCCACGGATTTGCGACGGAGTGTATAAAAAGTAAAAAGCGGGAAATTTCCCGCTAGCGTTTGCGACGGATTATAAAACGGTCGCAAATTTGCGACGGAGATCCCGTCACAAGCCCGTCGCAAACCACCCTCACTTAAAAATAAAAGATCTTTCCCTCGAACCCACCATCACTTTCCTTCTTCTTTCTCTCGCTAAGACTCCCTCTCCCTCTCTCAGACACAGACTCACCACACTCGCTGTTGGACCACCACACCGTTCTCCTCCTCCTGCTGGAGACTGCCGCACCACCACACCGTTCTCCTCCTTTTCCTACGCTCAAGTCTCCTCCTCTACCATTTCCTCTTCTCCACAACTCTCTCACTCTCTCTCAGTTTGGCTACCAACACCACACCCTCACGCCGCTGCCCTCCGCCGCGAGCTCCACCTTCTTGTCAAGCTCCCTCCGCTGCGAGCACCACCTCCAGAACTCTCAAACTCTCAAGGTCAGAAATCTATTTTTTTTTGAAAACCCTAAATCCCTAATTCTTATTCTCTTGAAATTGAATCTGTTGATTGTTGAACGTGAACCAAATCTTGGTGTTCTCCCTCTTCTCCCTTCTTCTCTTTACGTTTTCAGTTTTCTGAGTTTCTTGTTTTATGTTCATCGCATTTTATTGTTGCTGAGTTTATTGCTTTACGGTTTCTGGGTTTTATGTTCTTGCGTATTCTGTCTTTAAACTTCTCCTGTGTTCTTTATTTCTTTACGGTCCTGTGTTCTACTGGGTTTAAATTCAGTTCTACAATTTCTGTTTTCTGCAAATTGTTTGCTGGCTGCTGGCTTTCTTTGTTTCATCCTTTCCGGTGATTGAAGACGTGAATCTGTTATTTTGTCTTTTTTGTTTATGAAAACCCTAAAGCCCTATTTTTTTTGAAAACCCTAAAGCCCTAATTTGTGGTTTGTTTTTATATTGTCGCTTAATTGCGTTTGTAACCATTTAATGAAGCTGTTGTAAGGGGTGGAGTATGGAGATGCCATTGAATGGCAACATGTTCTGGTTGAAGGCCACAGTAAATTCTCTCTCAAACTCTTTCTGTTTTGGATTTTTATACACCCTAGTGATGATTCAATACTCTGCACAGGGACTGACTAGGATTGGCTCAACATCAGCAAGGTGCGGATACAAATGTGGAGCCTTAAGGAGGATATGCCTAAAGGTTTAGATTGGATTATTTACTAGCTTATGTGACCTTAATTAAATCAAGTTTATGATTATTTACCTAGAAAAGTTCTTACAGTTGTTTATGGATCTTGATGTTTATTGTTTACCAAACATAATGCTAGTGCATGTGATTTACTCTATTTCCATGTCAGTCAATGCCTCTTTACATTATGTAAGATCTATTTGGTTGGAATGGCTGTTGGAAAGGAGAAGTTTAAGGCTGATGCTAGGCAGGTAGGTCACTATTCTTTATGTATTTCTGCTGAACTCCTTTGAGATTGATTATGTTGCATTGTTAATATGCCCCCTTTATTGCACATGTCTCTCTTTTATGCACTTTCACATGCTTTTGTGAACTCCTTTGATATTAGATTGTGCTTGGATCTTTTTTTTGATAGTGGTTAACAATTATGAATTGCAATCATTTTTTTTCTTTAGAATTTAGAGGAAACTTTCTCTAGCTGCATATCTCTTATATGACTTCTGTGATTTTTATCTATACAGATAGAATACATTATGGAACAAAGCAAGCCGAAAGATGGAAAGTTGCTTGCTATTCGACACTCCATGAGTGGTATCTTGCTTTACTCAATGCTGTCACGCTTTGGTATGTTTCCAGCCTTTGATATTCGTTTTTCTTTTAATTGTTATCTTATTATTTTTTAATTCCCTTGATCATCATTCATTATTTTCTATAAACTATAAACTATAATATCCAATCATTCTTTCATCAGTGACCAAAAAGGTGTAAGATTTGAATTTGGAAGTTTCCATAGTAGGATGATATTATAATGATGTCCATGTATTGCAGATATTTCTGCTCTAGCGTTGGCTTGACCAAATATACCATTATCCAGTTATTAGATGTCAAGACTTTGAAACTTGAATTGATCTTTAGTACAATATTTACTTTGTGAGGAAAATGACATGTAACAACTTGGTGAAGATCCAATTCGAAACATGATTAATGATGCTTTCGGAGTTGATAGGTATTATGCAAATGAAGTAGCAGGTGGATCTAATGCAGAGATCGAAAGTGACGCAGACGTGACTCCAGTAAGGAGTGAAGCCAAAGAATTTTATGAAATAGCAAGTGATGGAGAGCAGAAAGTGGCAATATGTGGAAGAAGTTTTATACTTTTATGTGATCTATAGTTTTTTCTTTGTCCGGAAGACCATTGCCCTTGTGGTCACATTTTCATTCTATTGTATCATTTTGCCTGCAACTCTTTTAGTTCCAGAGGTTGAAGTCCCCATGTGGGGTGCTGTCTATGTACCTTTTATCATTACACTCCTTAATGCTGTTGGAACTCCAAGGTAATTAATTAGCCATTTTCCCTTTCTTACAGTTCTGTTCATTCTTGTTGCAACAGGTGAGGGTTTGGCAGTCTCAGCTATCTCAGTAACCTTACATCATCTCAGGTTAGTGATACATACGTGAAATTTGTCAACTCATATTCATTCCAAAATCCATGAATCTCTGTTTTGCACTTATTCCAGGCAGTTGTTCATATGACAAGTTTCGAAATGTTATTGGTAATTGGTAAATGAGTGAATGAATAAAAAAGAAAATCTTGATGGGGGTATATTTGATAGTCTTATGTGATCAACAAATGGAATTAATGTTTGTGCTGTTATGTGATCAACAAATAGAATTAATGTTTGTGCTGTTTTGTGCTGTTTTAACTGTTCTGTATTTGTTGAAAACATTATCAATTAATTGATGGTTAAGATATATAGTATGGTATAAATAAATAACTTTTAAAAAAGAGAGTATATAACCAACTTAACTAAACTTTGATTTATTTGCAAACTGGCAACATAAGCTTTGAAACCTTCTTATCTTATGCCTAAACTCTAACTATTTAACCAATCAGTTCATATGTTGATCTGTCATCAATTTCAGTTGATCTGTCATCAATTTCAGCAAACCTACTTCTCTCTTCATCTCCACAGCAGGTTAGGGTTTCTAAATTTGCTCTTTCTTTCCTTCTCTTCTGGTTGATTGATTGCTGGAATATTTTGGTTTGTGGCATTTAGAGGAGAACAGAATATAGATTAGTATCAATTAGTGTGTAAATATGAGAGAGCATAGTCTTGAAATTGTTTCAGGAGATTAGTTTTACTTTTCTATGCGTTAGTTAGTTTGTGTTTCTTTTAATCTCTGTGTTTGTTAGTTTGTGTTCTTTTATGTTTAATCTCTTGAATTGATGATTTTCTGAAATTGGGGTTGGGAAGATAAACAGATAGAATTGCAGAAAGCTATTGCATTTGCAGTGGATAAGACAGAAATTGTTGATACAAGTGTGCAATCTGCTTGCTATTCCAACTGTTATTTTATATTTGTAGTTCCTGGTTGGAGTTTCAAGTCTGTTTGATTGCATGATGCGCGGAAAGCAGATGATTGAAGCACAGAAGCGAAAGGCAGAGATGTTGGCCTCAAACTCACATGTCCCATATTCAATGTCCAACTTGCAAATCAAAACTAATTTGGTTATTATTATAACCTCTTGCAGAATCAAATAGTACAAAAGTTGCAATAAAAAAATTGCTCTTTAGCTAGGTGTGTCTATTTTTCCGATGTAATTCTCTGATTCCAAGTCAGGTTCCAACATGTTTCATTTTTCTTTTTGATGTGCATTGTTGTTAGATAGGATGATAAAACTGCTACTGTCATGAGAAAATTATCAGGTTCTAAGGAGACCACAAATTGGCTAGATAGGATTCAAATTATAAACTGCTACTGTCATGAGTTTTTGTCTTATTTAAAAGTTGTTATGAAAAGGAATATATTTTGATTTATTATGATATGTGTTGTGGAGACTGCAGAGGCTGTTATTATTATTATTATAATGGTTTGATTTCTTGCTTTTTACTGGGAGTGAGTGATGGTTTGATTTCAGTCATGGTTACTATGAGCTTATTTAGGTAGTTTGAGTAAAATTATAAGGCAATATGAAAATCTTTTAAAGTGTGTTGACTGATGAGGGCTTTTATGATAGGAAAAAATAGCGTATGAAGTGTGTTGACTGATGAGGGCTTTTATGATAGGAAAAAATAGCGTATGATTTAATTTTTTTAATTTTTTTTAATTTATTTTTTATATTTGCGACGGATTTGCGACGGAATTTGCGATGAATTTGCGACGAAATTTTGCGATGGATTTGCGACGGAATATTTTGCGACGGAAAAATCCGTCGGAAAAAATTTGCGACGAGCGTTTTTGGGACGGAATTTTGTCCGTCGCAAATGTCATTTTCTGACGGAATTTCCTGCATTTGCGACAGATATTTTCGTTGCAAATCAGCGATTTTCTTGTAGTGAGTTTGAGAATTTGGAGATGAGGATTATGTAGGAGAAGTTCTAGGGCATTAAGTGATGAGGATGATGTAGGAGCAACTTTATAGAAAGCTCTAGGGGTTGTTTGTAAATTCTCAATGATACGAAGTTAATATTGTTTAAGCTCTAGACCAATATTGTAGCAACGATTAATGTAGACAAAATGACTTGGGATCGTTAAAGTCATTAAGTGATTTGATGTTCATGCTTTGTTGTGATTGCTAGTTGGTTTTGTGTGTGTTGTTATCAGAAACTTGTCGTACAATGGGAAAGTTATTTTTCGTCGATGATTAACGAGCTGGTTCGTGTAGAAGAATTTGGTTGCAGGATGGGCAAGAACCCGTTGCAGTATGGACGAGCTGTATTTTCGTGATCAAGATTATTTGGAGGAACCTTGTCGCAGCATGGGCGAGCCGTACCTTAAAAGTTGAAAATTGTAAGAGGAACATTGATGCAGTATGGGCAAGAACTCATCGCAGTATGAGAAAGCCATACCTCAATAGCTGAAATTTGTAGGAGGAACCTTGTCGCAGTATGGGTGATGACTCGTCGCAGTATAGGCGAGCCGTACTTCAAAGGATGGTAAGGATTGTAACGCCCCGAATAATTATTTAATTATTTAATTGAATTGTTTAGGAAATTAAGTTGTAAGAAAATATTAGAGTAAAAATATATTTTCGTATGTGGGCCTATTGTTGGTGTTAGGAGTAGTAAAATAAGGGGGTGTGAAGGAGGCCCACGAAGCTTAAGTCGCATAAGTGTATGAGAAAGCCCATAAGACTAAATAAATTATAAATAGGTGTTATTTTAGGGTTTGCTCATTTTAGAAGAAAAAAATAAGAATTGGGAGAGAAGAGCAAGGAGGGGGCGGCGAAGAGAGCTAGGGCAAGGCCAAGGAGAGATTTGAGTTCTTCAATCCAAGGTAAGGGTGGGGTTCTAACTCTATAATCGGGTATATGAAGGGCTTTATGTAGGAAGGTTAGGGGACCCTAGGTGTTACTAATTCTTGAAAACCCTAGTTGTAGATATTGAACCCCAAATGTTGATGTTGAATCCTATTGATGATATTTGTTACCTACTGATGATGTATGAACATGTTTGTTGATGATTGGGAACCAAAAATCTGTCCTGGGCGCCCTCCTGGGCGCCATCTTGTTGTTCGCAGGATTGCTGGGCGCCATGGGCGCCGAATGTGTTGCTGTGTTGTTCTGGCGCATGGGGGCCAAGGGCGCCAATGTATGGCTGCCCGTTGCTATTTCTGGCGCATGGGGGTCATGGGCGCCAATGTTGTGGATGCCCTGTTGCCGTTGCTGTTTCTGGGCGCATGGCGCCAAGGGCGCCAATGTCTGGCTGCCCGTTGTTGTTTCTGGCGCATGGGCGCCAAGGGCGCCAAGTGTGGCTGCCCTGTGTTGCTGTTGGGCGCTTTGGGCGCCAAGGGCGCCCAGTGTGGCTGCCCACGTTGAGATTCTGTTGTTGTTGGGTTGCTATGTAATCGTTGTTGATTGTTTGTGCATCTGCATCGCGTCGCATACATAGCATTTTCATGTTGGAGCTATGCTCAAAACACGTTGGCCTGGACTGGCAAATTATGTTGAAATTATGTTGAAGGCTTATGCCTTGTTGATGCCTCTATTTGTTGGCAGAACTTTTACGTTGGGAGTTCTGCTCCGATGGTACCACATGCATATGCATAGTATCGAGTCGTATTCATGTTGCATTCTTAAATGATTATGTTGATGACTTGTGATTGATCAAAGTTGTTTGCTGGCTGTGAAGTGGTGAATTTAGATCCCCGATTCTAATATACTGTTTTTCATATGTTCTATTATATGGTTTGATATCTCACCCCTTCTGTTTGAATGTTACCCTTCTGTTGGTAACGCGCAGGTAATCACGAATGAAGGCTGCTTACCTTCGTTTGATCGAGTCGGTGTCGTCGCTCTGATATGTAACACTCGGGGGGATGAACACATGTTTTCATTATCGTTTGCTATGTTATTTGGTTGTTGGAACTTTAAGTCGCTACTTGCCGTTTTTGAGCTATCCTAAGTTGGTTAAAGACGCCACATTTATTTGAATTGATTTTGTTGCGAATCTGCTGCGTAGCAATGAAGATGATTTATTTTTAAAGGACTAAAAGGTTGTTTATCAGTTCATCCAAAAGTAAGTGTTATGTATCCGTCTTCACAGGCGAATTAACCTGTTTGTTGCTTTTACGAAGCAAGTGTGGCACTCCATTGTATGTTGGAAATTTTTATAAACCCTGATTTTTGTATTATTTTACCGGGTAGAAATGGGGTGTTACATTAGTGGTATCAAAGCAATGGTTGGTCCGTCCGACCAAGTCGTCGAGTCGTTGAGTCATTTGACGATCCAGTATTGTCATTTGGTTCTAACTATTGTTTGTGTTGTAGTGATAGGTTAAGATGGCTGGAAGGAATGATGCTGCTATCGCTACTGCTTTGTCGGCTATGGCTCAGGCCGTGGAGGGTCAGTAGAACGTTGGTGAAAATGTTGGGTCTCGTAGTTTGGCGACTTTTCAAAGGGAGAATCCGCCTACTTTCAAAGGCAAGTATAATCCTGATGGAGCGTTGGCTTGGTTGAAGGAGATGGAGAGGATCTTCCGTGTGATGGACTGCACTCCAGCGCAGAAGGTTCGTTATGGTACTCACATGTTGGCAGAAGAGGCCGATGACTGGTGGCTAGAGACTAGTCAGAGATTGGTAGCTGCAGGCGAAGAGATCACTTGGGTTGTGTTCCGTAGGGAATTTATGAGGAAGTATTACCCTGAGGATGTCCGGGGCAAGAAGGAAATTGAATTCCTTGAGCTGAAGCAGAGGAACCTGTCAGTTACTGAGTATGCTGCTAAGTTTGTGGAGTTAGCCAAGTTTTATTCGCATTATAGTGAGGCGACTGCTAAGTTCTGTTGCGCCCGAAAAAGTCCCCGAGGGAGAACCTTCCTCGTTCACAACTTTTTAAAACAATGAAGCCGCCACCAATATTTATTAAGGAAAATATTAGGAAAACCTTTTTTTGGAAAGCGATTGGTCTTGCGAAACTAGAGAATAGGGTTCGGGGGTCGGTTACGCGCAGGGAAGGTATAAGCACCCCACACGTCCTCTCTACTGAGAGGGAACCTTTAATTAGATGTGTGGTTTTAGTGTGTTGACTTGAAAATACTTAATTTTGCCTCTCTACTTCTTATTGAAAAATTCTTAATGAAAATCTTTACTTATTATGAAAAAGGGGGAAAAATGGGTTTTTAGAAAAATGCTTGACGGGACATGGCCCGCTCCTACGTATCTCCCGGTGCGATGGAGAACTCAAAGCTACGTAGTTCTTCTTTGTCCTGAAAAAGGTTTTTGTCTTTTATCTTTTTAGTGAGTTTTCGAAATAGGACGAGCATTTAGTGAATGATTAAACTAACCAAGGTTATGGGTAATCACCGCTAAGTACTCTTGAAAATGAGAGTCACTACCGCCAGTCAGACGAACAAAGGCTCTGATTGACTATTAGTAGCGACTCGTTTTTATTTGTTCTTTAGAAAGGGGGTTTTCGAAAGAGATTGATTGGCACGAATGATCAAACTAACAACCGTTATGGGTGATCATCGCTTGTTGTTCTTTTGGGAAAAAGACATCGCCACCAATGGCTAGACGAACAAAGGTTCCGATTAACCACTAGCGACGATGGGTTGAAAATGATTTTAGAAAGGAAAAGGTTTTTGTTCTGAAAATGATCTTGGTTTGCAAAAGTGATTCGTTTTTGTTACAAAAATAACTCTTTTCTTTTTGTTATGCAAATGCTAATTTTTATGGTTGCGCTTGACGAGAATGTGACTCGCTCCTACGTATCCCAAATGGGAATCAAAGCGACGTAGTTCTAACGAGCCTTGAAAATGAAAAATCCTTTTGATGATGTTTTGGAAAATGAAGAGCGTTCATAATGATCAAACTAACAAAGGTTATCGGTGATCATTACTAACACTTGTCGTGATTTTTGATGCTTGGGAAAATATCTTTTGAAATCGAAAGCATTCATGATAATCAAACTAACAAAGGTTATGGGTGATTATCACTAGCACTCCATTGTTAATAATCATGCAAGCAGATGCTTCACAAGACTATTAACAAAGTTTCGATTTTGAAAAGTTTTCGCAATTGGATTAATTTTTGTTCGGGGAAACATTTATCCATTATCGGGAAAAAAAGGTTTGTAAAAAAAAGGTTCGCTTAGGGAAACGAAACGAAATAAAAAAAAGAACAGGGGGTGCAGCAGTAAAATAAGGGTGTAAATAAAAGGAGGGGTGCGTTATTAAAACTGGGGTGCAGATAGTGAGCCCAGTTTGTTTTCTTTTTTGCAAGCTGGGCTGCGTTTCAAAAAAGATCATGGGCTTCAAAAGGGGGGCGTACGAAGTAAACAGGGGGGTGCGAACAATGATCTGAAAATAAAAAAATGTGAAAAGACGAAAATACCCCTGCTGTGTATACTATAAATACCTAACATAAAAAGAAACCCTAATTTCTTACTTTCCTCTTCTCCACGGCGCCCCTAACCTAAAACACCTAAACCCTAAAAAATTTTCTCTCCCTCTCTCTCTCTCTCTCTCCCTCCTTCACACGGCGCACTCCCTCTCCCTCTCCCTCTCCCCTTGCTCCGATCTTCTGCTCTCCACCGTCCCCTTCTCATCTCCTCTCTTCTGTGACCTCAACTCCTCTTCCTTCCTCGCCGATCCACTCTCTCTTCTCCTTCTTCGCTCTTTCGCTCTCCTCGCCGTCCTAATCTCCCCCTACCCTTTCATCGGTGACGGCGACGGGCAACACGGGGAGAGAGAAGGTTTGCGAACGATGGCTATGGGGTGGCGGGTTTGGCTTGCGATGACATTATTTTTTAACATTCTGGGACTCTGTATTTGCTTCTTACCAAATCCGAAAGTCCTAAAAAAAATTTAATCACTGAGACCCTAATTGTTATCTTTATCCCCTCCTTTATTTTCTTTCAAAAAATCTAATGGATATGTTACCTACTGTGTACATAGTATCATGAGGGAAGACATTGTTCATATGTATATATATGTATTATATGCACACACAGTAAACATTGCTCATATGTGTATATATGTATTATATGCACACACAGTAAACATTGCTCATATGTGTATTATGCACACATCGCACCACAACCATGCATGTACTGTGAAAAAGAAAAACTTAGCTGGGTTTCACAGAAAACTTACAGTATTAACATTCATGGGGATATCATATAAACTATGAGTAATTAGATGGATTTTGGGAACCAAACTTTCTCTCTACAGTTCTAATCTCTTTTTCCTGGAGCTCAAAACTGCTTCTCAACTCTTCCCTTTTGGAACTCGAAATTTTTGTAACAATCAGTGTTATTTGTATTGTTGTCGTGTGTGTATATGGCTCTGTTTGTTACTGTTTTTTTCCCTTGTTTTCTTGGTTGTGTCTCTAATTTATAGAGAAAATGGTTGACCTGCTTTGTACAGGTTGTGAAAGAGAAGCAGAAAAACTTATGTGTATTTGAAGGTGTGAAAGTGAAAAAGAGAAGCTGTGTATCCAAGGTGTTTTTGTGTGCAGAGGCATGCTTGCCTGGTTGTGTGCAAAGAGGGAAGCCACAAACCAATGTGTATTTAGTGTTGCTGGGTTCAAAGATGTGCTGAGGGTGGCGTGAGAAAGGGGATGGCGTGGAGGAATGGTTTTGCTTGTGAAGCAGGAGATGAGGATGTGAGCAAAAATGGAAATAACGTGTATAAAGCAATTATGTTGAAAATGTAAAGAAACATCAAGTGACATTTAATAATTTATTTTTTATTCAGTTCTGATTTCTATTTTTTGTATTTTATAATTTTGTAATATTTGTATTTTCAAAACAATAATAGTAGTTAAAATTAAATGCTAAAAAGCATATTTTTATTTCTTTTTGTTGCAATAAAAATCAAATAAGTTCTACTAATAATAAGAAATGACGCAAAATCGCTAACGAGCACTAAATGACACGCGTTAACGATTAAAGCCTCAAAATGCATAACAAACAATATTTTGATTTTTTCTTCTAATAAACTTTAAATTAACCGGACAAAATTAGGGTATGACAGCTGCCCCTCTTTATTTGGATTTTCCCAAGAAATATGAATTGCGCGAGACATATTTCGAAGGTAAAATAGAAATAAAGAATTCAGAAATTATACCAATTTTGTCCATTTGGAGAAACCCGAATTTTTTGGAAAGATGGACAATTTCGTGTTGATGCGAAAACAGTAAATGAACACTGACGTGCAGACAGAAAAGGTAAAATGGGCACTTGCGTGCAGACAGAAATGTAAAAATAGGCACTTGGCGTGCAGACAGAAAAGTAAAATGGGCACTTGGTGTGCAGAAAGCGGTAAATTGCCCAGGCTGCCTAAAACCTGTAATCCTTAAACGAACTCTTGATGAATCCGAGTTTGCACGTGGCTTTGAGGAGCACGCTTCTTGTTGGCCTTTCGAGCGACCGGGGGGATCGTTATCAGCTCCGGAACTGATATACAGATCAATGCACGGCGTCCACTGTATCTTAGGCTGATACAAATATTCCGTTGAACCTCACATGGGGATGCGGTCCATCGCGTTGCTCGTACACGATGTGAGACCTGGGCAGAAAGGAGCGATGATGTCTCTGGGCTCCAATCCGCAATGCGTGCCTGAGCGCTCTCTTTCCTTTTCTTTCTTTCTTTTCTTTTCTTTTCTGTTTCTTTTTTTCTTCTGAACTCTCCCAACTTGGGGGAGCATTTTCTAGAATATGGAGGCGAGGGCTAACACCGAAGTGCTCATCCTCTCTTTGTACCTGCAGCTGAAAATGAACAAATGCATGCAATGCAAATGCCACGATTGCTGTTTTCTTTTTTCTTATGATGAATGTAATGCAAATGTCTGAATTTCTCTTTTCTTTACTTTATTATTATTATTTTCTATGTCTGGGGAGTGCGTGATTTTATGCTTGGTGAATGTAATGCATGACTTTATTGGTTTATTGCTCTTTTGCTTTTTCAACCTTTTTCTTTTCTCTTCTTTTTTATTTTTTTATATTTTTTCTTTTTGTGCTGTTTTGCTCTTTTGGCTTTTCCTTTGCTGGTCCGACCCACTCGCGGGACTTGCATTATGAGACACCATGATTGTTTATGATAAGTATTCGGGAGCCGAGCTTCGTCCTCTTGTTTTAATGCAATCGGCGCTTCTTAGTTGATTTTTTGTGAGCTTACTTGACTGAAGGATCATCTCTTTTTGTTGTCATTTTCAAAAATTTCGCAATGACCTTAATGCCATGACTTATGCACATTTCCATGATTTATTTATCATCTACCCTAAAACGTAGTTTAAAATCACAAATGAAAAGAAAGCAACGATAAGACAACAAAACTGATAGAGTGAAAAATTTGGACTTTTATTCATACAGGAGTCAGACGCGCAGAATGTCACGCTGACTGGAAAGGGTACATTGGAAATTTTCCTGAAACTAAGAGAAAGAAAAAGGAGAAAGGACGCAGCAGATCTTATGAATATTCTTTGTCTCTGGAGCGTTCGATGCCAACCGCTCATACTTATAGCCTTAATCACCCTTTTATCCAAGCTTTTGGAAGCACTGTTTGCCCCTTTCCTTTTAATGTCCAACTTTTCTGACCCTAATTTTTGCTTGGATCTCCCTTTTGGGTTTTCAATCCACCGGGTCGCTCAATTTTGCCTAGGCCGCCCTTTCGGGTTTTCAACCTAGCGAGCTGATTCTTGCTTGGATCATCTTTCTCTTTTTTCTATATATTTCTTTTAGGCATAGTACTTCTTGACTGCATCTGAGTTCACTGGGAGTGGGAGGTCTTCACCATCCATTTTTGTGAGGATTAACGCCCCTCCAGAGAATGCTTCCTTCACCACATAAGGTCCTTCATAATTAGGGGTCCATTTTCCTCGTGCATTGTAACATCCCCAAAATAATTAATCGAATTATTTGGAAGTAAACCCAATTGAATTAATTTGGTACTTAATTGGTAAAATTATTGAGTGCTAAAATTAATTATTGGCTGTCACAGGGTCGTTGACCGAATAATACGGACCAAGGAAGTTTTGGAATCGAAATAAGGAATTTGGGTCAATATGGTAATTGGACCACGCCACCACTTATTTATTAATTAAATAAATATGTGTGTGTGTGTTAAATAAAAGAAAAAGAAAGGAAAGAAAGAAAAGAGAAAGGAAGCGCTGAAACAGAGAAAGGAAGAAGAGAAAAGAAGAAGGAAAAGAAGAAGGAAAAAGGGAAGAGAAGAAGAAGAATCCTCAACCTCCAAGCTCCAAACTCCATCATCTTCATCACCTCCTCTCCCTCATCAAAACCCATAACTTTGGATCGAAGCTAGGAGCGGATTGAACGCGATTGGAAGCTCGGAACGAAGTTAGGAGCGGTTCGTTGTTGTTTGGGTTCGATTCGGTGATTTCGACGTCTCGGCAAATTCGGTTCGATATCGGCTCTCGCTTCAAGGGTGAGTTTTACTCACGCTTAGGATGTTTTTGTGTCTCGTTAGTTTTTACGTTAATTGGTTTCGAGAAATTTTGGAACGAAAACCGTTATTTGAAAATATGTCGTGTTTTAATACAATTCGTTTTGATTAAGTTTTTGATTGGATTGATTGATTTTGTGGTTTGAATTGGACTCATTTTACTGGTTGTCAAATCTGTTTTTGATCGGAACAAAGATCGGAATTGAGCGGAATAGCGGATTTCGCGAAAATCGCAAAATCTGTCTTAACAGACCCCCGTTCTGCCTGTTCGCGCCTCACCTGCGCTCCAGGCGCGACTTCAGCGCAATTGGGCAGAACTTTCTGCCAGTTCGCGCGTAACTCGCGCTCCAGGCGCGACTTCAGCGCAGTTTGACAGAATTTCAACAGTTTTTCACTGTTTTTCGTTTCGCGATAACTTTTGATCCGGGAACCCGATTGAGGTGTTCTAAGATGCGTTGGAAAGCTTATTCAGAGGCCTAACTGAATATTCTAGTTTTAAGGCAAAATGAACTGTTTTTGATATTGAAAATTGTGTCAAAAAGTGGTCAACTAGAGTGCGAGTGTGAACTTCGAATTTATAAAATTGTGGATTAAAGTGTGTCATGGATTGTCTGATTTGATGGACCGTGGGTTCATAGTACTGTAGATATATATGTTTATATGTATATCGAGTTGGGTGACGACCCATGTTTTGACATACTAGGCGGGGCAGTCATGCTCCCCCAACCTAGGCTCCGTGCCAATAGGAGAATGTACTATTGGTAAGGGGGTTCACCGGGATTAGCACTGGATTTGCAGTCGGTGTTATGTCATGAGTTTGTTGTACGTACACCGGGATTAGCACTGGATTTGCAGTCGGTGTCGTACTGTGCGATACACCGGGATTAGCACTGGATTTGCAGTCGGTGCCGCACTTTGTTTGTTCACGTTCACCGGGATTAGCACTGGATTTGCAATCGGTGTCGTGTTGGTTTTAAAAAGGATTATTAATTGAACCGAGAGAGTTAGTAGGGGTCTCGGTAGAACTCACTGAGATTGTATCTCACTGTTTAAATGTTGTTGTTTTACAGATAAACAGGGACAGAAGAAACCTCAGAGGCACGAGTAGGTGGCCCCGAGTGATGGATGATGACTTAGTTTTACGTTTAAGTTTATTTCCCTTCTGTTGTCTGTGTATCACAATACTATGGCATTAGTATTATGTTATCTTTCATTCCGCTTTCTTGTATGACTCTGACTACCATAGTTGCTGACAGGTTATGGTCTTGTTTGTATATAAGACTGTTTTGTTTTATTCAGCGAAAAATTTATAATGGTATTCAGTGTCTGAACAGGAAATAATATCTCTGATGTATGTTTAATGTGCACTTGGGTGTTTTTAACAAATAAAAATACCAGGGTGTTACATGCATCTTTTTGGATAGGCAGGATTTTCTTGAGCACTAGGTCTCCTTCCTGAAACTGTCGAGGACGAACGTTCTTCTCAAAAGCCTTCCTCATTCTTTGCTGGTACAACTGCCCATGGCACAGAGCGACTACTCTCTTTTCTTCAATGAGATTCAACTGATCTAGACGAGCTTGAACCCATTCTGCTTCTTCTAATTTTGTCTCCATTAGCACCCGCAGGGAGGGTATCTCAACTTCAATAGGGAGGACTGCTTCCGACCCATACACCAAAGAGAAGGGAGTTGCCCCGGTTGAGGTACGCACTGAAGTACGATACCCGTGCAAAGCAAAAGGAAGCATCTCGTGCCAGTCTTTGTAGGTTACTACCATCTTCTGCACAATCCTCTTAATATTCTTATTGGCTGCTTCGACTGCCCCGTTCATCTTAGGACGGTATGGAGAAGAGTTATGATGTTTGATTTTAAACTCTGTGCACAATTCTTTCATCATTTTACTATTCAGATTGCTACCATTGTCTGTGATGATTTTATCCGGAAGACCATAACGGCACACCAGGTCTTTCTTTACGAACTTGGCAACCACAGAACTGGTTATGCTGGAGTATGAAGAAGCTTCAACCCATTTAGTGAAGTAATCAATTGCAACTAGGATGAAGCGGTGTCCGTTTGACGCCTTGGGCTCTATGGGACCAATGACATCCATGCCCCACATTGAAAATGGCCAGGGTGCAGTCATGACATTTAACGAAGCCGGTGGCACGTGTATGTGATCGGCATAAATCTGGCATTTGTGGCACTTTCTTACAAAACTGTAGCAGTCTGTCTCCATCTGCAGCCAATAGTAGCCAACCCTTAATATCTTCCTTGCCATAGTATGCCCTTTGGAATGGGTTCCGAACGAGCCCTCGTGCACCTCTCTCATGATCCTTTCTGCTTCCTCCTTTACCACACACCTAAGGAGTACCTTATCATGATTCCTCTTGTAAAGCACCTCGCCGCTCAGGAAAAAATTCATTGACAGTCTTCTAAGCGTTCTTTTATCATTTTCCGATGCCCCTACAGGATACTCTCTGTTCAGGATATACTGCTTGATGTCATGATACCAAGGTTTATCATCTTCGCTATCTTCAATTGCTGCGCAGGAGCAGGAGTGTGCCGGCAAACCTCGATGCTGGATTCTGATCTGGGTCAAGTTCTTATCACAATTGACATTAAACATTGAAGCTAAAGTGGCCAGTGCATCAGCCAACTGATTCTCTCTGCGAGGAAGATGCTGAAATGTGATTTCTTCGAAGGACTCAACCAGTTCTCGGATGTAGTCCCTGTACAGTATCAACTCAGGATCTCTGGCTTCCCAATCTCCGTTCACCTGATGGATAACTAAGGCTGAGTCTCCGTACACATCTAATCTTTTAACTTTCCAGTCCAGAGCTGCCTGAATACCCAGAATACATGCCTCGTACTCCGCAATATTATTTGTGACATAGAAGCTCAATCTAGTAGTGAACGGTATGAAGCGATTGTCCGGGGACACCAGCACTGCCCCAGCCCCGTGCCCATAGCTGTTGGAAGCACCGTCGAACACTACTCTCCACCTTTCATTTTCTGGGGACTTTCCTTCTTCGAATAAAGCCAGAATGTCCTCATCCGGGAAATCACACTGCATCGACTGGTAATCTTCAATAGGCTGATGTGCCAGGTATTCAGCTAGCGCACTACCTTTGATGGCCTTTTGAGTGACATAAAGAAGATCATATTCTGACAACTGCATCTGCCACCTCGCAATTCTTCCTGTAAGCGTGGGCTTCTCGAAGATATACTTGATGGGATCCATCTTTGACACCAACCAGGTGGTGTGACTTAACAGGTATTGCCTCAAGCGATGAGCAGCCCAAGCCAATGCGCAACAAGTCTTTTCTAGTAACGAGTACCTCGTCTCACAATCGGTGAACTTCTTGCTGAGATAATAAATCGCGTGCTCTTTCTTGCCAGTTTCGTCATGTTGTCCTAACACACAACCCATTGAATTTTCTAGCACGGTCAGGTACAGGATCAAAGGTCTGCCATGCACCGGAGGCATTAAAACAGGCGGATCTTGCAGGTATTTCTTAATCTTCTCGAAAGCTTCTTGGCAATCATCATTCCACCTAGTCTCTCGATTCTTGCACAGCAATTTAAAAATCGGCTCACATGTGGCAGTTAACTGGAAGATAAACCTGGAAATGTAGTTTAGTCTTCCGAGAAAGCCCCGAATTTCTTTTTCGGTCTTAGGAGTAGGCATCTCGAGAATTGCACGCACTTTATCTGGGTCAACCTCTATCCCCTTTTGACTGACAATGAACCCCAATAGTTTTCCTGATCTCACCCCAAAGGTGCATTTAGCCGGATTTAACCTGAGCTTGAACTTTCTCAACCGTTCAAAGAGCTTCCGCAAATTAATAACGTGCTCTTCATCTGTTCTGGACTTTGCGATCATATCGTCCACGTACACCTCGATCTCTTTGTGCATCATATCGTGGAATAACGTGACCATAGCTCTTTGGTAAGTAGCGCCGGCATTCTTCAACCCAAATGGCATGACCTGATAGCAGAACGTTCCCCAGAGAGTTGTGAAAGTAGTCTTCTCCATATCCTCAGGAGCCATTTTAATCTGATTATACCCCGAATACCCGTCCATGAAGGAGAAAAGGGAGTGCTGTGCTGTGCTGTCTACTAGGACATCAATATGAGGCAAGGGAAAATCGTCTTTGGGACTGGCACGATTCAGATCTCTGTAATCAACACACATTCTAACTTTCCCATCCTTTTTGGGCACTGGCACAATGTTAGCAACCCACTGGGGATACTTGGCCACGGCTAGGAAACCAGCGTCAAACTGTTTCTTCACTTCGTCTCTGATCTTTAAAGACATCTCAGGCTTCATCCTTCTTAACTTCTGTTTAACCGGAGGGCACTCAGGCTTGACTGGCAGCTTGTGCAGCACTATATCAGTATCTAACCCGGGCATATCTTCATACGACCATGCAAAGACATCAATGTAGTCACGCAGGAGTTGAACCAACTTCTCATGCTCACTCTTTTTCATTGAAGTGCCAACCTTGACTTCTTTCTTTTCGCCCGCTGTGCCTAAATTGATGATCTCAATAGTTTCCCCATGTGGCTGAATAACCTTTTCTTCTTGCTCAACCATTCTCATCAATTCTGGTGGAGTTTCCCAGTCATCCTCAGCATCCTCCTCAGCTTGATTAACGGGGTAATCAAAATTAACATATGAACCGCTGGCATCATTATTTTTAGAGGTATTCATTTTAGATCTGCATTTGCGGGAATAGAAAAGCAATGAACAAAAAATAGAGACACAAAATGAAGACGCAAAAAGCTATTTTTATTCATTTGAGAATTCAAAACTACATTTTATTGATAGATGATATATAAAAGGAAACATGCATGCCCCTATGAAAATGCCCTAAGGCCTTGGGCAGAGCCAAAGGATTTGCATTACAAAGATCATTACTTTGAAATGAAAACAACAGGGAAATCAACGATCTTCCAGTTGCCAATTTCTTCTCTTGCCACACTGCGACGAACCAGGCCTCGATCCTCACCTTCTTCAACTAACTCTTCCTCGATGACAGCTATCTGATTAGGGTTCAGCATGTCAGCACTCCTGAAATCCCGTTTGAGGTCATCTATGGGGACCATCATCAATCGGGGCTCTCTCCCCTGAAGCCTAGCCAATCTCTTCTCACACTTTTCCTCAGCCATTCTTCTCTTATCAGCTGGAGTGGGCCAATAACCTAACCCACATCTGTCCTTGTATTCTCACAGATGCACAGGTGACAGAATTCCTTGCTCAGATCTTCCTAGCCCCTTCCCAATCTGATAGCCACTCTTCAGCATAACTTTCGCTACCATAATATCAGCATTGGACCACTTGGGTACCGGTACTGGGGATTCTTCACTTACGAACACAGCGTTCGCAATTTCTAGGGATTGAAAGGCGGATTCGAGGGATTCTTCTGCAGCTTCAATATAATGAGAGGGGACAGGTTTGCTGATTGTGAACTCCTCCTCCCCACAGACAACTACAAGCTTATCGTCGACTATAAACTTGAGTTTTTGGTGAAGTGTTGAAGGGACAGCGCCTGCTGCATGGATCCAAGGTCTCCCCAAGAGACAACTGTACGAGGACTCAATATCCATAATTTGAAAAGTCACACAGAACACCTCAGGCCCTATTTGCATTGGGAACTCCATTTCCCCTATGACTTCTTTCTTAGACCCATCAAAGGCTCTGACCAGGGTTGAGCTGGGTTTCATGTAGGAACAATCCACCTCTAACTTGTTCATCGTTGATCTGGGCATAACATTCAATGAGGATCCATTGTCAATGAGAGCCCTGGAGAGTGTATATTCACCGCACTTCACTGAGATATGCAACGCCTTATTGTGCCTCTTCCCCTCTGGGGTGAGTTCATCATCAGTGAAAGTAATGTAATTAGATGCAACGATGTTCCCCACTATACCATCCAACTGATTAACAGTAATATCTTGGGCGACATGGGCCTCATTTAGTACTTTAACCAAGGCGCCACGGTGGGCTTCTGAGTTCAGTAGTAGGGACATGATGGAAATTTTGGCTGGGGTGTGGTGTAGCTGGTCCACCACTTTGTAGTCACTCTGTCACATTATCTTCAAGAATTCAGCAACCTCTGGGTCTGACACCTTCCTATTTATCACAGGCTCCGGCTCTACATTCTTCCCTTTTCGGATTCTCTCTTCTGTTGCCTTAAAAGGATCCTCTTCCTGAGCTTGGGGAATATACACACGCCCACTTCTAGTTACCCCACTACTTCCTGCAATATTGGTGACGTCAAGAGCAGCTCGAGATCTCGGAGCTGGAATTGGCACACTGTAGCTCCATGGGACATCAGTGTTCTTCTGGCTAGGAGCTGGAACTGGGATCACAATAGTCTTTGGTCTTGCCACAGCCAAATTCCGACTGTATGGCACCTCGATAGGTCTCTGCACATCTCTGCCCCCTTCCGATTGGAAGGTCAGAACATCCCCCTCTCTCCCCTGTATACCCACCTGGATGATGTGGCGGTCCATCAGATCCTGTAACACCACCTTGAATGCTTCACATGCTCCTACACAGCTGACATTAGCACAAGCTCCTTTCTGAACGCAACCCATCCTAATAATCCCGCATTTACACAATTCTGCATGAATGATTTCTAGGGGGTCTGAATATCTTCAACTGATCTGATTAGGGACTGCTCTTTCATATCCATGATTGCATTAGTGGCATGCTTCCTGTAACACCCCAAATTTTATTAGCTATCTAATTGAATCGTTTATTTTAATTAATTGGGGATTATGGGGTGGTAGAAAATAAAATAAATATATGCGAGGTAATTGGACCTATTTATAAGGTGAGGACTAGTATTAATTAAATTAGAGTTTTAATTTATTTCAGGAGGTGTTTGAGTAACTAAGGGGGTGTAAATAAGGGCCCATAAGCCATTAGTTGGCCCATGACCCATTATCCTAGCTAAGGGGGTCGAATGAGGTGTAGGGGTTCTCTAGGGTTGCCTCATTATTCACTTATCACTCAAAGAAAGAAAAGGAAAAGGAATAGAGGGAGGAGAAGAAAAGGAGGCCGAAGCCAAAAACCAAGAAAGAGGGAAGAAAATCGTGAAGGGCTCAAGTGGAAGAGGAGGAAAACGTGAGCACTCAAGAAGGAGGAAGCTTGCCTTGTGATTTTCTTGGAGCCTTGCCTAGTATTTTCGAATTCCTAAAGGTTAGGGGGTTCTTCTTTCCATTTTTAATAGCTTATGTGATGAGCATTGTTTAGGGTTAGTTTCTTGAGTGATTTTCTTGAATGATTGGTGTGATGTGGTGTTGTTGCCTTGCTGAAATTCGTATGCTAAAAATATGCTTGGTTATGTGTGAAATGAACAATATGAATGGTGCACACCAAGTGTTTGATGTTATGACTAAATGGTATTTTTTTGGTGGAAAACGTGATGGTTAGCATTCATATTGATAATGGGTGCTGGGGATTTAATTTGGTGTTTTTAGGATGTGAGGAACTAAAATTTTGATGGAGTCCTAGCCCTAGGCGCCTAATTTCTATTGCTGAAAAACCACTAAAAACTGTTGCTGAAACTGCTGAAACTGTTGCTGAAATTGCTGAAACTGTTGCTGAAGATTGCTCTTAGGCGCCCTGCTGCTGGGCGCCAAGAGCAGTGTCACTGTGTGCTGGGTTTTGCAGGAACAGCGCGCCCCTGTCCTGGGCGCCAAGGGCCCTTGCCCTGTCTGTGTTGCGAGTCACGTTCCCAGGCGCCCTGGTGCTGGGCGCCAAGGAGCAGAATGTTGCCTAATTTTTCTAAACTTGTTTTTAATGTAACTTTTGACTCGGTTGTCCAAATTGGGCGGTTCAAAATGCGTTTCGAAGCTAATTTCGGTGTCTATCCAAATGTTCTGGTTTTGTGCAAAAATGGATTATTTTACTGGTGGTTCTGGACTGAAGTGTTCAAGTGTCTAAATTGCAATTTTTACTCACATTCCCTATTTTGCGTCAAATCCTAAATTGGTCTAATTGAAATTGGTGCTGGTGTGATTGGTGAGTTTATTTGGTGAGTTTATTGGTGAGTGTATTGTAGTGTGATTGGTGGGTGAATTAATAGTTCCGGTGGGCATATTGATTATTTGGTGTGATAAATTTCATTAATCATTGGTGTGATATTGGTGTGTGACGGTGCTTATTACGACGAGCAGAGGCTTCGGCCTATTATGAGTTATTGGTGTTATTGCTATGGTATCACTGAGTTGACCTTGGTTGTTGATTATTTTCTGGTGCATTGTTCATAGCGTCACACAAACCATGTGCATATTTGGTGAGCAGAGGCTTCGGCCTATTATGACGAGCAGAGGCTTCGGCCTATTATGACGAGCAGAGGCTTCGGCCTATGGATCCACATGCATATGCCCTTGGTGTTGGGTTGCATTCATGCATATACTCATGCATTTGGTGATGTTGGTGTGGTTGTGCCTATTGTTGTTGTTGGTGTTGTTCGATGATGTTTCTCGATGATGTAAAGTAGTGGTGGGTGTTAATATTGTTGTGAATTGATGTGCCTAGTTGTCTTTCCTAGTTGATGCTTATTCCGTATGCTATTGCTTATGTAAAGAGACTCACCCTACTGCCTTTTATGTTGCTTCTTATGTCGGCAACGTGCAGGTGATAGCGAGTGAAGGTTGCCCTTATGCCTTCTTCTAGTAGGAGTCATGCTCTGATACGTAGCACCGGGGGGGGGGGGGCGTCCTAGTTTAGTTGTTATTTCATTTGATGTCCTTAGACTGTTTTTGGTGATGTATTTGAGACTTATTTTTATTTTCCGCCGTGATGATGACTGTATTTCACATTCGTGGGCTAGCCCCTTTGACTGGGATTTTGGTGCTATGTATCTGGTGGCTTTTTAGCCGAACTATGCTATTTTGATGTTGATTTATTTCGGTGAAGTAAATGTAGCACTCTCTAGTGTTTGTTTTCAAAAAAAAAAAAACTCTGATTTATTTAAATAATAGATAATTAGAATGGGGGTGTTACATTAGTGGTATCAGAGCAGTTCGGTCTGTCCGGCCAAGTCGTATAGTCGTAGTGTCCTTGGATGATTGAGTAGTGCTGGATTAGTTCTAACCATTGTCTGTATAGTAAGTGATGTTCCTGCAGGTGGAGGACAAACCGAATACTGCTGATGGTAAGTGAATAAGTGGGGGAGATACCCCTGCTGATGATGTGTGTTGTATTGTGTTTCCAGTGTGTGAACTCTGTGTCTTTTGTTTTTGATTTCTCTGCTGGTTTGGAAAATGCCTGGTTTTCGAAAGATGCATTAGTTACTTCTTTCGCCGCTCTAGGCTTTGATGCTCTTATAAAAAAAAAAAAATTTATGATTTGACGAGCTAATGACACCCTTCACTTGCGAAAATCATTTCCAAAAATGAATTGTTGAATGTGTTGAGAAACAATTTTTACTCATTTTCGCACTTCCAATTATAAATATTTTCTTGAAGTAGAGATGTCATATTTATGGATATGTCGATTGTGTGATTGTTATTTGACTTGAATCTGGTCCATGACTTTTGTTGTTGTTGTTGGGTCAATGTGACCAAAGCGTTGTTGTTGATGTGTTGAGTCGAATAAGACCAAGTGTTGATGTTGTTGTTGTTGGGCTAATTAATGATGTATTTGTGAATTAAATGACTGTGTATCTAATGATGGTGTATTAAATGATGAAATTGTGGTGTTGAGGTGAACTACGAACATATGTTGCCTACAAGTTGTTTTGATGATATTACCTTAAGAGTTTTGAAGGTGAAATTTCTATGCTTAAGTAGTATTTGATGTTGAAAATTGATATTTTTGGTGGGTAGGTGAATTTAGGGTGTCTTGATGGTTTAATTGGGTTGTAGTCAAAGTGTGCACATAGGTGTATGACCAAATGTCAATATGTTGATTGAATGCCCGAGTGTTGCTTGATGACATGAATTGTTGAATTTGAGCGTTGTTTGAGATTACTGTTTCGTGACTAAACATGATGAATTTTACTTGTTTACGGTTTGGTGCATTTCTGGACACTGCTTCGTTTTTCAAAAACTGGCACCGTTTAGTCGATCCAAAAATTATGTGGTTGGTTGTTTTTGAAAATGGATTTAACGCCGGTTGTTTTGCCACTGGTTTCGTTCAATTTGGAGCTGTGTGGCTCAAGTTATGATGGTTTCGAGTTAGGTCAAGTTTTAGGAATCAAACTGTGAGTAATGTTCGGTTTTGGTAGTTTTGTGTCATCAAATGAACTCCATTTTGAATGATCCTTGTTTCTTTGAAAGGTAGACTTAATTCTCTACGAATTAGACACTGGTTTCGTAAAGTTTCATTAAGAGATGAGAAAGATAATTTGGTTGAAAGTTGAGTAAGAAGTTCTGTCCAAGTTGGTACCTCCGTGTAGTATTTTGAAAAACTGTACCAATTGGCTGCTTATTTTAAAAGACGAAAACCATAGGTAGAAACTACACTCGGAGAGCTTTCCAACAAGTATTTATTTGTCGAAATCCGACACCGTTTACTATTTTAATTGATTCACCAAAGTAGACGCATAGTTACAGAATTTTCTGCACCCGAGTTTGTGAAGATTAGCAAAAACGTTTGAACCGTAGGATTTAAAATGTGCAATTGCACTGTTTGTGCCCTTCCTTGAGTTACCTTTTGTTACCGTATGTTCTTAAGGATGTCTTATCCCGAAATGTTTAAGCCGATGTTCAGTCTGGTAAGGAAAAATCAATTTCTATAACATGTTTTATTTCCCGTGACGAAAAAAAAATCCTAAATAAGTATGTTGTGCATGTATGTGATTGAACCTTTCGTATATTTGCCTTTAGCTGTGAAATGATGTTTCCATGGATTGGCCCTTCTAGCTGTTTTAATGTTTTAACTGCTGTTTCCACGAGATAAATTATTTTTCCTACACCGAACTATATGGATGGTTATCATTAACTCTAAAAGGCCACTTTCTTTTGTGATTAGTAACTGCTACGTGCTGGCCATGATTCTTTCTTAAGTTGACAATTATACCATGATGCCTTGTTGAATTCGTATGATTGATGAATAATAATATGTACATCTCATGTTGCTGTTTCTCTAAAAATCATTGTTGCTGTTCTCCGAAAATTATTGTTAGTGTTTTTCTGAAAACTACTGCCGTTGTTTCTGAGAATAATTGTTGCTGTATTCTGAAGCTTACTGTTACAGTCCCTAATTTTACGCACTGCTCCTATTGTTATGAGTTGTGCCTAATTTTGGTTGTGGTTGTGCTGTGTGGTCGTTATGATAGCGATGTTTTTGTTGTCGTCGTTGATGTGCCTGAGTGACAAGTTTAGTTGGTTGTTGGCGCATTAGCGCCCATTGTCGTGATTATGTTGACGTTGATGGTTGTTAATGATGTGTTGACGATTATATTGGTATTAATGATGTTGATGTTTTGTTGTTGTCTTGGGTACCGCCGAATGGCCCAAGTTATGTTGTTGTTTGGTTGTTGTCTTGGGTACCGCCGAATGGCCCAAGTCATTATGTTGTTGTTGTTGTGGGTATCGCCGAATGGCCCACATGGTCTTGTTGTTGTTATTATTGCTGATTGTTGTTGTGGGCCTATGGCCATTGTTTAAAAAGGGATATTTGGTCCCGGGGTTCGACTGTGTTGACGATGTCTGTTGTTGTAATGACGTTGATTGTTGTGGCATGCTATATGTTGTCTGTTGTAATGACATTGTCGTAGAAACCAAACCGTTAGCAGTCGGTTAGTGTGCGAACCCGTGAGGATAGATGAGTGAGATAGAATGCAAGTTAGTCTATCAGAGTGGCGCAGCGGAGTAGAGAGTGAGCCTGATTATTACTGCTTGAAGTTACCTGGCTGAATAAGTAGGAGGGACGGCCGCCCAAGCACTTACCGCCGGTAATCAGGGGAATAATAATCAGCGTGATAGGTAGCACTAGATGCCTAGATGGAGGTAGTGGGTAGCGGAGGAATGTTGGCTTTAGCAGGAAAATTTCGAGGACGAAATATTCTAAGTGGGGGAGAGTTGTAACACCCCAAATTTTATTAGCTATCTAATTGAATCGTTTATTTTAATTAATTGGGGATTATGGGGTGGTAGAAAATAAAATAAATATATGCGAGGTAATTGGACCTATTTATAAGGTGAGGACAAGTATTAATTAAATTAGAGTTTTAATTTATTTCAGGAGGTGTTTGAGTAACTAAGGGGGTGTAAATAAGGGCCCATAAGCCATTAGTTGGCCCATGACCCATTATCCTAGCTAAGGGGGTCGAATGAGGTGTAGGGGTTCTCTAGGGTTGCCTCATTATTCACTTATCACTCAAAGAAAGAAAAGGAAAAGGAATAGAGGGAGGAGAAGAAAAGGAGGCCGAAGCCAAAAACCAAGAGAGAGGGAAGAAAATCGTGAAGGGCTCAAGTGGAAGAGGAGGAAAACGTGAGCACTCAAGAAGGAGGAAGCTTGCCTTGTGATTTTCTTGTAGCCTTGCCTAGTATTTTCGAATTCCTAAAGGTTAGGGGGTTCTTCTTTCCATTTTTAATAGCTTATGTGATGAGCATTGTTTAGGGTTAGTTTCTTGAGTGATTTTCTTGAATGATTGGTGTGATGTGGTGTTGTTGCCTTGCTGAAATTCGTATGCTAAAAATATGCTTGGTTATGTGTGAAATGAACAATATGAATGGTGCACACCAAGTGTTTGATGTTATGACTAAATGGTATTTTTTTGGTGGAAAACGTGATGGTTAGCATTCATATTGATAATGGGTGCTGGGGATTTAATTTGGTGTTTTTAGGATGTGAGGAACTAAAATTTTGATGGAGTCCTAGCCCTAGGCGCCTAATTTCTATTGCTGAAAAACCACTAAAAACTGTTGCTGAAACTGCTGAAACTGTTGCTGAAATTGCCGAAACTGTTGCTGAAGATTGCTCCTAGGCGCCCTGCTGCTGGGCGCCAAGAGCAGTGTCACTGTGTGCTGGGTTTTGCAGGAACAGCGCGCCCCTGTCCTGGGCGCCAAGGGCCCTTGCCCTGTCTGTGTTGCGAGTCACGTTCCCAGGCGCCCTGGTGCTGGGCGCCAAGGAGCAGAATGTTGCCTAATTTTTCTAAACTTGTTTTTAATGTAACTTTTGACTCGGTTGTCCAAATTGGGCGGTTCAAAATGCGTTTCGAAGCTAATTTCGGTGTCTATCCAAATGTTCTGGTCTTGTGCAAAAATGGATTATTTTACGGGTGGTTCTGGACTGAAGTGTTCAAGTGTCTAAATTGCAATTTTTACTCACATTCCCTATTTTGCGTCAAATCCTAAATTGGTCTAATTGAAATTGGTGTTGGTGTGATTGGTGAGTTTATTTGGTGAGTTTATTGGTGAGTGTATTGTAGTGTGATTGGTGGGTGAATTAATAGTTCCAGTGGGCATATTGATTATTTGGTGTGATAAATTTCATTAATCATTGGTGTGATATTGGTGTGTGACGGTGCTTATTACGACGAGCAGAGGCTTCGGCCTATTATGAGTTATTGGTGTTATTGCTATGGTATCACTGAGTTGACCTTGGTTATTGATTATTTTCTGGTGCATTGTTCATAGCGTCACACAAACCATGTGCATATTTGGTGAGCAGAGGCTTCGGCCTATTATGACGAGCAGAGGCTTCGGCCTATAATGACGAGCAGAGGCTTCGGCCTATGGATCCACATGCATATGCCCTTGGTGTTGGGTTGCATTCATGCATATACTCATGCATTTGGTGATGTTGGTGTGGTTGTGCCTATTGTTGTTGTTGGTGTTGTTCGATGATGTTTCTCGATGATGTAAAGTAGTGGTGGGTGTTAATATTGTTGTGAATTGATGTGCCTAGTTGTCTTTCCTAGTTGATGCTTATTCCGTATGCTATTGCTTATGTAAAGAGACTCACCCTACTGCCTTTTATGTTGCTTCTTATGTCGGCAACGTGCAGGTGATAGCGAGTGAAGGTTGCCCTTATGCCTTCTTCTAGTAGGAGTCATGCTCTGATACGTAGCACCGGGGGGGGGGGGCGTCCTAGTTTAGTTGTTATTTCATTTGATGTCCTTAGACTGTTTTTGGTGATGTATTTGAGACTTATTTTTATTTTCCGCCGTGATGATGACTGTATTTCACATTCGTGGGCTAGCCCCTTTGACTGGGATTTTGGTGCTATGTATCTGGTGGCTTTTTAGCCGAACTATGCTATTTTGATGTTGATTTATTTCGGTGAAGTAAATGTAGCACTCTCTAGTGTTTGTTTTCAAAAAAAAAAAAAACTCTGATTTATTTAAATAATAGATAATTAGAATGGGGGTGTTACATATGCTTCCCATGACCAGGCAGCGGGTTAGTCGTGATATTTGGATCCTCCTGCTTGAAAGTTATGCCTTTTTTGTCTATCAAGTCCTGCACCACTATCTTGAAGGCTTTGCAATCCTCCACCACGTGCCCAACTGCCCCTTCGTGGAAGGCACAGGTACTATTGGGGTTGTATCCTCTGAAGTAAGGTGGTTGAACAGGTTTCATGGGTCTTGTATTGATGAGCTTATTGGTGATGAGGTAGTTGAATAGGTCTGTGTATGACATGGGAATTGGGTCAAAGGTTGTTCGGTTTTGATAGGTCCTTTGGTGGTTGCTTTGGTTGTTGTTGTGGAATGGATGGGCTGTTTGTGTGGGAGTGGGGACTGGGATGTTGGGTGGCTGGTATGGTGGGCTGATAGTGATGGCATTGGTTTCCCCCTCTTTCTTTTTGGGAAAGCTGGAGAATGGCTTCTTTTGGAAACTTGTGTTACTTGTGGACCCCTGTGCAATCTTTCCACTTCTCAACCCGTTCTCCAATCTCTCTCCCACAATCACCACATCTGAAAAATTGGATGATGCACTGCTGATCAGACGATCATAATATAGCGGTGGTAAGGTTTCCATGAACATAGAAACCAATTCTTTGTCTAAAAGAGGAGGTGTGACTTGTGCTGCCAAAGCCCTCCATCGCTGGGCGTACTCCTTGAATGATTCATTCTCCTTCTTGCTCATATTCTGCAGTTGTGTTCGGTCTGGCGCCATGTCCGTATTATATTGATACTGCTTGAGGAATGCATCTGCTAAATCCTTCCAGCAGCGGACTTGGGATGGCTCTAACTTCATATACCAATTAAGGGATGCCCCGGCAAGACTATCTTGGAAGCAATGGATTAGCAACTTGTCATCATGGGAGTAGGTAGACATCTTCCTACAATACATCGTTAAGTGACTCTTTGGGCAGGTCGCACCCCTGTACTTGTCAAAATCGGGGACCTTGAATTTTGGCGGCAACACCACATCAGGAATAAGGCATAAGTCTCTGGCCTCCCTAGCCCTGGAGCCAAAGCTTTCAATCATTCTTAGTCTTTCTTCTAACATCTGGAACTGCTCTTTGGTCTGTTAGTGCTCAGCGGAATAGACTTGAGGGGAATGAATTACACCATAAGGAGGTGGAGGCATTGAGTGCTGAGCCTGAGGGTAAACGGAGTTTCCGGATACGAAGCCTTGAGTCTGTGGAAAGGCAGCTGGCTGTGGAGTGAGGTTCTGAGGAGTAGGCTGAGGTATAACAATTGAATGCGGGACCTGAACCTGGGGTTCACCAGTCATTCCTTCTGATCCGACAGGCGTTGGCTGTACATTCTCAGCTATCACCCCGGGACTAGCTCCTGGGCTAGCCCCTTGATTTGGAGGACTATAACCCAAAGGAAGGCCATAGGGAGGCCACTGAGCAGCTTGGAAGTCATTTCCATTCTTCAAGGACAACAGGAGTCTCATCATCTCGCTCGTCTGTGCCTTCATGGCATTCATTTCATTTCTCAATTCAGGATCCCCTTGACTGGAGCTACCAGGAGCTGAATGGTTCTGATTCTGTACCTCGGGGCCTTGGCCTGTTCCATTTTCATTCTCTGAGCCTGAACCTGGAGGATTCTGATTCTCTGGTTGAGGTAGATCGGGGTCACTTAAGATTGCCATTCTTCTGGCTTGTGAACGTGTCCAATATGGATGTGGTCGCACCATCTTGCCTTGTCTTCTGTTTGAGTTGAAAACAATTTTATAAGCAAAGGAGCAAATTAATGAATGCAATGCACATGATTTTTATTTTTACTTATTTATATTTTTTTTTTATGTTATTTGTTGTTTATTGCCGGGAATCACAGTGCAACTTGCTCTTGTCGTAGGTGTTTGTTCGAATATTTTCAAGGACGTAACGCGGCTGGGATTAGCAAGTGAGATAAACGTACTTCATTCAGGCATCATTCCAAGAACAAGATACAATATCCTTAAATGTGCAATACAACGCTTTGAAAATAAAAACACAACATCCCTTAAGAAAAATTACAATCTCCTAGTGAACATTCTAAAAGAGAATTTAAATCTAAAAACCTATTGCCTTCATCTTCTCTCGGTTCTTCTCCTTGTTGCTAGTTGCAGCAGCTTCTCTTGCCCTTTCCATGAGTTCCTCGGTCAGAGATCTGCAGTACTCCACGAATTCATATACTCGCACCGGAGTGTTGTAAGGCAGCATCTCAGCTTCTGCCTTTCTCAACCTCTTGGGAACATCCCTAACCGCCTGGTTAGCCAACCATGCCAATTTGGAGAACTTGTTCTTCCACTGCTGAATTTCTGCCCTCATCTCAACTATGACCTCTTGCTTTTCAATCCTACCCATTAGCTCGAGAAGACGGTATTCCCAGTACTGACTCTCCTCTCTTACCTGTCGGTAAGCATCACTGATGTGTCTCAGATTCCTCTTTAGCTCATCTGAATTCTCTTGCTCCATCCTTAAAGCCTGCTGATACTCTCTAAGGATGTTCACAATTGCATCTCTATCCTGTCTGATGCACTCTATTTGACTTTCAAGCTCGCACGTCACAGACTGAGACTTTTTCTTGAATTCCTCTAGTGATTCCTTTGTAGCTCTCTCACTTTGCGCAGACTTCTTGAACAACTTTCTCCATTCGTTTGCTCTAGCCATGGCCTCACCCACCTTGGCATTCAATCTTTTCAACTCATCTTTGGCACCTTTTAGATATTCCTTCATTTTTTGATTACTTTCCTCTTCTTTCCTAAGCTTCTTGCTGCTTTCTTTAAGGGCTTCGGCCTTGCGTTCATTCTCGTTCTCTAGCTTTCTCTTCTCAGACATTACCTTCCCCAACTCATCTCGTAATGGCTTTCTTTTCTTCTTCTACCTTGAGCAAAGAAGATTTGACCTCACTTAGTTCTTTGAGACTTGGAACATGAAGCTCTGTGACTTCTTTCTCAACCGACGATGAATTCTGACGAGGCGGGCTAACATTTTGAATTCTTTGGTGAAGCCATTGGTAGAAAGTAACATCACCCGTTTTCTTTATGATCTCCGCTTTATCCTTGTAAACTACACCTTCCCAAGTCTTTGAAATTTTCTGAAGCAAGCCTTGGTTCTTTGGATCTTCTTTATCGAGAAAGATTGGGGCCAACATGTCTTCAGTGGGTGCGTTCTTCATAGGATACCCAAGCTGTCTGATGGTGAGAGAAGGATTGTAATTGATGCAGCCTTGGGTTCCCATTAGGGGTACATTCTGGAAATTGTCACACCGGAACAGTATTGAAGGCCTATCTTTCCAACACGGATGATTGAACCAACAGACTTTGAGAGCACTGAGATTCTCTAAAGTGTGCACCCATTCTTGTGCACTTCTGGCTTCTACGTCACAACACAGGGCATATTCTACTAAGTCCGCGGCTTTTGTCTTATGAGTGACAATATGGTTGAGGAACCAGGTGTAGAGAACATGGAAAGAGCAAGCAACCTTCTTCTTCCCTAACACACGGTGATGAGTGAAGGAATAGTAGGTATCTGCAAGGATTGCTGGTACAGGGTTAATCGGATTTTCCTTACTTATGAATGCTAGAAAAAGCCCAATAGCGGTCTCATCAATGAACTTCTCGACCTGAGGGAAAAGGACGATCCCAAAAATAGTTAGGGCTAACAGCTGCTTAAAAGGACCCCACTTCTTATTCTGGGCATAAAACTTCAACAATCCTTCGAAATAGCATAGCGGGAAACCCCTGATACGGTTCTTCTTTTCCTTATGAAGCTCTAATTCCTTCACACTGACTTGCAGCAACAAAGAGAGTCTCTGGTCTGAATACCGATGTTTCTGATATTAGTAAGGTGCTAACTCTGACCTTGAGAACCCCAGAATCTGTTCATACTCCTCGAGAGTTGGTGATAACTGAAAGTCTTTGAAGAGGAAGCATCGAATGTCCGGATCATAGAATCGACTCAGGGCCATTATAGCACTCTCTTGGACATCTAGTTGTAACAATCTGAGGAGGTTACCATAAGCCTTATCGAAAAGATCCCTCTCTTCCGACTCCATCAAGGAAACAAACTCTTTCAAACCCTCTACATCTATTCTCCTGACAACCGGGAACCTTGAATTAAGTACGATCTCGCTTCTTGATCCCATGTTGCTTTATCTTTCCCACCTAAGACAATATTCCGAGTTACTTTACAATCCCGGCAAACAACTCAGATGTCTGATGAATGATTTTCAAAATTGGGTTTTATTTAATGCAGATGATGCAAATGATGTAATGGTGCTTCTTTTTTTTGTGTTTTTGCAGAAAGAGGATATTTGCAGGTGGTAATTCGAAAATTTTCACACTACATGCCATCTCATATAGGCATTTATTGAAAAGGAAAAGCATATCTTTTTTTTTTTTTTTCGAAAATTCTGAAGGAAAAATTGATTTGAACTGAATGCAACGATGCAGCACACAATTTGGAAAGCCCTTGTGACCTAAAAAGGGGTAGAACCTATGATCTAAGGCACTTTAGGGGTAATCTTCTCATGTAGCTCCATTCACACCCTCACAAAGGTCATCAGAGCCACAGTCTCTTTCACGAAATTCCTTGTAAATGCAGCAAACTGCTAGTTACAAGGTATCACGAAAGAGCACAACTCTGATTGAAACTTTCGCGAGTAGCCAAACGGACAAAGGTCCTGATGGGCTCCCACTACTCGAATCCACTCATCCTATGGTATCCTAATAGACCTGGGTTATGGTCTCTTTCTCTAATCATATAGCCTTAAGGTACAAGTGTGTGTGTGCGAAGGGCATTTCCTTAAAAAACTACCCCACCTGCAAATGAAAATCCAGAACAGTCCAGACAATAGAAAGCAATAACATGTCGTCTACCCTAGGGTTCAATACCAATCAGATACAACTAATCTAGGGTGCCGACAACGATGCACTACTTACCTCAAGAAAGCGAGCAAAGAAGAAGGGGACATGACAAGAGAGGGGAAATATGCATGAGGGAACTAAGCATTTAAGCAAAGAAGTAACTATCTATTATTTTAAGCAAAAGCAAACATAGAAGAAGAATGCATATGGATGCAACATGCTTATGAAAAAGAAGAAGAATAGAGGCAAAGCAAGATGTTCAAATCAATCACACAAACCACACACTTAATTAATTAGGCTTGACCCACTTTTGAAAAAAAGTGTTTTTTAGTCCCCAGTGAAGTCGCCAGCTGTTGCGCCCGAAAAAGTCCCCGAGGGAGAACCTTCCTCGTTCACAACTTTTTAAAACAATGAAGCCGCCACCAATATTTATTAAGGAAAATATTAGGAAAACCTTTTTTTGGAAAGCGATTGGTCTTGCGAAACTAGAGAATAGGGTTCGGGGGTCGGTTACGCGCAGGGAAGGTATAAGCACCCCACACGTCCTCTCTACTGAGAGGGAACCTTTAATTAGATATGTGGTTTTAGTGTGTTGACTTGAAAATACTTAATTTTGCCTCTCTACTTCTTATTGAAAAATTCTTAATGAAAATCTTTACTTATTATGAAAAAGGGGGAAAAATGGGTTTTTAGAAAAATGCTTGACGGGACATGGCCCGCTCCTACGTATCTCCCGGTGCGATGGAGAACTCAAAGCTACGTAGTTCTTCTTTGTCCTGAAAAAGGTTTTTGTCTTTTATCTTTTTAGTGAGTTTTCGAAATAGGACGAGCATTTAGTGAATGATTAAACTAACCAAGGTTATGGGTAATCACCGCTAAGTACTCTTGAAAATGAGAGTCACTACCGCCAGTCAGACGAACAAAGGCTCTGATTGACTATTAGTAGCGACTCGTTTTTATTTGTTCTTTAGAAAGGGGGTTTTCGAAAGAGATTGATTGGCACGAATGATCAAACTAACAACAGTTATGGGTGATCATCGCTTGTTGTTCTTTTGGGAAAAAGACATCGCCACCAATGGCTAGACGAACAAAGGTTCCGATTAACCACTAGCGACGATGGGTTGAAAATGATTTTAGAAAGGAAAAGGTTTTTGTTCTGAAAATGATCTTGGTTTGCTAAAGTGATTCGTTTTTGTTACGAAAATAACTCTTTTCTTTTTGTTATGCAAATGCTAATTTTTATGGTTGCGCTTGACGAGAATGTGACTCGCTCCTACGTATCCCAAATGGGAATCAAAGCGACGTAGTTCTAACGAGCCTTGAAAATGAAAAATCCTTTTGATGATGTTTTGGAAAATGAAGAGCGTTCATAATGATCAAACTAACAAAGGTTATGGGTGATCATTACTAACACTTGTCGTAATTTTTGATGCTTGGGAAAATATCTTTTGAAATCGAAAGCATTCATGATAATCAAACTAACAAAGGTTATGGGTGATTATCACTAGCACTCCATTGTTAATAATCATGCAAGCAGATGCTTCACAAGACTATTAACAAAGTTTCGATTTTGAAAAGTTTTAGCAATTGGATTAATTTTTGTTCGGGGAAACATTTATCCATTATCGGGAAAAAAAGGTTTGTAAAAAAAAGGTTCGCTTAGGGATAAGAAACGAAATAAAAAAAAGAACAGGGGGTGCAGCAGTAAAATAAGGGTGTAAATAAAAGGAGGGGTGCGTTATTAAAACTGGGGTGCAGATAGTGAGCCCAGCTTGTTTTCTTTCTTGCAAGCTGGGCTGCGTTTCAAAAAAAGATCATGGGCTTCAAAAGGGGGGCGTGCGAAGTAAACAGGGGGGTGCGAACAATGATCTGAAAATAAAAAAATGTGAAAAGACGAAAATACCCCTGCTGTGTATACTATAAATACCTAACATAAAAAGAAACCCTAATTTCTTACTTTCCTCTTCTCCACGGCGCCCCTAACGTAAAACACCCAAACCCTAAAAAAATTTCTCTCTCTCTCTCTCCCTCCTTCACACGGCGCACTCCCTCTCCCTCTCCCCTTGCTCCGATCTTCTGCTCTCCACCGTCCCCTTCTCATCTCCTCTCTTCTGTGACCTCAACTCCTCTTCCTTCCTCGCCGATCCACTCTCTCTTCTCCTTCTTCGCTCTTTCGCTCTCCTCGCCGTCCTAATCTCCCCCTACCCTTTCATCGGTGACGGCGACGGGCAACACGGGGAGAGAGAAGGTTTGCGAACGATGGCTATGGGGTGGCGGTTTGGCTTGCGATGGTTGTGTTGGGTTCGACGGTGGTGTTTGGGAGGGAGACGATTGTGGGTGCGAGTGGTGGTTGTTGGGCGGTACGGTGGTGTTTGGGGTTGACACGAAGGCTACGGTGGTGGTTGTGGGTTGCTACTGTGGCTGGGTGAGGACGACGGTTTGGTGAAGGGTCGCTGAGGTGGTGGTTTATGGTGGAGACGGTGTTTGACGACGCGGAGGTTGCGAGGAGGAGGGGAGGTGGTTGACGGTGAAGGGAAAGGAAGAGGGGAGAGCGTACGATGGAGTGAGCTTACGGCGGCGAGGAACGACGGTGGACGACCACCGTACGCGGTGGCCGGAGGTAAAACTCTATTTTTTCTTCTTCTTTTCTTACTGTCTCTCCTTCTTCTACCTTTGTTTCAAAACTCTTACATTCTCAGTTAACAAAACTTTTGGATTCTAAAAAAAAACTGTTTTTCTTGAACCTAATTTTGTTCATAAAAAAATGGGGCAAATCTGACGTGAACTATTTTTCTCCTTTTTTAGAAAAGAAAAGCTAGACATTATTTTTTAACATTCTGGGACTCTGTATTTGCTTCTTACCAAATCCGAAAGTACTAAAAAAAATTTAATCACTGAGACCCTAATTGTTATCTTTATCCCCTCCTTTATTTTCTTTCAAAAAATCTAATGGATATGTACCTACTGTGTACATAGTATCATGAGGGAAGACATTGTTCATATGTATATATATGTATTATATGCACACACAGTAAACATTGCTCATATGTGTATATGTATTATATGCACACACAGTAAACATTGCTCATATGTGTATTATGCACACATCGCACCACAACCATGCATGTACTGTGAAAAAGAAAAACTTAGCTGGGTTTCACAGAAAACTTACAGTATTAACATTCATGGGGATATCATATAAACTATGAGTAATTAGATGGATTTTGGGAACCAAACTTTCTCTCTACAGTTCTAATCTCTTTTTCCTGGAGCTCAAAACTGCTTCTCAACTCTTCCCTTTTGGAACTCTAAATTTTTGTCACAATCAGTGTTATATGTATTGTTGTCGTGTGTGTATATGGCTCTGTTTGTTACTGTTTTTTTCCCTTGTTTTCTTGGTTGTGTCTCTAATTTATAGAGAAAATGGTTGACCTGCTTTGTACAGGTTGTGAAAGAGAAGCAGAAAAACTTATGTGTATTTGAAGGTGTGAAAGTGAAGAAGAGAAGCTGTGTATCCAAGGTGTTTTTGTGTGCAGAGGCATGCTTGCCTGGTTGTGTGCAAAGAGGGAAGCCACAAACCAATGTGTATTTAGTGTTGCTGGGTTCAAAGATGTGCTGAGGGTGGCGTGAGAAAGGGGATGGCGTGGAGGAATGGTTTTGCTTGTGAAGCAGGAGATGAGGATGTGAGCAAAAATGGAAATAACGTGTATAAAGCAATTATGTTGAAAATGTAAAGAAACATCAAGTGACATTTAATAATTTATTTTTTATTCAGTTCTGATTTCTATTTTTTGTATTTTATAATTTTGTAATATTTGTATTTTCAAAACAATAATAGTAGTTAAAATTAAATGCTAAAAAGCATATTTTTATTTCTTTTTGTTGCAATAAAAATCAAATAAGTTCTACTAATAATAAGAAATGACGCAAAATCGCTAACGAGCACTAAATGACACGCGTTAACGATTAAAGCCTCAAAATGCACAACAAACAATATTTTGATTTTTTCTTCTAATAAACTTTAAATTAACCGGACAAAATTAGGGTATGATAAGTTCTCAAAGTGCATCAAGTTTGAGAACGGGTTGCGACCAGAGATCAAGAAGGCCATTGGATATCAAAAGATCCGTGCCTTTTCTGATTTGATTGATGGTTGCAGGATCTATGAGGAGGATAGCAATGCTCATTATAAGATTGTTAATGAGAAGAGGAGCAAGTCTCAGAGTCATGGTAAGCCGTATGATGCTCCTGCTGGTAGAGGTGAATCGAAAGCCGCTGATGGTAAGAGAACTAGTGGGGGAGATGCTCCTGCTGGTATCGTGTGCTTCAAATGTGGCAAAGCTGGTCATAAGAGTAACGTGTGCAAGGCTGAGGCAAATAGGTGTTTCCGTTGTGGTAAGACCGGGCATGAAATATCTGGGTGCGAGCATAAGGAGATGATTTGCTTCAATTGTGGCGAAGGAGGACACCTTAGTAATCAGTGTTAGAAACCGAAGAAAGAGCGAGCCAATGGAAAAGTGTTCGTTTTGGCAGGGACAGAGACTTCTAAGGAGGGCGGACTTATTAGAGGTACATGCTTCATTAATGGTATTCCTCTAACTTATATTGTTGATACCGGTGCTACTCTTTGTTTTATTGCTGCTGATTGTATTGAAAGATTGGGTCTTGCGTTGTCTTCTATGAATGGAGAGATGGTTGTCGACACTCCAGCTAATGGGTCGGTGACTACTTCTCTTGTGTGTTCTGAGTGTCCCTTGTCGATTTTCGACAGAGACTTTGTTGTTGATTTAATTTGGTTGCCGTTAGGCGGATTGGATGTGATCTTAGGTATGAACTGGTTAGAGTATAACCATGCCCATATTAATTGTCATAGCAAGTCTGTAAGTTTTTCTACTCCTGAAGAGGAGGGAGCTGGTTTGTTGTCTGCTGGACAATCGCGGAAATTAATTCGGGACCAGAGGAAAACTTCGCAAAGTAGACCGAAGAGTTATCATGATAAGCGAAGAAAGGATTTGGAATTTCAAGTGGATGATGTGCAAGTACGGGATAATCTCACTGTAGAGACGATGCCGGTACGAATTGAAGATCATGAGGTGAAGACTCTAAGAGGCAAGGAGATCGCTTTGGTGAAGGTAGTCTGGTTAGGAGCAGCCGGAGAAAGCATGACGTGGGAGCTGGAAAGCAAGATGCGGGAATCTTATCCCGAGTTGTTCGAGTCAGGTAAATTTTCGAGGACGAAAATATTCTAAGTTGGGGAGAGTTGTAACGCCCCGAATAATTAATTAATTATTTAATTGAATTGTTTAGGAAATTAAGTTGTAAGAAAATATTAGAGTAAAAATATATTTTCGTATGTGGGCCTATTGTTGGTGTTAGGAGTAGTAAAATAAGGGGGTGTGAAGGAGACCCATGAAGCTAAAGTCGCATAAGTGTATGAGAAAGCCCATAAGACTAAATAAATTACAAATAGGTGTTATTTTAAGGTTTGCTCATTTTAGAAGGAAAAAATAAGAATTGGGAGAGAAGAGCAAGGAGGGGGCGGCGAAGAGAGCTAGGGCAAGGCCAAGGAGAGCTTCGAATTCTTCAATCCAAGGTAAGGGTGGGGTTCTAACTCTATAATCGGGTATATGAAGGGCTTTATGTAGGAAGGTTAGGGAACCCTAGGTGTTATTAATTCTTGAACCCCAAGGGCGCCAAGTGTGGCTGCCCTGTGTTGCTGTTGGGCGCCAAGTGTGGCTGCCCTGTGTTGCTGTTGGGACCTGTAGGCGCCAAGGGCGCCAAGGGTGGCTGCCCTGTGTTGCTGTTGGGCGCTGTGGGCGCCAAGGGCGCCAAGTGTGGCTGCCCTGTGTTGCTGTTGGGCGCTGTGGGCGCCAAGGGCGCCAAGTGTGGCTGCCCAAGGGTGAATCCTATAGTTGTTGCTTGAAACGAATTGTTGATGTTGAATATATATTTAGGCCTACGGTTGCTAAATCGTTGATAGGTTGCTAGATTGTTGATAAGTGGCTAAATTGTTGATGAGTTGCTAAATTGTTGATAAGTTGCTAAATTGTTGATAAGTTGTTAAGTTGTTGATAAGTTGCTAAATTGTTGATAAGTTGCTAAATTGTTGATAAGTTGCTAAATTGTTGATAAGTTGCTGAATTGTTGATAAATTGCTAAGTTGTTGAGTTGTTGTTGATAAGTTGTTAACCGTTGGCTAAACTGTTGATAATGTTGTACCTAGTTGGAAGTGCCTCTATTTATTGGCAGGTATTATGTTGTAGGCCTACGGCCCCCGTTGAGATTCCGTTGTTGTTGTGTTGCTATGTAATCGTTGTTGATTGTTTGTGCATCCGCATCGCGTCGCATAAATAGCTTTTTCATGTTGGAGCTATGCTCAAAACACGTTGGCCTGGACTGGCAAATTATGTTGAAATTATGTTGAAGGCTTATGCCTTGTTGATGCCTCTATTTATTGGCATAATTTTTACGTTGGGAGTTGTGCTCCGATGGTACCACATGCATATGCATAGTATCGAGTCGTATTCATGTTGCATCCTTAAATGATTATGTTGATGACTTGTGATTGATCAAATTTGTTTGTTGGCTGTGAAGTGGTGAATTTAGATTCCCGATTCTAATATACTGTTTTTCATATGTCCTATTATATGGTTTGATATCTCACCCCTTCTGTTTGAATGTTACCCTTCCGTTGGTAACACGCAGGTAATCACGAATGAAGGCTGCCTACCTTCGTTTATTCGAGTCGGTGTCGTCGCTCTGATACGTAACACTCGGGGGGGATGAACACATGTTTTCATTATCGTTTGCTATGTTATTTGGTTGTTGGAACTTTAAGTCGTTACTTGCCGTTTTTGAGCTGTCCTAAGTTGGTTAAAGACGCCACGTTTATTTGAATTGATTTTGTTGCGAATCTGCTGCGTAGTAATGAAGATGATTTATTTTTAAAGGACTAAAAGGTTGTTTATCGGTTCATCCAAAAGTAAGTGTTATGTATCCGTCTTCACAGGCGAATTAACCCGTTTGTTGCTTTTACGAAGCAAGTGCGGCACTCCATTGTATGTTGGAAATTTTTATAAACCCTGATTTTCGTATTATTTTACCGGGTAAAAATGGGGTGTTACAAGGATGATAGGTGAGGTGATAAGCAAACGATTATGGGAGTAGAAATAGAGACAGCCATGACCCGACCTTGTAGGTAGGCTCAGTGAGTGGTCCTAAGCGGGGCACCGTTGGGGCATTCTACAAAACACTGAGGTACCCTAACTAGACTCTATCTATTTCTCAGGATGCAAGGGCACTGACATCCTCTTACCTAGAGTTAGATGGATCTTGATTTATCGTTGAAGTAGTGGGTAGGATTGCCTTGACGTTGTAGTCATAGGACTGTACGCTAGATTGAGGATGATGATCTTAGTTGATGATTGAATGTGCATGCAAGTTATTTTCGTCGCATCCACTGTTGTGATTTTTGTTGTGTTATGTGATCTCACTTTTCGAGTACGAGCCATCCAAATCTTCACTTTGTGACATGTCGTAGTATGGACATGTTGTGTTTTTCACTCCTTCGGGGTTGACTGTTTGATGGATTGTGGTAGTCTTCGCTGTTTTAGTTTCGGTCATATGTTCCTTATATGGTTTGGACGCTCTTTCTCACCCATGCACAATTTTTTAATTGAGTTTCATCTGTCATTGGAGTAGCCTTCTATGATCGTGCAATGGCGGAGGCGTGACAACCATCGATCACTCAGTAACTTGCAGTATGATACTTCGCATCAATGTTACTCTCTCTTTGGTTAGTTGTTTTAATGGTTAATTGTTCTAATCATGTGATATCGGGACTTGGATTGTATTTTAAATATTATTTTTAAGATTATTCTCATTGCTTTATTGAAATAAAATTTTTTATCGATTTAACCTTTGGCATTACTATAAACCAATTTTATATAATTTCAGGAATTTAATGATATCCTTTAGTTGCAAAAAGTATTTCAGAAAAGGAATTGAAATTTTAGTTTGAAAAACAAATTTACTCGTTTTCAGACTTTTTCATCGCTAATTACTTTTGGGTAAAGAGTGTCACATTTAGTGGTATTAGAGCAGTTTGGCCCTAACCGGACTATATGTGTGATCTATTGTGTTTTTCGATGTGTGGACTTTGTGTAGAGTTGCAAGCGTTGTTTGTTTGACTCGTGATAGTCGTGAGGCTAACCAATTGGGTTGGCTTAGTTGCGATCTGAATGTTATGAGCAGTAGGCATTCCTTAGAAGAATCATCAATGTTACAGCAGATAGAAAGAAGTTAGAATCCAAGTGAGAACCTAAACAACTCCTACCCTTGGAGAGAATTATCCATGGAGCTGGGACTATTCCTTAGGTTGTGTGTTGTGTGTCTATTGTGCCTTCTCTGTGTGAACTCTATATTATAGTTGTTTTTTGCTACTTTCTTGTTTTTTTTTTTGAACTTGAATTCATATAATCTGAGTTTCTATGATTTGACTTTGTAGTGGTTATTTGTGTTATGTGATTATTGTGATCTTTAGGTGATTTGACAATTGATTTTATATTTTTGATAAACATGACAAACAATAAGGTTTATCATCATGATTTGTTTTTCTTTTCTGTCCCTCCCTTCTTTTCTAAAGGTTTCATTTTGTTGTTAGGTATGGTATTATTGAGGGATACATTTATATTAGCATGATGTGCATCACAACTTGATTTCTTGAGTATGCTTTTAACATGTTAGTTAACAAGGGTATAAAAAGGTTGAGAAAATTATAATTTGAATATATTTTTCGTCCCTATAAATATAGCTGTTTTTTAAATAAGTCCTTCAAAAATATTTTTTTTTAAATAAGTCCCTACAAAATATTTTTGTTTTAAATATACTCTTCTGTTAACCTTCTGTTGGCCATCTGCTGATGTGGCTAACACAAATATGATGTTTTATTTATTTCATTTTTATTTATATTAAACACCTACATGGCATCACACCACACCTTCTTCCAATTTGAATACGGTCCACTTTCCCGACTTTCTCCCCGCCGATTCATCCCACTCTCTCCCTCTGAAACAAAAGAACCATGTCTTGCTTGCATGAGGTCGAGCTTTCCTTTGTTCAATATATGGGCCTTTCTCTTCTCTTCTCTTTAGTGACCCACTCCTATTTCACTTCAAAAAATGTTGTTGATTGTCTTCTTCACCCACTTACAGAATCTGGGTCGCTAGGGACCCAAAATTTCGACCCGGTTTGTTCTCGCGCAACAGTTATCAAAACGCTACGAGATTTAACCGTTCTGTACAAACTCAAAAATCAGGGAAATTTTCCAAATGATTCCATGTTAATTGTACAAACTCAGAAATGAGGGAAAATGTAAATGTATTAAAAATGATTCCATAGTTCCAATGCCACTCACAGTTTAAATACGATTCCAGCAACAGGGGTAATACTTCATTGTTTGACTTTTGTTCAGTTTTCTATACCTTTTCCAATGCACCGCTTCAAGTTGAGAAAAAGGGAAATCTAGAATAAACATGGTTTTAGGAAGTCTGGGTTTTAGGAAATCTGGATTCATATTATTGGATAAAAAAGGCACTGGTGCAACATCAGCTTTAAAAAGCATTATTTTGAATCGGTTGTTTGGAGAACTGATTTCAAAGATGGACGCGGTGACAATTTTGCAATTAAGAGGGAGGTTGAAGATTTTTTCAACATTTGGAATCGGTTGTTGAAACAACCGATTAGATAGGTGCCAATTTAAACTTCCGAATCGGTTTTATAAACAACCGATTCGGAATACGTACATTCAAAATCGGTTTAATAAACAACCGATTATTAATGTCGGTTCATTACTAAAACAAAATTCACTATCCCTACTTGTTTTCAGTTTCCCTCTCACACATCACATTTCCCTCTCACGCCCTAGCCCCAAAATCATCGTTTCTCAGCATCTCGCATGTCACTCTCACGCCCTAGCCCCAAAATCGTTTGGAATCATCTTCCATCGCACTATCTCGTATCTCTTCCTCTCAGTATCTCATCGTTTCTCAGCATCTTTTCGTTTCTCAACATCTTTTCCATCGCTCTCAGTGTCTCACTCGTCGTCGTTTCAGAGATCGAAGCCCTAAGCGCGAAGAGCAAGAGCAAAAAGAGTTCGAGCAAGAAGCGAAAGAAGAGTTCTGATGAGAAAGAAGATGAAGAGAAGAGCGATAATAGTTCGGAGCTTTTGGACGAAGGTTTTAAACTGAAAGCGAAGAAGGAGAAGAAGAAAGCTAGGGTTGAGGAAGTAGAAGAAGAGGTGATTGTTAAGAAGAATGATCCGAATGCCGTTACGAATTTTAGAATTTCGGAGCCGTTGAGGAAGAAATTGCAGGAGAAGGGGATTGAATCGTTGTTTCCCATTCAGGCTATGACTTTCAATACTAACCTTGATGGTTTTGATTTGGTTGGTCGTGCTCGTACTAGTCAGGTTTGTAGTTATCTTCCTTTTTTCTGTTTTTTAATTTTAATTTTCTCTGTTTTTTGAAGATTGTTAGTTTCTAATGTTGATTGTTGCATTAGTGTTTTAATTAAAAGAATTTTAAATTGTTAAGTTTTTGTTGGTGTGATGTTTGTCTACAATTTAGTTAGCAACAAGCTGGTTAACTATCAAGTTTTTTGTTGAATGTATGTAATTGATGGTTATGGTTGTTGAATTTGTTAAATGTTTGCTTGATTTTGTTGGTGTGATGTTTGTCTACAATTTAGTTAGCAACAAGCTGGTTAACTATCCAGTCTTTTGTTGAATGTATGTAATTGATGGTTATGGTTGTTGAATTTGTTTCTCTACTTCATATTGTATATTTTATCAATTCTGTTATGTATCTGATAGGCAGATTTTGACTTATGTACGGACTGCTTTAATAATAGAAGATTTGGCTCTCGCATGTCTCCATTGGATTTTATACTCATGGAACCAGCTGAATTTGCAGGGGTTAGTGGTGGAAAGTGGACTGATCAGGAGGCCCTTCTGCTCCTTGAAGCATTGGAACTTTATAAAGAGAATTGGAATGAGATTGCAGAACATGTTGGAACAAAATCAAAAGCTCAGTGCATATTGTACTTTGTTCAAATGCCAATTGAGAATGCCTTTGTTGATTGTGATGATGATGTTCATACTGATAGCAAAGAAACTGCAGATCCAGCTGTAACAAACAATAATTTATCCATTGATAATGATGCATCAGAAATTATTGATAATGACACATCAAATACAGTTTTAAATGCTCGTGAACTAATTAGATCAAGAATAGATCCATTGAGAATACTTTCTGAAACCGAGAAACAGTTAAGAGTTTCGAAAAATCAAACAACATGGTTCATTGCAGCTCTTCTACAGTTAAGCTCTGTAGGTTATCCTTCCACATATGCAGATGGTACCGAGTTGTGTTTGAGAGGTGCATGCAATGGAGGTGGGCTTAAGTTTCTTTTTCTCTTTGGTAGGTTTGGCAAAAATGGGATTGTTTTATTTGCTAGGAATTTCTGTTCTAAGCTTTTCCTTATTCCTCAAATTGATGTGGATGGTGATTTACCCAATACATCATCTACGGGGAAGAGCTTGGAGGATCTTGTTACAAGTCGGTGTGAAAAAAAATCATACAGATTAGGAGTGCAGGAGGATCATGAAGGAACCTTGGAGTCCATATGGTTGTTAGCCTGCATTTTCGACAGGCTCAATTAAATGCAGTCAATAATGCTGACTTGTCATTTTAAAGAAGAGATGTTGATATTTGACATTGAGAAAGATGTTGTGAAGAGTAATTTCGACTATGCCTAAGGCTTAATGAAACTGAGAGTTTAAAGACAAAGTTTTCGACGAGAAAGACGTTAAAGAGTTTAGTCGAAGACAGGGCAGTGTTGTAGTCGAAAGCATGGGCATTTACATGTCAACAAGGTTTGACACGTTGCATTTAGGAAGAAGGCTTGATATTTCGACAACGAGAAGCTGTGTATAGGAAGAATCAGCATAGCACATAACTTAGCGAAAATTGGAAAGCTGAAGCTAGTAGTTTCGACAGGAAGTTGAACAATATTCAGATAACAGGTTAAGTCAAAGAGTGCTGGTAGAAAAGGACAGCAGCGATGTGGTCGAAAGATGGAGCAGTTATCTAGTCTTATCTAGTCGAAATAGCAGTTATTTTATTTAGAAAAACCGCTGAGCGGTTACTGTTTTTCTTTTATTATAAATAGGAGTTTTCTCGTAGAGTCAAGGGTCGTAATTCATTCTATACAAACGTTCAGAAAACACTCATACTTCCGCATAAGAGAAAAACGAGTTACTGAAGAACAATGTATGTGATCTGCGTACCAAACCTCTTACATTCAGCAATTTATTTACTATTTCTTTAAAGATTTCTGCAGTTTACTGGTTCTTCTTTACGAATTTCTGCAATTTACTGTCTTTCGATTTCCTTTCCTTGATTTACACTTTCTGCACTTTATTACAATTCATTGCATTTCTGCATTTTTTCTTAAATACATGCATTTCTTCATCGTTTTACTCCATTAAAACAATTATCATCACAAACATCAATAACTTTAATAAAATTTTAATTCACAAATGTTCTGAGATGTTTCTAGTTGATCTCGCATGCAACACACACGTGTAACTAGCGGTGTTTACCAAAAATCACGGTAAACAAATTGGCACGCCCGGTGGGACATTTGTGCTAATCATTAAAAGTTTTACTAAACAATTCTGGGTTTGTTATCAAACACAAAACCAGTAGTTTACACTTTGCATGCATTTAAGAAGTGATAGGCGTATTACTGAAATGCCACGCTCAAACATGAATGATGCTTCTACATCAAACGCGCATTCTCAAGCGTCAGTTAACAATACAAACGCTGCAAATATGTCAGGAGTAACCGCTCCTGTATCTGTCCCAGGAGTAACTGCTCCTGCGTCTTCTCCAACCATTACAGGAATAACCGCTCCAGGAATAACCGCTCTGATTCCTTCTTCGACAGTTATGGGGGTAACTGCAACAACTGCTCCTACCATTAACCCATTGTCGAATGTGGTCCCTGTATCATCTAATTTAAATCCGACTATGCCCTTTATGGAAAACTCCATGATGGGGAATATGCCATTCAATTTCATGAATGGTAGAAATTACCCATATGGCATGCCAACAGCCATGATGGCAGGGCTTCAAACAAATGCATCTACGTATGCAGAAAACTTAGCCTCAAGTTTTTCACCTATAAATAATTCCCCAGAAAATATTTATAGTCGAAATCCACAGCCTTCAATAACTACTTCGTCTTTGTTGGCATTATGGCAACAAATGGATGATAGTAACCACAATATGGTTAATATGCTAACACAACAAATTGGTACAGTGTTTAACCCATTAATTCAGAACACAAATGACAGTTACCAAATATTAGCTACACAAATGGGTCGAATTGCTGATTTTTTTGGCACTCCACCAGTGCACAACCAGCGAATTCCCCAAGTCCAAAATGTTAGGCCTGCTGAATTACCTGTCGAAAGGCCCAACTATGCAATTCCTGTCGATCAAAGACAAATAATGGCTATCGAAGAACCTGTGCCTGAAATGGTATTAGTTAATAGAAACCAAGATGCTGACGAAGTAATAAGACATGTTCAGCAAAACAACTTTGGTAATCAAAATAATTTGGCAAATCTTGTCGAAACAATTTTAGCCCAAAATGGTCTTAACTTAGGCTTGCATAGATCTAAATTCAGAATATGTGACACAAACAGATTTACCTAGGGGATGGAAAATCCCTAAATTCACAAAATTTGCTGGAGAAACCAGTGAATCCACTTTCGAACATATTGCAAGATATTTGACTGAGAGGCTGGTGACATAGCGCAAAATGAGAATTTAAGAATGAAATATTTCCCAATTTCTTTAACAAAAAATGCATTCACATGGTTCACCACATTACCCCCACATTCCATGTTTAATTGGAATCAATTAGAAAAAGCGTTTCATGAACAATTCCACATGGGCCAATGCAAGATTAGCCTTAAAGAATTGGCAAGTGTTCGACGCAAAATGCCAGAATCTATTGACGATTATCTCAATAGATTTAGACTTCTCAAGGCTAGATGTTTTACTCAGATACCCGAGCATGAGTTAGTCGAAATGGCTGCTGGTGGCCTAGATTATTCCATTAGGAAAAAGTTAGACACTTTACACCTGAGAGACATGGCTCAATTGGCTGACAGAGTTCGACAAGTCGAAAGGCTTAAAGATGAGAAGGCGAGAACTAATCAATTTAATAAAAAGGAAAAGGTTGCTTATGTTAATACTAATGATAGTGACCAAGACTTCGACATATCATATGAAGAGGTCGAAGAAGAGGTTAATATGGCCGAATTAAAGCCCGGACCTCCATATACTTGTAAGTTATTGAGGCCTTCTGATGGGAAAAATGCTGTCGAACCAAAAAATGACAAATATATTGCAAAAACATATACCTTCGACGTCTCAAAGTGTGACCAAATATTTGATTTGTTGGTTTCTGATGGCCAGATTTTAGTGCCTAAAGGCCTAAAAATACCACCATTAGAACAACAAAAGAAAAGAGGATATTGCAAATATCATAATTTTTTAGGCCATAACACTTCTCGATGTGTTCTTTTCAGGGACTTGGTTCAGAAAGCACTAAATCAAGGGAGGCTAAAGTTTGATGATAAGTCAAAACCTTCAATGCAAATCGACAGCAATCCTTTGCCAACTACAGAGGCAAATTATACTGAAATTGATATTCTCGTTGTCGAAGCTAGTCAAGACACTGCTGGAAACACCAGTATGTCGAAAAGTGCTGAAAGATCTGTGACAATTGTCAAAATGGTCACTAAAGACCAACATGAAGATCAAATGCAGGTGGTATACCCAAAAGCTGAAGAGGAATTGATTGATTTCCTCAATAGATGTAAAATCAACAATACTGAAGTAATGTTGTGCCCCAGGTGCAGTTCAGTATTTGATAAGGAGGATGCAAAGAGCCTTGAACATTCTACTCCTCAACAAAAGAGAAAGAATGCATGGGTTGATAACAGGCCAAAATTTAGCTTTAATCAAAGAGGTATCCCATTCAAAGTGACACCTCCAACTCATAAGGGGGCGAAAACATTTGTGCCACCCACAAAACCACCTGTCGAAAGATGGGTGCATTCAGGAGGAAAAGATGCAGGGTACTCTTTAAAAATGGTGCAGGGAAGCTCGAGTGCCATGACCCAGAATAAGACATATGATTCCAGCAAGTATGTCTATAATAAAAATTACAAGGGGAAAAATCCCATGACCAAAACACAATGGCAGAGACATCAACGCCAAATGAAATTTATTGCTGCTGAGAGAAGTGGAAACCCAGCCACCAACAAGGAGAAGCAAATAGCCTCGTCTGTCGAAGTGTAAAGAAAGCCTGCCACAGAGAGGACTTTTCCTCCTCTTACAGTTGTCAAAGAAGGCCTCAACCGAGAAGAAGGCCTTAACCTGGATGACGAAGAGATGGGATCTGACTTTTCAGACTCAGAGCCTGATTTCGACATCATATGTGTCGTCTCAATACTTCCCATTGAGTTCGACGTGATATCGGAAGTCAACGAAGTCGAGCAAGACTTCGACCAAGATATGGCTAAGCATAAGCCAATTTGCTATTATGTACTCAACAATGGCTGCATGGAGGAACAAAGTGCAGTTTTTGAAAGCCTTTGTTTATTCAGGCCAAAGTTAATAATGTAGGTGTTAACAAGGTTCTCGTCGACGGAGAAGCTGCAGTGAATTTAATGCCTCAACACATGTTGGCAAAAATCGATAAATCAGATACCGATCTAAGGCCACACAATATTGTTCTCACCAATTATGAGGGCAAATCTGGCTATTCTTTGGGAGCCATAGAGGTGGAGTTGGTGGTAGGAAGTGTTAAGAGATTAACCATGTTCATGGTTATTCCTACCAAGGCCAATTTCAATTTATTGCTTGGTCGAGAGTGGATCCACGGAGTTGGGGCAGTCCCTTCAACACTCCATCAGAGGATTTCCATCTGGAGAGAGGATGGCCTTGTCGAAAACGTGGAAGGTGACCAAAGCTATTTCTTGGCTGAAGTTGACCATATCACCAAACATACTTTTGACAAACAATTGGCGAACATAGCGCCATGTACTCCCTCTGACACAGCATATGTCCCTCAGGACAATATATATGTTTCACTTGATCTACACCCTACCCACGGCTTCATTTGGGAGAGGGAAGTGATTGAAGAATCAACTCGTCCAAGAGGCTTCTGTAAGCCTACAGGATGGGACGGTCCATAGATGTTGAGGATGTCTACACCCAACATATGGGATCGAATTACAACCTATGTGGCCGAAAATAAGCAAAATGCGGCGTTGGAAGCCTAAATAGAACAAATGATGGTTAAACAAACCACAGAAGAACCAATGATTGTTAATCAAACCACTGAAGTTAACAATGAAGTTAACCTTGAAGATAATATGGTCGAAGGCCAAAGGCTTGACTGCGTCTATGATGACGAGCCTTTAGGTTTTGAAAAAGACCCAATGGGTTCGACCAAGAGGATTCAAGCTCAAGATCCTTTAGAGGAAGTTGATTTAGGAGATGGCTTCATAAAAAGGCCAACATTTATCAGTGCCAAAATCGACAAAGGTTTGAGAGATCGAACCATTAAGCTATTAAAAGAATACAAAGATTGCTTTGCCTGGGACTATAATGAAATGCCTGGACTGCGTCGAGAAGTGGTTGAATTGAAGCTGCATATTCGACCAGATAGAAAACCAGTGAAGCAAACACCAAGAAGATTTGCACCGCAGATTCTGTCGAAGATAAAAGAGGAAATCGAAAGACTACTCAAAAGAAACTTCATCAGAACTGCCAGGTGACTTCTTGGGATTTGTTGTCCACAAAAAAGGCATTGAAATAAATCAAAACAAGACGAAAGCAATCATGGAAACGAAGGCTCCTTCGACCAAAAAAGAGCTCCAGTCATTATTAGGAAAGATCAATTTCCTAAGAAGGTTCATCTCAAACCTAAGTGGCAAAACTCAAGTTTTCTCGCCATTGCTTCGACTGAAGAAAGAAGACGTGTTCAAATGGGATCCAGAACACCAAAAGGCCTTCGACGAGATTAAAGCTTATCTAGTTAAACCACCTATTTTGTTACCACCTATCAGAGATAAGGTGAGGAAATTGTATATAGCAGCATCAGAGCTAACAATAGGTAGCATGTTGGCGTAAGAGGATGATAATGGTGTCGAAAGAGCCATATATTACCTTAGTAGAGTTTTAAATGTTGCTGAAACTAGATATCATCCAACGGAGAAATTGTGCCTTTGTTTGTATTTCTCTTGTACCAAATTAAAGCAATATATAAAACCAATTGATGTGTATGTTTATTCTCATTTTGATATTATTAAACATATGCTGTCGAAACCTATATTGCACAGTCGAATTGGTAAATGGGCTTTAGCCCTTTCTGAATATTCATTAACGTATCAACCTTTGAAAGCTATCAAAGGGCAAATTGTTGCAGACTTTATTGTTGACCATTCATTGGTCGAAGTAACAATTAATCATATGAATATTCGACCTTGGACATTATATTTCGACGGGTCAAGCCATAAAAATGGTTCTGGAATTGGAATATTAATTATTTCGCCAACAAAAATACCAACGAAATATAAATTTAAAATTAAAGAACTTTGCTCTAATAATGAGGCCGAGTATGAAGCCTTGATAACAGGTTTAGAAGTTTTGCTAGAGCTGGGGGAAAGGCTGTCGAAATTAGAGTTGACTCTGAATTAGTGGTTAAGCGATTAACTAAGGAGTATAAATGCATTAAAGAGAATTTAATCATATACTTCGTCACTGCCAATGCTTTGTTGAAACGCTTCGACTACGTGAACATTGAGCATATACCTCGAATTGAAAATAACGAAGCAAATGACTTGGCACAAATTGCTTCAGGCTATAGAGTTTCTCCAACAAAATTCAGTGAATTAATAGAGATCAAGGAGAAATTAATTTCGACGGATTGTTCTGAAGATGAATTGTCAATGCCAAAACTTGGGGGGGGGGGGGGGCAGACAACTCAGAATTATTATTTCCTCCAAGTGAAAATGGCGAAATTTTTGCCATTGACAATATGTCGAATGATGATTGGCGAAAACCAATTGTCGAATACTTGGAAAACCCAACAGGCACAACAAATCGAAAAACCAAGTATAGGGCATTAAGCTACATATTTATTGGAAACGAGTTGTTCAAGAAAACTCCTGAAGGAGTTTTGCTTAAATGCCTTAGTGAAAATGAGGCATACTTAGCAACATCCAATACTCATGGTGGAGCTTGTGGGTCTCACCAAGTAGGCCACAAGATGAAATGGCTCTTATTTCGACAAGGAGTATACTGGCCAACTATGCTAAAAAATTGCATAGATTTTGCTAAAGGATGCCAAGAATGTCAAAAACACGCAGGAGTACAACACGTACCTGCAAGTGAATTACATTCAATAGTAAAACCTTAGCCGTTTAGAGGTTGGGCCTTAGACATAATTGGTGAAATTAAACCAACGTCGTCGAAAGGCCACCGTTATATATTAGTGGGTATTGACTACTTCACTAAATGGGTCGAAGCTATTCCCTTAGCTAAGGTGGACCAAGAGGCGGTAATGGGATTTATTCAAAACCATATTTTATATAGGTTTGGGATACCAGAAACTATTACCACAGATCAAGGCTCAGTTTTTACTGGTCGAAAATTGGTAAATTTTGCCTCTGAAAATGGATTTAAGTTATTAAGTTCGACACCATATTATGCTCAAGCAAATGGTCAAGTCGAAGCAACCAATAAAATTATCATTAATTTGATTAAAAAACATATTGGGCAAAAGCCTAAGAATTGGCACAAAACTCTTGATCAAGCATTATGGGCTTGTCGAAACTCTCCTAGAGAATCAATTAACACTACTCCATTCAAACTCACCTTTGGGCATGATGCAGTATTACCTGTCGAAATATATCTACAGTCAACCAGAATTCAAAGGCAATTTGAGATCCCATCAGATCATTACTGGGACACGATTTTAGACGAATTGGTTGATTTAGACGAAGAAAGGTTATTTGCATTAGATATCCTTACAAGACAGAAAGAAAGAGTAGCTAAAGCCTACAACAAAAAGGTTAAATCAAAAACTTTTGTCATTGGGGACTTTGTGTGGAAAGTTATCCTACCTATGGACAAAAAAGATAGAGCCTTAGGTAAATGGTCACCAAATTGGGAAGGGCCATTTAAAATTTTACGAGTTTTCTCAAACGGTGCTTATGAAGTCGAAGAGTTAAGCGCTGATAATCGAATTTTGCGTATAAATGGCAAGTACTTAAAAAGATATAAGCCAGTGTTGCAAGAAATTAAGATAACGCAAGATTAAGAGAACGGGAGAATATAAATATGGCACTCATGCCAAAGAATATTGTCGAAATACAAATTGAGTAAAATGTTGTCAGAATACAAATTGAAAATTAAATTACAAAAGAAACTTTAAGCCTCTCAAAGGCTGCACTGGCATGCCTCAATCTAGTATTTAAGAGGGATTCTTCCTCAGTTAGCCTCTTAACTGCCTCATCATGTCTCTGAACCCTCTCCAAGTGTTCGATAGCCAAGGTTTCCTCAGATCGAAGTGCATTCTCTAAAGGAATTGAAGATCTCTGTTGAACAGAAATTTTCTTCTTTTCTTCCGCTTCAATCTTCGACCGCAACTCCCTGATTTGAGCCTGGTATGCTGAAATGTTCGCATCACAGTCAGCTATCTCCTTAGAATTAGTTGCTGCTTGAATTTCCAGGGTCGAAATCTTGCTTTCTGAGGCTTCGACAGCGGCACTTTCTTCTCTCAGAAGCTCAAGCTCACGCTCCTTGTTCACAACAGTGCTCTTCCTTTTCTGTATATCTCTGAAAATCTGCTCCAATAAAGGCTCAAATTCGATAATGAAGCATAAAAGAGAGTCACTGGAGCCAGAATTATTAAGTTTGTTGAGCAAAGATTTGAGTTTGTAAGAGAGCATATGATCTGCTTCGATAGCCTTGAACAGACCTATCTCAAACAGGGATGCTTGAAGATCTCGAATTAGATCTTCTTTAGGACCTCCAGAGGAATCGCCAACAGAGGCAGTCGAAACACTTGGCTTACTTTCTGTTGAGGATAAACCACTCACCATTCGCTTGAAAGCCTCAAGAGGGTCTTTACGTTTAAAATCCAAAAGCTCTTGTTCTTGAGGGCTCAGAGTGGTGTCATGTGTCGAAGGCACAGAGCGTGGAGGATTAGCTGCCTCAAGGGATTCACTTTTCCCTTCATTGTTACCGTCGTCTTCACTCTCCTCCTCGTTGTACTCTTTTTCTTCCATGTTTGGAGAAGAAGATATGCTGATCTCAGCTCCACTTTGGCCAGCATTAGGGCTTTCATCGACGTCCATAGCAGCATGCTCTGGGCCATGATCAGAAACTTCCTTTGCAATTTCAGTAAGAGGAGTTGTTTTGACCAGCAGTGTAGCTTCGACAACATGTGTTTGTTCTTTTTCTTCGACACCTTCTCCAGCAATAAGTATTTTTGAAGGGGAGTGAGTGGAGGTAGGCGTAACCTCCTTTGTTGGGATTTCAGGGTTAACAGTTTCAGTTCCCTAAAAAATGGAGAAAAGTGAGTATTATCACAGATAAATAAAATTTTCGGAAAAGATATAAGCTTCGATCAATCACCTTAGCTCTGATGTTTTCGACTAAAGAGTGTGCACTCTTAATTTTCTTGATAAGCCTTCTTGGAGCTTTTTCTTCTTTTTGTTGTCTTTCGACAGAAGCTTGCTGAGAAACAGTTTTAGAGGCATCTTGAGAATGTTTTGTCTTTTTCTCTCTTTCTGCTTCAGGAGCTTGAACCTTGACAGGCTTAGTCCTGAGTAGTGGTGTCTCATCAGACTGAAAAACGCAACAATCATATAAGCATAAGCAGGAAAAAGAGGGAGTAAATAGAAATAGGCAAGATATTGAGAGTTTCGACCTCTGAATCGCTCACAACTCTTGGTTTAACCATTCTTGTTTTCTTTGGATTGGAAGTTAAGGAGCTACTTGTTCTTTTTCGACTCTACAAAACGGATAACCGATCAGTCGAAGAGTATAAGGAGATGATACAAAGAGTAAATAAAGAGGTACTCACTTTTTGTTTTTCTTCTTGGAGAGGTTGTTTTCTTGTTGACGAAGCTTCAACGTCTTTTTTCTTCTTTGTTGATGCACCATCTGTCGAAGACGATGTGATAGGAACAGCTACAAATATTCGACAAACAAGTGTTAATACGAAATACACAAAGGAGAAATTTATTTTTCCCTAAGAAGTCTTGCGAATCACCTTCTCTAATGGAGGACAAGATTCGAATATGTTGAATATCTAAATGAAGATGACCATCAAAAGTGTATATGTCCTGCTTAGTCAAAACTACTTTCTCAGCTGTTTTATTCGAAAAATCGAATAGCGCCTTAGTCGAACCACATACAAACCATTCTGGAATGGGTGACCAAAATGCCAAAGCCAGTTCACTGGTTGGTAAAGGTGGAAATTTAATTTTGTTTTGTGTTAAAGCAAAAAAGTATTTATCGGGTACATAAGGTGGAAAAATCATAGTTGGAATTTTATCAAGGATTTTTTGTTTAAAAACCTTTGCAGCTTGAGAAACAGTTCGACGAAGATTAGTTGGATCATATACAGTTTCGAAGTATTGTTGAAATGCTCGAATTTCTTGAATATGTATACCTTTCGACTTGGTCTTCTTTTTCTGCAAAGAAGGAAAAGCAGATATTAGTTTGACCAATAGAGTAGCCTCTTCGACACCAGTGAACTTCCTGGTGAGATACTCTGTCCACCACTGAGAAAATTTGTGGGTACAGGAGAAAGTTGGCTCAAAAGGGAGGGGAGTAAGATGAAAAGAATCATCAGAAAAATTGTTGAGGCGATTTATCCATTCCTCCTCATTCTCAGGAACCAACAGTTCCTTCTTAGACCTGAAAAAAGGGCTAGGTCGAAGTTGACACAACCCAAATTGCCGTGCATGTAAACTAGGATGATATGGGAATACACCAAATTGGTTTGATGATTTCCCAGGAGAGATTCGGGATGATAACAATTCGGGAGTTAAAAATGTCTTCCAAATTTGGTTAGTCTCTTGCTCTTCATCAGGGTTATTAGCAGGGAATTCCCTAGTGAACCAAGGTGGTCCATAAGTTCTTCCAGCAAAAGGAGCCATGGAAGGAGAAAATTCGGTACAATTCAAAAACATGTCGAAAGCTTGTGAAAAGAGATCTTCGACAGACACTCCTATTTGTTTAGGTTTTAACAAAGCAAGTCGTACACCTTCGACCCCTCTATTAGAAACTAACTCGAGGTATTCATCAGGGATGTACATTGTTAATTTTGAATTGAAAGTGGCAATGAGCCACAATTGAAACAACCAAATTGGTCCAGAGACCAAGTATTTTCCTTCTGGTTTAAGTCCTTTCAAATCAATAACCCCCTTGTCTCAAGCTGTCGAAAAGAGACCCTAAAATAAGGGCGGCCAAGTTGATGTTTCGACATTGATGTAATTGAATGGCCAGGGGGATGTACATCTTAGTCACTTGAAGTGACGAAGAGCAGAATACAAAGAAGGATAACCAGAAAGTAAGAAAATCAATGTGCTCTTCATCGGAAACATCCTTCGACCCGGTAATATGCTTTTCTTCAATATACCCTTTAAAGCTGGCTTTCTTGAAGTCAAATTCACAATCAGTACGGGTAGAAGGGTCGAAAATTTCCCCTAACGGTTTCAAACCCGTTATAGCTGCCACATCAAGCAAAGTGGGGGCAAGCATGCCGCACTTTAAATGAAGACTATTAGTGGTGATGTCCCAAAAATGTAGAGTAGAAAGAAGCATCGGGCTTTGATATTTAGGCCCATATCTTGAGATTTGAATCAGGTCGAAAATTCCCTGACTCTTCCAAATATCTCCTTTCTTCGACTCAATCTTGTTAAGCCTGTCGATATAGAGTGTGTTTTTCTCAGTTGGTGGTGAAGATCGAAAAGCCCTATTCGGGTTGCTCATGAAATCCATCACATGTGGACCCTCACTGAAGATCCTGGGGCTGAGTCTATGGTAACTAGGGAAAACGTCCCTAATCTTAGGTGAATCATCATCAGCAAGAGGAAGGGGGCCTAAAAATGCATGCTTTGAAGGTTTAGAGAAAGGGATAAGTACCTGAGACCGGTAAATTTGTGTTTTCTCCAAAGTGAGAGCAGGTTCAGAAATAAGGGTTTTCTTCTCAGAGGTTACAGTATGGGGTTTTATGGTGGAAGAAAACGCCATTGTTAGAAATAGAAAGCTAGTGGAGAAATAGAAGCACTTCGTAGTGTTTGTTTGTTTCGTGAAATGAAGAAGAAGAAGAAGAAGAAAACACAATACTCGCAGAAGAAGGTTTAATGGAGGTTCGCAGAGAAGAAAAAGAAGATGAAGATTCTGAAAAAGAGAAATGAAAGAGTACAGCTTCTTTTTATAGCCGTTTTACCACGTTTTAATAGAAAAAAGAATAAAATATGTTGGTAATCGTGGCTTTAGTGGGAAACGTGGGATTGTGGAAAGTCTCAACAGTTATCTTTGCGTACGTGGCGCACTCTCGTTGGAAGAAGGCGCCAGCAAGCTATACTTTTGCCCAGAAACGTCACCTCATATTCTGAGAAAAGATATGAAATGATAACATAAGATTTCATGGGATAGTCGAAAGAAATTTCAAAAAGTCATTTTCTATCTTCATTCAAGAATTCAGTTGAAAACGTCTTTTTGGGGGGCAATTTGTTAGCCTGCATTTTCAACAGGCTCAACTAAATGCAGTCAATAATGCTGACTTGTCATTTTAAAGAAGAGATGTTGATATTTGACATTGAGAAAAGTGTTGTGAAGAGTAATTTCGACTATGCCTAAGGCTTAATGAAACTGAGAGTTTAAAGACAACGTTTTCGACGAGAAAGACGTTAAAGAGTTTAGTCGAAAACAGGGCAGTGTTGTTGTCGAAAGCATGGGCATTTACATGTCAACAAGGTTTGACTCGTTGCATTCAGGAAGAAGGCTTGATATTTCGACAACGAGAAGCTGTGTACAGGAAGAATCAGCGTAGCACATAACTTAGCGAAAATTGGAAAGCTGAAGCTAGTAGTTTCGACAGGAAGTTGAACAATATTCAGATAACAGGTTAAGTCAAAGAGTGCTGGTAGAAAAGGACAGCAACGATGTGGTCGAAAGATGGAGCAGTTATCTAGTCTTATCTAGTCGAAATAGCAGTTATTTTATTTAGAAAAACCGCTGAGCGGTTACTGTTTTTCTTTTATTATAAATAGGAGTTTTCTCGTAGAGTTAAGGGTCGCAATTCATTCTATACAAATGTTCAGAAAACACTCATACTTCCGCATAAGAGAAAAACGAGTTACTGAAGAACAATGTATGTGATCTGCGTACCAAACCTCTTACATTCAGCAATCTATTTACTATTTCTTTAAAGATTCCTGCAGTTTACTGGTTCTTCTTTACGAATTTTTGCAATTTACTGTCTTTCGATTTCCTTTCCTTTATTTACACTTTCTGCACTTTATTACAATTCATTGCATTTCTGCATTTTTTCTTAAATACATGCATTTCTTCATCGTTTTACTCCATTAAAACAGTTATCATCACAAACATCAATAACTTTAATAAAACTTTAATTCACAAATGTTCTGAGATGTTTCTAGTTGATCTCGCAAGCAACACACACGTGTAACTAGCGGTGTTTACCAAAAATCACGGTAAACAATGGTATAAAGCTATACTGATGATTCAATCTAGTTGGCTCAAAACGTTTCTCAGGAAGAAAGGAAAATTGTCTTCACTTCATGTTGATCGATCTACATCTTGTAATTTCTTCTTCTTCTTTTTTCCTGCTAGTCATTTTCCATATATTTTAAAAAACTGTTACATCATAGATTCATAGTATAGTCACTTTCTTCTCTTATGTTGTGTTTTGCCACAGATTCATAGTATAGTTACTTTTTTTAAGAAGTTTGCATGTTAATTGCCTAAATTGATTTCTTTTCGAGGAACTTGTAAGTATTTGTAGTTTGCACTATGAAATTTTGTCATCCCAATCATTGCAAAAAAAAATGTTGTACAACAATGATATTTATGATTAGCTCAAATCTGCTGCTGTTTGATAATCTTGGTCAGCTATTAATAAATATCTCTGCCTAGTATATTTTATGTGAATCTATTGAACACTTGTCACGGGTAGTTTTTCTCTTGCTTTTGAAAACAATACACTACTAGAATTTTCGTCATTTCCTGCGGAATTTTCTGCGGATTTTCATTAAAAATTCGCAGGAAACGGGTTTCCTGCGGAATTTTCAGCGGATTAAGGTTCCCCGTTATTTCGTTCGTGGATAATTATTTCCTGCGGATTTTCATATCGGCAGAAAACTTCCGCAAGAAATTCGGCAAGAATTCCGCAGGAAATTTCCGTAGGAAATTCCGCAGGAAACTGCAGAAATATTTTCATTTCATATCCGTAGTGAATTTTAGTGATTACGATTATTATTATATATGAAATGACTATGTGTCCCCAGAAAAATATAACAATATATACAAATGAGATCTTACTTAACATTATATTTTACATTTCATCAAAAGAGATCTTGTCGTATTACTATTATATGCACTATAGAATACAAATCTATACAATATTTATATCAAGAGATACACAATAGCCAGCCATATTCAATGTCAACAATATAATTCTTCAAGTGCTTCGTCAGATATACATTGATCTAGGAACTAAGGATAAAATGAGTTGTGCAATGACATTCAAACTGCAACCAAATTGTTATATAATACAATAGCGTAAATTTGCCTTGAAAACATCCCCTACAAAGCTTGCATCTTAATACGCCAAGACCTTTAAGGCATAGAACAAATCCTTTAAAGGGGATGATACTCATTCTGCAAAATAAATGTCTGTTTTAAGGCCAATAACCAGAGAAAAGACGAAACAAATAAGATAATGAAAGTCAACAACGTTAAGTAGAATGGTTCTTACTTCTTACCAAAACTACAACTTAGTGCAAGTCAGCATATATTCCTTTGAATCTATCAAGCAATTTCTTCTGTTAAGGTGAAAATGGAATGAAACATTTCTACAACAAGAATTTCAATCTAGAGATCTCACGGAAGGATTGGTAATTTCTAAAAGAATTTTATATGAATTCTCTATGCTTTCTTGGTTTAGAATTAGAAAGACAGCAACTTCAAAGAATGGTTGGTTGCATCAAGATCCTCTAAAGGCATGACACTAGCAAGTGACACAGAACCTGACTAGGGGAGATGGTGCTACATGACCCTAGCAAATATAACACTCAAGTTAGAAATTTCAATGTAAACTGCATAGGAAACATCAGTAACTTCTACCGGCTGCTATTTCAATGTCTCACCTTTATGTATAAGAAAATACAAAAGATACAGCTCCCAAAGATGAGTGTTGAATATATCTCCCCCAAATGATCATAAACAATTGTAGGGTTGAATATCCCAAACCTGAAAAATATTCACAAGGTTACAAGTCATCTGCTGTAGAGGCAAACCATCTTGCTTTGTAAGGAAAAGCTTGCAACACAATTTTGTTACAGAAAAATACAGAGTAACTTGAACATGCTTTCTTAGAGTATTTTTTAGCCTTTAACAGCACAGAGACCTACCTTCATCAGGCCATGAGATTACATTCAAAAGGATAATCAATTGGGGAGACCTGCAATTATTCTTTTTCTTTTACCCAATATATCCATCAGACATTTATAATATTAGCACATATATACTATACTGATGTATTATGAATTTATTATATAGTACAAAAATCTGTTATATAGTTAGTTAGTAAGGGCTAGTTACACAGTGATGTTAGTTATCTCTGATGTGTATAAACCTCTCAGTAACTAACATTGAATGAATTCAGAAGCTGGTTTCATCAATTACAGATGGAAAAATTCATCGCGAATGCAGAAAACTCCCTTGCAAATCAGCGGTTCTGACAGACCAAATTACGTCGCAAATCCGCCGCAAAATTTCGTCGCAAAACTGTCGCAAAATTCTGTCGAAAACCCGTTGGTAATATTAATTCAAAGTAAAAAATAAATAAATCATTCTATGCAGTTACTGCTTCACCAACGGTAATTAATTTAAATCATTGTAAAACATGAATCAAATGTTATCAAAGTATTCAAAACATCTATTAAAAATATAACCACGATAACATACATATACTCTAAGCAATTGTAGTTCATATATTAAATGTGCCAATACACTTCAAATTCGTAGTAGCCTAATACTAACAGAACCTAAAATAATGTTAAATAGTATCAAACGTTGATAGCACCCCATGATTCCTCTTCAAAGAAGACGAAGTAGGCTCCATTGCAACATCTTTTGTCTGAAATAACAAAAGAAAAATACTCCGTTAAAATACTCAAAATTGCAAAGAAAATATTTAAATGAATAAACTGATACCAAATCTTGTATTTGAAACAAAGCTAATTACTCTAGAAATTGTACATAAACTGATTTTATTAATAGCAGCCTATATTTTCCACCCATTTCAATATGACCTCCTAAAACAAAACATATAAGCAACACCGTGAAGCATAATTGTTCAAGAAAGGGGATAATAACTTAATTCACTCAAACATTAGTATTCAAACGTACGTGATATAGTTTTCCCCAAGTAAGGGTTTTCACAAACAACATTCATAAATCTGATCTTACATCACAATGATATATCACAATCCAGAAAATAAACAACTGCTAGGTGTTGAAATGTGATATATTTAATAGAAGTGCTAGAACAAAACCAAAATTTAAATAAATTCAACATATATAGTATTTCTATGTAAAAATATCAGTCTACACATTTTCTTACTATGTAGTCAACGTGCAACATTACCTTGCTCCCTCCAATACGTGAGGAACTGAAAAAGTGAAAGTGGTTTTTATCTTCTTTTTCTAAATAGTAGTGACTCAGTGTGTTGCGGCCAGGAAAGATGAGGGGATCCAGCTTGGAGAGATGTTTGCGCAGAGAGAGATGTGAGTTCAAAGAAAGAGGTTCAATATCTATGACATACACCAGCAACATATTCCTTACCATCTAGTTCTAGCTTGGGTTGTCCTTTATACATAGGTTGTGCTACTAAACAACCTCAGTTTAGTTTAATTAGATATGATCTTAATTCTAAGGCACACCAAAGATGACACTGAGCTACCTCTTTTGTCCAGCTATCATTATTTCGACCTCTGCCATTTGAGGATTATTGATGTCATTCATGAATATATTTACATCACCAACCATGACTGCAAATAGCATATATTAGTCCCCAGTCTTAGTTAGACTCGTATATTTACATCACCAATCATGTCATGTCACTCATATACATCCATTCAACATAAGACTCATATATTAATACCCGTAATGTATACCCATCCAGGACAGAAGAATTTGACAAGTCTTGTAATTAATAAGTTTTCTTATACAATGCTGAAAGATATGTACAAAAATCCATAAGATACAAACTATAAGAGGACGAAAGAACAAAAATAGCAATAGCTACAACAATTTGTTCAACTGCTCATGTTGTTACTGTAAAATGAAAAAAGCCCCTTGATGCCAGCTACTGATAAAACATTGCTAAAGCCAAACAATTGAAATGATTATGAGTTAGATGATCCCACCCCTGATTCTTTCAAGTCAAATATATACCAACAAATACATTCCTACTTAATTCCAATTCTCGGCAACAACTGACAAATGCTAGTATATATGTTCAAAATGGCATTCATGAGCTCCCATTTTAAATCAACACAAAATATCATACATACACTACCAAAAAAGCGCCCTTTAGCCACGGTGGATTTGCCACGGTTATGTTGAGTGTGGCCAACACAATAATAGGTTGACCTGTTAGCTACCCTTTAACCGTGGCAAAGAAATGGGAAAATTAACAAAAAAAATTTTTACTGTTAGCTACCCTTAGACCGTGGCAAAGCAACCAGAAATTTTCTAAATAAAAATTTTCACTGTTAGCTACTGTTTAACCGTGGCAAAGAAACCGGGAAATTTCTACTAAAAAATTTCACTCTCCCTCGAAAATTTTATTCTTCCCTCGAAACGTTTCCCCCTTTCATTCTGGGTTTGTAGAAACGTTTTCACTCTCCCTCGAAAATTTCACTCTAGGGTTCCACGTTTTCCCCCTTTCATTCGATCTGTTTCCCCTTCGTCTTCCCAATCTCTCTCTCTCGCTTCATCATCTTCCCAATCTCTCTCTCTCGCTTCATCATCTTCCCAATCGACTGAGGAATTAACCGTTTAAGGTAAACTCTAATCTCTCTCTCTCTCTCGCTTTTCTCATTCTTCCCAATCTCTCAAACGCTTTCACAGTCGATTAATTCCTATGGTGCAGGCTTTCTAAATGGGAGAAGCTGGAGAAGCTGTGTTACCATTTCGTTTCTGACTCTTCTTCACTGTGAGTGATTTTTTTCTCATCTTCTTTCATGTTCTCATCTGCACAGTGACTCTTCTTCTTCACCGTGACTCTTCTTTCATTTCTTGTTTAGGTTCAATTGGTTCTGAAGTTTCAGTGATTGATCTGTTCGCTCTTCGCTCTTCGCTCAGGTTGGCTTCTTTTATCCAATTCAGATTTTGATTTACGGTTTGTTTTTTGTTCATAGATTGTCTTGGTTTGTTTTGTTTTTTATTTGTCTCTAATTTTTTTTTAAGTTTTCTTGGATTTTTGTTAGGTAGATAACAAATAGATTTTCGCTTTTGAAGAATGTGAAGATAATTGGAACTCTGATAGTTTTAATTTGTCGTGCATTATTGATGAAATTCATGAATATTATGACCAAATGGTAGTTAAAATTTTGGGATTGGCTGGCTTGTTTCTAGTTGTTGACTTGATGCTATGTGTTTTCTTGTTGATGGTTCCAAAGCATTTAATCAAACTATGTCTTAATTCAGTGAATTGATTCAGTGAATCTGTTATGGTGGAACAAAGTGGTTATGTTTATTAGGTTATCTTAAGCATTTAAGCTTGTTTTTGGATTGGTGTAGTTTTTTGTTGTGAGAAAGATTTATTTAGCTGTGAGAACATGTCATTGAAAATTTGGAAGCATATATATCTTGATTCAGTTCTTCTGTAATGGGGCACTGAGTGTTATATTTGTTTAGTTATGTGTCCGGGTTTTGAGAATAATTTTAGAAACCCACTCTTGCATTTCCTTATGAACTAGTCTTTGAAAATCATTTGAATTTGTCCTTGAAATTTTTGCATATCATACTTTGAACTCAAGAACTTTGCTCTTAAGGTCTCTTTCAAACTTTTTTTATTTTTGGAAGTTTTTCTTTTGAAAATACTTTGTCCAGGATAAGTTTTTGTGATAGGATTTTTGGAAACTCATTCTTGCGCATACTCTTTTGATATGAACTTTGTCCAAGTTAGTTTGTTTTTCTCAGTTAAGATTTTAATTTACTTCCTATTATATATTGTATTGTTGCAATGTTGTTTTTATCTTGTATATGATTGTCATGTGTTTGTTAGAATATAGAAGTAATAGAAACAGTTAGAGTGGTTAAGGAGTAGTTAGAGGTTTAGAGTGTATGCATCTGGTTAGTTTGTTCGGTGGTCAAGTAAGAGAGACCAATTGAAAAGTGAGGTGGGAAGAAATATTGTGGAGAACTCAGTTGAGAAAGAGCAACCCTTCCTTGTTCATTCATTCCCCAAGAGAGACCATTTGGTTAGTTTGTATTGGTTAGTTTGTATTGTGGAGAACTCAGTTTCTATTTTATAAAATCTGTAAGTTTGTATTGTGGAGCTTACACAAACCTGTAAGTTTGTATTTGGGTAGTTTGTATTGTGGAGAACTCAGTTTCTATTTTATTCCCATATTGTTGCAAGAGTGGGAACACAAACCTGTAAGTTTGTCCCTATAAACTCAGCTCCTACCTGGTTTTTAAAATCAACCAAACAATAATTATAATACAATATTAATTAATTAAATAAAGTACAAAGTTAGATATTTACATAATATATATGATAAGTACTAGAACAGACTCACCCAGTCCGATAAAGCTGAATACACTTAGTCAGTCAAAATCTCCGAGGTAAATTAATCATTGGCAAAGTCTGAGAATACTTCGCACCAGTAACACGATAGCAAAAATAATATGTATGATATGTGTTAATATTATGTAAATGTAAGTACCTTTTTGGCTAGAGGAATAGGAGGGGGAGGTAAAGAGCAAGAGACTTTAGGTAAAGCACCATCTTCCAAAGCCCAATCTTCAACACTGAAACATTTGAGATTTTTGAGGAGAGATTTTCTACCAACACCACTGACAGTTCTTTCGGACCTGAAGCCACCAAAAAGAGGAGCACCAGGGGTACCTGGTGTAGCAGGGGTAGAAGGTACTGATGGGATTTCTTCATTGTTGTCCATAATATATCTCTCTCTAACACTCTAAATCAGGTAAAGAAAGAAACAAAGAGTAGAGAGATAGATAGGGAGAGGCCTCGAGATTGGTGAGGCAATTGTTGGTATTTCTTAATTGTGTGATGAGATTGCACAACTGAAGTAGTGTAATTATCTTTAGTCTTCCACCTAATTTTACCTCATCATTTCACCATGCTTTTTGACCAAAGCCGCACATCTCTGATTCTCTATGAAAGTTTATTAGTCATTCTTATCAATATAATATTTAAGTTTGTGTTATTGTTAGTAATAGAAAATTAGAAGCTTGTGTTAGGATTGATCCAGTTTTGTGTTGTGAGAAGACTGGTAAACTGTGGGAACATGTCATTGAAAAGCATATATATCTTGATTCGGTGCCTAATCATCATGATTCATGAGATGAACAAAGTAGGAATCTCTATTTGTAAGCATTACTGTTATTTCTCTATTGGTGTGTTTGTTTTAACACTTGAATTTGTTAGTTTTTGTATCAAGATAATGGTCCTTCAATTTCTGTTTTGAGGGGCTGTGCATGTGCCTGTTGGTTGGTATCCATCTACTGTTTTTGAAGTCTCATTGGTACTAAAGGGGGAAATAGTTGATTGCTTTATATTCCTATTTGCATAAGATCACGAAGCCATGAACCGTATCATAGGAATTGCATTACTTTCCTTTCTCCATCTGGTCATTAGATGTTTACTTAATAATATATTGTTGTTTGGTTTTTTGAGTCAGCTCTCGAGACACCGTTGACCTCGCACCTATTGGTAGGTACGTCTTTCTTTGTCTCGGATTATCTACTCATTCTTCAACTCTATACATTTTTTTATGAAACTTAAAGTAACTAGTTGTTCATATTGTTTAATTATGTTTAATGAGTAAGACTATATATTACTTGCACGTGTGATTAGAGATGATTACTTAGTAACAATGTTGAAGTTTTATATTATGTCGTTATCATTTGCTACCTTAAAAGCATGAATAGTTTCATTAATTTTGAAACAGATTCATCCAATTATGATTGATAAAAGTTGGATTGACAAGCCAATAAAATCAAAAGAGTTCTTAGATGGGGTAGTCAAATTTTTGGACTTTGCCTTTTCAAAAGCAGCAATCAATGGAAAGATATTATGTCCTTGTAATGTATGTGGATTTTATCCTCGTAGTAGAGTTGAAGTGTTCAGTCATCTCATTGAAAAAGGCTTTCCAAGCAAGTACACATTTTGGAACATGCATGGGGAAAAGCATGATCAACCCAATGCTGAATCAGTGAGCAAAGTAAAAGAAGCATCAGTTAGACAATATCCAATGCAAGATATGTTAAATGATGTCTTTGGTGATCAAGGAAATCAAGATTCTTGTCCATCTAGTCTTGCTAACAACGACCACCCCATGGGCACAAACGATGTCCATAATAAGGAGTTGAAAACAATTAAAGAGTTAATGGAAGATGGAAATCAAGAGCTCTATCATGGTTGCACAAAATATAGCAAATTGTCATTCATTGTTCGTCTCTACCATATAAAAGTTTTGTGTGGCGCAACTGATAAAACATTTTCAATGATCATTGAGCTTCTAAGTGATGCTTTTCCCCATGCTAATCTACCATCATCTTTCTATCAAGCAAAAAAGATGATTAAGAGCTTAGGTCTAAATTATGATAAGATTCATGCTTGTCCACAACATTGCATGTTGTATTGGGGATCACCAGAGGATGAGAAGAGAGATAAATGCAAGATTTGTAATACATCCAGATGGAAATCAAATGAAAATGATGGTGCTACAAATGATGTGATGGACGATCAAAAGAAAAAGAAGCGCCAACCAAAAAAAGTATTGCGATACTTCCCACTTATACCAAGGTTGCAAAGGTTGTACACGTCCTCTAAAACTGCAGAGCTATTGAAATGGCAAGCTATGGATGAAAATCCAGATGGTTTGTTAAGGCATCCTAGAGACACTAAAGCATGGAAGAATTTTGATTCACTTTATCCAGATTTTGCTTTAGATCCTCGTAATGTACGACTTGCATTAGCTACGGATGGTTTCAATCCATTTGGAACCTTAAGTTCTTCTAATAGCCTTTGGCCAGTGATGTTGTATCTTTACAACTATCCTCCATGGTGTTGCATGAAGCAAACTTCTCTTATCATGTCAATGATAATTCCTGGTCCCAAGATGCCTGGCAATAATATTGATGTTTACTTGCAGCCTCTTGTTGCAGAGTTAAAAAGCTTGTGGGTCGGTGTTGACGCTTATGATTCTTCTACCAAGGAAACATTTCAAATGAGAGCTGCATTGTTTTGTACGATTAGTGACTTTCCTGGGCTTGACAATTTATCTGGGTGGAATACACATACATTGTTTTCATGTCCAACCTGTAAGTTTGATACAGAATCTAAAAGGCTGAAATTCGGTAGGAAAAATTGTTTCATGGGGCACCGTCGATATTTACCCCTTGATCACAGGTATAGGCACAACAAACAATCCTTTGATGGCTCCGTGGAGCTTAGACTTCCCCCTATTCCAATGACAGGCTCAGACATATTAAGACAAATTGAGGATAATCGTAAAAGGCTAGATGGTGAGGGTACAAGTCAGGATGGCCCACAACAATGGAAGAAAAAAAGTATCTTTTGGGATTTACCTTATTGGGAGCATAATCTTATTCGACATTGCCTTGATATGATGCACATAGAGAAGAATGTTTGTGACAATATATTGTTCACGGTGCTTGATGACAAAAAACGAACAAAAGACAACCTTCAAGCTCGCAAAGACTTGCAAGAAATGGGAATTAGAGAAAGACTTCACCCATATCCCAATTCTTCTAAGTTTCCTCAATCATGCTTTAAGATGAAAAATATGGAGAGAGATATGTTCCTAAAGATTCTGAAAAATGTGGTTTTCCCAGACAGTTACGCATCAAATATTTCTAGATGTGTTGATACTAAGAAACGCAAGGTCTTTGGTTTAAAGAGTCATGATTCACATATTTTGATGGAACATCTTTTGCCAATTGCTTTTAGAAAATCTCTTCCTAAAGAAGTTGCTTCGGTGTTGATTGAGCTATGTAACTACTTTAGAGAAATATCATGCAAGGTTCTAGATGTCAAGAATATAGAGAAACTACAACAACGAATTGCTCTAACCCTTTGCCATATGGAAATGATATTCCCTCCTTCTTTTTTTACTGTTATGGTTCATTTAGTCATTCATCTTGGAGAGGAAGCAATGATCGCTGGTCCCGTGCATTATAGATGGATGTACCCTGTTGAAAGGTATACTATATCTATCATTAAGTTGATAATAAACTATAATGGTTTAATTTTATGAGGCCTAATTTCTTTTATTTTAGGACTCTTGGCCATTTAAAATCTTATGTTCGTAACATGGCTGCACCAGAAGGTTGTATAGCTGAAGGATACATTATGGATGAGTGTCTTACGTTTTGTTCAAGATACTTGGAGGATGGTGAGATTGAAACAAGGTTCAATCGACCAAGACGCAATGATGACGGTGGAGACAATGCTACTAGTGAATCTATGATTTTGTCAAATTTGTTTCCTACATCAGGCAGGCCTATTGGAGCTATCAAGATATTTTCACTTCCACCCTTGGAGAAGACACAAGCTCATCGCTATGTGTTAACTAATTGCGAATTAGTTGATGTATTTCGGGAGTAAGTTTTATGTCTTTACATAAAGTAAATTACTAAATTATCATCCATTTTCAAGATCCTTTTGAATAAATAAGAAATTTCTCATCCAGGAAGTGTAGAGTTGAGATGACTAGGATGCATCGTGGCAAGAGAAACTTATCTAAATTTGTGGAAGAATATGTTCACAAACATTTTCACGAGTGGTTTAAAGAATATGTAAGGACATATATCAAGCTCACTTAATTTTTTCATCTCAAAGTCTTGTGGCATATATAATTCTCCTAACAATTCCCAAAATATACTAGGTTGCAAGGAAGGATGATCCAAATATTACAGCTGAAATTGAATGGCTTGCAAAAGGGCCAAATGACATTGCAAGGAGATTTAATGGGTATAACATTCGTGGATTTAAGTTTCGTACACAAAGGAATGAACAAGGACTAAGGACCCAAAATAGTGGTGTTGTCATGTCTGCTATTACTAAGAGGTTTTCAACTGGAAATGATCCCATTGAAAAATCAAGTGATGACATGTACTATGGAAAATTAGTTGACATCATAGAACTTGATTACTATGGTAAGCTAAGGGTTGTGTTATTCAAGTGTATTTGGGTAGACACTAGACCTAACAAGGGAGTCAAAATAGATCAATTTGGGATAACAAGTGTAAATTTTTCTCGCTTAATACATACTGGTGTGAATGAAGTTGATGAACCATTCATCCTTGCAACTGATGCTAGAATGGTATATTATGTTGATGATCCATTTGAAGAAGGATGGTCTTGTGTATGTCATATGAAGCCTAGAGACATATATGATATGGGAGATGTGAACTTAATGGATTCAGAAGATATGGAAGACATACCTTTTCGCGAGCAAAATGTGGAGAACATTGAAGATTTGGAATTAGTGCAAGATGATATCAATGAACAAGACCAAGAACAAGAACACGATGAATCAAATAGTGAAGGAGATGATAGCATGATGTTAGACTAGTTTGATTATGACCTTTGTAATTCAGCTGCAATTTATTTTTGTGCTTTTGAAGTTGTTTGTTGTTTATGAACTTTGTATGCTTTTGCTCATGTAATGACATGTTCATCTTATGATTCATTGAAGATATATTTTCGATCCATGTGTTAGCTTTTATTTGTAAATCATGCAGATATTGGACTTGAAATGAGGAAAAAACGGAAGCAATCTGGAGAAGCTGTGTTACAAGTGTTACGTGGACAAACAAGTCAAAATGATGAGACTCTCCAAGATCTGCACCAGCAAAGTATCAACAATCAGTTCGATGATCAATTTCTAAATGTGGACATAACTAATAGTCCAATCAATGATGATTTATCTGACCCTTCCTTAAGCCCAAATGAAGTTCAACTAGAAGAAGAAAATGAGCCTTTACTTGTCAAAGTTAAAGGTAAAAATATTATCTTATTATTTCATGGTTTTCTCATTAGAAAATATTAACTTTGTTTTGTCAATTTAATCGTAGATATCTGTACTGGAGAAACTATTACTCGGAAGATGGTAGCAACTCAGGTTTGGCATTTGGAAAAGACTAAAAAAGTACTTGTGCAAATCAATGGTAATGGCCAAGGCAATGATAGCGGGTCAAACTTGCTTGTGAGGTTTCTTGGTCAACTTGCTCAAAAGTCCGCGTTTTGCCCTGTATCAGTTGAAAGATGGGATGAGATGTCAAACGACAGTAGTATAGAACAATGGAAGTGTATTGAGGTTATTATCTAAACTTCTCAACACTTTTATTTCATTATTGAGGTCATTATCCAATATTAATATATAAATATAACATTTCAAGGATCACTTTGAGTTTGATTATGCTGCTGGTATTAGATGGGTGAGGAGTACATTAGGGGATAGATGGAAAGCCTATAAATACAAGTTAAGGTGTCACTACTTCCTCCCTAACAAAAGTAAGGACGAGATACTTGCTACTCTACCTCCAGGTGTTGATCATGTTGAGTGGGCTGCTTTTGTTCATCACTATAAAAAGGAAACGATGCAGGTATAATTATTCTATAGAAAATTATTTTACTCTATTCTTCTATTGTTTAAAACAAAGTGAGAACTTTGGGAACATATATTGACTATCATGGTTAAAAACTGTAGAAACTAAGTGAGCAAAATTCCAAAAATCGTAAGAATCTTAAAGTCTCACATGCTGGTGGCAGTAAGAGCAATGCAAGAAGGGCTCATCAGATGGTAAGTAGTTGATTAATTTTAAGCTTAGTTACTGTTAGTATGTCAAAGTAACTCTAACATAGTAAATTATACATGATAATTGTTTGTAATTTATGTATTTTAGGAGCAAAAATTAGGAAGGCCGGTATGTCGAAGTGAGGTTAAATTGTCAACTTTACTAAAGAAGAATGGAAACTATGTGAACGAAGAAGGAAAAGTCATGGCTGTAAGTATATCAACTTTGTTAAATTGTCAATTTTCAAAGCTTTATTGGTTAATAAATGCCTTTGAGTTAATATCTGCCAATGTCCTTATATATTTTAGAATGATGAAAATAAAGAAAAATGCTTGTTTTTAGGTTGATTGAATGAAGAAAATGGAGTATGAGGTTTATGTGTGACTGAATGAAGGAAAAAACAGAGCTAAAACAGAGTAGTTTAGGCGTGATATGCAAATGATTATGTGAATTCTGAGGTCCCTAATTTATAGGCATAATTCTAATCATGGTTGATTTTCTGATGATTAATTGGTTATGGGGAAGATGGAACTTATCAATGATAATTATGGGGAAGGCTTTTTCTGATTTTCAATTGAGTAAACAGAGTAGTTCACCGAATGAATAATCTGTTTTTCTCTTACATATATAATCTGAAAGAATCATATTTTCATAGGATTTTATTTTGTTGATTAAAATGTGATAGTGGAAAGAGGCAGAGACATGTTGGCATTGGTAGATAGAGAAAACAGGTAGCCTGTCAAATGACTCATCACATTTTGTAATTTATCTTTTGTTTAGGAGCTGTTACTTTTGCTGCATCCACAGATCCAGAGAGCGAGGATCAGCTGAGTAGTAGTGTTCTGTTTTTGATAATTCCTAAATCATAACTCTGTGAATGTGAACTCATGAAGCTCCTTCACATGACTCGCATGATTGCATGTTACAGCTCAGTGAATGAGTTTCTAACTCACTCACTCATCTTTCTTTTCTTCAACATCCTTTGCTTATCTTGTCATGTCTATGATTGTCAACCACTATTTTCTTCAAATAATCATTTGAGAGAGAGAGAGAGACTTAAGTGATAATAAAGTATATTTGCTTCAAAAAAAAGTGATAAAGTATATGGAATTGTTATGTGATCTAGTATTGTCATGTATGTGAATTCTGGATTTTTTTGGGTGAATTATGTGAATGTGGATATTGGCATCATCTATAGTTTGATCTTGTTCCTTGAATATTTTTATTTGAGGAAATTTATAATGTTTATATTTAAATGGTTAGATGACGAACCTGTCCCCGTGTGCAGTTTCTTCAAAACTGGAAACCCTTTTGCTGATATTACAATATAAACATGTTAGCTTCAATACAGCCCATATAAATTGTTATGCAATATTGAAGCTTTTTAGTCAAATATATTAACTGTTATTTTATTTTTGTTGCTAATATAGGATAAGATTTCAGAGAACTTATCTGAAGACCAAGAACGTGTAGCAACAAAAGGTGTTCCATCAAAGATTAATGCTTATCCCGATGATGCCATTGGGAAACTATGTGGACCTGAACACGCAGGCCGAGTGCGTGTTTTAGGTCTAGGTGTCTCTCCAACTTATGTCTTTACAAACCATATGCATTTCACTCAATTTATCCAAACTGGTAGCTCAAGCCAAATGAATGTCGAGAACTTACAGAACAAAGTAGTAGATATGGAAGAAAAACTAGAGGGATATGAAGAAACAAAGCAGCAACTTACACAGACTACTGAGGAGCTTACACAAACCAAAGAGAAGCTTGCACAAGCAACAACTAAGTTGACAAAAGTTGAGAGGTTCTTGCAACATAAATATGGAGATGAGTTATCTATGTTTGACTTATAGGTTTATCTTAGTTATTGTTATTTAGAGTATGTATGAGAACATCTAGTTACTTCTCTGTTGGCTTTCATTGTTGTTGGCCTTTTTTGGTTTCATATTTCATGTTAGGTTTTATTACTTTTGAAGTGGATGCTAGACACTTAGTTGGCTTTCACTGTTGTTGGCCTTTTTTGGTTTCATATTTAATGTTAGGTTTTATTACTTTTGAAGTGGATGCTAGACTCTTAGACTTTTATCATTAGTAATCAATATATTTTGAGTGTTTATATTCTCATTGTGTATTGGTACCCTGAAATTTGAATGCTATTTACAAATGACAATATTAGGTAAACATTATGTAGAAATGAAATTCTAAAAAAAAAAAAAAAAGTTAGCTACGGTTAAACCGTAGTTAAATGCTACCTGATACGCGCCAATTTCTGGCGCCTAGTTAGACACGGCTTTAACCGTAGCTAAAATAGACGTGCACAAAACCACGTGGATGATTTGGCCACTGGAGAACCGTAGCTAACTTTCTGCATAACCGTAGGAAACTAAATGTCTCCACGGTTTCCGTAAGCGTGGCTACCGAGAAAACAGCCTGTGGCTAAAATTTGGCGACGCAAGGTCCTTTCACGGTTGCAAAAACCGTGGCTAAGCCTGTTTGCCACGGTTATCCGGCCTGTTAACTACGGTTTTAACCGTGGCTAATCACCGAGTTTTTTGTAGTGATATAAACAAAGCTTAAGGAGGTGTTTAAGTTCTAACAAAATGTAACACCATGTATATGTATTTCTATTCATTTTAGCTCACAATATTCTTCCATTGCATATTGGTACGAAGCAAATATTTACCATATGAAAATTTGTCTTAGTGCTCGGTTTCTTGATTGGGCAAAGCTTAGTGTACAATTAAAGATTACCATTTACTAATGTGCCAAATGGTAATCAATACCAAAAAAAACTATCTTTATGTCATTCTAACAATGTTATTCCCAAATCACAAAAGATATGGTGAGATAAAAATATTCAATCACCTGTTGACATGACATGAAATACTTTATAGCAAATAAAAATCAATATGAAAACATCGATCAATGGTAAATGGCTAAGAGAAATAAAGACAAGAGAAAGAAACTTACTTGTTTTACAAGTGGGTTTCTGGTTGCCTATGTTACAACACAATTGCTATTTATGTTGTTTTCTTTTGCCCATTCGATAGCCATATTTTTTGTAAGCTGATTAATTGCAATTGAAAATTCAATCGACTTATCATAGCTATCATTCATGTTAACACTTTACTAACCACATTTACTTGAAGAAAAAAACTTGATGAGTATAACACTTACTGACCTTTACATGTTGCAGAGACATATAACATATCCAGTACCAAACCCAAGCTAACCACATGTTGCATAGACATATGACACATGACGTGAAGAAAAAGACTTGATGAGTATAATACTCACTGACCACTTGTTGCATAGACATATGACATATCTGTTGTAAATTTTGTGATATTTCAATGTTTCTAAGTGAATTTTGTGAAAGAATAATTTACTTAAAATAATATTTATTTATTGATATATTATTTTAATTATTTTGTAACTGTTACTTATTTATTTTGTAACTGTTACTTATTTATTTCGTAACCGTTGGTTATTTATTTTATAACCGTTACTTATTTATTTCGTAACCGTTGGTTATTTATTTTGTAACAGTTAATTATTTATTTTTTAACTGTTGGTTATTTATTTCGTAACCGACACAGATTTAAGACAAGTCAGTTACGAAATTAAGCCTATAAAAACGCTAGTCGAGTAGGGCTTGGATTATCCCAAAAAAAAATTAGATATCTTTTTGATTTTTGGATGCTCCCCTTCTTCTAAAAAATTCCTGGGTTCATCTCCTGTTACTTATACACCTTGTTCTTGCCAACTCGGAACCTCTGTCGCTATTGCGATCTGAGACGAGACCGGTTGTACCCTCGGGGGATTTGCACTATTGAGGCGGATAAATCCTTAAGGGCGCGTCGTAAGACCCCTCCGGTTGATTTCGCTAACCTTCGTTGTTTTGCAGGTACTGTTCATCGCTCTTTTAGGTTGCTCGATCGCTGTTTCTGGTCAGAATTTCCAACAATCTTAAGGATTTATTGGTCTGAAGGAAGAAACGACGTTAACAACCTACTGCCGTTGACGACAATTTAGTTTAGAGTAATGAGGAAGAAGGTAGACGAGCGAATCAGAACTCTCATTGAAAATGGTGTCAAACAAAGGCATGGGCATAGGTCCATGTTTGTCATCATTGGGGACAAGTCCCATGACCAGATTGTAAATCTCTTTTACATGCTTAGCAAGGCACATATCAAATCAAGGCCAACTGTGTTGTGGTGTTACAAGGACAAGCTTTGTGAGGAACCGTGAATCTGTCATGTGTTACAAGGACATGCAGGTTCTGTTTATAATTTGTGAATCTGTCGTGTGTTAATAAATTGTGATATACTGCTGTGCTGTATTGGTAAGCGTTTACGTGAACTTGATAAAGCTGATTTTCACTGCATTCATAAGAAGAAAAAAACGTATGAAACAGATTAAAAAAAAAGACATAGCGGGGTCTTTTGGATCCTGAGAAAGCTGATACATTTTCATTGTTTATGGAAAGGGGAGGATTAACACATTGTTTATATAAGGAATCTGAAAAAATTCTCGGCAACACCTTTGGGATGTGTGTACTTCATGATTTTATGTGTTATCAATTTAATGCTTGCTCAAACTTTTAGTCTAGTAAATTTTCAAACTGATGCTATTCTATTTTAGCTTTTTCTCCTTTTCCTATATGGTCGTAAATTCTGACTGTGGTGTGGTTGGTGTGGTTACTATTATTGCTAACATCATTCTTATGAGTTGTCCATGTGGAGAATACATGGGGACCTAAAATGAAGATTTTCTTCCGATTCATTGATGAACAACACAATGGGAAGGAGAATGTTAATACTTTGATAAATCATCTCTTAACTCACCAAATATCTCGGCCTGATTACTATACTGATCAAATCATCAAGGGCCTTATTGAGGTATGTATTTAAAGTAGTTTTTAAAGTAATATTAATATTGCCTCCTATTATACATAATGCTAAGATTAGTGTGTGTGGGTGTACATGAGCTAATTTGTATTGACGACGTTTGTCATTTGTTTAGCTAGCATGATGAATGCTATGTTAGCTAGTTCTAATGCACCAAACAACTTGTGGGTGAAGCTATCCTAACCACGTGTTTTATACAAAATAGAAATCCTCATAGGAAAACCGGAAAAACCCCCTATGAACTATGGAAAGTTTTTGAAGTTATGGAAAGGTTATGAACTTAACTTGAAATATTTAAAAGTGTGGGGGTGTTTAGATAAAGTTATGTTGCCTGATCCTAAGAAAAGAAAAATTGGTTGCAAAACCTCTGATTGTGTTTTTATAGGATATGCTGAACATAGCGCCGCTTATAGATTCCTTGTTGTGAAAAGTGATGTTCTAGATAAAAATACTATTGTGGAAACAAAAAATGCTGATTTCTTTGAAAATATATTTCCTTTGAAGCATGATAGTATATCTAGACAACCATTAGTAACTACTAATGATGAAACTCGTGAGGAACCGTATGAAGAATTAAGGAGAAGTAAAAGACCAAGAAAAGAAACATCCTTCGGAAATGATTTTTATACTTGTCTTGAAGAAAAATAGAGGCGATCCTGTTGACCAACCTCAGTATGCCCAAGTAATTAGGAGCCTACTGCATTTAAGGAACTTTTCTCGACCAGACATTGCATTCACAGTTGGTCGTCTGAGTAGGTATACTCATAACCCTGGTCAAGATCATTGGAAGGCAATTGCTCACCTTATGCGATATTTGAGAGGTACCACAAATTATGGTATTACTTACAGTGGATTTCCCGCAGTATTAGAAGGATACTGCGATGCTAACTGGATATCTGATTCAGATGAGACAAAATCCACTAGTGGTTACATTTTTACACTTGGTGGTGGTGCAGTAACTTAGAGGTCAGCCAGACAATCCATTATTGCTAGATCGACTATGGAGTCAGAATTTGTAGCTCTGGAATTGGCTAGTACTGAAGCTGAATGGTTGAAGAACCTTTTAGCTGGAATTCCTTTGGGAATAAAACCGACACCATCAGTGTCAATACATTGTGATAATCAGTCGGCGATAGTCGTTGCAAAGAATAATACCTATAATGGCAAAAATAGACATGTGCAATTGAGACATAATGTTGTCAAAAATTTGCAAAAATATGGAGCAATATCGATCGATTATGTGAAGTTAGAAGTGAATTTGGCCGATCCTCTGACAAAACCCCTAGGGAAGAAACTAATATATGAAACATCGAGGGGAATGGGACTTAAGCCAATTGAAATTAAGAAGTGTTGGTAACCCAACATTTGTGATTGGAGATTCCATGAAGAAGGGTAAAAACAAGTCACTTCTTGATACAGCTAGCACTAAAATTACTTAAAGTAATTAATTTATTCTTGTCCCTTCCTATGGTGTTATGATGTTATTGTGATGGTGCTAGACTGCAGGGTTAAGAGGTTAAGCTTAAAGCTTTTAATGATTATCATAGCCCTTATGGGTGGTGTATGACTTGCAGCATACACTTAATGAAATCACCTATATGAGTGTCAAGTGGGGCCGCTTGCATTAGATCCCGGCGAGGTCTCTAGAGCACTCACGAATACCGAGCACGTGCACGGCCTAGTCGCGCAGAACGGCGGAAACAACAATAATTGTGGGGGTGTAATGTGATGGTAAAACCTCTAACATATAATATGTGTCTTGGGTTCCATAGCTTGCAAAACCAATTCACTGTATGTTATGTTTTATCTGTCTAGGACTGGTTCCGTAGCTTGCTATACAGCTCTGATGCATTACATCTACGATGTTAACCCAGAAAATCTCTTTTTCTTTATTCACTTCTAAACTTTTGAAATATGTGGGGGATTGTTGTAAATTTTGTGATATTTCAAAGTTTCTAAGTGAATTTTGTGAAAGAATAATTTATTTAAAATAAATTTTATTTATTGATATATTATTTTAATTATTTTGTAACCATTACTTATTTATTTCGTAACTGTTACTTATTTATTTTGTAACTGTTACTTATTTATTTCGTAATCATTGGTTATTTATTTTGTAACAGTTAATTATTTATTTTTTAACTGTTTGCTATTTATTTCGTAACCGACACTGATTTAAGACAAGTCAGTTACGAAATTTAGCCTATAAAAATGCTAGTCAAGTTGGGCTTGGATTATCCAAAAAAAATTAGATATCTCTTTGATTCTTGGATGCTCCTCTTCTTCTGAAAAATTCATGGGTTCATCTCCTGTTACTTATACACCTTGTTCTTGCCAGTTCGGAACCTCTGTCGCTACTACAATCTGAGACGAGACCGGTTGTACCCTCGGGGGATTTTGCGCTATTGAGGCGGATAAATCCTTAAGGGCGCGTCGTAAGACCCCTCCGGTTAATTTCCCTAACCTTCGTTGTTTTGCAGGCACTGTTCGTCGCTCTTTTAGGTTGCTCGATCGCTGTTTCGGGTCAGAATTTCCAACAATATCCAGTACCCAAACCCATACTATTGATTCTAGGATCCACAACAACAACTAATAAAACCCTAAAGGCTATTGATTCCCACCAAAAATGGGGGTTAGGGTTTCGATTCAACCAAAAATGGAGGCATTCCTGTAAAATAGAAGTAGAGAAGAAGAAAAAACACTTACCTTTTAAGAAGAAGAAGAGCGGGGAACGACCTAGAAAGGAGAGCCGACTGGAGAGGAGAGTCAGTAGTGGTGGTGGTGCTTCGAGCAAGGAAGGAGGTGAGGCAGAGGCGGACATGGATGGATGGATGGAGGAGGTGAGGGAAATGGTGGTTGAGATAGAGGAATCACTGATTGAAATAGGGAGAGTGTTATGTGATGAAAATAGAAAGAATCAGGGCCGAGTTAGGGAAATGGATCTTAATAATATTATTGTCGCTTCCGACAGAATATTCTGTCGATATGTAGTGACGGAACCAAATTTCGTCGGAAATGAAGCAGGAAATGCCTTAAAAAAGTGTTCAAAATCTTACTGAGGGACAATTCTCGGAATTAATCCCTGGGTTATCGTATATGAGGTAATTCTATCTCACCATTCCACGTGCAGCACCGGATCCGATCACCCTCCGCCAATTTCCTACCTTTTTCCGGCGACTTCACGCTTCCTTTCGCTTCCCCAACATGAATCTCGAGTAGTACATTCTTCTCTTTTACTATCGATTCACTCGCGAGAAATTCTATTCCTTTTCTGGATTTCCGTCCTTGTTTTGTCAAAGGATGATTGAGATTGTGGTTAATTTATCATGATTGGTTGTTTTTGGGGTTTAATTTGCGTCAATTTTCGTATTTGATAACCCTAATTTGGTGGTCAGAATTTACCTTGATCTTGTTTCTTATAGGTTTCAATGAGTATTTGAAGCATACTGCATATATGTACCTATAAAATGGATTAATGGTTTGAACTGAAATTTCAGTATGGAAATCATCAAAGTATCAAACTATAATAATTCTACCCTATAATTCCACTTGTCTCATATACTTGAAATTGATATACTAAATATAGTTTTTCGTATTTCTATTTTAATGTAAAATAAAATGGAACAATTGGTAAAACATTTAGCAGTAATTGTAGATCTCTAATACTCTTATCATCACATTGATTGGTTTTATTCTTCTTGTAATGCATGTATATATGTGTCTGTGCTAATGAAATGTGGTTGGTCTTTGGTTGAGTTAGTCTATTTTAAATGGAAACTTAACGTGCTGTGGTTATTCTTTGCAGTGATTATCTGTTCAAGCTCCTTCTTATTGGAGACTCTGGTGTTGGTAAATCATGCCTTCTTCTAAGATTTCCTGTAAGCTGTCTACTTTTTGTCATATCCCATATTTCCATTTTGTATTATTTTCTTCTTCTGGTTTACCATGCTTTCCCATTCTTTTTTGCAAAATTTTTTTTTAATCCGACAGAGGGACTCGCTTTTAGTAGATTTGTTTGAAATGATACAAATAACATCACACTTAAAATACTTACGTGCTTATTCTTGTTCTAAATTTTTTTGGGAAGGGGGAGGGTGTTAAGAGTTCTGTAAAACGAATAATTTTAGTAATGAATTGGTGGACTGGTTTTTTTGGTCTGTGGATCATATTCCTTTTCTCCCCAGTGCCCACTTATCTAGCAAGCTAAAGTCTGTAGATAGTTGACAAGTGAACTGGTTGCTTGGATTTTCTTTCTGTCTTTTGGTAGTCAGGCTCCGAGAAAGTTGAGCCTAGTTTATTTCTTATGTGAAAACATAGACTAGCATTTGGATGTTCATTGAATGAAGGTGAGATTCTGTTGTGGAGATGTTGATTTCTTGTGACTGTGAACTCTGCCCTAAAGCAGATTTTTAGGTACCTGATCTGATTTCCAAGACCTAGAGAACCAAGAAGGCCAGTATTTTGGGAAATACGGTATGTGGTGTTACTGATTCTGAATATTCGTGTTTTTTATTTTTGTTAATTTTGTAGATACATCTTGTTTCTTGATATTCTGACTAGGCATATCTGTTCTTGATATTATTATTTGATATTATAGTTTGAGTATAACAATAATAATCTGACTAGAAAACGTCTCAAATGCATAGATACCTAACAGAACAATTGAGCTTAGAGATATGAAATAGAATGTCTACACCTTCAGCAACACTTGATGTGAAAACATAGAGCTCTGAATTGTAGAGAGATCAATTATGTTGCTACAATTTGATGAATTCAAGAAAGGTTTAATGAAAAGTAAAAAGTCAATTTGAATTAGTTGTTCTTTAATAGAGAAAATAAAATCCAGCAAATTTTTTAAAACTTGACAAAATAACTGGACTATGAACTCTTTTGTTGGTGGCTACAAGCGAGTAGAAGGTGCTGCTGTGAGCTCTTTTTGCCACGAGATGGGATTTAAATCTGCAATATCCTTTTGGTGGTGAAATCGTAACTACAGCAATGGAAATTTGCTTTTGCTTTGCTTTGCTTAATCTCAGTCTCAGCCATGAAGTGTTTATGGATAGAAAAGGTAGTAGCTAGGAGCTTGTTGTGGGACTGAGGAGAAGTTCATAGAAGATCCTAGTATGCATCTCTGGTTCCTGCCATCAATAAGGAATTATGACAGTTCTTAGAGAGTCTTTTCTCTTCCCTTGGTTGCTGCCTCTGTTTTTGCCAATAACCAAACCACTAACCATGTAATTTGGTTCACACGATTTAAGATTAATACCAAACAAAGAGAATGACAGTAATAAATGCTAAATCAAGAATATTTAAGGAAATAGACTAATGTTTAGAGTTACAGATATTATTCCCCTATTAAATACATAAATGATTTTACCCTAGAATACATACTAACACTCGCTCACCTCAACCTATAGAAAATGAAGATAAAAGCTTGAACTTTGGAGGTATTGAGTTAGGCCAGAACTGGTTTATAATAGAGGGGAACTATAACTAATGAAATTTACAATGTTAATGTTAAGGCTAGGAATTTCACTTTTTCACTACATGCCATACAGTTTATATCAGTTAAGGCTAGAAATTTACAATGTTAATGTTAATGCTAGGAATTTATAATTGAGTTTTAAGTTATAGTTTAAGCTTTGAACTAGAGGTTTATAACTTTGTTTCTCTGAAAATATGAGTGTTAATTTGGTTATTTGGTTAGGCATGTTAATTTGGTTATTACAAGGTTCTTTACTTTGGTTTTGTGAATGAAATGTTTGCAAATACTGCTTGTATTAGCCTATAGTGGTTTTGCTGGAGAATTGACATACTAGTATTGAAAAAGCATAAGATTGAAGATAGCTAGTCTTCTTTTTTTGGAGAATAATATATTATGGAATATGTGTTATTGGGTTGACTGTTGACAAATTTTTAATCTCTGTTGCTTGGGATGATTACCTTTTAGATTAGCTGTATGCTGGGTGATATTTTAGTTCGCTTAGTTTATGAACAATGACCTTTTGTAGCAACTTCACATGTGAAAAAAAAATGAAAGAGGGAGTTGAAATTCATATATAAATATCAATTGTAACTTAAATGTTTAAAGTTCATTTCATCAAGGAGATGGAAGGGAGGGAGTATTTTGGCTTGTACAAGAATTCAAGTGAGGATCTTTTCCTATTGACACTACAAGAATATTTGATTTTTCCGGCCAGGACTTTCCGGCAGATATGGATCCGCCGCAAATTTTCCGGCGGTTTCTAGGAATTTACGGCGGATATGGATCCGCCGCAACGTTACCGGCGGAATAATTGACGTTTGCGGCGGATCAATATTCGACTTGGTTTTTGCGGCGGATTTAATAAACATTGCGGCGGATCAATATTACAAAAATTGTTAAAATTTTACGAGATTTTAACAATCCGCTTGTAAGGTTATTTCCGGCGGATATTTGACAATTTTGAATTTCAAAAACCGCCGCAATTCCCCCTTCGTCCGCCGCAAATCCCCTAATCCGCCGCAAATCCCATAAATCCGCCGGTAACTACCGTTTCCGGTGGATCTTGCCTTTTGACCGTTTGACTTCGTTTTTCCTATATAAACCCCTTCTCCCCTTCTTCTTTTTCACACCTCTACCAACTCTCATTCTCTTGATACGACACTCTCTTAATACGGCACTCTCTTGAGCATTGTCGGCAACGGCTCCAATGGAGTGGCATATGTCTCCATTTCTTTGTAAAGAAATTTCCACATTGTCATGAACACCCCTTCATATTTTTCGTTAAAAGTAACCCATTTATCAGCAAAAAGCTCCTCCTCATTATTTCCACCACAAGAGACATATACGCTCATCAAACGCTCGGTATCATCCTCCAACTTAACAATTCGTCCTTGCAGTTCCTCAAACTTTCTATTTAGAGATTCAACCATCTTTTCAAAAGATGGTTTCTTGTGAAACTTTCTATTTTGAAAAGATAGTTGAATCTCTAAATAGAAAGTTTGAGGAACTGCAAGGACGGGTTGTTAAGTTGGAGGATGATACCGAGCGTTTGATGAGCGTATATGTCTCTTGTGGTGGAAATAATGAGGAGGAGCTTTTGCTGATAAAGGGGTTACTTTTAACGAAAAATATGAAGGGGTGTTCATGACAATGTGGAAATTTCTTTACAAAGAAATGGAGACATACGCCACTCTATTGGAGCTGCTGCCGACAATGCTCAAGAGAGTGTCGTTTCAAGAGAATGGCGTAGGTCTCTGTTTAGGGGTAGCAGACATTAAATATATAAATGATAAAAAATAATAAAAAACCATAATACTCATAATAATACAACAACATATCCGACACTAAATTAACGGTCATGATCTTGCCGACACTAAATAGTGAATAGTGCAGCGTGATTATTGAATAATGAATAGTGATTAGCTTGGACACTAATTAACGGTCAAGATATTGCCGACGCTAATTAACGGTCAAGATCTTGCCGACAGTAAATAGTCAATAGTGATTAGTGTCGAGACTAATTAACGATCAAGATCTTGCCGACACTAAATAATGCTGCGTGATTATTGAATAGTCAATAGTGATTAGTGTCGATACTAATTAACGGTCAAGATCTTGGCAACACTAACCAAATAGTGAATTTTAATTTTCGCTATTTGCGTCGGATATTTGGGCATTTGCGGCGGATTCAGGGAATTTGCGGCGGATATTTTGGGTATTTGCGGCGGAATTTGGGTTCTTGCGGCGGATATTTGGGTATTTTAAAAAAAGTAGGCGCGGATATTTAATTTCAAAATCCGCCGCAAAGACCAAATATCCGCCGCAAATCCCCGTTTGAAAAATAGGCGCGGATATTTATTTTCAAAATCCGCCGCAAAGACCAACAATCCGCCGCAAAGGGCCTTTGCGGCGGATATTTCCTTTTGACCGTTGGCTCCGTTTTCCTATATATATCCCTTCCCCACTTCTCATTCTTCACACTTCTAACAATCCTCTCATTCTCTTCTTAAAATTTCTCTTTTACTCTCTCCAAATTCTCTCATTCTCTACTAAATCTCTTTTTGAAGTGTAGCACTTCCTCCCTACGAATTGTCTTCTCCTCTCATTGGAAAATTTCTTCAAGGTATGTTTTTGATATGAGTTAATAGTTTTAGTTTTTAATTTTTTTTTATATTCGTTTTTAAATTATTTTATAATAATATGAGTTTGTTACTAATTGTGTTGTTGTTTGTTTAGGTATTGTTTGGGTTCTTCCTTTTTCCTCTCTGCTTGTATGGATCTTTTTTTGGTGATAATATTTTACTGCTTTTCCCAATTTTTATTTTTTTAAATTATAAATTAATTAGTTATTGGATTTTATTTTTTTATCAATAATTAAAAAAATTAATAAAATAATATATATTTTTTAATTAAAATGATTTTTTTTTAAAAAATAATATTTATATTTTAAAAATAAATTTTTTTTTTTTAAAAAAAAGGTACTTTGCGGCGGATATTTGGACTTTGCGGCGGAATTTTAAATAAAACGTGTTTTTTAAAAAAATTATATTTATTTTTTTTAAATAAAACGGGTACTTTGCGGCGGATAACGAGTACTTTGCGTTGGATACTTTGCGGCGAATATTGGGAACTTTCCGGCCGATATTTTGCAGTAAAAAATTGTCCCTTTTCCGGCAGATTATCCGCCACAAAGTTCCAGCGGAATTTGCGGCGCTACTAAATCCGCCGCAAATGTGTGGCGGATAATCTGCCGCAAAGCGTTTGCTTCTAGCTGGCTACCGGCGGCAAAATTCCGTCACAAAGTCCAAATATCTGCCGCAAATTTGGCTTTTGCGGCGGATTTCGCCCGCCGCAAAGTCCAGTTTTTCTTGTAGTGTGATTCAGTAAGTAATGCCATTTCTTTCACTATTATTAGAGATACAAATTAGCTGCATTAGTTAGAAGGTTAGTTAGTTAGTTAGTTAGTTAGTCCCTACTCTCATTGCTATGGTAAACCATGTTTATGATTCTATATTGATTATCTTGTTTGCTTCATTTCTAATTAAACTTCAACTCAGTTGACACATTTTGGTTTGGTTTCCTAAAATTAGGGTTACAATTCATCAAGCAAAGGGCCTAATAGTCGACTATCACATAGCTGAGTATAGATGTTAGTAAAATATATGCTTTCTGAAGATGTGTGCTAAAATTAATCTGAATATTTCAATTATCAGTGTTAATCAAGATATTCAGTTGCAAGTTAATGGGGCTTACTACTAACTGTTATTTACCATTTTGATTTTGTTGTAACTGCAAGGATATTCAGTGTTACATTTTGATTTTGGAGCACATATGATATAGCCTCATTAAGCAAGCGAGGTAGGCAAACTAAAAGGCATACATGTTGATACTAGTGGCAAACTAAAAGGCAAATGGAGGATGTGGGGGGAGTGAAGAAAGCAGTAAGAGATCATTTTGAAGTAAAATTCAAAGAAGAGGATTATAATAGGCCAACACTTGATGGAGTTCACTTCAATCAAATAACAGGAAGGGATAATGATTTGTTGACTAAGCCGTTCTCGGAGGAGGAGGTAAAAGAGGTTTTATGGGAGTGTGATGGTAATAAGAGCCCGGGCTCGGATGGATTCAACTTTAACTTTATCAAGAACTGTTGGGATGTAATTTCATCGGAAATCATGAAGTTTTTCAATGAGTTCCATAGGCTAGCTAAGTTGCCTAAGGCAATAAGTGATTCTTTCCTTGCACTTATTCCTAAGACGAATAATCTGCAAGGGTTAGGGGAGTATAGGTCAATTTCACTTATTGGTTGTCTGTATAAAATGCTTGCAAAAGTTCTTGCGGGGAGGATGAAAAAGGTGATGAAGGGTGTGATCTCAAATGGGCAAAACGCCTTCCTTGCGGGGAGAAATATCCTAGACGGGGTGATTGTAGTGAATAAGGTCATGGATATGGCAAAGAGGACGAAACAGAAGTGTGTGGTGCTAAAAGCGGACTTTGAAAAGGCCTACGACTCGGTGAGCTGGTCATACTTGGAGTACATGTTGGGTACATTGGGTTTCGGTGAGAGATGGAGGTGTTGGATGCGTGCATGCTTCTCTTCCAATTCAACTTCAGTATTGGTTAATGGCATTCCAACCAAAGAATTCGTGGCTCAGAAAAGTTTAAAACAGGGTGACCCACTGGCCCCATTCTTGTTCCTAGTAGCGGCGGAAGGTTTAGCGGGTCTAGTAAGGATGGGAGTAGACTCTAATAACTTAAACGGATTCAAAGTAAGTGAAACTCTATCGGTTGAATTACTATAGTTTGCGGATGACACTATATTTTTTTTGTGATGGTGGAGAAAAAACTGTGTGGTGCTTGAAGGCAATTCTCTGAAGTTTTGAGCTAACGTCGGGTTTAAAGGTAAATTTTGCGAAGAGCAATGTGATTGGCATTAATATGGAGGAAAGGGCGATGGAGGGGATTTCACACTTTCTCTCATGTAGATTGGGTTCAAATTCATTCAAATTTCTTGGTGTCCCGGTTGGAGCAAATCCGAGGGTGTTGAGTACATGGCAGCCACTTATTGACTCTATTAAGGCAAGGCTCAATATTTGGAAGAGTAGACAATTATCAATTGGGGGTCGTGTCACACATATAAATTCGGTTCTAGTCCCATTATATCTTTTTCCATTTTACAAAGCACCAAAGAAAGTGATTGAGGAGATTACAAAACTTCAGAAGATATTTGTGGGGAGGCGATGGGGAAAATAAGAAGATGGCATGGGTGAGTTGGGATACTATTTGCACACAGAAAGAAAAGGGAGGGCTCGGTATAAAAAATCTAGAGGTATTTAATCTTGCTCTATTAACAAAATGGAGATGGAGGATTTTGGTGGAGGGAGCTCATCCTTTATGGAAGGAGATTTTGGTGGCGAGATATGATTTAAAAGGTAGATGGCCTAGTGTTAGAGAATATAGAAGAGGTTGGGGGAAAACGCCTATATGGTGGAGGGATTTATGTCAATTGGGGGACGGTACGAACTTGGATGAGGGGGTTTGATGATATTGTTAAAATTAAATTGGGAAGGGGTAATAAGGTGAAATTTTGGGAAGATAGGTGGCTGGGGAGAGATCAGTTTATGGAATTATTTCCAGCTATTTACGAATTATGCAGCAAAAAAGAAGCGGTGGTAGAAGACATGGGGTCATGGTCAGGGGGCGTGTGGAAATGGGACTCGAGCTGGCTTTCGGAGCTGCAGCCTACTGAAGTGCAGAACGCTGCATTTTTGTAGGATGTGTTACTCTCGGATTCGCCAGTTGAACACGAAGATGATTGCTGGAAATGGTCACTTGACTGTCAGGAAGTGTTACGAATGGTTGCGTGAAATTTTTGCAGGTGGAGGTGCTTCTATTCCAGATCAGATGCGTGGGATTTGGCCGAAGGTGTGGAAGAATGACGCGCCCTCAAAGTCGTTAATCTTCGCGTGGAGAGTGTTGCGTGAGAGAATTGCAACTCGGGAAGCTATATTTCGCAAAGGTATCCTTCGATCCCTTGAAGACAAATGCTGTGTGCTTTGCTTAGATGGAGACGAGACTGTTTCGCACATGTTTCTTCATTGTACTGTGGCGAAATCGGTATGGCAGCATGTTTTCTCTTGGATGGACGTTTCAGCAGTAGAAGAGGAGGATCTTCCTTCTCACTTTATCGCTTTTGGGAAGCTTATTAAAGGGAAGAAATAGAAATGTGTCAAACATTTGATTTGGTTGGCGGTCATTTGGAATATTTGGTTGACTCGGAACAAAGTTATCTTCAAAGGGGAGGTTGTCTCACTTCCGTTTTTTATCTCAGGCATCAAGGATGTTGCGTGGTGGTGGTTTAAGGTAAGGCAAGGGAGGAATTGTGGGGTTGGGTGGTCGGAGTGGTACAATTGTCCATTGGGTGTTTTGTTATCATTGTAATATCCTTATTGTAATATCTATGTACTATCTCATGTAGTCAGGGTACTCTTTTTCCCTCCCTGGGTCTCTTTCTCAATGGGTTTTGGCCCTCGGAGGTTTTAACGAGGCCCTTATTTGTATTTATCATCATTAATCACCAAATGTACTATATACAGCGCCCTTAAAGGATAATGAAAAGGATGACACATTTGGATCTCCAACTTTATACTCACTTTCTATACTATACTTTTACTACTATCCATAACTTATGTTTATCTCGTGTTCTATCTAGATCCTATCAAGGAAATAGTGAAGAACATTCACTACAAGAATAATGGGATTTTCCGGCCAGGACTTTCCGGCGCATTAATATCTGCCGGAACATTTTCGTCGAATTTCAGACATTACTGGCGGATTTTGTTCCTCCGGTAATTTTCCGGCGGATTTAAAGGGATTTCCGGCAGATTTATTTGGTCAAAATATAATTTAAAAAAAAAAAGAAATCCGCCGGAAACGGTATTACCGGCGGATTTATTAAAAAAATTGGAAATTAAAAAATTATTTAAATCCGCCGAAAATTCAACTAAATCCGCCGAAAAAGTATGTCCCCGACCAAATCCGCCGGAAATGGTATTACCGGCGGATTTTTTAAAAAAACCGTATTTTTAAAATTTGATTAAATCCTCCGGAAAGTGTATCAGATCTGCCGAAGATTTACCGTTTTTGAAAATCCGCCGGAAATGTCATTACCGGCGGATTTTTTTGAAAAATACGGGAAAATTTAAATTTTGAAAATCCGCTGGAAAGGTACTCAAATCCGCCGGAAATCCCGTTTTCCGCCAAAAAAAAATTTAATCCGCCGGAAAGTTGTTTTAATGGCGGATTTGTCAGTGTATCCGTTGCACCCCTCTTCCTCTATATATAACTTCTTCAAATTTCTTCTCCACATTTCTTCTTCACACCCAAATTCTCTTCTTGAAATTCCTCTGTTCCTTTCTACGAATTCTCTTCTTCTCTCTACTAAATATCTTCCTCTCTTTGGCAAATTTCTTCAATCTAAGGTATGTTTGTAGCATGAGTTAATAGTTTTAGTTTATGAATTATTTTATAATATGAGTTAGTTACTAATTATGGTGTTTTTTGTTTAGGTATTGTTTGAGTTTGGTTTCCTTGGTGTTCCTCTTTGTTTGAGTTGGGGATTCGCATCAAGTCAGAGCCTTTTCTTCACTACAGTTAGTTATCAAAGTTATTAGTTGTCAAAAAACGTTATTTGATTTTATTAGTTTGAATTTCTTTATTAAGTAAATATAAAATATTATAATATACTAGTTTATAAATAAATACGAAATATAATAATATATTACTAATTGTGGTGTTGTTTGTTTAGGTATTGTTTGAGTTTGCTTTCCTAAATTATGATAATAATAATAATAATATTTATTGTAGTGTAGTACATAGATCCTGAAATTATGGATCGTAGTTGGATGTATGATCGATTGTTTCCTGGAAGATCCGGTTTAAAGCGACGTTTTGTAGAAGGAGTAGAAGAGTTTATTTTTTGTGCTAAGCGTCATGAAGAATTTGCGCGACAAGGCGGAATTAGATGCCCGTGCTTGAGATGTTCATTGCGATTTATAAAAAATGAAGAAGAAGTTAGAGTTGATTTGTACAATAATGGGTTTTGGCCAAATTATTGGATATGGAGTCGTCACGGGGAAGTAGGACCAGGGGTAGCTGCAGTTCCTGCGGTTAACGTTCCGGTTGAAGTAGTAGCTCCCACATCAAGTAGTTATCCAGCGAATACGACATCTGGAGGCCAAATTATACAACCGTTAGATGTTTATCAGGGAATGATATCTGACGCTGTTGGAGTAAATTTGGATTTTGAAGAACCCGAATATGATGCTAAAGAAGCTCCAAATGAGGAAGCTCAAAGGTTTTACATGCATTTGAGTGAGACAAATAAACCATTATTTGAAGGATCTAAAGACTCAAAATTATCAATGTGTGTTCGGTTGTTGGGTCTTAAGTCTCAATTTAATGTTGCTGAGTTGTGCATGGAATATATGACCAAAATGATGTTGGATGCAACCCCCATTAGAGGGCTTTTTCCGCAGAGTTATTATGATGCTAAAAGACTGGTATCGAAGCTTGGCTTAAAATCTAAAAGAATTGATTGTTGTGTGTCTGGTTGCATGCTCTATTATAACAATGAGTTTGGCATAAATGATGGAGAGTTGTCGGAATGCAAGTTGTGTGGAGAGCCACGCTATCGTGTCAGTAGGAAAGGGATGAGCAGAGGCAACCGGTTCCACAAAAAGTAATGTTCTATCTGCTGCTTATACTAAGGCTACAGAGGATGTTTACTTTAATGGAGACCACAGGTAAAATGACGTGGCACCATCAAAATAGAAATAATTCTGGTGAATTACGTCACCCATCGGATGGTGAAGCTTGGAAACATTTTGATCGTGTTCATCCAGATTTTTCCAGTGATCCACGCAATGGTCGGCTTGATTTATGCTCTGATGGTTTCACACCATATATTCAAGCCTCGGCAACACCGTATTCATGCTGGCCAGTTATTGTTACCCCATACAACCTTCCTCCAGAAATTTGTATGTCTAAGCCATACCTGTTTTAAATTCTATTATTCCAGGGCCAAGTAATCCAACAGCTGGTATTGACATATATTTGCAACCTTTGATTGATAACCCAAGAAGGTTGTGGAATGGTGTTTTAACTTATGATGCAGCACGCAAACAAAATTTTGTGATGAGGGCGGCTTTGATGTGGACCATTAATGACTTCCTTGCCTATGGAATGTTGTCTGGATGGGGGACACATGGTAAGATGGCGTGTCCGATTTTCATGGTTGACACAAAGGCTTTTACCCTTAAATACGGAGGAAAAACTTCATTGTTTGACTCGCACCGTAGGTTCTTACCTATGGATCACCCATTTAGAAAGAAGAAATATGCGTTCATCAAGGGAAATGTTGAAACAACTGGACCTCCTCGTAGGTTGACACCAGAGGAAGTTTGGAATAGTGTTAGGGATATCCCTCCTGTGGAAGTCGTAGTGGGTGTTGTTTCTCGTCCAAATGGCTATGGACAATGGCACAATTGGACAAAAAAAAGTATTTTATGGGAACTTCCCTATTGGAAAGATAATCTATTGAGACACAATCTCGATGTAATGCATATAGAGAAGAATTTTTTTGACCACATATTTAACACTGTCATGAACGTGAAAGGAAAAACGAAAGACAATGAGAAAGCTAGGAAGGATATAGATCATTAATGTAGATGAAAGGATGTGTTGCTGGTTGAGGAAGGTACTAGGACTTTGAAACCCAAAGCCAATTATCCTTATCTACCGAACAAGCGAAAGCAGTTTATCAGTGGATAAAAGAGTTGAAAATGCCAGACAGTTATTCTTCCAATTTATCTACATGTGCGGATGTGGATAATGGGAGGTTGCATGGGATGAAGAGCCATGATTGTCATGTATTCATGGAGTGCTTACTTCCTATCGCTTTTAGTTCGTTGCGAACACACGTTTTGAATCCGCTCATTGGCATAAGTCAATACTTTAAGAAATTGTGTTCTGCAACGCTAAAAGCTGATGATCTTTCAAAAATGGAACAAGACATCCCACTTATCTTATGCAAGTTGGAGAGAGTATTTCCGCCTGGTTTCTTTGATTCTATAGAGTAACTACCGGGGCATCTCGCATATGAAGCTAAACTTGGCGGACCTGTCCAATACAGATGGATGTATCCGTTTGAAAGGTCAGTTAATTTTTATAATATAAGAAAGAAGTTTACAATATATGATTATTATGTTAATTAATATCATTTTCTCTAGGTTCATGGGTGATTCAAAAAGATCGGTGAAAAACAAAGCTAGAGTTGAAGGATCGATATGTTCTTCTTACTTACACCGTTAAACAACCCATTTTTGTTCTTATTATTTCAAGAATGAGTTTGCTCCAGGAAGCAGTCGAAATGAAATGGATACTGAATGTCCTAGACATCATTTAGCTTTGTCTGTCTTTTGTCTACCCGGTCGTCCATCTGGGAAGGAGTCAATTCACTGGCTAACAGATGAAGAGTTAAGTTCAGCGCATGTTCATGTGTTGATAAACTGTACTGAGGTGCAACCATTTATTGAGTATGTTCCTCACCATTAACTATCGATCTTAATTAGTTAATATAAAGTAGACAAATGTGTAACAAATAATTATTTCTTTTTAGGGAATTCTTGTCATTAGAGGACGTAAGTGAGAAACAATATTCTGCTCATATTAATGCACATTTTCCAACGTGGTTTAGGCAACGTGTTTATGCCCTACCACCAACTCCTACCAACCAACAGTTGAGGAACATACACTAGTGCAAAATCAGGAAAAGAATTAGAGGTTTAAAGTCGGACGCTCAAATATCCGACTTAAAAAGGAGACGCGGTGGCAAACTTGTAATTAACATAAAAAAAAGTTATTTGGCACGCATCATTTTAAGTCGGTTATTTATTACGTTCGACGTTAAACGTTTAATTTTTTTTTTAAAACACTAACCAAGACATATCTCCCACACGCACACGCACACGCAGTACCGGAAACCCTTCCTTCGCTCTCCTCCGCGACCTAAGTAACTCTCCTCTCACATTTCTGGAACCTTTCCCTCCTCTCCCAAAATTCGCTTTTCCTTCTCAAACCCTATTTTTCATTCCTTATTTTGATTTGTCCCCTTTTCATTCCCAAACCCTATTTTTCATTCCCTAACCATTTCTTCTTCGTTCTCCCCTAGTTCTCGCCGCCGCTGCAAAGTATTGAATCTCGCTGCGTAATTTCTCTTCTGGGTAGCTTTCTCCATCTCAACTCCCGCTGTCGCTGCAAAGTATTGAAAGCTCGTTGCGCTCCCCTTCTTCAATCGGTGGAATCTCGCTGGGTAACTTCTCCATCTCAATTTCTATAACTTTCTCATCGTTCAGTGTGTGAAGCTTTTTATTTAGTTTGTTGCTAAATGGTTAGAGACTAACTTTCTTGTCGCTGCATATTAGATGGAATCTATTAAATAATTGAGTAAGAATACTGAAATTGAAAGGGTATGGTGAGAGGTTGAACTGAGAAATTAGTAATTGCTTTTGGGATTGTGCTATTCTATTCTATTCCTTTGGTGTTGTGCTGCTATGCTCTCCTATCCACGAATCAAATTTGATTAAAGAGGCATAGTAATGTGTTCTTAATTTCTTCCCTTATATTAATCTGTTATAGAGTAGGAAAATTATTAAAGTTTTGAGGTGTGGATTGTTTAGTTGAGTGATGAATGTAAAGGTGAAGAAGCTGATGGAAAAAGTTTTGAGGTGTGGGTTGTTTAATTGAGTGCCGCTGACATGTCTTGGTCCAGTGGGATTCTTTGTTGCTTTGTCCCTTTTCTGAATTTTAGGAATTTCTAATTTCTCTTCTTTCCTAATTCTTTGTTTTTTATTTGATCTGTTTTAAAGTGGAGATTTGACTCCTTCCGACTATTATTCATGTATACAATACTAATATCTTGGTGGATGCTAGTTGCTTGCAGACATGTAGATTACATAATTGTTGTGATATTTGAGTACCACAAGTAACTGCATTTATAGTACAAATGTCCTGATTCTTGTTGCAGTTCTTTGGGGTAAAATATGTTTATTCCTTATGTACAGGTTCTGCAATGTCACTTGCAGATAATATAACTCCTATGTCATTTACAAAGTGGCATAGTGCTAATCTTTTTTTTTTTAATTGTAAAGCTTGAATTCTAAAAAAAGTTAGTTGTTTTCTGTGCTTTTGTTAAATACATGAAAGGACATACTTTATTATTGATGGACTGGTAAACTGTCCTTGCTTGATTGTTAATTCAAAAGCAATTTGTTGGCCTAAAATTCATGAGTTATTCTAGTTTGTTAAACCTATCTGTCATGGCAATTTAATATAAACAATTATTTTAATGGAGAATGGTTGAGGTTGGCTTTGTTGAACTTTAGTCACATTCATTTTTTCAACTGTGACAGTAACTGCTCCACTCTTCACATTATCTCAGAATGTTAGTAAAAGATTGCATGCTTCCTGAATCCGAAAATAACTTTGCTTTGTGTATGCATTTGCTTTGCTTTTGAACCATCCTATGCATTGAATCCTCTATTATTTTTTATTTGTTATTGTATTGAGTTTCATTTTCAAAACAAATTTGTAGGTTTCCCTACTTGTTTCCCTGCCTCACTGTATCAGCTATTGCATTTGCAGTAGCAATTTCCTGCATTTGGCTTCCAGTATGTATCTTAATTCCTGATGTTTATATTATCATATATCATTTTATCTTAACACTTCTTTTCCTTTTCTTTTCTTTCTTTGTTTATGCTGTCAATGGAAATGATTTAAAGTATCTATACTATATCACTATAGGAGACACTTCGTAACCACAAAGTGTCCACTACTAACAACATTGAAGCTTTCGAAAATGGAAGCAGAGGGGATAACAAGAACAAGATGATTCAAAAAGATGAAAGCCTCTTCCGAAATTGTCCCTTAATGTCATCTATCATTGTTTACTGTGTTTTTGGGATTCATGACATTGGTTTTTCAGAGGTATTATTCCTACTCAAAGATGCATCTATTTATCTTACTCTACAAAATTGTTATTGATCTTATTGGTTACAAGTAAACACCATTTTATATTTTAATAATTTTTAAGGTTTTCTCATTATGGGCTGTGAGTCCTCAAAGGTTGGGTGGTTTGAACTTTGGAACTAATGATGTTGGTAATTTTCTTGTTGTATCAGGTATGTATATACCTTTGACATTTGTGAAACTCTAGATATTTAATTAAATCATGTTTGCATATATACTGTTACGCATCCACATGGAGCTATTTGGTAGCTTACTAAATCTATGAATCAAGAATAAACTTTTATTAAATATATTCTGAATAAGCTGGACTTGTACCATATTAAATTTGTTCACTATGCATTGCATAAGATAAGATATAACATACACTAGAGATTGTGCTCTTCAGGTACTTTGCAAGAGGCTTTGGTGAAGTGAAATTTGAAGGGTTGATTTGGTTTAAGTACTTAGAAGGTTTAGTTTTAGAGATGATCTTGCTTATCAAATATATGTTGTGCATTGCAGGATGTTTTCTTAGGTGACTATCCTGGAGTACATGATAATTGGATGGATGTCATTGCTTCAACCGGATCATCTTTACTTTCAGTTGAGCAATAGAAAGCAAATGTGTTGTTTGGTACACAAGACAGTGTTATGAATTGCTGGGTAATTCAGTTGACCTTCTTGCAGATTCTTTTTCTTTTACATGTCTGCGCACATTTAACTTTTGCTAGGATTTTATAATCTTCATACCATTTGTAAAACCTATCATCTGTGCGTAGAATATTTGCCATCTACTACCCTTCCTCAACTACAGTTTGTTACTAATTATTTGGTTGGTAGCTTGACCATTATTCCTATGGTTTGTTATCGTAGGTTGTGGCTCCTGTCAAAATGACATTTGAAATGTGAGTGTGCCATTAATTTGAATTCTTTTTGAGCTCTTGTTGTCCTTTGTGAAGCCTTTTGCTGAAACAAATTTTTTTTCTTACTGTGGACAGATATGCAACTTCTGTGGTACCAATAAATGCTTTCTTTGCATCAAGTCTTTGGTAAGCACTGCATCATGGGCAAACTAAACTTTACTGATTTGCGATGAACATCATTTTCAGATTTGGTAATGGTACAAGTCTCTTGTATATGTGTTTCCAAACTACGTTTCATTTGACAAGTGTTGAACAATTGGTGCTTCTCTTTACTCTGTAGTTCTGAGAGGTGACAGGTGTGATGGATTCAATTTGGTTGTGCCATACTGAACAATGATGAAGCATTGTCAGCTTAAGCTTGATTTCTTGAAGTTTGCTAATATGATCCAATTTATGGATATTTCTTTTACTTTCATTTTGTTAAAAACTTTTCTTATTTGCACATATTATTTGTGTGTGGAGTTGAATGGCTACGTAAACCTGTAAGATGGATATTGTAAGTATGAAGTTCAATGTCCAGAGTTAACAACCCTGTCAAGAGAATCTAGTATAATGATAATCATCATTTGGTGCCTAGAATTATTATGCATTCTGTACAATGAAACGTCAAACAGAGATCTAAGAATAGATTTTTGGATCGCTTTCTGTGGGCTATTATAATTATAATTCTTGGCCTCCATTATCACCTAATCACCTATGTTATTTGGAGTTTGTTCATTTTCTGTCATTTAGATTGTTAGTACATTAGTTTTTAGGTTAAATTATACTTTTGGCCCCTTATATATATTTTAGTTTCCAATTTGGTCTCTATGTGTTAAAAGCTCCAAATTGGTCCCTTATATGATAAATTTTGTCCTTGGTTGCAACAGGTTCGGTAACACAGCCTATTTGCACATATCGGTGGCTTTTATCCAGATGCTCAAAGCTCTGAGTATGTTTTTATTTTTATAAACTTAACATGTTTCTCCTACTCTGAGTTATGTTCCCTTAATTCTGAAACTTTATATTTTCAGTGCCGGTGGCAACTTTTGTTGTGGCTGTTAGGCTGAGGTATAAAAAAAGAGGGAGAGATTAGAGGGAGGATATCTTGTTATTTGAGAAAAGAAGAAGCAATTTGCTAATAATTAATAGAATTGGGTTTAGATTCCTGAGATTTTTCTCCACATTTTCCATCTCTATTCATGTATCCTTCAAATCATGACTTTAGGAATGTCTTCACCTAAGCTGCGACACCTAGATAAGTATTTTATGATCATCATTAAAATATACCCTACTAAATGATGGTGATTGGAGTTTGCTATCTTGTAAAGTTAAGCATTTCATAGGCATTTTCTTGTTGATGCTGAAAAGTCCCTTGTTTAATGCTTATTGGAATTTTTTGCTGGTTTATACACATTTATACACATAAAAATATTTTGATAAAGAGATGGTGACTGCCGATGCGGCAGCACTCTGCCGTGCCCGTGACGAGAAGGTATTTCTGTATTGTTGTCTATCATCGATTGATCTTCTTTTTTTTGATTTCTGATGCTCCATATTCATTTTGATTCTTGCTTGCAATGTTCTGTCTTGGTTTATCCTTAAATTTTTGACTCTGAATGTTGTTATTAATCTCTATTGTTGTCTTTTGTTTTGAACAGAACCAGGGACTCCTAGAAACTGGCTTTAGAGAATTATGGTTAGCCAAGAATGATAGGATTCTAGATTGCTTGCTTTCTGAATCATCTTCCATTATCTGCCTCCAGGTAGAAATTCTTCTCCTTTGTTCCTTACAAAGAGTTGGTTTTTAATGATTGTGGTGACTGTGTCAATTGTTACAAGTTCAATCAGTTACTCCCTTTTTGAAAACTTACTTGTTATTCTCTCATGATTCAAGTCTATGTATAGCGAGATTGAATCTGGTGTGTAAATTCCCTGTAATACATAGTTCTTTCTTCTAATTCATTTATTATTTTTATAGCTTTTCAATCCTAAATTTCAGGTTTCATTTGTCTTCTTGCAGGTTTATCAAATGTGGGTGAGTTTATTGTTTGATTTACATATGATATTGCTATTGCTACTGGAATGACATGTCCTTAATCAAAAACATCAAACTGATGTACTGGAGCTGGTTCACTGCAAGGAAAGGTAAAGGAGCTGATCTGGTTTTTGCGGACTGGTGTAGCTGTCCGGGTAGGTGCTTGGAGTTAGCTGAGTAGTTCGGCCTAGCAGAGGCGAGTATGATGGAGTGGTTTATTCCTTGGTCAGCTAGGCAATATTGTAACTTGTCTGCATATTTGTTGGCAGAATGTTTGAGGCTCTCTTATTAATTAAGTTTGTTGGTTTGATGTTTGGAGTGCACCATGGTGTTCTGAGTTGGTGAAATAAAGAGTTATTTGGTATATATGGTGAATTGGTTGCTACTTTGTCTGAGAGGGTGACTTGGTGTATCTGTCACGGGCTTCCTAAGGTGTATGGTCTGTTAGTGGTGGCAGTAAGGTCAAGCAATTATAGGAGGGTGGAACAGAGCTGGAGTGGAAAATTGTTTCTTAGGATTTGTGATGATGGAACAAATGAAAGGAAATTGGAGGAAAGGAACTGTGATGCACAGATGATGTTGAGACCCTATTCAAAAGCGATGCTGAATTCATATGGTGATGTTGATGTATTTTAACTCTTGTTTTAGTATTTCCAGTTTCATGTATTTTTACTCTTGCATCTTCAAGTTGGTAATACTGTTGATGGTCTGAAAGTAAAGGTAGTAGTCTACTATCAATCGTGACGAAACATAGTAGAATTCTATGTCTATAATATATGATGAATGCTAAGACGCCACTTAAGTGTAAATGTCTATGGTGCCTGATAGAATACACATGCACATGGGTTGATTTTTAGCTACTAGTGCAATGTGTGTTGCTTTACACCTTAAGTGTATATGTTCTATGAATTGAATTATGATACCTTTTTTTGTCTTCACAGGTAATATTAGCTAGAGATTATTATAGAACAGGGGACAGACAAAATAACGATTTTTTTTTAAAAATAAAATGAAACATTTAAAGTCGGGCGGAACTAACAATCCGACTTTAAAAGTTATTTACATTAGACTTTACACGGATAATTAAAGTCGGACGTTATTTGATCCGACTTAAAATCGGACTTTTTAAGTCGGACCGTAACCCGACTTTAAATCTCTCTGACATTCTAAGTCGCCCTAATAGAAGTCGGACCAACATCCGACTTTAAAAGTCCAAAATATCCGACTTTGAATCCTCTTTTTCCACTAGTGATATCAGACGGTCCTCGAAGATGTGTTAAAGAATGGCACACATACTTTGTCAATGGATACAAATTTTACACCAATTAGGGGTGGGAAAAAAACCCGGACCCGTGGGTAAAACCCGCCACGGGTCCGGGGCAGGTAGTCAAACGGGTACCCGCGGGCCAAATAAACGGATATTTTGACTACTCGTCAATAAATGGGCCGGGTCTGGGGTAGTGGGGTACCCGTACCCGCGGGTACCCGTACCCGTTAGTAAATATAGTTGTTTAAGTGGATGTTTATTTATCATCTATTGTTGTTGTTTAAGTGGATGTTTATTTACATTCTATTGTTGTTGTGGTTTAAGTGGATGTTTATTCAAATTCTGTTGTATCTTTTATCCTAATAGTTTGGATAATGTTTAGTTGTTAATTTTCAAGTTATATTATCATAAGTCTAGTTTTTTTTTATCTCCATTCATTAACAATTATATGTTAATAAATAGTGGATAAGATAAATGCATAACAAAATGCGTAATTTTTAATATAAATGAATCAAAAAAATAGTGTTAAAAAATTAATTTTCTATGGTATTTCAAATTTTATTTTTAAAAGTTTTTTTTTTATTAATTTACAAGTACCCATGGGTACCCGTTTAAAAAAATACCCATTTAAGACTCGCTAAGCGGGTACCCGCACGGGTCCGGGGCCCATTTATAATAAACGGGGCGGGTCCGGGTAGTGAGATACCCGTGCCCGCCCCGCCCCGTTGACATCCCTAACACCAATGAATGGACATAGGGCACAGAAACAGTCAATAGTGGAGTTTGCACGAAGGGTGTCACTGGAGGAGGTGAAGATGATTTTTATGGTGTGTTTCAACACATATATGAATTTTCGTACCCCCATCTAGATTTTAGTCAGAAGGTAGTGGTTTTTTATTGTAATTGGTTTGATCCGTCTGCTCGAGAAACAAAGGTGAATCCAAAGTCAAATACAGTGGACACTAAATGAATAGTAGATATCGACTGTATGATCCATTCGTCACTGCACAAAATGTGAGACAAGTATATTATGTCCCTTTATCCATCAACGCGGACTGATAGGCGTGGTTGGTGTGTCGCAATTAAAACAAAACCAAGAGGTCTCATTGAGACAAATGATGACACGGTGGAAGATGCATGTGCCATATCAAATGGAAGAGATGTTTAATATAAATGAAGTGATTCAAGTTGAACCCATTATTCGTTTATGTGATTGTCATACCCCAATTTTGTCTGGCTTAGGTCAAAATCCTAATTTTCCACAAAAATAAATAAACTGAAGAGTGAAGAGCATTATGCATTGCATTTTGGGTCCTAAAAGTCATTCCACGGCTTTTAAAATCATTTTTAGGGTCGAAATGCATTTTGGAGCAAAATTAGGGTTTTTGGAGCAAAAAGGGTATTTTGGTCATTTCCAAAATTAAGCAATTTCTCACCAAAAATCATTATTCAATATCAGAAGAATGCATTTGGATCAAAATGAGTTGTGTCATATTTTTTATGCGCATGCATTGATAAATTTTTGCATAAAAAGTCAAACTTCAAAGAAAAGGGCAAAATGGGAATTTCCTTCAAGGTGAGGTATCAAATCAATTTTGGGAATGGTGATATCATGGAATTTTGGGCCCAATGATTGATTCCTAGGATATGTCCCAAAGTGTCCTCATATAAGACAAAATGTACTATCTTTTGGCAAGCTTGCACAAACTTGGGCACCAAGGCCTCATTTGCTCCGAATTTTCCAGCTATTTTTCACCTCATCTTGTGTTTCTTCATGCCCTTGATCCATATGATTTGTATTCCTAGCCATTGATTAAAATTCTAGATCAAATCCTAGGCTATAACTTTGTGTACAAAACCCTATTTGCCCTTAACAATTTTTGTGCAACAAAAAGCTCCTAATTTTCGTGTATGACCCCATTCCCTCTCCATTTTGTGTTTTCTCTCCACCCTCAATCTATGTGATAAGTGATTTCAACCCTCCATTCAAAATCAAAGTTCAATCCTAGAGCACTTAGTAAGGCCAATGACCCAATTGCCCCTAAACCTAAAATAGCTCTATAAATACTCCCTCATTCCCACACCTAAGGATCCTTTGGCCTCTCATTCTCCTACACTCTCATTTTTTACCCTAGCACACCAAAAACTTCTCCCTCTTCCTCTCTTCCACGAAATCTCTCTCACTCCCTCACTTCATTCTTTTCATCTTTCACCATCAAATCTTCCATTTCTTGCTAGATCATCATCATTCCTTCCATTCTCTTCAAGGTTGCATTATCAAATTGCTAAGAGCTAGAAATCTTTGCGTTCATATCATCTCCTTCTTCATTTCTTTGTGATTTTGAGGTAAGCTTTGAAACTTTGCAGATCATATTTAGTTCTTCTTGCATAATCTCTCTTCTACTCCCAACTCCTTCTTGATTGCTTGTTGTTGTTGCTTTGAGGATCCATTTCAAACGTTTTGACAAGGACTTAGGGAGCCTTGGGTGTTTGAGATGGGTCCTTGGCCTTGAAGGAGTTGTTCTTGTGCCTGAATAATTTCCCTTGCATCTTTACATATTTTGCACTAGATTTCATAAATAAAATTGTTGTTTATGGGCTTTAGCATTTCGCATATCATAAAAGTTAGGGTTGATATGATTTTGTTGCCATCTCATTAAATAATTACCGTTTACCTCATGCATTTTTACTTTACCATCTCATTAAATAATTACCATTTACCTCATGCATTTTTACTTTACCATCTCATTAAATAATTACCATTTACCTCATGCATTTTTACTTTACCATCTCATTAAATAATTACCATTTACTTCATGCATTTTTACTTTACTTTTCACTAACTTCTTACTTAAAGTTTTACAACTTATCAACTTGCAAAAATACCCAAAACATTTTCACATTCATGCATCTTCATTCATACTTAGTTTATGTGACACTCTTATGCATCCTCATATGCTTATATCTCTTGCATCCTCTTATGCATCCTTGTATGCCATCTATTCATAAATAAAGTGCTATGCATTCATTCCTTGTACACTCATGCACTTACATGCTTACCTAATCATGCATCATTGCTTACATATTCAATCATTTAACTTAGAATACTCTATGTTTACAATCAATTGTATTCAATTGTTCTTGATGCCATGTAAATGTCTTGACTTGATTGTGTGCCCTCCTCTCCACTTGTATGACCTCCTAATGGAGACGTAAGTCTACACGCATGTTGTAGCATAGAGCCATTAGGGTAAATACAATCCTTCTTGCACACACACAATTACTTTGAGAACTTTGTTTTGCATCTTTAATAATTGAATCCTTTGATTGTATGGGCATGTTTAGTCTTGGTTAATGAATGATATGTTCATGTTTGCTTGAGTATTATTCATTCATTTGCATTTGGTTATGGATTTAGAATTGACTTGAAATGTTCTACTCCTTTTGTAAAACCCATTTCCTAAAATCATTTCAAAATAAAAAGAAACTTTTACTTTCAAAACAAAAATAAATCAATCGTCATTAAACACCAATCGCGCCGTTGCCGATTAGGTTGTTAATGATGATATTGTTTTCAAAAGGAGTTAGAAGCGAGACCATTCTAACCGTTGTTGTTCGGTCTTCGCAAAAGCTCTATCCCATTTTCGAAAACTTATTCATTTCTCAAAAATAAACCAATTGTCATTAAACACCAATCGCGCCGTTGCCGATTGGGTCATTAATGATGATTTCATTTTCAAAAGAGTTAGTAGTGAGACCATTCTAACTGTTGTTGTTCGGTCTTCGCAAAAGCTCTATCCCATTTTTGAAAACTTATTCATTTCTCAAAAATAAACCAATTGTCATTAAACACCAATCGCGCCGTTGCCGATTAGGTCATTAATGATGATTTCATTTTCAAAAGAGTTAGTAGTGAGACCATTCTAACCGTTGTTGTTCGGTCTTCGCAAAAGTTCTATCCCATTTTCGAAAACTTATTCATTTCTCAAAAATAAACCAATTGTCATTAAACACCAATCGCGTCGTTGCCGATTAGGTCATTAATGATGATTTCATTTTCAAAGGAGTTAGTAGCGAGACCATTCTAACCGTTGTTGTTCGGTCTTCGCGAAAGCTCAATCCTTTTTCAAAACCAAAAACCGAGAACTACGTAGCTTTGAATTCTCCATCGCACCGGGAGATACGTAGGAGCGGGGTCCTGTCCCGTCAAGCACACTTCTAAAAAAAAATCTTTGTTTTGTCCTGATTTTCAAAGATAACCAAAAATATCCCTTTCCTCCTGTTTTCAATAAAACAAACCTTATAGAAAAGAAAAGAAAAGAAGTAGAATAAACCGCTTTCAAACTCAAACTTTTGTCCAAACCACGCATCAAGTTAATGGTTCCCTTTAGGTAGAAAGGAGGTGTGGGGTGCTAATACCTTCCCCGTACCTAACCGACCCCCGAACCTACATCTCTAGTTTTCAAAAGACCATCCGCCTTGTTTAAAAGACTTTTTTTCAATGTTTTGGTCTTAAAATTAAAATATTGGTGGCGGCTCCAAACTTTTTCCACGTTGTCAAACGAAAAGTCCCAAACCGGATTTTTCGGGCGCAACAGTGATGAGCCAAACACCAGCGATGAAGTTGATGACGAAGAAGATGCTGATGAAGATGCAACAGACCACATTGTATTAAGAATTCACTCCTCTGATGATGATGATTTTGAGAATGAATGGGATTCCAATTAGTTATTTTATGTTTCAACAATATATGTTAACCTATTTTTAATCAAGGATGTAATTTATGTTTGTTTAATTAGTATGTTTATATATTTTTGTTTAGTATGTTTATATTAACCTTGTTTAATTTATGTTTGTTTGTTTAAATGTATATGTCTAGATACGGTCATGGCATCGTCTCACTCAGGATCTGATCATGACGACACATATGTTCCTCCACCTGTCACGGGTGATGGTGCCAGCACTAGCAGGAGGAAGACTTCTACTCGCCTAGGGCGTCGTCGTCAGCCTGCTCGTGTTGTTGTTTCTGGTGGCAAATATTTGCCACCACCTGGGTCTGAGGGTGCTAGTAGTAGTACTGCAGGGCAGCCAGTGATTCCTGATGGTACTGAGGGCTTAGCCACGATAGATGTTGATGCAGATGGGGTACGCACATTTACTGTTAACCAAGAGGTGTTGATGTATACAGCTGATGGTCGTATCATATTGGAGACTGCTGGCGATTCGTAAGTATTATATATTATTATTTATTAATTTATTTTTGTTGCCTTTTATATAACTTATATAATTTGGTGTAATAAAATCCATTTTTTTAATGTAATACAGGTTTCTTCCTTCGAAGGCTATGACTACCTCCATCATAAAAACAATTAAGGAGAATTTCACCGGCAGCTGGAAGAATTGGACGACGGTGAGAAAAGATAGAGGCAATTGCGAGGATGTTAAGATCATTCTTGGTAAGTTGTTCTACGAAATAATTAATTTGGTGTATTATCTTATAAGAATGGAAATCTATTGGCTCCTGGACAATGGTCTCTTTAGGCAAGGGTTACTATGAGTTTTGTTTTCAATCGTTTGAAGAGATGCGTAGCTTACAAGCAATTGGTACTTGGTCGTTGCATCCGGGATTTCTAAGACTCTTTGCATGGACGCCGGACTTTGATCCAAGCAGGATACGTAACACCAATGTTCAATGTTGGGTTCGTATCCATGGACTGGCTCGTGAATATTGGCGTCCAATCACTCTCTTTGAGATTGCCGGTGCAATTGGTGGTCCTATCGCTTTGGATGATGCAACAAAACAACGCACCTTTGGTCACTTCGCAAGAATTCTTGTTGATATTGATATAAATGGTGATCTTCCTGATCGTATTATGGTTGAACGTGAAGGTTATTCATTTTACGTGGAAGTTGTCTATGAAAGGCTGCCTCAATTCTGCTCTTATTGTCATATTATTGGGCACAATTATTCTAATTGCAAGCAGGTTCACGGTAAGCAGGAGCCTCGCGCACAACCCCCAGTCACTATCCAGGTTTGGGAGACAAAAAAAAAGGCTGTCCTTGATCCTAATAAGGATAGTAATAGGAACACGTCCGACGGTGTTGATGTAAATCACGAGAAAGGTATGGCTTCCTCTAATGATAATGTAGTTATTGTAAACAATAATGATCATGATGCAGGTAGAGATACTCAAAAGGAAATTGTTGCTGGCAAGGAAATCATTATCTCAAATGATGCAAATGATAATAATGACATCCAACCGGGGGGGTCCTATCTATTAGAGAGATTGAAATTCCAAATCAGTTTGGAGGCATTAATAATGTTCCTCATGATGGTTCAGGTAGTAACCCTCTACTTGGCTTTATTTCTAACCATATTGAAACAGGCTCTCCAAGTGGCATTGACCCAACTATACCGCAAAACGAGGTTTCCCCAGATCAAATTTTGGTCAACGATACTCAAGATGGAACAATATATGAGTTTGACAGGAATCAGGTACAAGTGATTGCTGACCATGATGCTACCCAGGAGGTGATAGCTGATATAAACATTATTAAGCAACCTTGGGCGGCCTTGGTTGAGGAGGAGGATTCGCTGGGGAATGACGTTGTTAAGCCAGCTCAGGACTCGGAGTTTGAAACAGTGCTCACAAAATCCCAGAAGAAACGGCTGCAAAAGAAAAAGAAAGCTGCATCTCCTGTTATCACCCGCTCTAGGGCAGACTCTCAAAGTCTTGCCCAATGAAGTGCCTTTACTGGAATTCAAGGGGCCTTGCTAATCCCCCCACAAGATTAGCTCTCAAAAGGCTTTGTATCTCCAACAAGCCTGATTTCATTTTTATTGCAGAGCCTTGGTGTTCTCAAGACGATTTTCCTAGCAGATTCTGGTCTAGGCTGGGTATGAAGGTCTTTGCTACAAATGATAGAAATAATTTAGTTCCTAATCTCTGGTGTGCATGTTCGGACTCTTTCAATCCTACAGTCATCGCTTGTTCTGATCAACAGGTCTCTTTTACTGTTGCGGTCAACAACCCTACTATTGGTATTTCTGCTATCTATGCTTCTTGTAACTATCTCGGTAGGCGATCTCTGTGGCAGGAGCTTAGTACTCTCCAGCAGCTCCACAAAATCCCTTGGTGTTTTATTGGTGATTGAAATGGTGTCCCGGGCTCTCATGAATATAGGGGCAGTGGCAACCCCTCCAAAATTTCTTGTGAGGATTTCCAAAATTGGACCAATTTGAACAACTTGATTCACCTTCCGACTAGGGGGGGTTCAGTACACTTGGTCTAACGGCCGTAAAGGCAGGGCTTTCACCGAGAAAAGGCTTGATCGAGCTATTTGCAATGATGATTGCTTCTCTTTTTATACAGGTATCTCCTGCTCTAGTCTTACTAAATCTAAGTCTGATCATTTCCCTTTATTGTTGGATCTTCAGATTGCTGGTGATCTTCACCCCTCTTCTTTTAAGTTCCTTCGCACATCGGCGAGTCACCCTGATTGTTTGAATTTGATTAAAGAGGCCTGGCATGCCCCTGTTATTGGTTGCCCTATGGTAGTCCTTAGTCAAAAGCTTAAAAATCTTAAGGTAAAGCTTAAGGCTTGGAATAAAGATGTCTTTGGGGACGTTAATCTTAGGGTGCAAGTGGCAACGGCTGCCTTGGATCATGTGCAGGCGCAGATTGATATTGATGGCTACTCGGAGACCCTAATTGAGCAAGAAAAAGTTCACCAGCTTGAGTTACAGCAAGCTTTAGCTTCCCAGGAGGATTTCTGGCTTGAAAAATCTAGGCTAAATTGGCACACTCATGGGGATCGTAACACCTCCTTCTTTCATCAAATGGTCAAGATTAGACAAATTACCAAGCAGATTACTGCCCTGAACCATGGTGACACTCTTCTTACTTCCTCTAATGATATTGAAGCTCATGTTGTTAATTATTTTAAGAATATATTCTCCTCTAACAACCAGTGTATTGATAATGGTATGGTGGAGGATGTCATTCCTAATCTTGTTACAGGGAATGAGAACTTAATGCTCACAAGCATTCCTAATATGGACGAAATCAAGCTTGCTATTTTTTCTATGAACTCTAACGGCGCCCCTGGCCCGGATGGATTTGGTGCTTTCTTCTTTCAACATTTCTGGGATATAGTTTCAGAGGATATGGTGAAAGCGGTTCAGCAATTCTTCAAAAATGGCTGGCTGCTTCCTAATTTCAATTCTAATCTGGTTGTGCTTATCCCAAAAATTAACGGGGCTGACAGAATTGAGAAATTTCGGCCTATCGCCATTGCGAATTTCAAATTTAAGATTATTACTAAGGTGCTTGCGGACCGTCTGTCCAAAATTACTCCCCGTATTGTCTCCTCTCAGCAGCGGGGTTTCATTCAGGGTAGAAACATATCTGACTGCATTTGCTTAACCTCTGAAGCTGTTAATATGCTCCAAAAAAGATCTTATGGTGGTAATATGTCTTTAAAAGTGGATGTTACTAAAGCTTTTGACACTTTAGATTGGCTTTTTCTTCTTAGAGTCCTCAAGGCGTTTGGGTTTAATTCCAAGTTTTGTGACTGGTTGAAGGTCCTTTTGCATTCTGCTAAGCTTTCTATTTCAATTAATGGCAAGCCCTCTGGTTTCTTTAGCTGCAAGCGTGGTGTGCGCCAAGGTGACCCCCTTTCTCCCTTGCTCTTTTGCCTGGCAGAGGAGGTTCTAAGCAGGGGCATATCCAAACTGGTGAATGATGGGGATCTTCAGTTAATCAATGGTCCAAGAGGCACTCAGGTTCCCTCTCATATTCTTTATGCTGATGATATTATGATTTTTTGCAGAGCTTCCCAGAGAAATCTTCAAACTCTTATCACCTTCTTCACTAAATATGGTGAAGCTTCGGGTCAGATTGTTAACTCTAGCAAATCTACTGTTTATTTGGGAGTAGTTCCAATTAACCACCAGCATCGTATTGTTGAGCTGCTTGGTTTCTCTATTGGCCAGCTTCCCTTTACCTACTTGGGAATTCCTATTTTCAAAGGGAAACCTAAGCCTGCTTATCTTTTGCCTATTGCTGACAAGATCAAAGCCAAGCTTTCAGCTTGGAAAGCTTCCCTTCTCTCTATCACCGGAAGAGCCCAGCTGGTCAAGTCGGTTATCCAAAGTATGTTAGTTTACAGCTTTATGATTTACAGATGGCCCACTTCTTTGCTAAACATGGTGGATTCTTGGATCAGAAACTTCATTTGGTCTGGGGACGTCAATCAGCGTAAAGTGGTTACAGTGGCGTGGCAGAAGGTTTGTAGTCCCACTGTTGAGGGGGTCTTGGGATTAGATCTCTCAAAGAGATTCATAAGGCTGCCTGTCTCAAGCTTAGCTGGGAGCTCAGTACTTCCCAGAATAGTTGGGCGGTCTTGTTGAGATCTCGGGTTTTCAGAAATAATATTCCGATCTCTTATCATATTAGCTCTTCTCTTTGGGGTGATTTGCGAGTTAATCTCTCCACCATTCAAGACAACTGCATTTGGAAAATTGGTAAAGGTGACTGTGTCAATTTTTGGCTTGACCCCTGGGTGTCGGATCCTCTGGTTTCCCTTCTCAATGTCCTTGAGCATCTTCATCACTTAGCCAGAGTTTGCGATTTCATTCAGAATGGGCATTGGTGTATTCCTTCTTCTTTAGCCAATCAGTTTCCTCAATTGACTACGTTGCTTCACGCTAAAGACATCCCTACTTTTGATGCTCCGGATCAGTTGCTTTGGAAGAATTCTACTGATGGTTTGCTCAATTTTAAATCTGCTTATCTTTTCTATCGTCCTAGTAGACAACATATTTATTGGTGCAAGAATATTTGGCGCACTGCTATCCCGCCATCAAAATCTTTTCTGATTTGGCGCATCCTTCACAATCGTATGCCTACTGATGAGAATCTTAGAAGTCGTGGCTGCGGCACGGTTTCCATGTGTAGTCTTTGTGAGGCGAATTATGAGTCTACGTTGCATCTTTTCTGTGATGGTTCTCTCGCCAAAAATCTTTGGTCCTGGCTTAGTGGTAAGATCGATTTTAATATTAATATCTCCTCTCCTCAAACGATTATCGAGGTGTGTTTGCGCCCTATGTCTGACCAAGTGCAGGATGTTGTGACCGCTGCTATTATTAGTTTATTTTGGGCTATCTGGCATGCTCGAAATAAGCTTCGCTTTGATAATAAAAAGATAGTGCCCACGTTCCTGAAAAATTTGATTACTGCTAATGTGAATCTCTCGGGTACTCTAAGCAAGGGATCCACCTCTGCCTCAATGCAGGACTTTGCGTGTAACACCCCATTCTCTACCCGTTAATTTAATTAGAAAAATATCAGAGTCTTCAAAAATTTCTTTTCATTGCAAAGGATGTTACACATACTTCAACAAAACCACACTTCTCAATAAATCAGCTCAAAAGCATAATAACTATGTATTACGTAGCACGTCACTAAAAGGAGAATCTCAAAACCACAATTATCATCGCAATAAGACTTAACGTCAATAAAATCAACCACGCAGCAGAATAACAAAATAAAACAGAATTGTCAACAAAACATAACAGCTGAAATCATTCATAAACATCAAGTTCGTTCCCCCCCTGAGTGCTACGTATCAGAGCGTGACGACTCGACTCGAATTAGTGAAGGTACCTAGTCCTTCACTCGCAATCACCTGCACGTTACCTCATAGGGGTAACATTCAAACAGAAGGGTGAGTCCAATTCAATCCATATAATAAATCATATGATAAATAATAAGTCAGGTCACAGCTCTAAAATAATCACATCACAATCATCAATCACATCACTACATAAACTCATCATTATGTCATGTAGGCATATGAAATGCAACCCACTCACGGGCATATGCATGAGGTACCTTTTCACAAACGTCGCTTAGCCATTATGGCCTCATCGTCACTTAGCCTTTTGGGCCTCAAAAACGTCACTGGGTTTATGCATATGGGGCATGAGACACTATGACATGCACCACTCACAAACACACAAATCACGGTCAACTATGTGACCCGTCACTTACCAATTTGCCAAATAAGAGGCACAGCACCTGTCAATTCACAATTTATACAACAACATCACTTAGCCTTTTAGGCCTTAACATCACTTAGCCTTTTGGGTCTCAAAACGTCACTGGGTTTTCATCGTCACTTATTCACAAACATCATCAACTCAAACAATAGCCACTAAGGGTAAAAACGTCATTTACTAGCCACCAAGGGCATCATCGTAATTTTACACATCAATATCAACAACATTGGTCACTAAGGGCAAAACGGTCATTTAACTAGCCACGAAGGGCATCATCGTCATTTACACACCAATATCAACAACATTGGCCACTAAGGGCAAAACGGTCATTTAACTAGCCACTAAGGGCATCATCGTCAAAATCATCACTTTTGACACTAAAACGTTAACACCACTGGTTATACACAAAGGAGAATTTTTAAAGACACCAAAACGAGTTTTCAATGTCACAGCAACGACCACAGGGGACAGCCACTTGGGCGCCCAGCAACCTTCTGAAATTATAAGATTTTATTTTTAAAAATGGGACACACAGATAGACAACTGAAAATGCTTCACAACGCTTTTTGAAACGTTCAAAACGGATGTCCGAGTCAAAAGATATAGCGAAAACAGTTTTCGAAAACATTTTGGGAACATCCTGAAAAACTGGCGCCATGGGCACCCAGCGCCCAGGCACCTGGCGCCCAGCGCCTAGCAAAAAAATGCAACACACGCACACACACACCTGGGCGCTCAGTGCCCAGCGCCCAGCGCAACACAAACACGCACACACACGGGCGCCCTGCGCCCAGCGCCTTAGCGCAACACAGAACACGCGCACACGGGGCGCCCAGTGCCCAGCGCTGGCACCCAGCGCCCACACGCACACACAGCAACACGCAACACTGGCGCGCAGCGCCCATGGGCGCCCAGCGCCTGCAACACTTCCAGCACACGAATTTAACACAATTTCAGCACAAACTATTTTGTTCTTCAAATTTTTCACATGACCAACACAACACCAATTTACCCCAACTCATGAACACACATAAGATCATCGAAATCACCTATCAAACATCAAATTCTACAACATCCCAAACGCAACATGGAATCACGCATATATTAACAACAATAACATGAAATTGTAAACATACTCATGATCATGGTTATCTAGGCCATCACTACCTAAAACCTATCATAGGAATTATTATAGAAATTGATAGAACCCCCTTACCTCGAATTTGAAGATTAGAAACCCTAAAGACGGTCACGAACGGAACCACGGCAACAAGATCACGCCTCTTCCTCCTCCTTGCTCGCGGCCTTCTCTTCTCTCCTTTCCTCTCTACAGCGCTTTCTCTCCTTTCCTTTCTCTTTTTTCTCAATTTCGCAAATGCTAACAACAAACCCTAACCCCTAGGCGCCTTGTCCACTTCGCATATGACATGATTCATGGGCTTGGGCTTCTCACTTAAGCCCAAGTCCATCTAGTTTGGCACCTCCACCTCCTAATACCACCTACACAATGTTTAATATAATTTCAAATAATTAAATTACATCCAATTAATTAAATCAAATTCCTAAATACTTAATTAAATAATTTAATTAAATATTTAGGGTGTTACAGCTCTCCCCCACTTAGAATATTTCGTCCTCGAAATTTACCTGATCAAATAACTCTGGGTAGGACTCTCGCATCTTGCTCTCCAGCTCCCAAGTCATACTCTCACCGGCAGCTCCTAGCCAGACCACTTTTACTAATGCAATCTCTTTGCCTCTAAGCACTTTCACTTCACGATCCTCAATCCGTACGGGCATCGTCTCCACAGTGAGATTATCCCGCACCTCTACATCATCCATATGGATCACATGAGATGGATCCGAAACATACTTCCGAAGTTGCGACACATGAAACACGTCGTGCAAATTCGAAAGATTTGGCGGTAAAGCCACTCTATAAGCCACATTTCCAATTCTTTCAGAAATCTGATAAGGACCAACAAACCGAGGAGTGAGCTTCTTCGATTTCAACGCTCGACCAACACCGGTAATAGGAGAAACCCTCAAGAACACATGCTCACCCTCTTGAAACTCTAAATCTTTCCTCCGCTTGTCATGATAACTCTTCTGACGACTCTGCGAAGCCTTCATCTTTTCACGGATCATCTTGATCTTCTCTGTAGTCTCCCGGACAATCTCCGGTCCCAACACTACACTCTCTCCCGACTCATACCAATACAACGGCGTCCTACACTTTCGACCGTACAATGCTTCAAACGGTGCCATCCCGATACTGGAATGGTAACTGTTGTTATAGGTAAACTCAATCAACGCAAGGTAGGAATCCCATGAACCCCGTTGTTCCAATACACAAGCCCTCAACAAATCTTCTAACGACCGAATTGTCCTCTCTGACTGACCATCTGTCTGAGGATGATACGCCGAACTCATTTTTAACTTTGAACCCAATTCCTTCTGCAAACTCGTCCAAAACTCAGAAGTGAACCTCGGATCCCTATCTGACACAATACTCTTCGGAACACCGTGCAACTTCACAACTTCTTTGACATAGACCTCTGCCAACCTCGACACCAGATAAGTGATATTAATAGGAATAAAGTGAGCAGACTTCGTTAACCTATCAACGATCACCCAAATAGCGTCATGACCCCTAACTGTATTCGGTAATCCCGTCACAAAATCCATCGCAATGCTATCCCATTTCCACTCTGGAACCTCCAACGGTTGCATTAACCCTGCAGGCTTCTGGTGCTCGACCTTCGACTTTTGACAGGTCAAACAGGCATACACAAACTGTGCCACATCTCTCTTCATACCATACCACCAAAACATATTTTTCAGATCTTGATACATTTTCGTTGCTCCAGGATGGATACTCAACTTGCTACGGTGACCCTCCTCTAAAATTGCCTTTCTAATCTCCTCATCCTCCGGAACACAGATCCTACCCCGGAGCCTCAACACACCACTAGAATCCAATTTGAAATCTTCATCTTCAGATTGACCAACCCCATTAATTAAATCTACTAACTTGACATCTGACTTCTGAGCCTCTCTGATGCTGCCCAGGAAATCATTATCGATCTTTAACATTCCGAGCTTGACACTGCGAGGTGTCATTTTACAAACCAAACTCAAATCTCTGAATTCCTCAATCAACTCTAATTCTTTCACCATCATTGCCGACATATGCAAAGACTTTCTGCTTAAAGCATCAGCCACGACATTAGCTTTGCCGGGATGATAATTCAAACCAAAGTCATAATCCTTCAAGAGCTCCAACCACCGACGCTGTCTCATATTCAACTCTTTCTGATCGAACAGATACTTTAGACTCTTGTGATCACTGAACACTTCAAACCTCGAACCATAAAGGTAGTGCCTCCAAATCTTGAGCACAAATACCACAGCAGCCAATTCCAAATCATGCGTAGGGTAATTTTTCTCATGAACCCGCAACTGCCTCGACGCATACGCAACGACTTTCCCATCTTGAATCAGCACACCCCCAAGACCCATCTTCGAAGCGTCACAATATACAACAAACGGTTCCTCCGGATTAGGCAACGTCAAAACAGGCGACGTTGTCAATCTCTTTTTCAGTTCCATAAAACTTTCCTCACACCGAGCATCCCAAACAAAAACTTTACCCTTACAAGTCAACTGAGTCAACGGAGGGGCCAACTTGGAAAAACCCTCGATGAACCTCCTGTAGTACCCAGCCAAACCCAAAAAGCTTCTAATCTATGTTGCGGACTTCGGAGCCTCCCACTCTAACACTGCTTCTACTTTTGCCGGATCAACCGCAATACCTTTACCAGAAATCACGTGCCCAAGGAAACTCACCTCTTTCAGCCAAAACTCACACTTTGATAACTTAGCATACAACTTTTTCTCTTTCAGTACTTCTAACACTGTCTTCAGGTGCTCAGCATGCTCTTCCTCTGACTTAGAATAAACTAGAATGTCATCTATGAAGATCACCACAAACCGATCTAGGTAATTATGGAAAATACGATTCATATATTCCATAAATACACCAGGAGCTGTCTTCTGAACATCCTCATCCTTCACTTTAATCTGATGATATCCGGACCTTAAATCAATTTTGCTGAAAACACGGGCACCCACTAACTGATCCATCAGATCGTCGATCCTCGGAAGCGGATACTTATTCTTGATAGTTACCTTATTCAACTGACGATAGTCCACACATAACCTCATGCTCCCATCCTTCTTCTTTACCAACAATACCAGAGCTCCCCACGGTGATACACTCGGTCTTACAAACTTTTTCTCAAGCAAATCTTCGAGTTGCGTCTTCAACTCAGACAATTCCGACGCCGACATCCTGTACGGTGCCATAGACACAGGCCTCGTACCAGGTACAAGATCAATCGAAAACTCAACTTCTCTTTTCGGTGGCACACCCGGAATTTCATCAGGAAAAACCTCAGGAAACTCGCGTACCACTTTCAGTTCTTCAATAACAGCCTGACCCTCAGCAGACAACGATGCCATCAACGCAAATAGCTGAACTCCTTCTTTCTTCAACTTCTTCAACTGACCAGCAGATACCAAAACAGAATCTTCTTCCCCGAAATTGACCGACTTGCTACGATAGTTGATATGAACGTGATAATTCTCTAACCAGTCCATGCCTAAGATGACATCCAGACCTCTCAACGGTAAGCAAACAAAATTCACAACAAAGTCCCTGTCGAAGATCGACACGGGACACTGAGAACACACCTGGGAAGTAATCACCGACCCCTTCGCAGGAGTATCGACAACCATATCCCCACACATAGCAAATAATACAAGACCCAATCTTTTACAACAATCAACAGATATAAAGCAATGGGTAGCACCAGTATCAATAAGAGATTTCAGAGAAGTACCATTAATAAAACACGTACCTCTAATCAGACCATCCTTCTCATCAGGCTCCTCTCCTGCCAATGCGAACACCTTCCCAGTAGACCTTTCCTTCTTCGGCTTTGTACACTTTGTACTAATATGCCCAGACTCCCCGCAGTTGAAGCACACCACATCCTTAACCTTACACTCGGCCGCCATATGACCCTTTTTACCGCAACGATAGCAAACTCTCTCATCAGACCTGCATGTAGTACTCTTGTGGCCATGTTTGCCACACTTATAACAGACAATGCTAGCAGGAGCATCTCCCCCACTAGAATTCTTACCCCCAGCAGACCTCTGATAACTCTTACCCGCAGGAACCTCATACGGCTTGCTTCGACTCTGAAACTTACCCTTTTTCTCAGACGTAGCTTTGTAATGAGCAGTGCTGTCCTCCTCAAAGATTCTACAACTGTCAACCAGATCAGCGAACACACGAATTTTCTGATAACCAATGGCCTTTTTGATATCAGGCCTCAAACCATTCTCGAACTTGATACATTTCGAAAACTCAGCTGTAGCCTCACTGTAGTGTGGATAAAATTTTGCCAGTTCCACAAACTTCGCCGCATAAGCAGTCACAGACATACCACCCTGCTTCAGTTCCAAGAACTCTATCTCTTTCTTTCCTCGGACGTCTTCAGGAAAATATTTTCTCATAAATTCCCTGCTGAATACCTCCCAAGTAATCTCTTCCTGCACAGCCTCCAATCTCTGCCTTGTAGCCAACCACCAGTCGTCGGCCTCCTCGGCCAACATGTGGGTACCAAAACGAACCTTCTGCTCAACAGTGCAGTCCATCACCCTGAATATTCTCTCGATCTCCTTCAACCAAGCCATAGCACCATCTGGATCATATTTGCCCTTAAAGGTGGGCGGATTCTCCCTCTGGAAAGTAGTCAGACTCCGAAAACCAGCGTTCTCTCCAGCATTCTGCTGACCTTGCACAGCCTGAGCCATAGCCTGCAATGCAGCAGCAAGAGCAGCGTCGTTTCTCCCAGCCATTTCAAACTATCACTGCAGCACAAACCAAGAATTTAGTACTAATCTATTGTCATAAGACACTATGACAGGACAACATTGGCCGGACAGACCGAGCTGCTCTGATACCACTAATGTAACACCCCATTCTCTACCCGTTAATTTAATTAGAAAAATATCAGAGTCTTCAAAAATTTCTTTTCATTTCAAAGGATGTTACACATACTTCAACAAAACCACACTTCTCAATAAATCAGCTCAAAAGCATAATAACTATGTATTACGTAGCACGTCACTAAAAGGAGAATCTCAAAACCACAGTTATCATTGCAATAAGACTTAACGTCAATAAAATCAACCACACAGCAGAATAACAAAATAAAACAGAATTGTCAACAAAACATAACAGCTGAAATCATTCATAAACATCAAGTTCGTTCCCCCCCCCCTGAGTGCTACGTATCAGAGCGTGACGACTCGACTCGAATTAGTGAAGGTACCTAGTCCTTCACTCGCAATCACCTGCACGTTACCTCATAGGGGTAACATTCAAACAGAAGGGTGAGTCCAATTCAATCCATATAATAAATCATATGATAAATAATAAGTCAGGTCACAGCTCTAAAATAATCACATCACAATCATCAATCACATCACTACATAAACTCATCATTATGTCATGTAGGCATATGAAATGCAACCCACTCGCGGGCATATGCATGAGGTACCTTTTCACAAACGTCGCTTAGCCATTATGGCCTCATCGTCACTTAGACTTTTGGGCCTCAAAAACGTCACTGGGTTTATGCATATGGGGGCATGAGACAGTATGACATGCACCACTCACAAACACACAAATCACGGTCAACTATGTGACCCGTCACTTACCAATTTGCCAAATAAGAGGCACATCACCTGTCAATTCACAATTTACACAACAACATCACTTAGCCTTTTAGGCCTTAACACCACTTAGCCTTTTGGGCCTCAAAACGTCACTGGGTTTTCAGCGTCACTTATTCACAAACATCATCAACTCAAACAATAGCCACTAAGGGTAAAAACGTCATTTACTAGCCACCAAGGGCATCATCGTCATTTTACACATCAATATCAACAACATTGATCACTAAGGGCAAAATGGTCATTTAACTAGCCACGAAGGGCATCATCGTCATTTACACACCAATATCAACAACATTGGCCACTAAGGGCAAAACGGTCATTTAACTAGCCACTAAGGGCATCATCATCAAAATCATCACTTTTGACACTAAAACGTTAACACCACTGGTTATACACAAAGGAGAATTTTTAAAGACACCAAAACGAGTTTTCAATGTCACAGCAACGACCACAGGGGAGAGTCACTTGGGCGCCCAGCAACCTTCTGAAATTATAAGATTTTATTTTTAAAAATGGGACACACAGATAGACAACTGAAAATGCTTCACAACGCTTTTTGAAACGTTCAAAACGGATGTCCGAGTCAAAAGATATAGCGAAAACAGTTTTCGAAAACATTTTGGGAACATCCTGAAAAATTGGCGCCATGGGCACCCAGCGCCCAGGCACCTGGCGCCCAGCGCCTAGCAAAAAAATGCAACACACGCACACACACACACCCAGGCGCTCAGCGCCCAGCGCCCAGCGCAACACAGACACGCACACACACGGGCGCCCTGCGCCCAGCGCCTTAGCGCAACACAGAACACGCGCACACGGGCGCCGAACGCCCAGCGCTGGCACCCAGCGCCCACACGCACACACAGCAACACTTCCAGCACACGAATTTAACACAATTTCAGCACAAACTATTTTGTTCTTCAAATTTTTCACATGACCAACACAACACCAATTTACCCCAAGTCATGAACACACATAAGATCATCGAAATCACCTATCAAACATCAAATTCTACAACATCCCAAACGCAACATGGAATCACGCATATATTAACAACAATAACATGAAATTGTAAACATACTCATGATCATGGTTATCTAGGCCATCACTACCTAAAACCTATCATAGGAATTATTATAGAAACTGATAGAACCCCCTTACCTCGAATTTGAAGATTAGAAACCCTAAAGACGGTCACGAACGGAACCACGGCAACAAGATCACGCCTCTTCCTCCTCCTTGCTCGCGGCCTTCTCTTCTCTCCTTTCCTCTCTACGGCGCTTTCTCTCCTCTCCTTTCTCTTTTTTCTCAATTTCGCAAATGCTAACAACAAACCCTAACCCCTAGGCGCCTTGTCCACTTCGCATATGACATGATTCATGGGCTTGGGCTTCTCACTTAAGCCCAAGTCCATCTAGTTTGGCACCTCCACCTCCTAATACCACCTACACAATGTTTAATATAATTTCTAATAATTAAATTACATCCAATTAATTAAATCAAATTCCTAAATACTTAATTAAATAATTTAATTAAATATTTAGGGTGTTACATTGCGGTTCTTAAGGCTTTTTCGGTGACAGGTAATCCTCGCAAGGCTCCTAACATTATCGAAGTTCTTTGGAAGTCTCCTCCCTGCTCTTGGGTGAAATGTAATACTGATGGAGCTGCTAGAGGCTCTCCTGGTTTAGCTGCTTGTGGGGGCATTTTTCGTGATAATAATGCTGACTCTCTTGGTTGTTTTGCCCTCCCCCTTGGTATTAATTACGCGCTTCATGCGGAATTAGTGGGTGTCATAGTTGCCATTGAAGTGGCCTATAAGAAAGGTTGGCATCGTCTTTGGATCGAAAGTGACTCGCAGCTTGCTATTATGGCTTTCTCCTCGGACTCCATTGTTCCTTGGAATCTCTGCATTTGCTGGAGTAACTGTATGGACATTCTTAAGTCCATGTCTTTCTTTTGTTCTCATGTTTATAGGGAAGGGAACCATTGTGCTGATAAGCTCGCATCTCATGGGATCACTTTGCCCGGGTTTCAGTGGTGGAACAGTACTCCCAATTTTATCAGGGATGATTTTCAACGTAATAGGGTTGCTCTTCCTTATTTTCGTTTTAAGAATTAATTTTGTGCAAGGGTTTTGGTTTATGTCCCCCCTTGCTTTTTGTAATTTTTGTTTTGTTTTAATGAAATCGGGGGGAGTGCTCTTTCCTTCTAGATGTTTTTATCCCTAAGGAGGGTTTTGCATCAGAAGGTTTTAACGAGGCTCCTTTCCTTTGTTTAAAAAAAATATTGACTTGATTACTTAATTTGTCTTATTAACAACATTATTGTAGATTTCTTAAACAGGAAAAATGTACGTGGTTACCAGAGCAGCAAAAAGAAGTTGAGAGAGTGTTCCATAAGAGATGTTCCCATTGCTATTCTGAATTACTGCGGGACGCGCGCAATAAGACTGTGAAGCCATCTTATATGGGAGACTCAACTTGGGATTGGTTCAGAGAGTATTGGGAGACACCAGAATTTAAGAATTATTGTGAGAAAGCCAAGAAGAACCGTACTTCTGAAAAAGGTGGCTGCATACACACAGGGGGGAGTGTTAATACTGCAACCCATCACAGGCGTTTAGTAAATTTATTACTTTATAACTTGATTAATTAATTATTTATAATTAACTTTTCATTTTCATGTGTATTAATTAATAACACTATATGTATATATAGGAGGTGATGCATCAAAGGACAATGACTTTGCCTGAGTTGCATTGCTACCTTCATATGCGAGAGGACATTGGTGAGTTTGCTACAGATCGGGCGAGGAATATTCAGGTAAAACTACTTTTACAATTATATATTAATGTTTATTATTTATATTTATCTTTATATATATATTTTGTTTTTATTATATTATATATTAATATTAATAATTAGTTATTTATTTCTTTGTTGGGTTATTTTTTCAGGAGAGCTTCCAGGATGGGCTGGCTGAGTACCATGAGTCACAGCAGAGCAGCTCGTGATATCGATCCTATGGAGGAGGCTAGAGTAGCTCGTGATATTTGGGAGAGAGCAGTTGGTCCCCAAAAGAGTAATCGTATGGTAGGATCTGGTGGTATTGGACCGGCTGCTTTCAGAACAAGCATTATTCTGAGTCTATCTTCACATTCTAAATCAGAGAGTACTGGTCGCTCTTATGTTCCTAATTGTAGTGAGTTGAATCTTGTTACGCAATTGACCCAGCAACTGAGTGAGGCCCATCGTCACTTTGCCGAGCGGCAGGAGCAAAATGAACGGGAAGTGCAGGCGCTTCGAGAGATAGCTAGGATAGCTAAGGGGCATGGAGGACCAGGCTAGGATAGCTGCGGAGCAGGCTATGATAAATGAGGAGTGCTTTAAGCTTTTGCAGGATCAGTTGATGTCTCAGCACTCGAGGCCATCATCATCACATATGCCATCCTACCTGCCACAGCAGCATTTCGGCGGTGCATTTCAGTCGTGGCCTCAGCCCCAGTATTCCCAGCAGTATGCACCCCCAGTATTCCCAGCAGTATCCACCGCAGCAGATTCAGCACCCCCAGCAGCAGTCACCCCAGCAGCCCAACTCAAACATCGATCTTAATATCGATGTGATTAGTGCTTTTCTTGCATCAGATGATACCTATTATTATGGTGATGAGTCAGGCCAGCTGTAACACCCCATTTCTACCCGGCAAATTAAATAATAATTTAAAAATTATCAGAGTTCAAAATTATTTTTTTTCTTTCTACACATGAAATGGGATGCCACGTTTTTCTTCACACAAGCAACAACCTTCTAATAACATCATGTCTCTTAAAAAAATCATGCGAATACGCAACACACAGTGATGGGAATGTAATCCTCCAAAAATATATTATTGTTTCAGTTCGCATAAACGGGAACTTTTCACGTCTCGCAGCGGAATAAAAATAATACCTTATGAAACAACTACAGTCTCAACAATAATGTAAACATCTCTATAAAATTATTCAACAAAATAATTAAGCAAAACAAAGTGCAGCTAACGCCCCATCCCCTGAGTGTTACGTATCAGAGCATTTAGACCGACTCAGGAGTGAAGAAATAACAGCCTTCACTCATGGTTACCTGTAATAATAACAAGAAAGGGGTGAGTCTAAACCGCATAATAAGGCTTATAATAAGCAATATGCTAGAATATAGAACTACACCCATCACCTCAGCACCTTTATATATTTTATTATATATATATATATTTATGTACAGCGACTACCACTATATATATATATATATATTTATATATATATATATATATATATATATATATAAAACTCTCAACAATATATATATATTTATTTATTTATATAATATTCACATAACAACCTACATCAACATATATATATGTGACATCATACAGCAACTTATTTATATAAATATAACATTACACTATACATATAATAACATACAGCAAATATAATTATATTATAATGAACTTCACAATATATCTATATGTATAGCAACCAGTCAACAACATATACCTCTATATAAACTATTCAACAATATATACGTTTATATATAAACTATTCAACCAGAACAACCAAAATATTTAAGTATAAGTACACACAACAACTACATTCACATACAACCATCATGAACATCACAAAAATGCGTATGTGTAGATGAAATGCAACCCCACCGGGCATATGCATGTGGTACCATCATCACTATAAATTGTCAATTGGGCATACCGTCGCTTGTGAGCATCACCGTCGCTTTGCTCGAAGGCCGAAGCCTTATACCGTCGCTTTGTGCACATGAAATGCATGGGACACTATGAAACATCATCATTCTCAGCCATCTAAGTGGCACAACACAGCAACACTAACACCAAATAAAGGTCTCAAAACCATCATCATCAACATCGTTAATCACCGTCGCCTTACCACATCATTGGCAACATACAAGTGTCCAGAAACTTTCAGCCAAATTAATCATTTTCCACCTTACAGTAGCACATACAGATAGAGGACTGAACAAGCTTCGAAACGCACTTTGAAGCACTTAAAACGGACACCCGAGTCAAAAGATACGTCAAAAACAAATTAGAGACAAAACTGAGACACGTGCTGAAAATGGCTCCCAGGCGCTGGGCGCCTAGCAGGGAACAGCAGCACAAAAACTGGCGCAGCAGGGATCCTGGCGCCCACAGAAAACTGGCGTAGGGAACAGAATTGGCAGCACAGTGCAGGATTTGGCGCCCAGGGGCAGGGCACTCACCAAAATGTCACAACAGTACACAAAGTGCTCAGGAGCAAGGTCCAACCCACAACATATGATATAACAACCAGTTCTGGGCACTTGGGGCACCAGAACCAGTGACACAGGCAATGGAACATGTGCATGGGCGCCTAGGGCGCCTTCCCAAACAGCACTGGAACAACATGGAGCCTTACTGGAACAACTTAGTATAATTAGGCAAGGTATTTCACACTAAGACAGAAGCTGAAACATCAAGCGAAACACAATTGGCTTGGCGCCTAGGCATATGGAACCAAAAACTGCAACAGAAAAACAAGGCAGGCAACATGGCTCCCGGGGGAGGGGATCCCAGTGACATTTTAGGACATACAGCCTAGCAACCGAAACTCAACAACAACGACATCCAAATAACATGACTACCCAGAAATATAACTTGGGAACGCAACACGGGCAGCCAAATTTAGGCGCCCTTGGCGCCCAGGCACAAGGATCCTGCGCCCAAGGCGCCACTGCACCAAGGCAGCAACACTGAAACACAGCAGATAGGCAACAGGCGCCCATGGCGCCCAGACAGCAGCAACAATGCATGGAATTGGCAACAACAATGGCGCCTAAGGCGCCTAGGGTCCTTCAAGCTCAATTTTTTTCCAAGCTTACATATGTTCAATTATTCAACAATTATTTCCAACATCTCAAACTTCATTTCCCATCTTCAAACACTCAATTTATCCATCAATTGGCATACACTATGATTCTCACATACATCTCATAACTCATACAATTTTCAATATAACACATAGAGACAATCAATCTTCACACAATCAATCATGTATCAAATTCAACAATAGAATTATGAGACAAATGGTATAAACCCTAAACCCTCACATATAACCCATTCTAAGCCCTATTATAAGGTAAGACCCACCGTTACCTTGATATTACCGTAGACGAGATACTTTCCACGGAGTCACCAACAGAACCACAGCAACAGCTCTTCTTTCCCTCTTCTCTTTGTGCGATCGCCCTTCTCCTTTCTCCTCTCTCACTCGCGACTCACTCTTCTCTCTTCTCTTCTGACGATTGTTTTCTTTCTTTCTCTCAAGAATGAGGCGCAAAACCCCAACCCTAGCGCCTTAGGAGCCTAAGTCTCGGGCTTGGGCTTCTTGGGCCAAATTTGCCATCCCGAAATTATTAATACCACTCCCTTCAATTTTAAATAAATTAATATATCAGTAATTATAATAATTATACTAATAATAATAACAATAATAATAATAATAACAATATTGCAACACTTAAATAATTTAATCAAATAATTAATTAAATTATTTTGGGTGTTACACCAGCAGCCACCCCTGTAGCTTTGGATTGACTTCCATCGTTTTGCAAAAACCATACAGGCAGTGGCAATACCACACTGATTCCGCAAACCGGCCATCGGGACGTATGATTTGCACCGGCGATCCACAGAACCATGTGGACGCATTCCAGACTCAAATGTTGATTAGTGGCGGCAATGACACCATTTGCTGTAAAATGTTCGCTGGGACATTGACCGACGTGGCCTTGAAATGGTTCAAGGGTTTACCATCACGATCGACTGCAGGCTTTGAAGATCTCGTTAGCCGCTTTGTGCAGCAACTCTCGGCCAACAGGAAGAAGCGGGTAAAATGGGAAGACCTGTTTGACATGTGATAACTCACATAAATGTGAGTTATTTACAACAATCCAAATAAGAATTACCTTGATCCAAGAGTAAGTTCTGCTAATAAGTGTAGCAAATATTCATAAATTAGATACAAATGCAATTGGTGATAAAAATCATAATTGGGGCACGCAAGTGCCATTTTGTGGAGTTTAATGTGTTTGCTAGTGTGCAGGATGTCTTTAGCTAATTCAGTGCTGAGAAGGATGCTACGACAGCATCGCAGCAAACAAATGGATAAGAGTGTGACTAAAGTGGGCGCCTCATTAAGCCCAACAGAAAAGGAAGTTCCAATCTTCTTAGTGAGCAAGGTGCCAGCTGAGCAATCCGTAAGGAGCAAGAAAGCGTGACTTCTAGGGTTAGTAACAACCATTCGCGAAGGCCCAAGAGGAGGCGCGTCGGGCTACCAAAAGTCTATAAATAGGCAGCTACCCTAGTGAAGAAAAAGAGGAACATATACGCAATTCCTTGGAGAGATCAAAGAGAACAGTTCAGAGAATACGAGATACCTTTCTGACCACCCAAACACCATACGCTCCATTCCCTTCCACACTCCAATACAAGATCACCGTTAGCCAGTGCTACCAGTATCGCGAGAGCACCGCCAATTAGTAGTTGTGAAACGCCTTCATGCTCGTTGGTGTAACTCAGTCTCTAAGTGCTTTTACTATGTTGATGGATCTGTTTACGGCAACGTTGTACTGTTTTATCATGTTTAAGCTCATCATGAGCTAAATCCTTTGATAGTCAAGACGATGGTGATATAAACATATTCTTTTAGATTGCTTTAATGTGATTGGTTTGTGATGCCTCATTAGCTTGTGTGTTTTCATTGTTATAAACTCTTTTCGAACTTGATCACCTTGATTAGGGTAACGCGTTTTAATATCTCAAAAGAATAAATTCACCGATTTCACAAGTTAAAATAGTTTGAAGGATAATAGGAATATTATTCTTTCCTTGCGAAGAATAGGAATATGAAGTCAGGGCTGTAGTGTGAACTGAAACAAGCTTTTCAACCTACGTAATGAACCTCAATGGGTTCTTAGGAATAAGGAAACCTTGACGACATTACGTTTCATAGCGATAGGAATATCCACTTTCATTCTGCACACTGAGTGCTACCACAGCATCAGTCACAGCACTGCACCTATAAGTTGTGTTTATTGATCCTAGTCTTGACTATTGCCATCTCTCGTACCTCTACTCGTTCATATCTTGTTGCTCTCCTCTACATTACGTTACTTATTGCACAACAATTCCACTTATTTATTTGGTTACATTTTACTCACCAAATCAAACGCTATCTCATAGACTTAGCAATTGAACAATAATCCTCGTGGGAACGATCTTTACTTATCACTTTATTACTTATTAGACTGTGTATACTTGCACACGTTTTTGCACAACAAGTTTTTGGCGCCGTTGCCGGGGATTAACGGATTTAATCACTAAGTCTTAAGTAGTATTTGTTTTAGTGAGCTTTTATTTTCTCATCCTTTTCATTGTGAATTTCAGTTTTAAGAGAAGTGTATGCGCAGAGCCCATCAGCCAGAGCATCACATAGACCCTGAAATTGAAAGAACAGTAAGGAGATTGAGAAGAGAGGTTCAAGAAAGACTTGCAGCGTCAAAAGCAGAAGCCATTCCAATGGCAGATCATGACGATGAAGTTGTGGTGCTAACAAACATTGAAATGGCCAATGACAGAGAGCGGCCAATGAGGGATTATGCTGTATTTGATCCCACCACCATGGAAACAGGTATTGTGACACCTGCCATCGGGGTTGCATCTTTCGAATTCATGCCTATGATGTTTCAAATGTTGCAAACAGTAGGCCAATTCGCAGGAGGGTGCACTGAAAACCGTCACTTGCATCTAAGACAGTTCCTCGAAGTCTGCAACAACTTTAAAATGCCCGGGGTAATAGAGGATGCATTCAGGCTAAGGCTCTTCCCATACTCATTAAAGGACAGAGCCAAAGCATGGCTGAATTCCCTGGAGCCCAATTCAGTAGACAGCTAGAACAAGATGGCCGAGAAGTTCTTGGTAAAATATTTCCCTCTGGTCAAGAATGCAAGAATGAGAAACGACATCACTTCATTCAGGCAACAAGAAGAAGAATCATTATATGAAGCCTGGGAGAGATTCAAGGATGTGCTCAGAAAATGCCCACATCATAGCATCCCCTTCGCTATCCAGTTAGAGACATTCTACAATGGCTTGATTTCCCAATCAAGGCTGTTGCTGGATGCATCTGGAGGAGGAGCCATTCTGAATTACTCTTACAATGTAGCATACGACTTGGTGGAGACTATAGCTGCAAATAATTATCAATGGCCTACTGCCAGAGTTAGTGCTGCCAAGAAGGTAGCCGGAATCCATGTGGTGTCTGAAATAACTGCACTATCTGCACAAGTGGCCAGTCTAACCAACATGCTAAAAAGCCTGTGTACCACTCCTGCACCAGCCCCAGCTACCGTTGCTGCTGCCACAGCATCTGTAGAGACAGCACCGACAGAAAAGTCTAATACACCAAATTGCGTGTACTGCAATGGGGGACATTTGTTCGAAGAGTGCCCAGGGAATCCAGTCTCTGTCAACTATATTTGAAACTTTAGCAAGAACAACAACCCCTATTCTAACACATACAACCCAGGGTGGAGGAACCATCCCAACTTTTCATGGACGGATCCAAATGCTGCTGCTAGTCAAGCCAAACCTGCTACACCTCCAGGATTCCCTGCACAGCCTGCTCCGAAAGCCAATGCTGACAACTCCTTAGCCGAGGCACTCAAAGCATTCATGAGTGAAACCAAAGCACAGTACCAAAACCAAGGGGCTGCCATCAAGAACTTAGAGAATCAAATTGGCGAGATTGCAACCGCAATTACAACAAGACCAAGTGGATCTTTTCCAAGCACCGCTGATCAGGAAAACCCAGCTGGTAATGAGCAAGTCAAGTCCATCACACTCAGAAGCGGCAAGGAAGCTGCTACCTTGCCTACAATGGTTAATACAAGTGATATCCCAGATGCTGTTAGCACTGGTGCAGCACCTGTTGTTGAGAACTTTGATACCACTGCAAAAACTACAACTCCAGCAGTTAAAACGGCCCAGAAGTTTATTCCAGAGCGGCCTCCTCCACCATTTCCCCAAAGGTTAAAGAAGGCCAATCAAGACAAACAGTTTGGGAAATTCATGGAGATTCTGAAGCAGCTTCACATCAACATTCCATTGGTGGAAGCTTTACAGCAAATGCTAACTACACCAAGTTCATGAAGGATTTGCTAGACAAGAGAAAGAGGCTTGGTGAGCTTGAGAAAGTGGCTATGACACAGGAAATAAGTATGCTTTTGCAGAGTAAGGTACCTCAGAAACTCAAGGATCCAGGTAGTTTCACTATCCCTTGCTCCATTGGGGGTAATTACTGTGGTAGGGCCTTGTGTGATTTGGGTGGAAGCATCAACTTGATGCCCAAATCCATTTTTAAAAAACTATGCTCAAATCGCATTAGCAGACAGATCTACTGTCTACCCTGAAGGAAAAATTGAGGATGTTTTGATTAAAGTAGATAAATTTGTTTTTCCTGTCGATTTTATAATACTTGATTTTGAGGCTGACAAGGATGTGCCAATCATCTTGGGAAGATCGTTTTTGGCCACAGGTAGGACCTTGATCGATGTACACAAGGGAGAGCTTACCATGAGAGTGAATGACCAGGAGGTTACCTTCAATGAACTCAATGATATGAAGTACCATGATGACAGCACCAGCAGTGCAGAATGCAATTTTGTTTCTGAAATGGACAGCTTGGTCCAAAAGCAACTGCTGTCACTGCATGATGTGCTAAAGCAAGAGCTGAGGCATGTGGAGGAAAAAGAGCTACAGGAAGAGGGGCTAGCTGAAATCAAGGAAGATAAACCAAATGTCCCAAGATGGACAAAGAGGTACGAATCACTTGAACTGACTGCTGAAGGCTTCAAGGATAACATACCATCCATTGAGAAGCCACCTAAGCTTGAATTGAAGCAACTCCCTCCTCATTTGAAGTATGCCTACCTGGGAGAAGAAGACACCCTGCCCGTAATCATAGCTGCTGAGTTAAGTGTACAGCAAAGAAGAAGAGTTGATTAATTTCCTGAGGAAACATAAGAGAGTCATTGGTTGGCAAATGGCTGATATCAAAGGGTTAAGCTCTGCTTTGTACATGCACAGAGTTTGCTTGGAGGAAAGCTCCAAAAACAGCATTGAAGCACAAAGAAGGCTTAACCCCATCATGAAAGAAGTCGTGAGAAAAGAAATAATTAAATGGTTAGATGCTAGGATCATCTATCCTGTTGCTGACAGCACTTGGGTGAGCCCTGTGCAATGTGTCCTGAAGAGAGGAGGAATCACTGTAGTAAAAAATGAAAAGAATGAGCTAATTCCCACCAGGATAGTAACTGGTTGGAGGATCTGCATGGACTACAGAAAGCTAAAAAAAGGCCACTAGGAAGGACCACTTCCCCCTCCCCTTCATTAATCAGATGTTAGACAGATTGGCTGGGAAATAATTCTATTGCTTCCTTGATGGATACTCAGGATATAATCAGATTGCTATAGCCCATGAGGACCAAGAGAAAACTACATTCACCTGCCCTTATGGCACCTTTGCTTTTAGAAGGATGCCTTTTGGGCTGTGCAATGCTCCAGCCACCTTCCAGAGGTGCATGATGGCCATTTTTTCAGAATATATTGAAAAATCCAAGGAAGTGTTCATGGATGATTTCTCTGTATTTGGGGAGAACTTCCATGCATGCTTGCTTAACCTCGAAGAGATACTGAACAGGTGTGAGGAGACAAACTTGGTTCTGAATTGGGAGAAGTGACACTTAATGGTTCAAGAAGGGATTGTACTAGGACACAAGATATCAAAAAAGGGCATAGAAGTTGACAAGGCAAAGGTGGAAGTGATTGAGAAGTTACCACCCCCCACCTCAGTCAAGGGAATAAGAAGTTTCCTAGGGCATGCTGGATTTTACAGAATGTAACACCCCGGTATTTCTATTTGTTAAAAATACCCAAGTGCACATCAATAATACATCAGAGATAATATTTCCTGCTCAGACACTGAATACCACTATAAAATTTTTGCTGAAATATAACATAACCGTCTTATATACAAATAAGACCATACGGTGCTCAGACCATAAACTGTCAGCAACTATGGTAGTCAGAGTCATACAAGAAAGCGGAATGAAAGATAAACATAACACTAATGTCATGGTGTCATAATACATAGACAACAAGGGAAAAACATAAGCTTAAACATAAAAGCTGAATCTTCAGTATCCTCCCGAGTAATCATCTACTCATGCCTCTTCGATCTCCGCATTCCCTGTTTCTCTGTAAAACATCAACATATAAACAATGAGATACAATCTCAGTGAGTTCTACCGAGACCCCTACTAACACTCTCGGTTCAATTATGAAATTCTCTTTAACTTAACACGACACCGACTGCGCGAACGCTACTCCCGATGACCCACATTATTTTACACATAGCATTCCACCGACTGCGCGAACGCTACTCCCAGCGAACCTGCTATAATTCAGTACGACACCGACTGTAACACCCCTTTTCTACCCATTAATCTAATTGGAAAAAATATCAGAGTTTTCAAAATTTTGTTTCGCACGAGGAATGTTACACATGCTTCAATAAAACCACACTTCTCAATAAAACAGCTCAAAAACATAATAACCATGTATTACGTAGCACATCACTAAAAGGCGAATCTCAAAACCATAGTTATCATTGCAATAAAATTTAACGTCAATAAAATCAACTACGCAGCGGAATAACAAAATAAAACCGAATTGTCAACAAAACATGACAACCAAAATCAATCATAACATTAAGTTCGTCCCCCCCCCCTGAGTGCTACGTATCAGAGCGTGACGACTCGACTCGAATTAGTGAAGGTACCTAGTCCTTCACTCGCAATCACCTGCACGTTACCGCATGGGAGTAACATTCAAACAGAAGGGTGAGTCCAATTCAATTCATATAATAAATCATATGATAAATAATAAGTCAAGTCACAGCTCTAAATTAATCACGTCACAATCATCAATCACGTCACTACAATAACTCATCACTATGTCCTGTAGGCATATGAAATGCAACCCACTCGCGGGCATATGCATGAGGTACCTTTTCACAAACGTCGCTTAGCCATTATGGCCTCATCGTCACTTAGCCTTTTGGGCCTCAAAACGTCACTGGGTTTATGCACATGGGATGCATGAGACACTATAACATGCACCACACACAAATCACACAATCATGGTCAACTATGTGACCCGTCACTTACCAATTTGCTCACAAGAGGCACAGCACCTGTCAATTCACAATTTACACACAACTACATCACTTAGCCTTTTAGGCCTTAACATCACTTAGCCTTTCGAGCCTCAAACGTCACTGGGTTTCATCGTCATTTACACGTCACTATAAATAATAATAGCCTCTAAGGGCAAAACAGTCATTTAACTAGCCACTAAGGGCATCATAGTCATTTACACATCATTATAAATAATATTAGCCACCAAGGGCAAAACAGTCATTTACACGTCATTATAAATAATATTAGCCACTAAGGGCAAAACAGTCATTTACACGTCATTATAAATAATATTAGCCACTAAGGGCAAAACAGTCATTTAACTAGCCACTAGGGGCATCATCGTCAAAATCATCATTTTTGACACTAAATCGTTAAAACCACTGGTCATACGCAGAAGAGAATTTTTAAAGACACCAAACGAGTTTTCAATGTCACAGCAACGACCACAGGCGACAGCCACTTGGGCGCCCAGCAACCTTCTGAAAATTTAAGTTTTTAATTTTTTAAAAATGGGACACACAGATAGACAACTGAAAAAGCTTCTTAACACTTTTTGAAACGTTTAAAACGGATGTCCGAGTCAAAAGATATAGCGAAAACAGTTTTCGAAAACATTTTGGGAACATCCTGAAAACTGGCGCCATGGGCGCCCAGCGCCCAGCCACCTGGCGCCCAGCGCCCAGCAAAACGCAACACACCCATACGCAACACACGGGCGCTCAGCGCCTAGCGCTGGCACCCAGCGCCTTGGCGCAACATGCAACACGCACGCACGGGCGCTCAGCGCCCAGCGCCTTGGCGCCACACACAACACACGCACACGGGCGCTCACCGCCCAGCGCTGGCACCCATCGCCCAGCGCAACGCACACACTCACACACACAGGCGCTCAGCGCCCAGCGCTGGCACCCAGCGCCCAGCGCCGGGCGCAACGCGCGCAACACTGACACAGCACACATGCGCTCATGGGCGCCCAGCGCCCAGACACTTTCAGCAACACGATTTTTGCCTAATTTCACATACACATTGTTTTCTTCAAAATTTCCACATAATCCATCACACCCATATTACAACCACTCATAATCACATGTAAAATCATCAAAGCCACCTATCAAACATCGAAATTCAACACATCCTAAGCACAACATAGAATCACGCATATACAAACAACAAGATATGAATTCGCCAAACATCATCATGATCATAGTTAACTCTAGGCCATCACTACTTAGAATCTATCATAGGAATCATTATAAAAATTGATAGAACTCCCCTTACCTTGAATTCGAAGAGTAGGAGCCCTCGAGACGATCACGAATGGAACCACGGCAACAGGATCCCGTTCCTCTTTTCTCCTTGGAGCTTGCGACCTCCTCCTCTCTTCTTCTCCCTCTACGGCGCGCCTCTTTTCTCTCTATGCTCTTTCTTTCAATTTCGCAAAAGCTAACAAAACTGTAACCCCCTAGGCGCCTTGGCCACTTCGCTTATGACTTGAGTCATGGGCTTGGGCTTCTCACTTAAGACCAAGTCCATCTAATTTGGCACCTCCACCTTCTAATACCACCTACACATATTAATATAATTTCTAATAATTAAATTATATTCAATTAATTAATTTACATTCCTAAATACTTAATTAATAAATTAATTAAATATTTAGGGTGTTACAACTCTCCCCCACTTAGAATATTTCGTGTTCGAAATTTACCTGATCAAACAACTCTGGGTAGGACTCTCGCATCTTGCTCTCCAGCTCCCAAGTCATACTCTCGCCGGCAGCTCCTAGCCAAACCACTTTCACTAATGCAATCTCTTTGCCTCTAAACACTTTCGCTTCACGATCCTCAATCTGTACGGGCATCGTCTCCACAGTGAGATTATCCTGCACCTCTACATCATCCATATGGATCACATGAGATGGATCCGAAACATACTTCCGTAGTTGCGACACATGAAACACGTCGTGCAAGTTCAAAAGATTCGGCGGTAAAGCCACCCTATAAGCCACATTCCCGATTCTCTCAGAAATCTGATAAGGACCAACAAAGCGAGGAGTGAGCTTCTTCGATTTCAACGCTCGACCAACACCGGTAATGGGAGAAACCCTCAAGAACACATGCTCACCCTCCTGAAACTCTAAATCTTTCCTCCGCTTGTCATGATAACTCTTCTGACGACTCTGCGAAGCCTTCATCTTTTCACGGATCATCTTGATTTTCTCTGTAGTCTCCCGGACAATCTCCGGTCCCAACACTACACTCTCTCCCGACTCATACCAACACAATGGCGTTCTACACTTTCGACCATACAATGCTTCAAATGGTGCCATCCCGATACTGGAATGGTAACTGTTGTTATAGGTAAACTCAATCAACGCAAGGTAGGAATCCCATGAACCCCGTTGTTCCAATACACAAGACCTCAACAAATCTTCTAACGACTGAATTGTTCTCTCTGACTAACCATCTGTCTGAGGATGATATGCTGAACTCATTTTCAGCTTTGAACCCAATTCCTTCTGCAAACTCGTCCAAAACTCAGAAGTGAACCTCGGATCCCTATCTGACACAATACTCTTCGGAACGCCGTGCAACTTCACAATTTCTTTGACATAGACCTCTGCCAACCTCGACACCAGAAAAGTGATATTAATAGGAATAAAGTGAGCAGACTTCGTTAACCTATCAACGATCACCCAAATAGCGTCATGACCCTTAACTGTATTCGGCAATCCCGTCACAAAATCCATCGAAATGCTATCCCATTTCCACTCTGGAACTTCCAACGGTTGCATTAACCCTGCTGGCTTCTGGTGTTCAACCTTCGACTTTTGACAGGTCAAACAAGCATACACAACTTGTGCCACATCTCTCTTCATACCATACCACCAAAACATCTTTTTCAGATCTTGATACATTTTCGTCGCTCCAGGATGGATACTCAACTTGCTACGGTGACCCTCCTCTAAAATTGCCTTTTTCATCTCCTCATCATCCAGAACACAGATCCTACCCCGGAACCGCAACACACCACTGGAATCTAATTTGAAATCTTCATCTTCAGATTGACCAACCCCATTAATTAAATCTACTAACTTGAAATCTGACTTCTGAGCTTCTCTTATGCTGCCCAGGAAATCATTATCGATCTTTAACATTCCCAGCTTGACACTGCGAGGTGTCATTTTACAAACCAAACTCAAATCCCTGAATTCCTCAATCAACTCTAATTCTTTCACCATCATTGCCGACATATGCAAAGACTTCCTGCTTAAAGCATCAACCACAACATTAGCTTTGCCGGGATGATAATTCAAACCAAAGTCATAATCCTTCAAGAGCTCCAACCACCGACGCTGTCTCATATTCAACTCTTTCTGATCGAACAGGTACTTTAGACTCTTATGATCACTGAACACTTCAAATCTCGAGCCATAAAGGTAGTGCCTCCAAATCTTAAGCACAAATACCACAGCAGCCAATTCCAAATCATCCGTAGGGTAGTTTTTCTCATGAACCCGCAATTGCCTCGACGCATACGCAACGACTTTCCCATCTTGCATCAGCACACCACCAAGACCCATCTTCGAAGCGTCACAATATACAACAAACGGTTCTTCCGGATTAGGCAACGTCAAAACAGGCGACATTGTCAATCTCTTTTTCAGTTCCATAAAACTTTCCTCACACCGAGCATCCCACACGAAAACTTTACCCTTACAAGTCAACTGAGTCAACGGAAGGGCCAACTTGGAAAAACTCTCGATGAACCTCCGGTAGTACCCAGCCAAACCCAAAAAGCTTCTAATTTCTGTTGCGGACTTCGGAGCCTCCCACTCCAACACTGCTTCTACTTTTGCCGGATCAACCGCAATACCATTACCAGAAATCACGTGCCCAAGGAAACTCACCTCTTTCAACCAGAACTCACACTTTGATAACTTAGCATACAACTTTTTCTCTTTCAAAACTTCTAACACTGTCTTCAGGTGCTCAGCATGCTCTTCCTCTGACTTAGAATAAACTAGAATGTCATCTATGAAGATCACCACAAACCGATCTAGGTAATTATGGAAAATACGATTCATATATTCCATAAATACACCAGGAGCATTGGTCACACCGAACGGCATCACTGAATATTCATAATGCCCATACCTTGTCCTGAACGCTGTCTTCTGAACATCTTCATCCTTTACTTTAATCTGATGATATCCGGACCTCAAATCAATTTTGCTGAAAACACGGGCACCCACTAACTGATCCATCAGATTGTCGATCCTCGGAAGCGAATACTTATTCTTGATAGTTACCTTATTCAACTGACGATAGTCCACACATAACCTCATGCTCCCATCTTTCTTCTTCACTAACAATACCGGAGCTCCCCACGGTGATACACTCGGTCTCACAAACTTTTTCTCAAGCAATTCTTCAAGTTGCGTCTTTAACTCAGACAATTCAGACGCCGACATCCTGTACGGTGCCATAGACACAGGCCTCGTACCAGGTACAAGATCAATCGAAAACTCAACTTCTCTTTCCGGTGGCACACCCGGAATTTCATCAGGAAAAACCTCCGGAAACTCGCGTACCACTTTCAGTTCTTCAATAACAGCCTGACTCTCAGCAGATAACGATGCCATCAACGCAAATAGCTGAACTCCTTCTTTCTTCAACTTCTTCAACTGACCAGCAGATACCAAAACAGAATCTTCTTCCCCGAAACTGACCGACTTGCTACGACAGTTGATATGAACGTGATTATTCTCTAACCAGTCTATGCCTAAGATTACATCCAGACCTCTCAATGGTAGGCAAACAAAATTCACAACAAAGTCCCTGCCGAAGATCGACACGGGACACTGAGAACACCCCTGGGAAGTAATCACCGACCCCTTCGCACAGACCGAACTGCTCTGATACCACTAATGTAACACCCCTTTTCTACCCATTAATCTAATTGGAAAAAATATCAGAGTTTTCAAAATTTTGTTTCGCACGAGGAATGTTACACATGCTTCAATAAAACCACACTTCTCAATAAAACAGCTCAAAAACATAATAACCATGTATTACGTAGCACATCACTAAAAGGCGAATCTCAAAACCACAGTTATCATCGCAATAAAACTTAACGTCAATAAAATCAACTACGCAGCGGAATAACAAAATAAAACCGAATTGTCAACAAAACATGACAACCAAAATCAATCATAACATTAAGTTCGTCCCCCCCCCCCCTGAGTGCTACGTATCAGAGCGTGACGACTCGACTCGAATTAGTGAAGGTACCTAGTCCTTCACTCGCAATCACCTGCACGTTACCGCATGGGGGTAACATTCAAACAGAAGGGTGAGTCCAATTCAATTCATATAATAAATCATATGATAAATAATAAGTCAACTCACAGCTCTAAATTAATCACGTCACAATCATCAATCACGTCACTACAATAACTCATCACTATGTCCTATAGGCATATGAAATGCAACCCACTCGCGGGCATATGCATGAGGTACCTTTTCACAAACGTCGCTTAGCCATTATGGCCTCATCGTCACTTAGCCTTTTGGGCCTCAAAACGTCACTGGGTTTATGCACATGGGATGCATGAGACACTATAACATGCACCACGCACAAATCACACAATCACGGTCAACTATGTGACCCGTCACTTACCAATTTGCTCACAAGAGGCACAGCACCTGTCAATTCACAATTTACACACAACTACATCACTTAGCCTTTTAGGCCTTAACATCACTTAGCCTTTCGGGCCTCAAACGTCACTGGGTTTCATCGTCATTTACACGTCACTATAAATAATAATAGCCACTAAGGGCAAAACAGTCATTTAACTAGCCACTAAGGGCATCATCGTCATTTACACATCATTATAAATAATATTAGCCACCAAGGGCAAAACAGTCATTTACACGTCATTATAAATAATATTAGCCACTAAGGGCAAAACAGTCATTTACACGCCATTATAAATAATATTAGCCACTAAGGGCAAAACAGTCATTTAACTAGCCACTAGGGGCATCATCGTCAAAATCATCATTTTTGACACTAAATCGTTAAAACCACTGGTCATACGCAGAAGAGAATTTTTAAAGACACCAAACGAGTTTTCAATGTCACAGCAACGACCACAGGCAACAGCCACTTGGGCGCCCAACAACCTTCTGAAAATTTAAGTTTTTATTTTTTTAAAAATGGGACAGACAGATAGACAACTGAAAAATCTTCCCAACACTTTTTGAAACGCTTAAAACGGATGTCCGAGTCAAAAGATATAGCGAAAACAGTTTTCGAAAACATTTTGGGAACATCCTGAAAACTGGCGCCATGGGCGCCCAGCTCCCAGGCACCTGGCGCCCAGCAAAACGCAACACACCCATACGCAACACACGGGCGCTCAGCGCCTAGCGCTGGCACCCAGCGCCTTGGCGCAACATGCAACACGCACGCACGGGCGCTCAGCGCCCAGCGCCTTGGCGCCACACACAACACACGCACACGGGCGCTCAGCGCCCAGCGCAACGCACACACTCACACACACGGGCGCTCAGCGCCCAGCGCTGGCACCCAGCGCCTGGTGCAACGCGCGCAACACTGACACAGCACACATGCGCTAATGGGCGCCCAGCGCCCAGACACTTTCAGCAACACGATTTTTGCCCAATTTCACATACACATTGTTTTCTTCAAAATTTCCACATATTCCATCACACCGATATTACAACCACTCATAATCACATGTAAAATCATCAAAGCCACCTGTCAAACATCGAAATTCAACACATCCTAAGCACAACATAGAATCACACATATACAAACAACAAGACATGAATTCGCCAGACATCATCATGATCATAGTGAACTCTAGGCCATCACTACTTAGGATCTATCATAGGAATCATTATAAAAATTGATAGAACTCCCCTTACCTTGAATTCGAAGAGTAGGAGCCCTCAGGACGATCACGAATGGAACCACGGCAACTGGATCCCGTTCCTCTTTTCTCCTTGGAGCTTGTGACCTCCTCCTCTCTTCTTCTCCCTCTACGGCGCGCCTCTCTTCTCTCTATGCTCTTTCTTTCAATTTCGCAAAAGCCAACAAAACCCTAACCCCCTAGGCGCCTTGGCCACTTCGCTTATGACTTGAGTCATGGTCTTGGGCTTCTCACTTAAGCCCAAGTCCATCTAATTTGGCACCTCCACCTTCTAATACCACCTACACATATTAATATAATTTCTAATAATTAAATTATATTCAATTAATTAATTTACATTCCTAAATACTTAATTAATAAATTAATTAAATATTTAAGGTGTTACACCGACTGTGCGAACGCTACTCCCGGTGACTCGTGTCCATGACCTTTGATACGACACCGACTGCGCAAACGCTACTCCCGGTGACCCGTATCGCTTAACTTTTATTGCAACACCGACTGCGCGAACGCTACTCTCGGTGAACCGCGTTATAAGACCCTTTTTACGTACCACCGACTGCACGAATGCTACTCCCGGTGAACGTAACGCATAACTTTCAACATAACACCGACTGCGCGAACGCTACTCCCGGCGAACCCCCTTACCAATAGTACTTTCCCTAATGGCACGGAGCCTAGGGTAAGGGTGCATGACTACCCCGCCTAGTATGTTGGACCCATGGGTCGTCACCCAAACTCGATATAATAGAAATATCCACAGACACATGAACTCATAGTTCAGTCACGTCACACCCATAGTTGAACATTTAGTTTCAAATATCAAAAGTTGAAGTTCGCTCTCGTACACTAGTTCGACACTTTTCAACACATTTTTAGTCTCCAAAAACAGTTCTTTTGCCTTAAAAATTGAATATTTAGTTAGGCCTCTGAATAAGCTTTCCAACGCATCTTAGAACACCTCAATCGGGTTCCCGGATCAAAAGATATCGCAAAAACAAAATCAGTGAAAAACTGTTGAAAATCTGCAAACCGTCGCGACGCGATACGAGACCGTCGCGACGCGATACGAAACCGTCGCGACGCGAAAACAGACAGAAATATTTTCGTTGCAAACTGAAACATGGTCGCGACGCGAAGGAGGGAGGTCGCGACGCGATGGGGACCTGATGCTGCAGAATTTTGGCGGTTTCGCGCGAAAACCGCGATTCCGCTCAATTCCGATTCTCGTTCTGATCGAAAACAGATTTGACAACCAATACAATAGACCCAATACAAACCACACAATCAATCAATCCAATCAAAAACCCAATCAAAACGAATTTTACCAAAATACGACATATTCCGAAATAACGGTTTTTGACCCAAAAGTTCTCGAACGATTCTCGTTCCGACCGAAAACAGATTTGACAACCATAAAAACAGTCTCAATCAAAGTCACACAATCAATCAAATCAATCAAAAACTCATTGTAATCGAATTGTATCAAAACGCGACATATTTTCAAATAACGGTTTTCGTTTCAAAATCTCTCGAAATCAATTAACGTAAAAACTAACGAGACACAAAAACATCCTAAGCGTGAGTAAAACTCACCCTCGAAGCGAGAGCCGATATCGAGCCGAAATCACCGAGACACCAAAAATCCCCAATCGAACCCTAGGATCTCCAATCCGCTCCAAATTTCGAATTTAGCTTCAATCCGCTTACAATCGTTGTTGGGCTTGCTGGTAGACACAATTCAACCATCAAAATCAACTCAAATTCGGATTCCCCCACAAAACCCTAAGAAAACGAAATGCAAAAGGGAGAGGAAAATGGAACCTTAGCTTACCTAGCTTGGAAGGGTGGGAGGGGAAGCAAAGATGATGATGAAGATGATAGTTTGGGATGATGGGTGGAGCTCCTGTTCTTCTTCTTCTTTTCCTCTTTCTCTTACTTTCTCCTTTTCTCTTCTTTCCTTCTCTGCTTCTCGTTCTCTTCTTCCTTTCTTTCTTTAATTCTTTCCTTTCTTTCCTTTTATATTAAGTGGTAATGTGGTCAAATGACCACATTGCCCTTAATCTCCAGTTTCGATTCTAAATCTTCCTTGCCCCGAATTAACCGGTAAAACGATCCTAAGACAACCAATAATTATCTTTAGCACTCAATAATATTATCGGTTAGGTACTAAATTAATTCAATTGGGTTAACGTCCAAATAATTCAACTAATTATTTTGAGGATGTTACACAGAAGGTTTATAAAGGATTTCTCAAAAATCTCTAAACCATTATATATGCTGCTGCAGCACGAGTCTGCCTTCAAATTTGATGAAGAATGTGTGATAGCATTCAATAAGCTAAAGGCAGCACTGGTGACAACACCAGTAATCATAGCACCAGATTGGACCAAACCCTTTGAGCTAATGTGTGATTCCAGTGATTATGCTATTGGATCAGTGCTGGGACAGAGGCATGAAAAGCTATTCCACTCTATAGATTATGCTAGCAAGACTCTAGTAGATGCTCAACTCAACTACACAACCACTGGGAAAGAGCTGCTGGCGGTTGTATTTGCCTTTGACAAGTTCATATCATACCTTGTGGGAGCTAAGGTAATAGTTTATACTGACCATTCTGCTATCAAGTACCTAATTGCCAAGAAGGATGCTAAGCCAAGATTGATCCTGTGGGTGCTGTTACTCCAAGAGTTTGACTTGGAAATTAGGGACAAAAAGGGAGTGGAAAATCAGGTCGCAGATTACCTGTCAAGAAATCCAGATCTGAGCCCACCTCCTTGTGAGGCAGAAATTAAGGAACACTTTCCTGATGAGCAGTTGCTGGCCATATCAGTAGCTGAGTATATCAGTAGCTGGGAAGGACACAGGCTCCAGTGCTGAAACTCCTTGGTACGCTGATTTTGTAAACTATCTGGTCAGCAATGTGGTACCCGAAAAGCTCACAGCCCAGCAAAGAAAAAGGTTCTTCCATTCCACAAGGCAGTATTTCTGGGATGAGCCCTTTCTATACAAGAAATGCGCAGACCAACTTCTCATAAGATGTGTTGCTGAGTCAGAGATAGAGGACATTCTGAAGCAATGCCACTCTTCACCATGTGGAGGCCATTTTGGAGGATCAAGAACTGCTGCAAAAGTGTTGCAAACAGGTTATTTCTGGCCCTCAATCTTTAAAGATGCCCATGAATATGAAAAAAGATGTGACAAGTGCCGAAGGATGTGCAATATTTCAAATAAAAACGAAATGCCCTTGAACAATATTTTAGAGGTTGAACTATTCGACGTTTGGGGTATTGATTTCATGGGACCATTCCCACCCTCCTTTGGCATCCTGTACATCCTGGTAGCAGTAGATTATGTGTCAAAATGGATAGAAGCAGTTGCTCTCCCCACCAATGATGCAAGGGTAGTGCTGAAATTTATTCAAAAAAATATTTTTACAAGGTTTGGCACACCCAGAGCTATCATCAGTGATGAGGGCACCCACTTCTGCAATAAACTGATGGAAGGGATGTTGGCAAGATACGGAGTTAGACACAAGATTGCCATAGCCTTCCAGCCTCAAACAAGTGGGCAAGCTGAGCTATCTAATAGAGAGATAAAGAGAATCTTAGAAAAAATGGTGAACCGATCAAGGAAGGACTGGTCCATCCATCTGGATGATGCCCTGTGGGCATATCGAACAGCTATCAAAACACCCCTTGGTATGTCTCCCTATAGACTGGTTTTTGGTAAGTCTTGCCACTTACCCATTGAATTGCAGTACAAGGCTTTTTGGGCAACCAAAAAGTTGAACTTTGATTTGAAACAAGCTGGGAAAGCCAGATTGCTGCAGCTCAATGAGCTTGAGGAGTTAAGACACTTTTCGTATGAAAATGCCAAGATATACAAAGATAAAACAAAAGCTTGGCATGATGCTAAAATATTAAGGAGAGAACTCAAAGATGGTGACCAAGTACTACTGTTTAACTCCAGACTACGGCTTTTCCCTGGGAAACTCAAATCTAGGTGGTCTGGCCCACTCACAATTCTCAAGGTACACCCCCATGGGGCTGTGGACCTAAGGAATGAGAACAATGGAAATGACTTTAAAGTGAATGGGCAGAGACTTAAGCTGTACTTGGGGGAGCCGGGGCCCGGCACCAAGGCCTCCATCCCCTTGAGAGATTACCCATGAGAAGGACTGATTAGTCATGCTGAGGACTTTTAAACCAAGCGCTACTGGGAGGCAGCCCAGAGGCTAACGATTTTCTTTTGTTTTAGTTTGTTTATTTTTTTCAGAGTCAGGTGTGAAACAAACAGATGAGTAAAGAAGCAGTAAAGAAAACAAGTAATAGTGCTGGTAGCACTGAGGCACCGCACGGTAGCAGCGCCGGTAGCACCACATGATGCCGTGCACAAAAGGCTTGGCCAAAGAAAAATAAGTTTGAAATTTCAAAAGAATAAAAAGGTGTTGTGCTGGCATCAGGAGCACTCGAGCGCGCGCAGTAGAGCAGTTGAGCTATGACTGGGTGCATCAGCATGACGCACAGTGCTGTCTTATCCATCACACCAACCCGTCGCTTCAGTAACTTCCCTTCCACGCCTCGCACGTAACGCCTCACCTCCCCCATTAACCCCTGTAACTTCTCTCCCCACAAAAAACTATAACTCCTCCATTCCAAACACTAAACCATCACTCTCCGTCCCTCACCTATAAGAAGACCCTTCGTGTTTCCCCCATTACCAAGCGCATCTCAATCCCTGTTGAAGCAGAGAACTTGTGCAGCACCCCTCTCACCCGAAACGTCACACACCTTCCCTGAACCCTAAAACCCCATAGCACCCAAAACCAAATCTCCGTCCTCCAAATCTCAGAAACCCAAACCAAAGACAGTTCCTGAAGACACCCTTGGTCGGCTACCAAGCAAATACGCCATAGAGCTATACACCACTTCCACCCAGAACCGCAACCCACTACCAGAGCGAGGCATAGCCCCAAAATCCCTAACCTCAGCCACAATAGAAATCTTTCGAGACCTACAATGGGAGAAACTGACCAAACAAACACTGTACATACTCCATGGGCTCACTAGGAAGTTCTATGTTGGAGTCCCTGAAAACCTTAAGGGAAAACCCGAGCCCACCTTCTCCGTGGTGCGAGGACGGTTCGTTTCCTTCACTGTTGAAAGAATTAATGAAGTGCTGGCTCTGCCAGAGGTGGAGAGACGCTGGAAAGCATGGTGGCAAGCGTGTCAGACAGAGACATGGCAAGTCTACTGAGAGTGCTCTGCGTTCCCGGCACAGAGTGGGTCAAAGAAGACTCTAGCGCGTTCAAAGTCAAAAGAACTATGTTGAAGCCGTTCTTGAAATCTCTGTTGTTGTGGGTTATGAGTACAGTTCTTCCAACCAAACACAATCTCTACTGGCACAAGGAGAGGATGTTCCTGCTCAAGGCCATGCTGGGCTCAAAGCAGTTTAACTTGGGTCAGCTGATAGAAAGAGAGATCCTGGCGTGTGCCAGAAGAAGTGTGGGTGCACTATTCTACCCTAATTTGATTCGATTACTCTGTGAAGCCGAGGATGTGCCCAGGTTTGACCAGGAAGAGGAGGAATTTCCCCTGGATCCTGAGGTGGTGCTTCCATGTGATGAGGACAGTAAGGAAGATGAAAGAAAGAAGGAGAGGGTAAGAAGCGAAAAGAAAGTGGAGGAAGAAGAGAAGAGAAAAGAGAAAGAAGCTAGTGGGCTATCTGATGTGGTGTTGCTACTGCAGAACCACATTCTGAAACAAGAAGCAGTGTGGGTGTTTCTCAAGGAAGCCCATGATTGGCACACCCAGGGTAGTGACTCAAAGACCCTGTCACCCCCTGTATTCCCTGATTGGGTGCTGCCAGAGGCTGGTCCAAGTGGCCACGCCAATGACAAGCCTGCGGCCACCCCTACCCCCACAAAAGGCAAGACAGAGAAGGCCCCTAGTAACACTATGTTGATTGAGTCTGAGGAAGAGAAGGCAACCAGCATAAGAGGAAGCTCCAGTAGCTCCTCCCCAGTCAGTTCAGTGGGAGGAGTGAACTCAGAAGGCAAAGAGGAAAGCAGTGATGCTGCAGAATGAGAATACAAGTCTAAGTTTGACGAAGAAAGTAGAAAGCCTGCAAAGACTGCTAGTGCTGTGAGACATGTGTTGAACCAAGGACAAACACTCTTTGTTTTGTATGATAACAAATTACATTTAGTCTACTAATGGTTGCGATGTATAAAAGTGCAGGGACAAAATAAAGAACAGGACATGAATCAAAGAGCAGGAGATATTAAAGTGGAGCAGCTTGGAGAAGAAGCCACCTCAGAAGTCAATACCTATTTGTTTATCCGCTTTCTTTAGGCACTGTGTAAGGTCCTATCACTGAAGGTCTATGACTTTTAGTAGCTGAGAGATGAGTTTTTCTAAACATGCATGGTGCATCAAAATAGTTTTGAAAAATATTTTATAAAATTGCATGCATGCATAAGGTGGCACCTAAACCATAAAACGATTTTGTGGAAAGCAAAAAACAATTTCTATTTGTTCCAATGGCTATGAAATCGATTTATACAATTTATATAGGCTAAGAAATCGATTTTAGGCTCACCTATAGGCCAAGAATCGATTTCCTTATCCTATGTTTGAAGCATGTAATCGATTTCTACATATTCTCAAGCCAAAGGTAAGAATCGATTTCCTACTATTTCAAAAGACTATGAAATCGATTTTCAAGCAATCCTATAGGCTATGAATCGATTCCTCCTCATTTTAAACAAAGTCAAAATCGATTCCTAACCTATTCGGGATGTCCTGAAAATCGATTCCTACCTATTTCCAAAGAAACAAACAATCGATTCCTATGTTCTCCAGATGTAAAGAATCGATTCCTCTATTTTTTTAACTAGTCATATAATGGATTCTTATGTCTTCTAAAATGATAAGAATCGATTCATCAACATTTTCACTTCATCAAACAATCGATTCTTCACCTTCATTAAATAATTTTTTTCAGATCTACGTTTTCCTAAACCTATAAATAGGGAGGTGCTTCACACTTTTCATTTCACTCATCCACACCTCAAACGACATACACTACATCTTCTCTAGTTCTCACATACATTTTCTAGATCTGAGAAAAGAGAAAAAAAAGAGCTTTTCATTTTCATATCTTTTAAAGCTCTTCTATTTTCCAAATCACTCATCTCCCTCAGTTACTATATTGTCATACTATCTGAAGTGATTGGATCATAGGTTCTCACGTGTAATCTACTATTGTGGGGGTCACTTTGAAATCCTGGGAATTGTTCTTGGGTCTCTCAATCAGGAGATTGAGTTGGTTTGAAATCCTGGGAAGTTTTCTTGGGTCTCTCAATCAGGAGATTGAGTTGGTTTGAAATCCTGGGAGGTGATCTTGGGTAGTTCAATCAGGAGATTGAAGCGGTGCTGAAATCCTTAGCTAGGTGCTCGGGTTCTCAGTTCGGGGGACTTGGGATTTGCTATTTTGAAGTTGCCTGTTTGTAAACAATTCTTCAATATAGTGGTTGCCATCAAAGTCCGAAGGTTGCAAAGCCTGAGGCCGAGGACGTAGGGCTTTTATCCTGAACCTCGCTAAATCCCGGTGTATCTCTATCGCTATCTCTTTACATTTCTTATTGTTTATATCTATCCATATTATTATACTGTTGTGATCTGTTTATAGCTATACTACTCAGATCTGTTTATAATCATACTCTTCATACTATTTAAGATCTGTTTGTAGCTATACTATTTAGATCTGTTTATAATATCACTCAGTGGATTTATTGTATAACTATATCTCTACTCTGATCTGAATCTGTTAATCTGGTTATAGTTATACTCACTGTACTACAGATCTGTTTCTCTATCATCTTCTCTATCACTACCGTAGATCTGCTATATTCAATATCATTGCATTACTCATAAAACAACCTTATTATGAATATTGAATATAGAGTAATATCTCATTGTGCCTGATCTGCCTGCTTGCATATATCTGATAAGTTCAAATCTCTTTTTCCGCATTTGATTTAAACAAACTTATCATTTATTTTGAATAGAATCCAAGATTTACACATAACCTTATTCACCCCCCCTCTAAGATTATACTATTGTCTAACAACATGCTCCCACGGCATCTTCCCCAACCTAGAAAATGTAGAACCCTGCTGCTGAGGCTATCCCCTTTCAAATGCCCCCAAAATCTGCCTGGACAAGAAGGAAAGTTTGTGCTGTCAGGTCCCCCAAGGAGGAAGAGAATGATGATGACAGAGCAAGATGATGAAGAAGAGAAAGCGGAAGACGAAGAGGAAGAGAAGAAGAAGATGTGATTACACTATGTGCCCAGTAATTTCTCTTCTTTCTTTCTTTTTATAAGTTTTCGAAAAATGCCCATCTCCCGCCTGGTAGTTGACAGTGAGGACACTGTCTCTGCTTAAGTTGGGGGGTGGAGAAAATATATCCGCCCTCTTCAAATCCAAAATCTAATGAAAAGCCAATATGTTGTGCTGTTGTCTGCTACTATGTACTGTCTCTGCTAGAAATAAAATGCAAAGTAGGTAATGCTAGTGCAACACCTGCGTTAGCATCGCTGTAGGTAGTGCTAGGATAGCATCTGTGATAGCATAAAAAAAAATTCTCAAGGCAGAACCCAGTGAGGATAACATGAAGTGCTGTGGACTTAGAGCTGTGAAGGAAATAGCCTAGCCCCTCTAGTAGACACTTAACTCTGGCTCTTTGAAAATAGGTGCAAGGCATTACTTAAGTAGAAGCTAGGGGAAAACTTAGCAAGGACCGAAGCTGCCAGGAATTTGATAGAAGTTGCAAGTAGAGTACAAAAAGTCAAGTTTGGGGGTAGCACGCTAGTAGCAAGGCCAAGTGCTGTCAAAATCAAGCAATATAAAAGAAGGTGCACATGCGCAAAAGAAGGTTGTTTTGGCCACTGTGTAGGGAGGCTATTTTATGGAGACACCATTACAGTTTCAGTCAAAGCAGTGGTCAAGACAATCCAAAAAAAAAGTGTTCACCACTCCAATTGGCCTAAGTGTTATCAATGCCTAAAACTAAAAAGGCAACCCTTGTATATCACCATAACTTTACTTGCAGCAATTGGAAGTGATTGAGAAGTTACCACCCCCCACCTCAGTCAAGGGAATAAGAAGTTTCCTAGGGCATGCTGGATTTTACAGAATGTAACACCCCGGTATTTCTATTTGTTAAAAATACCCAAGTGCACATCAATAATACATCAGAGATAATATTTCCTGCTCAGACACTGAATACCACTATAAAATTTTTGCTGAAATATAACATAACCGTCTTATATACAAATAAGACCATACGGTGCTCAGACCATAAACTGTCAGCAACTATGGTAGTCAGAGTCATACAAGAAAGCGGAATGAAAGATAAACATAACACTAATGTCATGGTGTCATAATACATAGACAACAAGGGAAAAACATAAGCTTAAACATAAAAGCTGAATCTTCAGTATCCTCCCGAGTAATCATCTACTCATGCCTCTTCGATCTCCGCATTCCCTGTTTCTCTGTAAAACATCAACATATAAACAATGAGATACAATCTCAGTGAGTTCTACCGAGACCCCTACTAACACTCTCGGTTCAATTATGAAATTCTCTTTAACTTAACACGACACCGACTGCGCGAACGCTACTCCCGATGACCCACATTATTTTACACATAGCATTCCACCGACTGCGCGAACGCTACTCCCAGCGAACCTGCTATAATTCAGTACGACACCGACTGTAACACCCCTTTTCTACCCATTAATCTAATTGGAAAAAATATCAGAGTTTTCAAAATTTTGTTTCGCACGAGGAATGTTACACATGCTTCAATAAAACCACACTTCTCAATAAAACAGCTCAAAAACATAATAACCATGTATTACGTAGCACATCACTAAAAGGCGAATCTCAAAACCATAGTTATCATTGCAATAAAATTTAACGTCAATAAAATCAACTACGCAGCGGAATAACAAAATAAAACCGAATTGTCAACAAAACATGACAACCAAAATCAATCATAACATTAAGTTCGTCCCCCCCCCCCCCCCTGAGTGCTACGTATCAGAGCGTGACGACTCGACTCGAATTAGTGAAGGTACCTAGTCCTTCACTCGCAATCACCTGCACGTTACCGCATGGGAGTAACATTCAAACAGAAGGGTGAGTCCAATTCAATTCATATAATAAATCATATGATAAATAATAAGTCAAGTCACAGCTCTAAATTAATCACGTCACAATCATCAATCACGTCACTACAATAACTCATCACTATGTCCTGTAGGCATATGAAATGCAACCCACTCGCGGGCATATGCATGAGGTACCTTTTCACAAACGTCGCTTAGCCATTATGGCCTCATCGTCACTTAGCCTTTTGGGCCTCAAAACGTCACTGGGTTTATGCACATGGGATGCATGAGACACTATAACATGCACCACACACAAATCACACAATCATGGTCAACTATGTGACCCGTCACTTACCAATTTGCTCACAAGAGGCACAGCACCTGTCAATTCACAATTTACACACAACTACATCACTTAGCCTTTTAGGCCTTAACATCACTTAGCCTTTCGAGCCTCAAACGTCACTGGGTTTCATCGTCATTTACACGTCACTATAAATAATAATAGCCTCTAAGGGCAAAACAGTCATTTAACTAGCCACTAAGGGCATCATAGTCATTTACACATCATTATAAATAATATTAGCCACCAAGGGCAAAACAGTCATTTACACGTCATTATAAATAATATTAGCCACTAAGGGCAAAACAGTCATTTACACGTCATTATAAATAATATTAGCCACTAAGGGCAAAACAGTCATTTAACTAGCCACTAGGGGCATCATCGTCAAAATCATCATTTTTGACACTAAATCGTTAAAACCACTGGTCATACGCAGAAGAGAATTTTTAAAGACACCAAACGAGTTTTCAATGTCACAGCAACGACCACAGGCGACAGCCACTTGGGCGCCCAGCAACCTTCTGAAAATTTAAGTTTTTAATTTTTTAAAAATGGGACACACAGATAGACAACTGAAAAAGCTTCTTAACACTTTTTGAAACGTTTAAAACGGATGTCCGAGTCAAAAGATATAGCGAAAACAGTTTTCGAAAACATTTTGGGAACATCCTGAAAACTGGCGCCATGGGCGCCCAGCGCCCAGCCACCTGGCGCCCAGCGCCCAGCAAAACGCAACACACCCATACGCAACACACGGGCGCTCAGCGCCTAGCGCTGGCACCCAGCGCCTTGGCGCAACATGCAACACGCACGCACGGGCGCTCAGCGCCCAGCGCCTTGGCGCCACACACAACACACGCACACGGGCGCTCACCGCCCAGCGCTGGCACCCATCGCCCAGCGCAACGCACACACTCACACACACAGGCGCTCAGCGCCCAGCGCTGGCACCCAGCGCCCAGCGCCGGGCGCAACGCGCGCAACACTGACACAGCACACATGCGCTCATGGGCGCCCAGCGCCCAGACACTTTCAGCAACACGATTTTTGCCTAATTTCACATACACATTGTTTTCTTCAAAATTTCCACATAATCCATCACACCCATATTACAACCACTCATAATCACATGTAAAATCATCAAAGCCACCTATCAAACATCGAAATTCAACACATCCTAAGCACAACATAGAATCACGCATATACAAACAACAAGATATGAATTCGCCAAACATCATCATGATCATAGTTAACTCTAGGCCATCACTACTTAGAATCTATCATAGGAATCATTATAAAAATTGATAGAACTCCCCTTACCTTGAATTCGAAGAGTAGGAGCCCTCGAGACGATCACGAATGGAACCACGGCAACAGGATCCCGTTCCTCTTTTCTCCTTGGAGCTTGCGACCTCCTCCTCTCTTCTTCTCCCTCTACGGCGCGCCTCTTTTCTCTCTATGCTCTTTCTTTCAATTTCGCAAAAGCTAACAAAACTGTAACCCCCTAGGCGCCTTGGCCACTTCGCTTATGACCTGAGTCATGGGCTTGGGCTTCTCACTTAAGACCAAGTCCATCTAATTTGGCACCTCCACCTTCTAATACCACCTACACATATTAATATAATTTCTAATAATTAAATTATATTCAATTAATTAATTTACATTCCTAAATACTTAATTAATAAATTAATTAAATATTTAGGGTGTTACAACTCTCCCCCACTTAGAATATTTCGTGTTCGAAATTTACCTGATCAAACAACTCTGGGTAGGACTCTCGCATCTTGCTCTCCAGCTCCCAAGTCATACTCTCGCCGGCAGCTCCTAGCCAAACCACTTTCACTAATGCAATCTCTTTGCCTCTAAACACTTTCGCTTCACGATCCTCAATCTGTACGGGCATCGTCTCCACAGTGAGATTATCCTGCACCTCTACATCATCCATATGGATCACATGAGATGGATCCGAAACATACTTCCGTAGTTGCGACACATGAAACACGTCGTGCAAGTTCAAAAGATTCGGCGGTAAAGCCACCCTATAAGCCACATTCCCGATTCTCTCAGAAATCTGATAAGGACCAACAAAGCGAGGAGTGAGCTTCTTCGATTTCAACGCTCGACCAACACCGGTAATGGGAGAAACCCTCAAGAACACATGCTCACCCTCCTGAAACTCTAAATCTTTCCTCCGCTTGTCATGATAACTCTTCTGACGACTCTGCGAAGCCTTCATCTTTTCACGGATCATCTTGATTTTCTCTGTAGTCTCCCGGACAATCTCCGGTCCCAACACTACACTCTCTCCCGACTCATACCAACACAATGGCGTTCTACACTTTCGACCATACAATGCTTCAAATGGTGCCATCCCGATACTGGAATGGTAACTGTTGTTATAGGTAAACTCAATCAACGCAAGGTAGGAATCCCATGAACCCCGTTGTTCCAATACACAAGACCTCAACAAATCTTCTAACGACTGAATTGTTCTCTCTGACTAACCATCTGTCTGAGGATGATATGCTGAACTCATTTTCAGCTTTGAACCCAATTCCTTCTGCAAACTCGTCCAAAACTCAGAAGTGAACCTCGGATCCCTATCTGACACAATACTCTTCGGAACGCCGTGCAACTTCACAATTTCTTTGACATAGACCTCTGCCAACCTCGACACCAGAAAAGTGATATTAATAGGAATAAAGTGAGCAGACTTCGTTAACCTATCAACGATCACCCAAATAGCGTCATGACCCTTAACTGTATTCGGCAATCCCGTCACAAAATCCATCGAAATGCTATCCCATTTCCACTCTGGAACTTCCAACGGTTGCATTAACCCTGCTGGCTTCTGGTGTTCAACCTTCGACTTTTGACAGGTCAAACAAGCATACACAACTTGTGCCACATCTCTCTTCATACCATACCACCAAAACATCTTTTTCAGATCTTGATACATTTTCGTCGCTCCAGGATGGATACTCAACTTGCTACGGTGACCCTCCTCTAAAATTGCCTTTTTCATCTCCTCATCATCCAGAACACAGATCCTACCCCGGAACCGCAACACACCACTGGAATCTAATTTGAAATCTTCATCTTCAGATTGACCAACCCCATTAATTAAATCTACTAACTTGAAATCTGACTTCTGAGCTTCTCTTATGCTGCCCAGGAAATCATTATCGATCTTTAACATTCCCAGCTTGACACTGCGAGGTGTCATTTTACAAACCAAACTCAAATCCCTGAATTCCTCAATCAACTCTAATTCTTTCACCATCATTGCCGACATATGCAAAGACTTCCTGCTTAAAGCATCAACCACAACATTAGCTTTGCCGGGATGATAATTCAAACCAAAGTCATAATCCTTCAAGAGCTCCAACCACCGACGCTGTCTCATATTCAACTCTTTCTGATCGAACAGGTACTTTAGACTCTTATGATCACTGAACACTTCAAATCTCGAGCCATAAAGGTAGTGCCTCCAAATCTTAAGCACAAATACCACAGCAGCCAATTCCAAATCATCCGTAGGGTAGTTTTTCTCATGAACCCGCAATTGCCTCGACGCATACGCAACGACTTTCCCATCTTGCATCAGCACACCACCAAGACCCATCTTCGAAGCGTCACAATATACAACAAACGGTTCTTCCGGATTAGGCAACGTCAAAACAGGCGACATTGTCAATCTCTTTTTCAGTTCCATAAAACTTTCCTCACACCGAGCATCCCACACGAAAACTTTACCCTTACAAGTCAACTGAGTCAACGGAAGGGCCAACTTGGAAAAACTCTCGATGAACCTCCGGTAGTACCCAGCCAAACCCAAAAAGCTTCTAATTTCTGTTGCGGACTTCGGAGCCTCCCACTCCAACACTGCTTCTACTTTTGCCGGATCAACCGCAATACCATTACCAGAAATCACGTGCCCAAGGAAACTCACCTCTTTCAACCAGAACTCACACTTTGATAACTTAGCATACAACTTTTTCTCTTTCAAAACTTCTAACACTGTCTTCAGGTGCTCAGCATGCTCTTCCTCTGACTTAGAATAAACTAGAATGTCATCTATGAAGATCACCACAAACCGATCTAGGTAATTATGGAAAATACGATTCATATATTCCATAAATACACCAGGAGCATTGGTCACACCGAACGGCATCACTGAATATTCATAATGCCCATACCTTGTCCTGAACGCTGTCTTCTGAACATCTTCATCCTTTACTTTAATCTGATGATATCCGGACCTCAAATCAATTTTGCTGAAAACACGGGCACCCACTAACTGATCCATCAGATTGTCGATCCTCGGAAGCGAATACTTATTCTTGATAGTTACCTTATTCAACTGACGATAGTCCACACATAACCTCATGCTCCCATCTTTCTTCTTCACTAACAATACCGGAGCTCCCCACGGTGATACACTCGGTCTCACAAACTTTTTCTCAAGCAATTCTTCAAGTTGCGTCTTTAACTCAGACAATTCAGACGCCGACATCCTGTACGGTGCCATAGACACAGGCCTCGTACCAGGTACAAGATCAATCGAAAACTCAACTTCTCTTTCCGGTGGCACACCCGGAATTTCATCAGGAAAAACCTCCGGAAACTCGCGTACCACTTTCAGTTCTTCAATAACAGCCTGACTCTCAGCAGATAACGATGCCATCAACGCAAATAGCTGAACTCCTTCTTTCTTCAACTTCTTCAACTGACCAGCAGATACCAAAACAGAATCTTCTTCCCCGAAACTGACCGACTTGCTACGACAGTTGATATGAACGTGATTATTCTCTAACCAGTCTATGCCTAAGATTACATCCAGACCTCTCAATGGTAGGCAAACAAAATTCACAACAAAGTCCCTGCCGAAGATCGACACGGGACACTGAGAACACCCCTGGGAAGTAATCACCGACCCCTTCGCACAGACCGAACTGCTCTGATACCACTAATGTAACACCCCTTTTCTACCCATTAATCTAATTGGAAAAAATATCAGAGTTTTCAAAATTTTGTTTCGCACGAGGAATGTTACACATGCTTCAATAAAACCACACTTCTCAATAAAACAGCTCAAAAACATAATAACCATGTATTACGTAGCACATCACTAAAAGGCGAATCTCAAAACCACAGTTATCATCGCAATAAAACTTAACGTCAATAAAATCAACTACGCAGCGGAATAACAAAATAAAACCGAATTGTCAACAAAACATGACAACCAAAATCAATCATAACATTAAGTTCGTCCCCCCCCCCCCCCCTGAGTGCTACGTATCAGAGCGTGACGACTCGACTCGAATTAGTGAAGGTACCTAGTCCTTCACTCGCAATCACCTGCACGTTACCGCATGGGGGTAACATTCAAACAGAAGGGTGAGTCCAATTCAATTCATATAATAAATCATATGATAAATAATAAGTCAACTCACAGCTCTAAATTAATCACGTCACAATCATCAATCACGTCACTACAATAACTCATCACTATGTCCTATAGGCATATGAAATGCAACCCACTCGCGGGCATATGCATGAGGTACCTTTTCACAAACGTCGCTTAGCCATTATGGCCTCATCGTCACTTAGCCTTTTGGGCCTCAAAACGTCACTGGGTTTATGCACATGGGATGCATGAGACACTATAACATGCACCACGCACAAATCACACAATCACGGTCAACTATGTGACCCGTCACTTACCAATTTGCTCACAAGAGGCACAGCACCTGTCAATTCACAATTTACACACAACTACATCACTTAGCCTTTTAGGCCTTAACATCACTTAGCCTTTCGGGCCTCAAACGTCACTGGGTTTCATCGTCATTTACACGTCACTATAAATAATAATAGCCACTAAGGGCAAAACAGTCATTTAACTAGCCACTAAGGGCATCATCGTCATTTACACATCATTATAAATAATATTAGCCACCAAGGGCAAAACAGTCATTTACACGTCATTATAAATAATATTAGCCACTAAGGGCAAAACAGTCATTTACACGCCATTATAAATAATATTAGCCACTAAGGGCAAAACAGTCATTTAACTAGCCACTAGGGGCATCATCGTCAAAATCATCATTTTTGACACTAAATCGTTAAAACCACTGGTCATACGCAGAAGAGAATTTTTAAAGACACCAAACGAGTTTTCAATGTCACAGCAACGACCACAGGCAACAGCCACTTGGGCGCCCAACAACCTTCTGAAAATTTAAGTTTTTATTTTTTTAAAAATGGGACAGACAGATAGACAACTGAAAAATCTTCCCAACACTTTTTGAAACGCTTAAAACGGATGTCCGAGTCAAAAGATATAGCGAAAACAGTTTTCGAAAACATTTTGGGAACATCCTGAAAACTGGCGCCATGGGCGCCCAGCTCCCAGGCACCTGGCGCCCAGCAAAACGCAACACACCCATACGCAACACACGGGCGCTCAGCGCCTAGCGCTGGCACCCAGCGCCTTGGCGCAACATGCAACACGCACGCACGGGCGCTCAGCGCCCAGCGCCTTGGCGCCACACACAACACACGCACACGGGCGCTCAGCGCCCAGCGCAACGCACACACTCACACACACGGGCGCTCAGCGCCCAGCGCTGGCACCCAGCGCCTGGCGCAACGCGCGCAACACTGACACAGCACACATGCGCTAATGGGCGCCCAGCGCCCAGACACTTTCAGCAACACGATTTTTGCCCAATTTCACATACACATTGTTTTCTTCAAAATTTCCACATATTCCATCACACCGATATTACAACCACTCATAATCACATGTAAAATCATCAAAGCCACCTGTCAAACATCGAAATTCAACACATCCTAAGCACAACATAGAATCACACATATACAAACAACAAGACATGAATTCGCCAGACATCATCATGATCATAGTGAACTCTAGGCCATCACTACTTAGGATCTATCATAGGAATCATTATAAAAATTGATAGAACTCCCCTTACCTTGAATTCGAAGAGTAGGAGCCCTCAGGACGATCACGAATGGAACCACGGCAACTGGATCCCGTTCCTCTTTTCTCCTTGGAGCTTGTGACCTCCTCCTCTCTTCTTCTCCCTCTACGGCGCGCCTCTCTTCTCTCTATGCTCTTTCTTTCAATTTCGCAAAAGCCAACAAAACCCTAACCCCCTAGGCGCCTTGGCCACTTCGCTTATGACTTGAGTCATGGTCTTGGGCTTCTCACTTAAGCCCAAGTCCATCTAATTTGGCACCTCCACCTTCTAATACCACCTACACATATTAATATAATTTCTAATAATTAAATTATATTCAATTAATTAATTTACATTCCTAAATACTTAATTAATAAATTAATTAAATATTTAAGGTGTTACACCGACTGTGCGAACGCTACTCCCGGTGACTCGTGTCCATGACCTTTGATACGACACCGACTGCGCAAACGCTACTCCCGGTGACCCGTATCGCTTAACTTTTATTGCAACACCGACTGCGCGAACGCTACTCTCGGTGAACCGCGTTATAAGACCCTTTTTACGTACCACCGACTGCACGAATGCTACTCCCGGTGAACGTAACGCATAACTTTCAACATAACACCGACTGCGCGAACGCTACTCCCGGCGAACCCCCTTACCAATAGTACTTTCCCTAATGGCACGGAGCCTAGGGTAAGGGTGCATGACTACCCCGCCTAGTATGTTGGACCCATGGGTCGTCACCCAAACTCGATATAATAGAAATATCCACAGACACATGAACTCATAGTTCAGTCACGTCACACCCATAGTTGAACATTTAGTTTCAAATATCAAAAGTTGAAGTTCGCTCTCGTACACTAGTTCGACACTTTTCAACACATTTTTAGTCTCCAAAAACAGTTCTTTTGCCTTAAAAATTGAATATTTAGTTAGGCCTCTGAATAAGCTTTCCAACGCATCTTAGAACACCTCAATCGGGTTCCCGGATCAAAAGATATCGCAAAAACAAAATCAGTGAAAAACTGTTGAAAATCTGCAAACCGTCGCGACGCGATACGAGACCGTCGCGACGCGATACGAAACCGTCGCGACGCGAAAACAGACAGAAATATTTTCGTTGCAAACTGAAACATGGTCGCGACGCGAAGGAGGGAGGTCGCGACGCGATGGGGACCTGATGCTGCAGAATTTTGGCGGTTTCGCGCGAAAACCGCGATTCCGCTCAATTCCGATTCTCGTTCTGATCGAAAACAGATTTGACAACCAATACAATAGACCCAATACAAACCACACAATCAATCAATCCAATCAAAAACCCAATCAAAACGAATTTTACCAAAATACGACATATTCCGAAATAACGGTTTTTGACCCAAAAGTTCTCGAACGATTCTCGTTCCGACCGAAAACAGATTTGACAACCATAAAAACAGTCTCAATCAAAGTCACACAATCAATCAAATCAATCAAAAACTCATTGTAATCGAATTGTATCAAAACGCGACATATTTTCAAATAACGGTTTTCGTTTCAAAATCTCTCGAAATCAATTAACGTAAAAACTAACGAGACACAAAAACATCCTAAGCGTGAGTAAAACTCACCCTCGAAGCGAGAGCCGATATCGAGCCGAAATCACCGAGACACCAAAAATCCCCAATCGAACCCTAGGATCTCCAATCCGCTCCAAATTTCGAATTTAGCTTCAATCCGCTTACAATCGTTGTTGGGCTTGCTGGTAGACACGATTCAACCATCAAAATCAACTCAAATTCGGATTCCCCCACAAAACCCTAAGAAAACGAAATGCAAAAGGGAGAGGAAAATGGAACCTTAGCTTACCTAGCTTGGAAGGGTGGGAGGGGAAGCCAAGATGATGATGAAGATGATAGTTTGGGATGATGGGTGGAGCTCCTGTTCTTCTTCTTCTTTTCCTCTTTCTCTTACTTTCTCCTTTTCTCTTCTTTCCTTCTCTGCTTCTCGTTCTCTTCTTCCTTTCTTTCTTTAATTCTTTCCTTTCTTTCCTTTTATATTAAGTGGTAATGTGGTCAAATGACCACATTGCCCTTAATCTCCAGTTTCGATTCTAAATCTTCCTTGCCCCGAATTAACCGGTAAAACGATCCTAAGACAACCAATAATTATCTTTAGCACTCAATAATATTATCGGTTAGGTACTAAATTAATTCAATTGGGTTAACGTCCAAATAATTCAACTAATTATTTTGAGGATGTTACACAGAAGGTTTATAAAGGATTTCTCAAAAATCTCTAAACCATTATATATGCTGCTGCAGCACGAGTCTGCCTTCAAATTTGATGAAGAATGTGTGATAGCATTCAATAAGCTAAAGGCAGCACTGGTGACAACACCAGTAATCATAGCACCAGATTGGACCAAACCCTTTGAGCTAATGTGTGATTCCAGTGATTATGCTATTGGATCAGTGCTGGGACAGAGGCATGAAAAGCTATTCCACTCTATAGATTATGCTAGCAAGACTCTAGTAGATGCTCAACTCAACTACACAACCACTGGGAAAGAGCTGCTGGCGGTTGTATTTGCCTTTGACAAGTTCATATCATACCTTGTGGGAGCTAAGGTAATAGTTTATACTGACCATTCTGCTATCAAGTACCTAATTGCCAAGAAGGATGCTAAGCCAAGATTGATCCTGTGGGTGCTGTTACTCCAAGAGTTTGACTTGGAAATTAGGGACAAAAAGGGAGTGGAAAATCAGGTCGCAGATTACCTGTCAAGAAATCCAGATCTGAGCCCACCTCCTTGTGAGGCAGAAATTAAGGAACACTTTCCTGATGAGCAGTTGCTGGCCATATCAGTAGCTGAGTATATCAGTAGCTGGGAAGGACACAGGCTCCAGTGCTGAAACTCCTTGGTACGCTGATTTTGTAAACTATCTGGTCAGCAATGTGGTACCCGAAAAGCTCACAGCCCAGCAAAGAAAAAGGTTCTTCCATTCCACAAGGCAGTATTTCTGGGATGAGCCCTTTCTATACAAGAAATGCGCAGACCAACTTCTCAGAAGATGTGTTGCTGAGTCAGAGATAGAGGACATTCTGAAGCAATGCCACTCTTCACCATGTGGAGGCCATTTTGGAGGATCAAGAACTGCTGCAAAAGTGTTGCAAACAGGTTATTTCTGGCCCTCAATCTTTAAAGATGCCCATGAATATGCAAAAAGATGTGACAAGTGCCGAAGGATGTGCAATATTTCAAATAAAAACGAAATGCCCTTGAACAATATTTTAGAGGTTGAACTATTCGACGTTTGGGGTATTGATTTCATGGGACCATTCCCACCCTCCTTTGGCATCCTGTACATCCTGGTAGCAGTAGATTATGTGTCAAAATGGATAGAAGCAGTTGCTCTCCCCACCAATGATGCAAGGGTAGTGCTGAAATTTATTCAAAAAAAATATTTTTACAAGGTTTGGCACACCCAGAGCTATCATCAGTGATGAGGGCACCCACTTCTGCAATAAACTGATGGAAGGGATGTTGGCAAGATACGGAGTTAGACACAAGATTGCCATAGCCTTCCAGCCTCAAACAAGTGGGCAAGCTGAGCTATCTAATAGAGAGATAAAGAGAATCTTAGAAAAAATGGTGAACCGATCAAGGAAGGACTGGTCCATCCATCTGGATGATGCCCTGTGGGCATATCGAACAGCTATCAAAACACCCCTTGGTATGTCTCCCTATAGACTGGTTTTTGGTAAGGCTTGCCACTTACCCATTGAATTGCAGTACAAGGCTTTTTGGGCAACCAAAAAGTTGAACTTTGATTTGAAACAAGCTGGGAAAGCCAGATTGCTGCAGCTCAATGAGCTTGAGGAGTTAAGACACTTTTCGTATGAAAATGCCAAGATATACAAAGATAAAACAAAAGCTTGGCATGATGCTAAAATATTAAGGAGAGAACTCAAAGAAGGTGACCAAGTACTACTGTTTAACTCCAGACTACGGCTTTTCCCTGGGAAACTCAAATCTAGGTGGTCTGGCCCACTCACAATTCTCAAGGTACACCCCCATGGGGCTGTGGACCTAAGGAATGAGAACAATGGAAATGACTTTAAAGTGAATGGGCAGAGACTTAAGCTGTACTTGGGGGAGCCGGGGCCCGGCACCAAGGCCTCCATCCCCTTGAGAGATTACCCATGAGAAGGACTGATTAGTCATGCTGAGGACTTTTAAACCAAGCGCTACTGGGAGGCAGCCCAGAGGCTAACGATTTTCTTTTGTTTTAGTTTGTTTATTTTTTTCAGAGTCAGGTGTGAAACAAACAGATGAGTAAAGAAGCAGTAAAGAAAACAAGTAATAGTGCTGGTAGCACTGAGGCACCGCACGGTAGCAGCGCCGGTAGCACCACATGATGCCGTGCACAAAAGGCTTGGCCAAAGAAAAATAAGTTTGAAATTTCAAAAGAATAAAAAGGTGTTGTGCTGGCATCAGGAGCACTCGAGCGCGCGCAGTAGAGCAGTTGAGCTATGACTGGGTGCATCAGCATGACGCACAGTGCTGTCTTATCCATCACACCAACCCGTCGCTTCAGTAACTTCCCTTCCACGCCTCGCACGTAACGCCTCACCTCCCCCATTAACCCCTGTAACTTCTCTCCCCACAAAAAAACTATAACTCCTCCATTCCAAACACTAAACCATCACTCTCCGTCCCTCACCTATAAGAAGACCCTTCGTGTTTCCCCCATTACCAAGCGCATCTCAATCCCTGTTGAAGCAGAGAACTTGTGCAGCACCCCTCTCACCCGAAACGTCACACACCTTCCCTGAACCCTAAAACCCCATAGCACCCAAAACCAAATCTCCGTCCTCCAAATCTCAGAAACCCAAACCAAAGACAGTTCCTGAAGACACCCTTGGTCGGCTACCAAGCAAATACGCCATAGAGCTATACACCACTTCCACCCAGAACCGCAACCCACTACCAGAGCGAGGCATAGCCCCAAAATCCCTAACCTCAGCCACAATAGAAATCTTTCGAGACCTACAATGGGAGAAACTGACCAAACAAACACTGTACATACTCCATGGGCTCACTAGGAAGTTCTATGTTGGAGTCCCTGAAAACCTTAAGGGAAAACCCGAGCCCACCTTCTCCGTGGTGCGAGGACGGTTCGTTTCCTTCACTGTTGAAAGAATTAATGAAGTGCTGGCTCTGCCAGAGGTGGAGAGACGCTGGAAAGCATGGTGGCAAGCGTGTCAGACAGAGACATGGCAAGTCTACTGAGAGTGCTCTGCGTTCCCGGCACAGAGTGGGTCAAAGAAGACTCTAGCGCGTTCAAAGTCAAAAGAACTATGTTGAAGCCGTTCTTGAAATCTCTGTTGTTGTGGGTTATGAGTACAGTTCTTCCAACCAAACACAATCTCTACTGGCACAAGGAGAGGATGTTCCTGCTCAAGGCCATGCTGGGCTCAAAGCAGTTTAACTTGGGTCAGCTGATAGAAAGAGAGATCCTGGCATGTGCCAGAAGAAGTGTGGGTGCACTATTCTACCCTAATTTGATTCGATTACTCTGTGAAGCCGAGGATGTGCCCAGGTTTGACCAGGAAGAGGAGGAATTTCCCCTGGATCCTGAGGTGGTGCTTCCATGTGATGAGGACAGTAAGGAAGATGAAAGAAAGAAGGAGAGGGTAAGAAGCGAAAAGAAAGTGGAGGAAGAAGAGAAGAGAAAAGAGAAAGAAGCTAGTGGGCTATCTGATGTGGTGTTGCTACTGCAGAACCACATTCTGAAACAAGAAGCAGTGTGGGTGTTTCTCAAGGAAGCCCATGATTGGCACACCCAGGGTAGTGACTCAAAGACCCTGTCACCCCCTGTATTCCCTGATTGGGTGCTGCCAGAGGCTGGTCCAAGTGGCCACGCCAATGACAAGCCTGCGGCCACCCCTACCCCCACAAAAGGCAAGACAGAGAAGGCCCCTAGTAACACTATGTTGATTGAGTCTGAGGAAGAGAAGGCAACCAGCATAAGAGGAAGCTCCAGTAGCTCCTCCCCAGTCAGTTCAGTGGGAGGAGTGAACTCAGAAGGCAAAGAGGAAAGCAGTGACGCTGCAGAATGAGAATACAAGTCTAAGTTTGACGAAGAAAGTAGAAAGCCTGCAAAGACTGCTAGTGCTGTGAGACATGTGTTGAACCAAGGACAAACACTCTTTGTTTTGTATGATAACAAATTACATTTAGTCTACTAATGGTTGCGGTGTATAAAAGTGCAGGGACAAAATAAAGAACAGGACATGAATCAAAGAGCAGGAGATATTAAAGTGGAGCAGCTTGGAGAAGAAGCCACCTCAGAAGTCAATACCTATTTGTTTATCCGCTTTCTTTAGGCACTGTGTAAGGTCCTATCACTGAAGGTCTATGACTTTTAGTAGCTGAGAGATGAGTTTTTCTAAACATGCATGGTGCATCAAAATAGTTTTGAAAAATATTTTATAAAATTGCATGCATGCATAAGGTGGCACCTAAACCATAAAACGATTTTGTGGAAAGCAAAAAACAATTTCTATTTTGTTCCATTGGCTATGAAATCGATTTATACAATTTATATAGGCTAAGAAATCGATTTTAGGCTCACCTATAGGCCAAGAATCGATTTCCTTATCCTATGTTTGAAGCATGTAATCGATTTCTACATATTCTCAAGCCAAAGGTAAGAATCGATTTCCTACTATTTCAAAAGACTATGAAATCGATTTTCAAGCAATCCTATAGGCTATGAATCGATTCCTCCTCATTTTAAACAAAGTCAAAATCGATTCCTAACCTATTCGGGATGTCCTGAAAATCGATTCCTACCTATTTCCAAAGAAACAAACAATCGATTCCTATGTTCTCCAGATGTAAAGAATCGATTCCTCTATTTTTTTAACTAGTCATATAATGGATTCTTATGTCTTCTAAAATGATAAGAATCGATTCATCAACATTTTCACTTCATCAAACAATCGATTCTTCACCTTCATTAAATAATTTTTTTCAGATCTACGTTTTCCTAAACCTATAAATAGGGAGGTGCTTCACACTTTTCATTTCACTCATCCACACCTCAAACGACATACACTACATCTTCTCTAGTTCTCACATACATTTTCTAGATCTGAGAAAAGAGAAAAAAAAGAGCTTTTCATTTTCATATCTTTTAAAGCTCTTCTATTTTCCAAATCACTCATCTCCCTCAGTTACTATATTGTCATACTATCTGAAGTGATTGGATCATAGGTTCTCACGTGTAATCTACTATTGTGGGGGTCACTTTGAAATCCTGGGAATTGTTCTTGGGTCTCTCAATCAGGAGATTGAGTTGGTTTGAAATCCTGGGAAGTTTTCTTGGGTCTCTCAATCAGGAGATTGAGTTGGTTTGAAATCCTGGGAGGTGATCTTGGGTAGTTCAATCAGGAGATTGAAGCGGTGCTGAAATCCTTAGCTAGGTGCTCGGGTTCTCAGTTCGGGGGACTTGGGATTTGCTATTTTGAAGTTGCCTGTTTGTAAACAATTCTTCAATATAGTGGTTGCCATCAAAGTCCGAAGGTTGCAAAGCCTGAGGCCGAGGACGTAGGGCTTTTATCCTGAACCTCGCTAAATCCCGGTGTATCTCTATCGCTATCTCTTTACATTTCTTATTGTTTATATCTATCCATATTATTATACTGTTGTGATCTGTTTATAGCTATACTACTCAGATCTGTTTATAATCATACTCTTCATACTATTTAAGATCTGTTTGTAGCTATACTATTTAGATCTGTTTATAATATCACTCAGTGGATTTATTGTATAACTATATCTCTACTCTGATCTGAATCTGTTAATCTGGTTATAGTTATACTCACTGTACTACAGATCTGTTTCTCTATCATCTTCTCTATCACTACCGTAGATCTGCTATATTCAATATCATTGCATTACTCATAAAACAACCTTATTATGAATATTGAATATAGAGTAATATCTCATTGTGCCTGATCTGCCTGCTTGCATATATCTGATAAGTTCAAATCTCTTTTTCCGCATTTGATTTAAACAAACTTATCATTTATTTTGAATAGAATCCAAGATTTACACATAACCTTATTCACCCCCCCTCTAAGATTATACTATTGTCTAACAACATGCTCCCACGGCATCTTCCCCAACCTAGAAAATGTAGAACCCTGCTGCTGAGGCTATCCCCTTTCAAATGCCCCCAAAATCTGCCTGGACAAGAAGGAAAGTTTGTGCTGTCAGGTCCCCCAAGGAGGAAGAGAATGATGATGACAGAGCAAGATGATGAAGAAGAGAAAGCGGAAGACGAAGAGGAAGAGAAGAAGAAGATGTGATTACACTATGTGCCCAGTAATTTCTCTTCTTTCTTTCTTTTTATAAGTTTTCGAAAAATGCCCATCTCCCGCCTGGTAGTTGACAGTGAGGACACTGTCTCTGCTTAAGTTGGGGGGTGGAGAAAATATATCCGCCCTCTTCAAATCCAAAATCTAATGAAAAGCCAATATGTTGTGCTGTTGTCTGCTACTATGTACTGTCTCTGCTAGAAATAAAATGCAAAGTAGGTAATGCTAGTGCAACACCTGCGTTAGCATCGCTGTAGGTAGTGCTAGGATAGCATCTGTGATAGCATAAAAAAAAATTCTCAAGGCAGAACCCAGTGAGGATAACATGAAGTGCTGTGGACTTAGAGCTGTGAAGGAAATAGCCTAGCCCCTCTAGTAGACACTTAACTCTGGCTCTTTGAAAATAGGTGCAAGGCATTACTTAAGTAGAAGCTAGGGGAAAACTTAGCAAGGACCGAAGCTGCCAGGAATTTGATAGAAGTTGCAAGTAGAGTACAAAAAGTCAAGTTTGGGGGTAGCACGCTAGTAGCAAGGCCAAGTGCTGTCAAAATCAAGCAATATAAAAGAAGGTGCACATGCGCAAAAGAAGGTTGTTTTGGCCACTGTGTAGGGAGGCTATTTTATGGAGACACCATTACAGTTTCAGTCAAAGCAGTGGTCAAGACAATCCAAAAAAAAAGTGTTCACCACTCCAATTGGCCTAAGTGTTATCAATGCCTAAAACTAAAAAGGCAACCCTTGTATATCACCATAACTTTGCTTGCAGCAATTGAGAAGGAAAGGCAGCATAGGAAATTCTAAGTGGGAACCAAAGCCAGGCCTAGTAAACTGTCGGAGCTTATGGAAGAAGTGCGAGAGAGCACACACACTCAAGCAAGGGGGCAAAAGCTACAATTTCACATGTTGTTAAGTTATTGTGAACAGTGTTAAGTCTAAGTGCTATGTTAATTGAACGCTGCCAGTAGTGCTGTCAGCACTGTGCCTGATGATGTCATTACTTGAGGACAAGCAATGATTCAAGTTTGGGGGTGTGATAACTCACAGAAATGTGAGTTATTTACGACAATCCAAATAAGAATTACCTTGATCCAAGAGTAAGTTGTGCTAATAAGTATAGCAAATATTCATAAATTAGATACAAATGCAATTGGTGATAAAAATCATAAATGGGGCACGCAAGTGCCATTTTGTGGAGTTTAATGTGTTTGCTAGTGTGCAGGATGTCTTTAGCTAATTCAGTGCTGAGAAGGATGCTACGACAGCATCGCAGCAAACAAATGGATAAGAGCGTGACTAAAGTGGGCGCCTCATTAAGCGCAACAGAAAAGGAAGTTCCAATCTTCTTAGCGAGCAAGGCGTCAGCTGAGCAATCCGTAAGGAGCAAGAAAGTGTGACTTCTAGGGTTAGTAACAACCATTCTCCAAGGCCCAAGAGGAGGCGCGATGTGCTACCAAAAGCCTATAAATAGGAAGCTACCCTAGTGAAGAAAAAGAGGAACATATATGCAATTCCTTGGAGAGATCAAAGAGAACAGTTCAGAGAATACGAGATACCTTTCTCACCACCCAAACACCATACGCTCCATTCCCTTCCACACTCCAATACAAGATCACCGTTAGCTAGTGCTACCAGTATCACGAGAGCACCGCCAATTAGTAGTTGTGAAACGCCTTCATGCTCGTTGGTGTAACTCGGTCTCTATGTTCTTTTACTATGTTGATGGATCTGTTTACGGTAACGTTGTACTGTTTTATCATGTCTAAGCTCAACATGAGCTAAATCCTTTAATAGTCAAGACGATGGTGATATAAACATATTCTTTTAGATTGCTTTAATGTGATTGGTTTGTGATGCCTCATTAGCTTGTATGTTTTCATTGTTATAAACTCTTTTCGAACTTGATCACCTTGGTTAGGGTAACGTGTTTTAATATCTCAAAAGAATCAATTCACCGATTTCACAAGTTAATATAGTTTGAAGGATAATAGGAATATTATTCTTTCCTAGCGAAGAATAGGAATATGAAGTTAGGGCTGTAGTGTGAACTGAAACAAGCTTTTCAACCTACGTAATGAACCTCAATGGGTGCTTAGGAATAAGGAAACCTTGACGACATTACGTTTCATAGCGATAGGAATATCCACTTTCATTCTGCACACTGAGTGCTACCACAGCATCAGTCACAGCACTGCACCTATGAGTTGTGTTTATTGATCCTAGTCTTGACTATTACCATCTCTCGTACCTCTACTCGTTCATATCTTGTTGCTCTCCTCTACATTACGTTACTTATTGCACAACAATTCCACTTATTTATTTGGTTACACTTTACTCACTAAATCAAACGCTATCTCATAGACTTAGCAATTGAACATTAATCCTCGTGGGAACGATCTTTAATTATCACTTTATTACTTGTTAGACTGTGTATACTTGCACACGTTTTTGCACAACAACATGCAGCAAGAACCGACCGAACCACTCAAAGGATACTTGGACCGCTTTAACAAAGCAGCGGTCTTGGTGGAGGACCCCGATGAAATTTTTTTTGTTAAGGCATGAATTGAAGGGGTTGAAGAACAGGGGATTGAGCGAAGCATTGTCCATCTGGAATCCGTGCACTCTGGATGAGGTAAGAGCCCGAGCGGACAAACACATCGAAGCCGAGGAGACTGCCGCAGGCAAAGACGAGCGAGATGCTAAGGGACCAAGAAGGAAAGAATCACCAACAGGTAAATTGGAGTCCACGGATCAACACCACTTCTCAGGCAAACGCGATCGTGGAGGCAGATCATGGAACTGACAATCTCGCCCCATCCCGAAAGCAAGATACTCTCCCCTGCCCTCAGTAATCCTCAGCAAAGGCCTCAATTAAATCAATGGGTAGAAACACAAACGTTTTACTTTTTATCTTTACTACATTCAGGAAAGACACATTAATCAAATCAATCTACTATTTTTGCAAAGTTTTTACCTTTTATCTTTACTACATTTCTTTATGTTTTCGCCTAGTAGATAATCCACCCACGCGTCCCTCTCACCTATTCTAACACTCTTTAGAGGAGTTAGGGAACCCATATTCGAAGAACAAAGTTCGGCCCTCAACGCAATTGCTTGAAGAACAGAGGAATCATTGTTTCAATCCTCTAGCCGATCCCACGGCTAGGAAAAAGAGTTTGAACGACAACAATATTGGCACGTCCAATGGGACCAACGCAGACAGACAAACGTTTGAGTTTGATTCGCCTGGGCTAGACTATCAGTGGCGTATGTATCTACGCTCTGGTCGAAACCTAAGTTTGGAGCCAGGTTCCACGTCCAAAAAGGCAGTTACTGCCAAGGTTAAAAATACAAAACTGCAAGGTGCATCAGGGCCTATTGCGCATACCGTGGGTAGTGAGCCCAATGATCAATCACAACCCATTGATGAAGAACCGCCAATGGTATATGACCACGTCATTCATTCGTCAACAGATGGCCATGGGTACTTATGACATTATGTATCAAGTCTCACAGCAATTGGTTGACATGGTAAAACATATGGTGCACAACGAAGTGCAACAAACCAATTAGGAACTGGAGCAAAGGCGTGTTGCGCTAGCTAACAGTTCAACGAGTCTTGGTGTCCCCGACCAACAACAAGGAGGACAGCCAAGCCCAGTGGGAAGCGTGCAACAGGTGCCACCATATAGCAATAGGGTGCAACTAATATGGACCTCTCAAAAAAGGTCCACCGGTGGACCTTTACTATTTTTAGTAAAAAAAGAATTTTATAACGATAAAAAATGGTAAGTAAAAACAATATTTTATTAAAACTTACCAAAAATGGTATAGGTCCACCGGTGGACCATTTTTTAGGGGTCCATATTAGATTCATCCATAGCATTATGGCAGCGGGCACTTTTTAGAGGTCCATATTAGATTCACCCATAGCAATATGGCAGCTGGCACTTTCTCCTCAGATAAATACTAACCCTGTATTTCCTAGTAATTTTGCCAACACCAACACTTGGGGGGGCAGTTTATGGCTAACGTTACTAACGCGGCTAATCTTCAACATGGACAGCTGTAGATGGCAGAAGGTCGCCAGAGGCTATCGGGCCGATTAGTTGATAACTCTTATTTATAAGAGTTATTTATGTTCTTTAGGCTTATATCAACGTGATTTTTTAAGTAATATTGTTGTTTAATTAAGTAAATATATTTTATTTAATGTAAAAGATGGATAGGAACTGATTTATGATCATTTGGCACTTTGGTGCTCCTTGTTGTATTTTAATTTATTTGTTCAGTATGTTGCAGCGTCAGACGCTATAGCGTTGCGTTCTGCAGCTGGTGAGAGAGAAAACGCAAAAGCAGCTTCTGCTGTTTGTAAAATCACTGCTGAGCAGTTCAGAACTTTTCCTGCAGTAGCCACCCACCTTTTACTTTGTTGGGACACTTGTCTATTTTGTAATGGAGGATGAAAGGTGTTGGTGGGATGGCTTGTCAACCTTTTTAGGTGATATTTTCTTTATATAGAAACCTCAGCCTTCTTCTTCTTCATCATGGGGTTGCTGGTCTGAAGAGAGGAGAGTTAGAAATAACTCTCTTACACTCCATTTTCGTTCAAGCTCCATTTTCGTTCAAGCTCCATTTTCATAATAAAAGTAGAAATTCTACAGTGCTGTGAGCGATGTTGTAGCATCACGGGGGCTATCATCATAGGCGCACGACCCATGCTTGCCTGCAACGCAGAACAGCTGTTGCCAGCACAAGGCACACGACCCTGGCTCCATAGGCGCACGACCCTGGTGCAAAACTGGCGCAGAGCAGCCAAAATTGACGGGCCAGGGTGCACGACCCAGGCACATGGGCGCACGACCCTGGCACCAGAGAAGTCAATTTTGGCTGCACCCACTTGCTGATGGCTTTCCTTGCCACTTGATTTGCCACTTTTTTATGACCATTTTGCCCCTCCTCTCAAGTGCCTTAGATCTCATATTTTCCTATAAATAGAGGCTTGATCCTCACTTGTAACTCACTTGAATTTTGTGAGAAAAATCCATGACAAGGTTTCCTCTAAGATTCATGACTTCGCTTTACTTTCTCACTTTTTACTTTCTCGCTTTTTAATTTCTTGCTCCTTTACTTTTTCGCTTTTTAATTTCTTGCTCCTTTACTTTCTCGCTTTTTTTCTTGCTCCTTTACTTTCTCGCTTTTTACTTTCTCACTCTTTACTTTCTCACTCTTTACTTTCTTGCTTTTTACTTTCTCGCTCTTTAATTTCTTGCTCCTTTACTTTCTCGCTTTTTACTTTCTCGCTCTTTACTTTCTTGCTCTTTAATTTCTTGCTCTTTTACTTTCTCGCTTTTTACTTTCTCGCTTTTTACTTTCTCGCTTTTTAATTTCTTGCTCCTTTACTTTCTCGCTTTTTACATTCTCGCTCTTTACTTTCTTGCTCTTTAATTCCTTGCTTTTTACTTTCTCGTTTTTTTACTGTCTCGCTCTTTTTTTTCTTGCTTTTTAATTTCTTGCTCTTTACTTTCTCGCTTTTTACTTTCTCGCTCTATACTTTCTTGCCATTTAAATTCTTGCTCTTTTACTTTCTCTCTTTTTAAATTTCTTGCTCTTTTACTTTCTTGTCATTTACAATTCCGCTATTTATAATTTTGCAACTAAACCGCTTTCTTTTATTTCTCGCTATTTAAATTTATTTTTTCTTCTTCTACTTCTTTCAAATCTTTTTCTACAATGATCATAAGTGAGTAGACTTTCTTAGTCTTGGGGTTTTTGGGAACATCCAAATGATGGGTTCCTACTAATTAATTCCCGAGATTATTCTCCACCTTAATCGCTTTGTATTTCTAAATCTAATTTCATCGCATTTCATTATTATTTTAAAACACCACACGATGTACCGAAAGGGGAAGTGTGGTTGTTGGATCTATGAAATTAGACAATAAAATCAACACATGAAAATAGTTTTGGTTTTATTGAGACACAAAAAGGTCTTTGCTTAATGGGTTCTACTAATAATCAACCATGAAAATAGGCTTGATAATTAGTTTAGAACACGCGTTTGTATTCCGAAAGGAAACTCTTGCTACAGCCGTCGCCTTGTCTTAAGAAATATATCGTTCTTTAAAGTTGGAAAATAGTCGAAAGGATTAATAACGGAAACTTTATCATTTCAATGTTGCTAATACCCCAAGTCTCTTTTTAACATTAAAACATCAGCGAAAACATTCCAACTCCTAAAAACCATTCCTTCTAGCTAATCAACTTTGGAAAATTAAATTGGTAATCACTTAGGCTCTCCCTGTAGATCGATAACTCTTTTATTACGCGATACGACTCGTGCACTTGCGAGCCTATCAAGTTTTTGGCGTCGTTGCCGGGGAGGCGGTGATATTAATTAAGTTTTTCGAAATCGGTTAGACTGAAGTTTTATTTTCTTTAGTTTTACTTTTTCTTCTCTTGTCCCTCGAATGCGAAGAACCAGAAGTTTCGGAGAAACTGTTCAACAAATTCCCGAAATCGAATGGTTCTTACATAGAAGGAGGAGAGAAATTCCCGATAACCAAATGGCGGCTAAAGAAAAGCATGCTCTCAAAGAGTACGCAACACCTTCAGCAGAGCCATCGGCTGCCATTGTACATCCGAATGTGGAAGCAAATAATTTTGAACTCAAAACATCTCTGCTTTCAATGGTTCAACAAAACCAATTTTCTGGTTCTCCCACGGAGGACCCAAATCTTCATATTTCAGTTTTTCTAGAATACTGTGGAACTCTCAAATTAAACGGGGTACCTCCAGATGCCATAAGACTAAAACTCTTCCCTTTTTCATTAAGGGATAGAGCAAGAGCATGGCTACATTCTTTGCCTTCGGAATCCATTACCAGCTGGGGCCAATTAAAACAAACTTTTCTTGCTAAGTTCTTTCCCCCGAGTAAAACAGCTCAAATGAGAAATCAAATTACTCGATTTTCTCAAAACGACGGGGAATCTCTTTATGATGCTTGGGAACGTTTCAAAGAAATGTTAAGGCTATGCCCCCATCATGGACTAGAGAAATGGCTCGTTGTTCACACTTTTTATAATGGATTACAATATGCAACAAGAATGACTGTTGATGCAGCTGCAGGTGGAGCTTTAAGGAACAAAAATTTTACTGAAGCTTATGCACTCGTTGAAGATATGGATCAAAACCATTGTCAATGGACAAGTGAGCGAGCCATAACAAATAAACCAGCCTCATCAAAAGAGCCAGGTAAGTATGAAATATCTGCTGTTGATCATCTTACCTCAAAAGTGGACGCACTTTTTCAAAAATTTGAAAAATTAAATGTAAGTGCCGTCTCACAAACTTCTTCTCCTATTACTCCACCATGTGAATTATGTGGGGTTGTTGGCCATATTGGAGCTGAATGCCAGCTTGAGGCATCTAGTGCTGGAAACGAGAATGTTAACTATGCTCAAAAGGAAGATCCGTTTTCAAATACTTATAATCTTGGGTGGAGGAATCATCCAAATTTTTCTTATAAAAATCCTCCACCCAATCCAGCACCTAAACCACCTCCTGTCTTTCAAAATCAAAGGGTTCTTAACAACCCACAAAACAACCCGCAAAAGTCGAACTTGAAATTTTTGATGGAAAAATTTGTGTCATCTCAAACAAAACAAAATGAAGAATTCAAAAATCAAACTGGTTATTTGAACGACACACTTATCAAATTAGTATCAAAAGTCGACTCTATTTCCACTCATAATAAAATGCTTGAAAATCAAATAACTCAAGTGGCAACACAGGTGGCTTCATCCTCTAAGTCTTCAGGGGTATTTCCTGGGCAACCAGAACAAAATCCAAAAGGCCAAATAAATGCTGTCACCCTTAGAAGCGGAAAACAATTAGAGGAACCAATTGTGAGTGAAAAACATAATTTACCAGGTGAGCAAGAAGAGAAAGAAAAAGAGAAAGAACCAGAAAAAGAAAGAGAAGAACCACACATCCCCCCACCACCATACAAACCACCCATTCCTTTCCCCAAAGATTTGCAAAAAACAAACTTGACGAGCAATTCAAAAGGTTTGTCGACTTGCTTAAAAAGCTTTACATCAACGTTCCTTTCACTGATGCATTGTCTCAAATGCCGTCTTATTCTAAATTTTTGAAAGAAATTTTATCCAAGAAAAGAAAAATAGACGACTATGAGACGATTGCATTAACAGAGGAATGTAGTGCAATTATCCAGAACAAGCTGCCACAAAAACTCAAAGATCCAGGTAGTTTTTCCATACCTTGTGTGATTGGAAGTGAAACTATAAACAGAGCGATGTGCGATCTAGGAGCCAGTGTAAGTTTGATGTCTCTCTCTCTCTCTTTGCAATAGACTAGGGATAGGTGAACTTAAACCCACAAAAATGACAATACAGTTGGCAGATCGTTCCGTTAAATACCCCACTGGAATCTTAGAGGATATCCCTATCAAGGTAGGGCAAACTTTTATACCGGTGGACTTTGTTGTAATGGAAATTGAAGAAGACTCCCAAATTCCTATTATTCTAGGGAGGCCTTTTTTAGCTACTGCAGGGGCAATAATTGACGTTAAAAACGGTAAGTTGGTTTTTAATGTGGGGGATGAAAAGGTTGAGTTTGAAGTTTCAAACTTCATGAAGAGTCCATCTGTAAAAGACTCGTGCTGCAGGATTGATATCATAGACTATTGCGTGCGAGACTGCTCTTTAGGATCATCTTCACAAGATAGTCTGGAAGATTGCCTTTTAGGCAACACAAATACAAATGCGGCAGGGGAAACCCAATTCTACATAAAACTTTTGGATGAAAATCCACCATTACAAGAATTGGGTACCGAAACTTTTGGTGAGGAAAAACCTCGACCTCTCCCAAAAGAAGCACCAAAAATAGAATTAAAACCCTTACCAGCATCTCTCAGATATGAGTTTCTCGGCCCTAATTCTACTTTTCCAGTAATTGTAAATGCAAATTTGAAACAAAATGAGACTGAAAAATTGCTTAATGTTCTCAAAAAGTATCCCAAAGCCACAGGGTATACTATTGAGGACATTAAAGGAATAAATCCGTCAATCTGCATACACAGAATACTACTGGAAGAGGACTATAAACCTTCTATCGAGCATCAAAGAAGATTAAACCCAAACATAAAAGAGGTTGTTAGAAAGGAAGTTTTAAAACTCCTTGATGCTGGGATAATATATCCTATTTCCGATAGTAAGTGGGTTAGTCCTGTTCAAGTAGTACCTAAGAAAGGAGGCTTAACAGTTATTAAAAATGAGAAGGATGAATGCATTTCCACAAGGACAATTACGGGATGGAGAATGTGTATCGATTACAGAAAGCTTAACAAAGCTACCCAGAAAGATCACTTCCCTCTCCCGTTCATTGATCAAATGCTAGAAAGGTTAGCACAGCACTCACATTTCTGCTATTTGGATGGTTATTCGGGATTTTTCCAAATTCCCATCCACCCAAGCGACCAAGAAAAAACAACTTTCACATGTCCCTTTGGCACTTATGCCTATAGAAGGATGCCCTTTGGCCTATGTAATGCTCCTGCTACCTTTCAAAGGTGTATGATGTCCATATTCTAAGACTTTGTTGAAAACATAATGGAAGTGTTTATGGATGATTTTTCCGTCCATGGCTCAAATTTTGAAAATTGTTTAGCCAATCTGGAAAAAGTCTTAGAGAGGTGTGAGAAGGTAAACCTGGTTCTAAACTGGGAAAAGTGTCATTTCATGGTTAATGAAGGAATTGTCCTAGGGCACTTAATTTCTCATAGAGGTATTAAGGTAGATCGTGCAAAAATTGAGGTGATTGAAAAAATGCTACCTCCCACCTCAGTAAAAGAGGTGAGAAGCTTTTTAGGCCATGCGGGTTTCTACCGCCGATTCATAAAAGACTTCTAAAAAATTTCAAAACCTATGACAAGTCTGCTCCTTAAGGATGCAGCATTTATTTTTAACGATCTTTGTCTTGAAGCTTTTAACAGGTTGGAAAAGGCTTTAGTTATTGCCCCGATCATACAGCCACCAGACTGGAATCTCCCGTTCGAGATAATGTGCGATGCAAGCGACTATGCAGTTGGGGCAGTCCTGGGACAAAGAAAAAAAAATTGCATGCCATATACTATGCAAGCAGGACCTTAGACGAGGCACAAATGAATTACGCCACAACTGAAAAAGAATTATTGGCGGTAGTTTTTGCCGTTGATAAGTTTCGATCATATTTGGTAGGTTCAAAAATCATCATTTTTACTGATCACTCGGCCATAAAATATTTGTTAAACAAAAAAGATGCCAAGCCGAGATTGATCCGATGGGTTTTACTCCTACAAGAATTTGATCTTGAAATAAGGGATAAAAAAGGCGTTGAAAATGTTGTGGCTGATCATTTGTCCCGTCTACAAGGAACAAAAGAAGAAGAGTTGCCACTTAATGATACATTTTTGGATGATCAACTCTTCTCATTGGTCAAAACTGAAGCACCATGGTATGCAGATTTTGTAAACTACCTTGCAGCAGGAGTACTTGTAACACCCCGGTAAATTTAACATGTAAAAAATACCCAAGTGCACCAAAGTATAAACATCAGAGATAATAATTCCTATTCAGACACTGAATACCACTATAAAAATTTTGCTGAAATATAACATAACCGTCTTATACACAAATAAGACTATACGGTACTCAGACCATAACTGTCAGCAACTATGGTAGTCAGAGTCATACAAGAAAGCGGAAAGAAAGATAAACAAACACTAATGCCATAGTGCTGTGATACATGGACAATAGAAGGAAAATAAACTTAAGCATAAAACTAAGTCATCCTCCATCACCCGGGGCCACCTACTCGTGCCTCTGAGGTTTCTTCTGTCCCTGTTTATCTGTAAAACAACAACATTTAAATAGTGAGATACAATCTCAGTGAGTTCTACCGAGACCCCTACTAGCACTCTCGGTTCAGTTTTAAAACATTGATAACTCAACACGGCATCGACTGCGCGAACGCTAACACCCGATGTACCGCATTATTTTACACATAGCATTTCACCGACTGCCCCAAGACTAAATCCCGGCGAATCTGCTATAACTCAGTGCGTCACCGACTGCCCCAAGACTAAATCCCGGCGAACACACTACAAAACAACAGTAACGTACCACCGACTGCCCCAAGACTAAATCCCGGCGGACGTTACTCAATACCCTTTGACACACCGCCGACTGCCGCAAGACTAAATCCCGGTGAACCCCTATCCAATAACAGTTTTGCTATTGGCCTCAGAGCCTAGGGTAGGGGATCATGACTGCCCCTCCTAGTATGTCAACATGGGTCGTCACCCAAACTCGATATAATATATATATCTACAGTCGTATGAACTCAGAGTCCATCACCTCAAATAACCAGTTGCACACTTAACCCACGCTTTTATAAAACCAAGTTCACACTCGCACTCTAATTTACCTCTTTTCGACACAATTTACAACTTCGAAAACAGTTTATTTTGCCTTAAAACTAGAATACTCAGTTAGGCCTCTGAATAAGCTTTCCAACGCATTTTAGAACACCTCAATCGGGTTCCCGGATCAAAAGATATTGCGAAAACGAAAACATGGTACAGTTGCTGAAAATCTGCAAAGCGTCGCGACGCGAACTGCTACCGTCGCGACGCGAAAAACGACAGAAACATTTTGCGTGACAAAACTGCACTTGGTCGCGATGCGATGCCCTGCGGGTCGCGACGCGATGGGGGTCTGTCTGGTGCAGATTTTGCGATTTTCGCGAAATCCGCTATTCCGCTCAATTCCGATTTTAGTTCCGATCGAAAACAGATCCTACAACCAATATAATGAATCCAATACAAACCACACAATCAATCAATCCAATCCAAAATGTAATTTAAACGGATTTTTATCCAAAACGCTATTTTTCGAATAACGGTTTTTGACTCAAAATTTCTCGGAACCAATCAACGCACAAATTATACCAAAACGGAATAAACCTAAACGTGAGTAAAACTCACCCTTGAAGCGAGAGTCGTTGCCGAGCCGAAATCACCGACGTGTCGAAATCACCGAATCGAACCCAAACAACACCGAACCGCTCCTAACTTCGTTTCGAATTCCCAAACGCGTACCACCGCTCTTGGCTTCGATCCTAACCATGAATCCATCATTAATTCCAGCTCACAACATGAGATTTCAACAAATCAATTCCAAAAAGCCCTAGAAATTCGTAGGCCATGAGAAAAGGGAAAAATTGAGGGGAAACTTACCAAGCTATAGGGTTTTGTAGAGGAGAGGGAGATGATGATTGTGCTGAATTTTGGAGGGATGGGGGTTCACTCTTCTTCTTCCTTTCTCTTCTTCTTTCCTCTTCTTCTTTCTCTTTTCCTTCTCTTCTTTTCTTTCTCTTTTCTCTTCTTTTCTTCCTCTGTTTCTTTTCTCTCTCTCGTGGACTCTTCTTTCTTTTCTTTAAACACACACACACACACACACATATTTAATTAATAAATAAGTGGTAGCGTGGTCCAATTACCGTATTGATCTTAATCCCTTATTTCGATTTCGAAACTTCCTTGACCCGCATTATCCGGTTAACGATCTAATGCCATTCAATAAATAATTTTAGTACTCAATAAATTTACCAGTCGAGTACTAAATTATTCCTATTGGGTTAACATCCAAATAATTCGCCTAATTATTTTGAGGATGTTACATTCTCCCCCACTTAAAAGAATTTTGTCCTCAAAATTAAACACAACGTACCTCAAGAAAACAAATACGGATACTGAGTCCGCATATCATCCTCCAACTCCCATGTAGCTTCTTCGAGGGAAAAACCATCCCAAACCACCTTGACAATGGGAATTGACTTCGTTCGTAGCGTCCTCTCGCCACGTTCCATGATGTAATGTGGATGAGGTTGGAAAGATAAGTCCGGTCGGAGGTCAATCGTTTCAAAATCTAACGGTTGACTTGGATCGGGAATGTACCTCCGCAACTGAGACACATGGAATACATCATGTAGATTCGACAATGGTGGAGGCAAGGCGATACGGTATGCAAGAGGCCCAACTCGCTCGATAATTTGGAAGGTTCCAATATACCGAGGACTGAGTTTCTTCACCCGTAATGCCCTACCTGTGCCAATTGTTGGTGACAATCTCAAAAACACATGATCACCTGACTCGAACTCTAACGGCCTTCTCCTTTTGTCGGCATAACTCTTTTGCCTACTTTGAGAAGCTTTCATTCTTTCCCTGATTTGGCATATCTTTTCAGTAGTGTCTTGAATCATCTCGGGTCCTAACAATCGGTTCTCACCGACTTCCCACCAACACAATGGAGTTCTACATTTCCTTCCATACAATGCCTCAAAAGGTGCCATTCCGATACTGGAATGATAACTGTTGTTATATGAGAATTCAACCAATGGAAGATGATCCTCCCATTTCTTCCCGTTATCAAGTACCGAAGCCCTAAGCATATCCTCTAATGTCTGGATAGTTCTCTCGGTCTGACCATCGGTCTGCGGGTGATAAGCGGTACTAAGAAGTACTCTAGTTCCCAATGCTTCATTCAGAGCTTTCCAAAATCGAGAAGTGAATTTCGGATCTCGATCCGACACTAAACTGGTAGGAACCCCATGTAACCTTACTATGTTCTTCAAATACACCTCAGCTAACTTGGATACTTTACTGCTAGAACGAACTGGAATAAAATGAGCTGATTTGGATAACCGATCTACAACTACCCAAATGGAGTCGTTACCGGCTTGAGACCTTGGCAATGCCATTACAAAATCCATGGAAATGTCTTCCCATTTCCACACTGGTACATCTAGTGGCCGTAGCAGGCCAGTAGGCTTCTGATGTTCTATCTTAACTCTTTGGCAAGTCAAGCATTGAGATACGAATTCAGCAATCTCTAACTTCATTCCATGCCACCAATACATCTGCTTTAAATCTCTATACATCTTGGTGGATCCAGGATGTACAGAAAATAAGCTTCGGTGTGCTTCCTCTAGCACTCGCTTTTTAATATCTTCATTATCGGGCACACAGATCCTACCGTTGAAACAAATCACTCCATCACTATCTTCGGTAAAGTCTGGCAACACTTTTTGTGATTGTAGCTTCACATCAATTTCCTGCGCTAAGCGAATAGAATCCCTCAACGAACTGGAGATCCTCATATGGCTCAACACTAATCGGTTCTTCCTTGATCTTGCATTCAAATTCAAGTCCCTAAAGGATTCCAACAATTTCATTTCATGCATCATAAACTCTGCTATGTGAATGGATTTCCTACTTAGTGTATCGGCTACAACATTAGCCTTTCCCGGATGATACTTCAATTCGAAGTAATAATCCTTCAGAAATTCCACCCACCTTCTCTGCCTGTTATTCAACTCCTTCTGATCAAACAAATACTTCAAGCTTTTATGATCACTGAAGACTTCGAAACGAGACCCATATAGGTAATGTCTCCAAATCTTCAGTGCGTACACAATAGCTGCCAACTCAAAATCATGAGTCAGATAGTTCTCTTCATGAGTCTTCAACTGTCTGGAGGCATAAGCTACAACTTGTTGGTTCTGCATGAGAACACATCCCAAACCCTTCCCAGAAGCATCGTTGAAAATTTGAAAATCCAAAGACGGATCTGGAAGAATTAGGATTGGAGCAGAAGTTAACCTAACTTTCAACTCTTGAAAACACTCCTCACAATCGGCATCCCAGGTAAACGGTTGGCCCTTACGAGTTAACCGAGTAAGTGGAAGAACCAATTGTGAAAAACCTTGAATAAACCTCCTATAGTAACCAGCTAGACCCAAGAAACTTCTTATCTCAGTAACAGATGTTGGTCGTTCCCAGTTCAATACAGCTTCCACCTTACTGGGATCCACCGCAACTCCCGATTGGGAAATCACGTGTCCCAAAAACTTTACTTCTAGCATCCAGAAGTCACACTTCGACGGCTTAGCATACAATTTCTTTTCTCGGAGTACGTTCAGAAAAATGCGGAGATGTTGAACATGGTCCTCAATGGTCTTAGAGTACACCAAGATATCATCAATAAAAACTACCACAAACTGATCGAGATAAGTGTGGAATACTCGGTTCATGTAATCCATGAATACCGCTGGAGCATTAGTCAAACCGAAGGGCATTACTACGAACTCGTAATGTCCATACCTCGTACGGAAAGCTGTCTTTGGAATATCTAAGGCTCGTACCTTTATTTGATGATAGCCCGACCTCAGATCAATTTTTGAAAATACCACTGCACCTCGAAGTTGGTCAGGCAAATCGTCTATCCTCGGCAAGGGATATTTATTCTTGATCGTCACTTTATTTAGTTGTCGATAATCTATGCAGAACCTCATGCTACCATCCTTCTTCTTGACTAGCAAAACCGGAGCACCCCAGGGGGAAGCGCTCGGTCGAATGAACCTCTTTGAGATCAATTCTTCAAGTTGAGACTTCAATTCCTTTAACTCTAAAGGGGACATTCTATAAGGAGCAATAGAGATTGATCCTGTACCAGGAATCAATTCTATTGAGAACTCTACCTCTCGGTCAGGAGGTAAGGATGAAACTTCTTCTGGAAAGACATCTAGAAATTCATTTACCACTTGCACAGATGACAAGTCTAAGCCCGTTTCAGTAGATGCAGACAACATAATAAGAATAGCTTCCGCACCTTGGAATAATGACTGGCTTGCTTCGGTGTAAGAGATCATCACTTCAGAATCTGTCTGTGTCAAGCCTACGGATTCGGAGGCGAAGCTAATGGTTCGATCAGCACAGTTGATCATCACATGATTTTCAGCCATCCAATTCATACCCAGAACAATGTCCATACTTCTCATAGGCAAGCAAATAAATTTCACAACAAATTGTCTGTCCCCTATGACAAGTAGGCAATTTTCACACAACGATTGGGTCTGGACACGACCCTTGGCAGCAGTTAAAATAGTTATCGGTTCGGATAGCTCAGATAATGCTAAACCCAACTGATCCACACATGCTTGTGATATAAAACAATGAGTGGCACCAGAATCATATAAAATATTGACTGAGTTATTAAAAAGAGATCCCGTACCCCTCAGAAGATTATCAGTAGGTGTGATGGTTCGAGCATCCAATGTATTGATTCGCCCCTGCTTAGGAGTATTTGGTGCTCCTTGAAAGTTCCTCCTTGATGGGCACTTATCAGCATAGTGGCCCTCTTCATTACAATGATAGCACCGATTAGATTTCTGCCAACAATCACCGAAATGATACTTTCCACAATTACTACACTTGTGGGGCTTGGTTGGGTCATGGGATTGCACCTGCTTCCCTTTATAATTACTTCCCTTGAATTGCCTGGATGGAGTAGAAGATTCAGCAACCTTTTTCTTACCCTTCCAGTAGTCTTTCTTCTCAGCATACATTTTCCTCAGATCCTCCTCAGCAACATATGCTTGTTGCACTAAGGCAGGATAATTAACCAAAGTGTAAGAACTGAGTCCTTGGCTCACATCAGCTCGGAGACCTTCTTTGAACATTTGCATCTTCCACATATCATTTGGGGCATACCTCCCCAACTCATAAAACTGAGACAGTCTTTCAAATTTTGCAGCATATTCCCCAACTGACAATTCACCTTGTTTGAGATTCACAAACTCCGCTTGCTTGCTTAGTTTCTTCACTGAAGGGAAATATTGCTTCAGAAACAATTCCTTGAAGTTGTCCCAAGTGAGGGGAGTTCCTTGGAGTTCCATCATTTGTCTTGCATTACACCACCAGGTGTGGGCATCTTCATCGAGCACATTTGCCGCACATATTACCTTCTTTTCTTCCCCGCATTGCAAGGTTTGAAAAATTTTCTCCATTGAATCAATCCAATAATAAGCAGTCATTGGATCCGGTCCACCCCTGTAAGTCGGGGGCTTCATCTTTTGAAATTGGAAATATGTCCGGTTAGGATCTTCCTGATGAGGTTGAACATTGGGCTGCTGCAGAGCCATTTGGTCATGCTTCATTTGCAACATATCCTGCATCATCTTTTGCTGATTCTCAATGACATTCTGCATCCATTCGAATTGTGGATCAACAGGAGGAGGAACGCCTCTACCTCTTCTGGCCATGATTCTGCGAAATATGCACAAAGTATTAAGTTGATCAAGCTCAATGTCTAATAGCATACTAAGAAAATCACGACTGGAGAAAGCAAAGACCCTAAAAGCTAAGTCCGACTAGGTCGAACCGCTCTGATACCAACTGTAACACCCCGGTAAATTAAACATGTAAAAAATACCCAAGTGCACCAAAGTATAAACATCAGAGAAAATAATTCCTATTCAGACACTGAATACCACTATAAAAATTTTGCTGAAATATAACATAACCGTCTTATACACAAATAAGACTATACGGTACTCAGACCATAACTGTCAGCAACTATGGTAGTCAGAGTCATACAAGAAAGCGGAAAGAAAGATAAACAAACACTAATGCCATAGTGCTGTGATACATGGACAATAGAAGGAAAATAAACTTAAGCATAAAACTAAGTCATCCTCCATCACCCGGGGCCACCTACTCGTGCCTCTGAGGTTTCTTCTGTCCCTGTTTATCTGTAAAACAACAACATTTAAACAGTGAGATACAATCTCAGTGAGTTCTACCGAGACCCCTACTAGCACTCTCGGTTCAGTTTTAAAACATTGATAACTCAACACGGCATCGACTGCGCGAACGCTAACTCCCGATGTACCGCATTATTTTACACATAGCATTTCACCGACTGCCCCAAGACTAAATCCCGGCAAATCTGCTATAACTCAGTACGTCACCGACTTCCCCAAGACTAAATCCCGGCGAACACACTACAAAACAACAGTAACGTACCACCGACTGCCCCAAGACTAAATCCCGGCGGACGTTACTCAATACTCTTTGACACACCGCCGACTGCCGCAAGACTAAATCCCAGCGAACCCCTATCCAATAACAGTTCCGCTATTGGCCTCAGAGCCTAGGGTAGGGGATCATGACTGCCCCACCTAGTATGTCAACATGGGTCGTCAACCAAACTCGATATAATATATATATATATATATATATATATATATATATCTACAGTCGTATGAACTCAGAGTCCATCACCTCAAATAACCAGTTGCATACTTAACCCACGCTTTTATAAAACCAAGTTCAGCTAGGCCTCTGAATAAGCTTTCCAACGCATTTTAGAACACCTCAATCGGGTTCCCGGATCAAAAGATATTGCGAAAACGAAAACAGTGTACAGTTGCTGAAAATCTGCAAAGCGTCGCGACGCGAACTGCTACCGTCGCGACGCGAAAAACGACAGAAACATTTTGCGTGACAAAACTGCACTTGGTCGCGACGCGATGCCCTGCGGGTCGCGACGCGATGGGGGTCTGTCTGGTGCAGATTTTGCGATTTTCGCGAAATCCGCTATTCCGCTCAATTCCGATTTTAGTTCCGATCGAAAACAGATCCTACAACCAATATAATGAATCCAATACAAACCACACAATCAATCAATCCAATCCAAAACGTAATTTAAACGGATTTTTATCCAAAACGCTATTTTTCGAATAACGGTTTTTGACTCAAAATTTCTCGGAACCAATCAACGCACAAATTATACCAAAACGGAATAAACCTAAACGTGAGTAAAACTCACCCTTGAAGCGAGAGTCGTTGCCGAGCCGAAATCACCGACGTGTCAAAATCACCGAATCGAACCCAAACAACACCGAACCGCTCCTAACTTCGTTTCGAATTCCCAAACGCGTACCACCGCTCTTGGCTTCGATCCTAACCATGAATCCATCATTAATTCCAGCTCACAACATGAGATTTCAACAAATCAATTCCAAAAAGCCCTAGAAATTTGTAGGCCATGAGAAGGGGGCAAATTGAGGGGAAACTTACCAAGCTATAGGGTTTTGTAGAGGAGAGGGAGATGATGATTGTGCTGAATTTTGGAGGGATGGGGGTTCACTCTTCTTCTTCTTTTCTCTTCTTCTTTCCTCTTCTTCTTTCTCTTTTCCTTCTCTTCTTTTCTTTCTCTTTTCTCTTCTTTTCTTCCTCTGTTTCTTTTCTCTCTCTCGTGGACTCTTCTTTCTTTTCTTTAAACACACACACACACACACACATATTTAATTAATAAATAAGTGGTAGCGTGGTCCAATTACCGTATTGATCTTAATCCCTTATTTCGATTTCGAAACTTCCTTGACCCGCATTATCCGGTTAACGATCTAATGCCATTTAATAAGTAATTTTAGTACTCAATAAATTTACCAGTCGAGTACTAAATTATTCCTATTGGGTTAACATCCAAATAGTTCGCCTAATTATTTTGAGGATGTTACAGTACTCCCCCCAGATTTAAATTATCAGCAGAAAAAGAAATTCTTCCGTGATCTTAAACAGTATTACTGGGACGAGCCACTGCTTTTTAAAAGGGGAGCAGATGGGGTGTTCAGAAGATGCATTCCGGAAGAAGAGGTAAGTAACATTCTATACCATTATCATTCTTCTTCCTATGGCGGCCATGCCAGTTCTTCAAAAACTGCTACGAAAATTCTACAATCTGGTTTTTATTGGCCGTCCCGTTTTAAAGACACGCATCAATTCATTTATAAATGCGACCAGTGTCAACGCACCGGAAATATTTCAAAAAGAAATGAAATGCCCTTAAATAATATCTTAGAGGTTGAAATTTTCGACGACTGGGGTGTCGATTTCATGGGACCGTTTCCTTCTTCTTTTGGAAACCAATATATTCTGGTAGCCGTTGACTATGTGTCAAAATGGATCGAAGCCATTGCTTCTCCTACAAACGATGCAAAGGTAGTCATAAAACTTTTCAAAAAAATAATTTTTCCAAGATTCGGGGTCCCTCGTGTTGTATTAAGCGACGGAGGATCCCATTTCATCTCAAAACATTTTGAATTGTTACTGCAAAAGTTTGGAGTAAGGCACAAAATTGCAACGCCTTATCACCCTCAAACAAGCGGTCAGGTTGAGGTATCGAACAGAGAAATTAAAAGTATTTTAGAAAAAAACTGTTTCGACCTCAAGAAAAGACTGGTCGGTAAAGCTTGATGATGCTCTCTGGGCTTATCGGACTGCGTACAAGACTCCCATAGGAATGACTCCTTTCAAATTAATTTATGGGAAGTCTTGCCACCTTCCGGTAGAACTAGAGCACAAAGCTTACTGGGCAATTAAACGCCTTAACCTGAACATGGAATTAGCCGGAGAAAAAAGAAAACTCCAACTAAACGAATTGGAAGAACTGCGAATGGATGCTTATGAGAATGCCAAACTTTACAAAGAAAGAACAAAAAATTGGCATGATAAGCGTATCATTCGCAAAGAATTCAATGAGGGTGATCTGGTGTTATTATTTAATTCCAGACTAAAAATTTTCCCAGGAAAACTAAAATCAAGATGGTCCGGTCCTTTTGAACTCCGTAAGGTTTACCCAAACCATAAACTAGAGATGAGAGCAGCGTGTTAAACCCAAACCATAAACTGTGCTTCCGGCTTTTTAATGAAGATTATCAAATGATGTTCAATGATTTCTGTGCATTGCTAGGTTTTGAAAATCAAGGGTTTGTTCACGATTCCATAAATGCTGCTGTTAGGCCACAAGGTTATGACCCTAATACATTCTGGTCACAAATCACCGGAATTAATCATTATGAAGCAAGAAGCGCAAAAGCTAGCTCAATTCATAGTCCGGTTTTCCGGTATACTCTTAGGGTTATGGCATGCACTATCTTTGGCAGGGGTTAAACGGGTGGTGTCAGAACAAGTGAACTATTTTGCTTATGGGCAATGGTACACGGGATGCCGATAAACACCTGCCATTACATCCTAAGTAATCTAGCACGTGTTGCAGCACAACCAAAAGGGGATATTGGTATAGGGGGAACGGTAACCTACATTGCCGAGAAGCTGGGATTGCAAGAAAAGCTGGGGAATCTAGAAATTTTGACAGGGAACCAGTTCATTGATATGGATATTTGCAAAAGCATGTCCTTGGTAAAACCAACAAAAAAGGGAGCGACAACATTCCATCTGCTTATTGCCAAACAAAAGTCAATCATTTTGCCGGACCCAACCAGAACAGATACAAGGAGCCAGGCAAACTGGCTATATCAAGATGAAGCTAGGGAAATGCAACAAGAAGCACCAGAGTCAGTTCAAGAAGAAATGGCTGAGCAACAACCCCATCATAACCAAAGCTTTGACATGCAAGCCTGGTGCCAAAGGATCGAGGGTGAGCAGATAAGGCAAGGTGGAGAGCTGCAAAGGCAAAATGAAGAGCTGCAGCTAATCAGGGAAGACCAGCTGTACCACAGCCAGCAATTGGAGCACGTGACAGATATGCTCCAAACCCTAATGCATCATTTCAACATCAATCAGGGTCCCCCGCCCAGGCGGCTGTGATCCGGTGAGCTATCCTAACCCCTTTTATGTTGTTTTATTTGAAAAATCATTGAGGACAATGCCTAGTCCAAGCATGGGGGGTATTTTATTGCTTTTATATCTTTATTGCTTTGTTGAGTTTGTATCTGCTCCCTCCATCATGAAACTTTGTGAACCCTAAGCATGTTTTAGATAAGCCTTTTCTGGACAAAAAATTTTTCAAATTTTCATTAGCAATCATCTAGGTGGACTGGTTGGGAACAACAAAATTGTATCATGGTTAGATTTCTACTTCTAGGGCTTTTTCACACACACACTATTGAGACTGTTTTCAGTTGTTAATACAATTAGAAGTACTGAAGAGAAACTAGTAAGCTAGTTCTCTTGGTGACATTCACTGGTTGCGCGGTTACTGGAGAAAAACGTCTGAGTTGGGGTATCAAGCAAAGAAAAAAAAACATGCAAAACCAATTCAAAATGCAAAAATTGGTGCATTTTAAATGTCAAAATGAATGGTTAGCATATAACATCAAAAAGAAAAAAAATGCTTGAATGCCCAACATATAAAGACCCTCCTTTGAGACCCGGTCTTAGTAAATGGAGGACCCAAGCTTAAGAATGCTGGGGAACCGGTTCTATGATGCATTGATATCCTCTCTAGAGTATTGATACTTTAAAACTGTCTCCCAATTCCACAAGAAGCCCGGATAGTAGTTCTCAAACCAAAGTGTTAGAATTGCCCCACAGTTCACTTAAGGTTTCGATATGAAAATAAATTCCCTTCAGAATTGGCCTAAAGATTTACACCGTTTTTGCTTGAGGACAAGCAAAGGTTCAAGCATAGGGGAGTTTGATAAGTCTATTTTTAGTCTTTTTAATAGTTATTTTTCTTAAGTTTATTTGGTATTTTAATTATATTTTTGAGCTATTTTACTACAAATGTTTACTTTTTATTTTCAGGTGTTATTTTGAAGCAAAAGAGAAAATATGAGGAAAAATGAAGAAACAAAGAAAATATTTGAGAAGGAACAATTTTTAAGACCGCTTGGCACTCAACAGGGCGCCAAGGACGCCAAGCAGCAAAACTGGCGCAGCACAGGGCACCAAGCAGCAAAAACAGGCGCAGAGCCTGCGCACGACCCTGGCACATAGCCGCACGACCCTGGTGCAAAACTGGCGCAGAGCAGCAAAAATTGACTGGCCAGGGCGCACGACCCTGGCACATAGGCGCACGACCCATGCTTGCCAGCAACGCAGAACAGCTGTTGCCAGCACAAGGCGCACGACCCAGGCACATGGGCGCACGACCCTGGCACCAGACAAGTCAATTTTGGCTGCACCCACTTGCTGATGGCTTTCCTTGCCACTTGATTTGCCACTTTTTTATGACCATTCTGCCCCTCCTCTCTTGCTCCTTTACTTTCTCGCTTTTTACTTTCTCACTCTTTACTTTCTTGCTTTTTACTTTCTCGCTCTTTAATTTCTTGCTCCTTTACTTTCTCGCTTTTTACTTTCTCGCTCTTTACTTTATTGCTCTTTAATTTCTTGCTCTTTTACTTTCTCGCTTTTTACTTTCTCGCTTTTTACTTTCTCGCTTTTTAATTTCTTGCTCCTTTACTTTCTCGCTTTTTACTTTCTCGCTCTTTACTTTCTTGCTCTTTAATTTCTTGCTTTTTACTTTCTCGTTTTTTTACTTTCTCGCTCTTTACTTTCTTGCTTTTTAATTTCTTGCTCTTTACTTTCTCGCTTTTTACTTTCTCGCTCTTTACTTTCTTGCCCTTTAAATTCTTGCTCTTTTACTTTCTCACTTTTTAAATTTCTTGCTCTTTTACTTTCTTGTCATTTACAATTCCGCTATTTATAATTTTGCAACTAAACCGCTTTCTTTTATTTCTCGCTATTTAAATTTATGTTTTCTTCTTCTACTTCTTTCAAATCTTTTTCTACAATGATCATAAGTGAGTAGACTTTCTTAGTCTTGGGGTTTTTGGGAACATCCAAATGATGGGTTCCTACTAATTAATTCCCGAGACTATTCTCCACCTTAATCGCTTTGTATTTCTAAATCTAATTTCATCGCATTTCATTATTATTTTAAAACACCACACGATGTACCGAAAGGGGAAGTGTGGTTGTTGGATCTATGAAATTAGACAATAAAATCAACACATGAAAATAGTTTTGGTTTTATTGAGACACAAAAAGGTCTTTGCTTAATGGGTTCTACTAATAATCAACCATGAAAATAGGCTTTATAATTAGTTTAGAACACGCGTTTGTATTCCGAAAGGAAACTCTTGCTACAGCCGTCGCCTTGTCTTAAGAAATATATCGTTCTTTAAAGTTGGAAAATAGTCGAAAGGATTAATAACGGAAACTTTATCATTTCAATGTTGCTAATACCCCAAGTCTCTTTTTATCATTAAAACATCAGCGAAAACATTCCAACTCCTAAAAACCATTCCTTCTAGCTAATCAACTTTGGAAAATTAAATTGGTAATCACTTAGGCTCTCCCTGTGGATCGATAACTCTTTTATTATGCGATACGACTCGTGCACTTGCGAGCCTATCAAGTTTTTGGCACCGTTGCCGGGGAGGCAGTGATATTAATTAAGTTTTTCGAAATCGGTTAGACTGAAGTTTTATTTTCTTTAGTTTTACTTTTTCTTCTCTTGTCCCTCGAATGCGAAGAACCAGAAGTTTCGGAGAAACTGTTCAACAAATTCTCGAAATCGAATGGTTCTTACATAGAAGGAGAAGAGAAATTCCCGATAACCAAATGGCAGCTAAAGAAAATCGTGCTCTCAAAGAGTACGCAACACCTTCAATAGAGCCATCGGCTGCCATTGTACATCCGAATGTGGAAGCAAATAATTTTGAACTCAAAACATCTCTGCTTTCAATGGTTCAACAAAACCAATTTTCTGGTTCTCCCACGGAGGACCCAAATCTTCATATTTCAGTTTTTCTAGAATACTGTGGAACTCTCAAATTAAACGGGGTACCTCCAGATGCCATAAGACTAAAACTCTTCCCTTTTCCATTAAGGGATAGAGCAAGAGCATGGCTACATTCTTTGCCTTCGGAATCCATTACCAGCTGGGGCCAATTAAAACAAACTTTTCTTGCTAAGTTCTTTCCCCCGAGTAAAACAGCTCAAATGAGAAATCAAATTACTCGATTTTCTCAAAAAGACGGGGAATCTCTTTATGATGCTTGGGAACGTTTCAAATAAATGTTAAGGCTATGCCCCCATCATGGACTACAGAAATGGCTCGTTGTTCACACTTTTTATAATGGATTACAATATGCAACAAGAATGACTGTTGATGCAGCTGCAGGTGTAGCTTTAATGAACAAAAATTTTACTGAAGCTTATGCACTCGTTGAAGATATGTCTCAAAACCATTGTCAATGGACAAGTGAGCGAGCCATAACGAATAAACCAGCCTCATCAAAAGAGCCAGGTAAGTACGAAATATCTGCTGTTGATCATCTTACCTCAAAAGTGGACGCACTTTTTCAAAAATTTGAAAAATTAAATGTAAGTGCCGTCTCACAAACTTCTTCTCCTATTACTCCACCATGTGAATTATGTGGGGTTGTTGGCCATATTGGAGCTGAATGCCAGCTTGAGGCATTTAGTGCTGGAAACGAGCATGTTAACTATGCTCAAAAGGAAGATCCGTTTTCAAATACTTATAATCCTGGGTGGAGGAATCATCCAAATTTTTCTTAAAAAAATCCTCCACCCAATCCAGCACCTAGACCACCTCCTGTCTTTCAAAATCAAAGGGTTTTTAACAACCCACAAAACAACCCGCAAAAGTCGAACTTGGAATTTTTGATGGAAAAATTTGTGTCATCTCAAACAAAACAAAATGAAGAATTCAAATATCAAACTGGTTATTTGAATGACACACTTATCAAATTAGTATCAAAAGTCGACTCTATTGCCACTCATAATAAAATGCTTGAAAATCAAATAACTCAAGTGGCAACACAGGTGGCTTCATCCTCTAAGTCTTCAGAGGTATTTCCTGGGCAACCAGAACAAAATCCAAAAGGCCAAATAAATGCTGTCACCCTTAGAAGCGGAAAACAATTAGAGGAACCAAGAGCAAACCAAGAAAAAATTGTGAGTGAAAAACATAATTTACCAGGTGAGCAAGAAGAGAAAGAACCAGAAAAAGAAAGAGAAGAACCACACATCCCCCCACCACCATACAAACCACCCATTCCTTTTCCCCAAAGATTTGCAAAAAACAAACTTGACGAGCAATTCAAAAGGTTTGTCGACTTTCTTAAAAAGCTTTACATCAACGTTCCTTTCACTGATGCATTGTCTCAAATGCCGTCTTATTCTAAATTTTTGAAAGAAATTTTATCCAAGAAAAGAAAAATAGACGACTATGAGACGATTGCATTAACAGAGGAATGTAGTGCAATTATCCAGAACAAGCTGCCACAAAAACTCAAAGATCCAGGTAGTTTTTCCATACCTTGTGTGATTGGAAGTGAAACTATAAACAGAGCGATGTGCGATCTAGGAGCCAGTGTAAGTTTGATGCCTCTCTCTCTTTGCAATAGACTAGGGATTGGTGAACTTAAACCCACAAAAATGACAATACAGTTGGCAGATCGTTCCGTTAAATACCCCACTGGAATCTTAGAGGATATCCCTATCAAGGTAGGGCAAACTTTTATATCGGTGGACTTTGTTGTAATGGAAATTGAAGAAGACTCCCAAATTCCTATTATTCTAGGGAGGCCTTTTTTAGCTACTGCAGGGGCAATAATTGACGTTAAAAACGGTAAGTTGGTTTTTAATGTGGGGGATGAAAAGGTTGAGTTTGAAGTTTCAAACTTCATAAAGAGTCCATCTGTAAAAGACTCGTGCTGCAGGATTGATATCGTAGACTATTGCGTGCGAGACTGCTCTTTAGCATCATCTTCACAAGATAGTCTGGAAGATTGCCTTTTAGGCAACACAAATACAAATGCGGCAGGGGAAACCCAATTCTACATAAAAATTTTGGATGAAAATCCACCATTACAAGAATTGGGTACTGAAACTTTTGATGAGGAAAAACCTCGACCTCTCACAAAAGAAGCACCAAAAATAGAATTAAAACCCTTACCAGCATCTCTCAGATATGAGTTTCTCGGCCCTAATTCTACTTTTCCAGTAATTGTAAATGCAAATTTGAAACAAAATGAGACTGAAAAATTGCTTAATGTTCTCAAAAAGTATCCCAAAGCCATAGGGTATACTATTGAGGACATTAAAGGAATAAATCCGTCAATCTGCATACACAGAATACTACTGGAAGAGGACTATAAACCTTCTATCGAGCATCAAAGAAGATTAAACCCAAACATGAAAGAGGTTGTTAAAAAGGAAGTTTTAAAACTCCTTGATGCTGGGATAATATATCCTATTTCCGATAGTAAGTGGGTTAGTCCTGTTCAAGTAGTACCTAAGAAAAGAGGTTTAACAGTTATTAAAAATGAGAATGATGAATGCATTTCCACAAGGACAATTACGGGATGGAGAATGTGTATCGATTACAGAAAGCTTAACAAAGCTACCCGGAAAGATCACTTCCCTCTCCCGTTCATTGATCAAATGCTAGAAAGGTTAGCATAGCACTCACATTTCTGCTATTTGGATGGTTATTCGGGATTTTTCCAAATTCCCATCCACCCAAGCGACCAAGAAAAAACAACTTTCACATGTCCCTTTGGCACTTATGCCTATAGAAGGATGCCCTTTGGCCTATGTAATGCTCCTGCTATCTTTCAAAGGTGTATGATGTCCATATTCTCAGACTTTGTTGAAAACATAATGGAAGTGTTTATGGATGATTTTTCCGTCCATGGCTCAAATTTTGAAAACTGTTTAGCCAATCTGGAAAAAGTCTTAGAGAGGTGTGAGAAGGTAAACCTGGTTCTAAACTGGGAAAAGTGTCATTTCATGGTTAATGAAGGAATTGTCCTAGGGCACTTAATTTCTCATAGAGGTATTGAGGTAGATCGTGCAAAAATTGAGGTGATTGAAAAAATGCTACCTCCCACCTCAGTAAAAGAGGTGAGAAGCGTTTTAGGCCATGCGGGTTTCTACCGCCGGTTCATAAAAGACTTCTAAAAAATTTCAAAACCTATGACAAGTCTGCTCCTTAAGGATGCAGCATTTATTTTTAACGATCTTTGTCTTGAAGCTTTTAACAGGTTGAAAAAGGCTTTAGTTACTGCCCCGATCATACAGCCACCTGACTGGAATCTCCCGTTCGAGATAATGTGCGATGCAAGCGACTATGCAGTTGGGGCAGTCCTGGGACAAAGAAAAGAAAAAAAATTGCATGCCATATACTATGCAAGCAGGACCTTAGACGAGGCACAAATGAATTATGCCACAACTGAAAAAGAATTATTGGCGGTAGTTTTTGCCGTTGATAAGATTCGATCATATTTGGTAGGTTCAAAAATCATCATTTTTACTGATCACTCGGCCATAAAATATTTGTTAAACAAAAAAGATGCCAAGCCGAGATTGATCCGATGGGTTTTACTCCTACAAGAATTTGATCTTGAAATAAGGGATAAAAAAGGCGTTGAAAATGTTGTGGCTGATCATTTGTCCCGTCTACAAGGAACAAAAGAAGAAGAGTTGCCACTTAATGATACATTTTTGGATGATCAACTCTTCTCATTGGTCAAAACTGAAGCACCATGGTATGCAGATTTTGTAAACTACCTTGCAGCAGGAGTACTCCCCCCAGATTTAAATTATCAGCAGAAAAAGAAATTCTTCCGTGATCTTAAACAGTATTACTGGGACGAGCCACAGCTTTTTAAAAGGAGAGCAGATGGGGTGTTCAGAAGATGCATTCCGGAAGAAGAGGTAAGTAACATTCTATACCATTGTCATTCTTCTTCCTATGGCGGCCATGCCAGTTCTTCAAAAACTGCTACGAAAATTCTACAATCTGGTTTTTATTGGCCGTCCCTTTTTAAAGACACGCATCAATTCATTTATAAATGCGACCAGTGTCAACGCACCGGAAATATTTCAAAAAGAAATGAAATGCCCTTAAATAATATCTTAGAGGTTGAAATTTTCGACGTCTGGGGTGTCGATTTCATGGGACCGTTTCCTTCTTCTTTTGGAAACCAATATATTCTGGTAGCCGTTGACTATGTGTCAAAATGGATCGAAGCCATTGCTTCTCCTACAAACGATGCAAAGGTAGTCATAAAACTTTTCAAAAAAATAATTTTTCCAAGATTCGGGGTCCCTCGTGTTGTCATAAGCGACGGAGGATCCCATTTCATCTCAAAACATTTTGAAATGTTACTGCAAAAGTTTGGAGTAAGGCACAAAATTGCAACGCCATATCACCCTCAAACAAGCGGTCAGGTTGAGGTATCGAACAGAGAAATTAAAAGTATTTTAGAAAAAAACTGTTTCGACCTCAAGAAAAGACTGGTCGGTAAAGCTTGATGATGCTCTCTGGGCTTATCAGACTGCGTACAAGACTCCCATAGGAATGACTCCTTTCAAATTAATTTATGGGAAGTCTTGCCACCTTCCGGTAGAACTAGAGCACAAAGCTTACTGGGCAATTAAACGCCTTAACCTGAACATGGAATTAGCCGGAGAAAAAAGAAAACTCCAACTAAACGAATTGGAAGAACTGCGAATGGATGCTTATGAGAATGCCAAACTTTACAAAGAAAAAACAAAAAATTGGCATGATAAGCGTATCATTCGCAGAGAATTCAATGAGGGTGATCTGGTGTTATTATTTAATTCCAGACTACAAATTTTCCCAGGAAAACTAAAATCAAGATGGTCCGGTCCTTTTGAAATCCGTAAGGTTTACCCAAACCATAAACTAGAGATGAGAGCAGCGTGTTAAACCCAAACCATAAACTGTGCTTCCGGCTTTTTAATGAAGATTATCAAATGATGTTCAATGATTTCTGTGCATTGCTGGGTTTTGAAAATCAAGGGTTTGTTCACGATTCCATAAATGCTGCTGTTAGGCCACAAGGTTATGACCCTAATACATTCTGGTCACAAATCACCGGAATTAATCATTATGAAGCAAGAAGCGCAAAAGCTAGCTCAATTCATAGTCCGGTTTTCCGGTATACTCTTAGGGTTATGGCATGCACTATCTTTGGCAGGGGTGAAACGGGTGGTGTCAGAACAAGTGAACTGTTTTGCTTATGGGCAATGGTACACGGGATGCCGATAAACACCTGCCATTACATCCTAAGTAATCTGGCACGTGTTGCAGCACAACCAAAAGGGGATATTGTTATAGGGGGAATGGTAACCTACATTGCCGAGAAGCTGGGATTGCAAGAAAAGCTGGGGAATCTAGAAATTTTGACAGGGAACCAGTTCATTGATATGGATATTTGCAAAAGCATGTCCTTGGTAAAACCAACAAAAAAGGGAGCAACAACATTCCATCTGCTTATTGCCAAACAAAAGTCAATCATTTTGCCGGACCCAACCAGAACAGATACAAGGAGCCAGGCAAATTGGCTATATCAAGATAAAGCTAGGGAAATGCAACAAGAAGCACCAGAGTCAGTTCAAGAAGAAATGGCTGAGCAGCAACCCCATTATAGCCAAAGCTTTGACATGCAAGCCTGGTGCCAAAGGATCGAGGGTGAGCAGATAAGGCAAGGTGGAGAGCTGCAAAGGCAAAATGAGGAGCTGCAGCTAATCAGGGAAGACCAGCTGTACCACAGCCAGCAATTGGAGCACATGACAGATATGCTCCAAACCCTAATGCATCATTTCAACATCAATCAGGGTCCCCCGCCCGGGCAGCTGTGATCCGGTGAGCTATCCTAACCCCTTTTATGTTGTTTTATTTGAAAAATAATTGAGGACAATGCCTAGTCCAAGCATGGGGGGTATTTTATTGCTTTTATATCTTTATTGCTTTGTTGAGTTTGTATCTGCTCCCTCCATCATGAAACTTTGTGAACCCTAAGCATGTTTTAGATAAGCCTTTTATGGACAAAAAATTTTCAGATTTTCATTAGCAATCATCTAGGTGGACTGGTTGGGAACAACAAAATTGTATCATGGTTCGATTTCTACTTCTAGGGCTTTTTCACACACACACACTATTGAGACTGTTTTCAGTTGTTAATACAATTAGAAGGACTGAAGAGAAACTAGTAACCTAGTTCTCTTGGTGACATTCACTGGATGCGCGGTTACTGGAGAAAAACGTCTGAGTTGGGGTATCAAGCAAAGAAAAAAAAATATGCAAAACCAATTCAAAATGCAAAAATTGGTGCATTTTAAATGTCAAATTGAATGGTTAGCATATAACATCAAAAAGAAAAAAAAATGCTTGAATGCCCAACATATAAAGACCCTCCTTTGAGACCCGGTCTTAGTAAAAGGAGGACCCAAGCTTAAGAATGCTGGGGAACCGGTTCTATGATGCATTGATATCCTCTCTAGAGTATTGATACTTTAAAACTGTCTCCCAATTCCACAAGAAGCCCGGATAGTAGTTCTCAAACCAAAGTGTTAGAATTGCCCCACAGTTCACTTAAGGTTTCGATATGAAAATAAATTCCCTTCAGAATTGGCCTAAAGATTTACACCGTTTTTGCTTGAGGACAAGCAAAGGTTCAAGCATAGGGGAGTTTGATAAGTCTATTTTTAGTCTTTTTAATAGTTATTTTTATTAAGTTTATTTGGTATTTTAATTATATTTTTGAGCTATTTTACTACAAATGTTTACTTTTTATTTTCAGGTGTTATTTTGAAGCAAAAGAGAAAATATGAGGAAAAATGAAGAAACAAAGAAAATATTTGAGGAGGAACAATTTTTAAGACCGCTTGGCACTCAACAGGGCGCCAAGGGCGCCAAGCAGCAAAACTGGCGCAGCACAGGGCGCCAAGCAGCAAAAATTGGCGCAGAGCCTGCGCACGACCCTGGCACATAGGCGCACGACCCTGGTGCAAAACTGGCGCAGAGCAGCAAAAATTGACTGGCCAGGGCGCACGACCCTGGCACATAGGCGCACGACCCATGCTTGCCAGCAACGCAGAACGTCTGTTGCCAGCACAAGGCGCACGACCCTGGCTCCATAGGTGCACGACCCTGGTGCAAAACAGGTGCAGAGCAGCCAAAATTGACGGGCCAGGGCGCACGACCCAGGAACATGGGCGCACGACCCTGGCACCAGACAAGTCAATTTTGGCTGCACCCACTTGCGGATGGCTTTCCTTGCCACTTGATTGGCCACTTTTTTATGACCATTTTGCCCCTCCTCTCAAGTGCCTTAGACCTCATATTTTCCTATAAATAGAGGCTTGATCCTCACTTGTAACTCACTTGAATTTTGTGAGAAAAATCCATGACAAGGTTTCCTCTAAGATTCATGATTTCACTTTACTTTCTCGCTTTTTACTTTCTCGCTTTTTACTTTCTCGCTTTTTAATTTCTTGCTCCTTTACTTTTTCGCTTTTTAATTTCTTGCTCCTTTACTTTCTCGCTTTTTTTCTTGCTCCTTTACTTTCTCGCTTTTTACTTTCTCGCTCTTTACTTTCTTGCTTTTTACTTTCTCGCTCTTTAATTTCTTGCTCCTTTACTTTCTCGCTTTTTACTTTCTCGCTCTTTACTTTCTTGCTCTTTAATTTCTTGCTCTTTTACTTTCTCGCTTTTTACTTTCTCGCTTTTTACTTTCTCGCTTTTTAATTTCTTGCTCCTTTACTTTCTCGCTTTTTACTTTCTCGCTCTTTACTTTCTTGCTCTTTAATTTCTTGCTTTTTACTTTCTCGTTTTTTTACTTTCTCGCTCTTTACTTTCTTGCTTTTTAATTTCTTGCTCTTTACTTTCTTGCTTTTTAATTTCTTGCTCTTTACTTTCTCGCTTTTTACTTTCTCGCTCTTTACTTTCTTGCCCTTTAAATTCTTGCTCTTTTACTTTCTCGCTTTTTAAATTTCTTGCTCTTTTACTTTCTTGTCATTTACAATTCCGCTATTTATAATTTTGCAACTAAACCGCTTTCTTTTATTTCTCGCTATTTAAATTTATGTTTTCTTCTTCTACTTCTTTCAAATCTTTTTCTACAATGATCATAAGTGAGTAGACTTTCTTAGTCTTGGGGTTTTTGGGAACATCCAAATGATGGGTTCCTACTAATTAATTCCCGAGACTATTCTCCACCTTAATCGCTTTGTATTTCTAAATCTAATTTCATCGCATTTCATTATTATTTTAAAACACCACACGATGTACCGAAAGGGGAAGTGTGGTTGTTGGATCTATGAAATTAGACAATAAAATCAACACATGAAAATAGTTTTGGTTTTATTGAGACACAAAAAGGTCTTTGCTTAATGGGTTCTACTAATAATCAACCATGAAAATAGGCTTGATAATTAGTTTAGAACACGCGTTTGTATTCCGAAAGGAAACTCTTGCTACAGCCGTCGCCTTGTCTTAAGAAATATATCGTTCTTTAAAGTTGGAAAATAGTCGAAAGGATTAATAACGGAAACTTTATCATTTCAATGTTGCTAATACCCCAACATCCGAATGTGGAAGCAAATAATTTTGAACTCAAAACATCTCTGCTTTCAATGGTTCAACAAAACCAATTTTCTGGTTCTCCCACGGAGGATCCAAATCTTCATATTTCAATTTTTCTAGAATACTGTGGAACTCTCAAATTAAACGGGGTACCTCCAGATGCCATAAGACTAAAACTCTTCCCTTTTTCATTAAGGGATAGAGCAAGAGCATGGCTACATTCTTTGCCTTCGGAATCCATTACCAGCTGGGGCCAATTAAAACAAACTTTTCATGCTACTGTTGTATTAAGGACACTTGGTTCATGTATTTTGGGAGGTCTCATTTAGTAAGGTTACATCCTTAAGGGTTGCACCACCTCCATTCTAAAGTCTCTACTCTCTACAAGTCCAATTACCGTGGTCACTACTGCATAGTTTTTTTTATAAGCTCACTACTGCATAGTTGAGCTCTGCTCCAGACACATGAATTCATTCTTGGCTTTGTGAAATAATACAAAATATTTTTTCAAAAAAGAAATTGATTTGTCAAAATTGCTAAAGAACAAATCTTACAACTAAGAGAAAATATTCCATAAAATAACATCAAAACTGTTCCGGACTGGGCCAAGAGGCCCATTCCGCATAAAAAAACGACCCAATCCAAAACTGGATCCGGCCCAACAAGGAAATAATCGCTCGGATCCAAGATCAACGGCCCAGATCACGGCGCCCTGATCCAACGGCTCGGGATCGGGCAAGCCCGCAGGATCCCCAACTCCGCGTCTATAAATACGGCACCAACCTCCATGATCAGGTACGTTTTGCTCATTCGTACCTCTCACTGACTTCTGATCGCTGACTTTGGCATCGGAGTGTCTGCAGGTATCAACCCCGTCGAGTCCAACCGCGGGGGAAGACGACGCTGAAGAGCATAACCTCGGAAGACACCGACTTCTGGAGCATCGAGCCGACCTCAACCTAGGAAATGATTGATCAATGGTTGTACGCGGGTCAAAATAACTAAGAGATATAAAATATAGTAATAAGGTAAGTAACATTGGTCGTCTCACAAGGACCTCTAAACTAAAGACTACCAGAATCAAGAACGAAACTAATAATAAAAAAAGGGGGAGATTTTGTAGAAAACAAGTTATGTTTACGGGGAAAAGCAATTTAGAGAGACAATCAATCCATTGGTTTCAGGTGTGTATCTTGGATTTATCATCGGTTCTTAAATAAAGATTCGTGCAAGGCTTGGTAATTCTTGATTGATAGTAAACTAATCAAGCAAGCGTCAATTAGATTATAGGAATTCGCACCGTTTTAAAGCAAGCATCAAAACAGCGTGTTCGGCCAATCGTGAAAGTGAGCAAGCGCCACAAAACACAATTAACGTCATAACAGAATTCTATCAATCCTATAAACAAGCGGCACAGACTCTATCAATTCCTATCCAAACTAGATTAAATAAGCGATAAAATAGTTTGAATAATGAAAGTTGCAAAACAGAATCATGATTAAGTAATTAAGCAAAACCGAATCATAAAACGAATCACATAAGCAAATCAGAGTTTGAGTAATTAAGCAAAACACAAACCGAATTTGCAGCAAGAATTACGAAGATGAAATTGATAGAGAAAAAATTAAAACCATAAAAACAAAAAAAAATATTAAGCACCGAACCTCAAATCCTTACATCAACTCCCTTCACCAATAGATTGATCTAGGTCCTTAAGCTTCCATGAAGGTTAGAGCACCAAATCCTCAAAATTGTCTATTAATTAGTAAGAGAGCAAAGGCCGGCTTTGAAAAGTGTATTTAGTCTTAGAGAAAACAAAAAACCTAAATCTTTTTAAATGGGTTCTACGATAAAAGCCTGTTAACAAACTAATATTCGGCCCAAAACCCGTTTTACATTAAATGGCTTCGCTATTTCGCATTTCTGACCTTTAATACTTCAGAATTGGGTTTCGAGCTCAACAGAAGAATTGTAGTTCTGTTCCTTAGATTTCCAACACATGCTTGCACACCTCAATCGGTTAACCACAGCCAAAACTATTGACTATAGAGTAGACAGGGGTCCATTTGCAATAAAAACTAAAATTAATCAAGAAATTTCTATATTGCTTAAATAAGACCCAAAGTCTAGAAACGCGCTAAGACTTAAATATTAGGCACAGAACCCAACCAAAAATACCAAGTGCAAAGCTATAAAGAGTGCATTAAAATGCACTGATCAAATTCCCCCACACTTAAGCTTTTGCACTCCGGGCAAAACACACAAAACAAGACACAAAAATAGCACATGAATTTCCAATAAACCCAAAGAATGAAAAGTCATAAGAGAGATTTTTTTCTAGGCTTCAAGGAGAATCACAATCAGAAATAGAACTTAATTATCATCAAGGCAAACAAGAGAATAGAGCACCAAAAAGTGAATCATAAGTGATGAGTCCTTACAAGATATGTATAAGTAATGCTCTCAATCACTCAAGTGTCTAGGCTTGTGTTTACTCCCATATATATAATAAGCACATCAATAAAAGTTAGCACTACCATATGCTTGACAAGCTTCTAACATCCACGCTTAAGAACACGTGCACATAAGATCAAAAGGTCTTTATAAGAGTTGTCATGGAGCCAAGGTCAAGGTGGGATAATCCTAAGGGGGAACTAGGCTAAAAAAAATCAAAGAGGGCAAAGAAGCAATGAAAATCAATTGTAAAGTGAGCATGATCCAACTTCAACAAGGTATGATGAGTTTCTCTATTTTGATATACTTCTCAACGTAACTCTCTCTACATCCCAAGAAGGTAGCTCAGTTGGCGAGCTAAGGGATACTGAAGGAGTGCACCAAATAAGTGCAAGAAGGAGGTCCCGGGTTCAAACCCGGGAAACTAACATTTCCCCCACCCCACTAACATTGCCTATCAAAAAAAAACATAACTCTCTCTACACACTTTCATTCTTCTTGAAACAAAAATTAAAAGAAATGCACACTTTTTTTATTTTTCTTTTCTTTTGACTTGTTTTTTCTTTTTGGGGACTATTTTTATTCTGGAGTGGACCAAGGGGTCCCATTAGCAAAATCAGGAGGTGCGCTTAGCAAGTAATATGGATCAGCCCAACCGATTCAGCCCATATCCACCTCATGCGAGCCCAACATGCATGGACGGTCAAGATCGACTCTACCCATCCAACGATCCACGAGAGGGCACGATTTCCTATAAATACAGGCAAACTTTTCCCTAAGAAAGGTTCAATCTCTAATCCTTAGTACCTTCACTCATATATTCGATATACTAACTTGAGCGTCGGAGTGGCTTGCAGGTACCCCCCCCCCCCCCCGGGCGCTCACTGACCTCCTGTCAAGGCAGCAAGAGACCTACCAACAGCAGCCGACCAAAATACTGCTATGTACAGAACATTGGCGACCACAGTGGGAGATATCTATCTTTCACATCATCACTACTCAAACTTTTCTCTTGCTGCGCCATGGCTCCCAGAGGCAGACCACGGGTTCAAAACATTTCCCTACCTGCACCCCGACTAGAGGATACCCCTGAGGGCAATGTCGACAGCCCTCCTAAAGAGAGCAACGTCGCCAGCCTGCCTAACAATGGCACCAGTCAGTCTGCCCAGCCTTCGAATGTGAGTCAGCTTTTGGATCTCCTGGCCAATCGCACTCAAGCTATGTTGCACCAGGAAGACCAGTAGAGTGCTAAGGACATGCTCAACCCGGCACCCATGAGGGCGCCTGGCAGAGCGCCATGGCAACATCAGGCAGCGCCCATGAGGGCACCTGGTAGGGGGCCTTGGCAACATCAGACAGCGCCCATGAGGGTGCCTGGCACCCATGAGGGCGCCTGGCAAGGCGCCATGGCAACATCAGGTAGCGCCCATGAGGGTGCCTGGCAGGGGAACCCTTCCTCCAACAACGGTGACTTCGAGGCACCACCGGGGATCGCCATCGAGGAGATCCCCCGACCGACGCAGGCATCAAAAGTACATGGACTATGAAGAAGACAACATGGCCTACCAAGAGGAGGCCAAGGTTGGCAGCATGAAGGATGATCTGACTTGTTATGAGCACAGTACCAACAAATGCAGCACCCCCAGGGATGACATTGAAGAAGGGAAGGTCTCCCAATACGTTAATGAAGAAGAGGATGAAACTCGCGACTCCGAATAAGGAGCTGAGCATCAGGACTCGGGCCTAAGGCTAAGCCTAGTTATGAATTTTGTTGTTTGAGCACAAAAGCAGAATATCAAGAAAGGAAAAAGGGTCCAACTCCATAGTTAGGAGTGGAGCGAGGCAAGCTTGAGACCCAACATCCCAGGCAGGAAGGGACCGCCTGGATCGCGGAGGCAACCTCAACATTAGCTCAAAGCCAAGTTCATCTCTCCAAGTAGGGGAGTCAAGGGTGTGATGGCGCGCTCATCTTCCTAAAGCAAAGCAGCCAAGTTCACGGCACCCACCCGACAGGGATCCAAGGTATGAGACCACGATGTCTTGGGTAGCATGCGCTAAGAAAGGCGCGGAAGTCAAGCAAATGACGAGACCATGAGGTCACAGACACCAGAGATACCCACCTACGAGGGTGATCTCTAGTCTGCAGTCCATAACTTCATCCATGCTTATCCGATGGAGGCGTGTGAACATGCGTTGGAAAGCTAAGAAGAAGAGCTACAACTCTCATGTTAAGCTCAAAATCCAATTCGGACGTCTCCGCACCCAGGAAAGGCGCTCAGGAGGAGGGCGCCAATATCGAGACGCAGCATCTTGGCACAAGGCGCCCAGGAAAGCGCCAAAATCAGGATACATGGCATAAGGCGCCCAGGAGGGTACCAGCATCAGAAAGCGGCGTCATGGCGCAGGGCGCCCAGGAGGGCGCCAACATCAGGATGTTGCACTTTGGCTCAAGGCGCCCAGGAGGAGGGCGCCAACTTCAGGATGTTGCACCTTGTCACCCGGCACGCAGGAATGGGTTCCAGTCTGTAGTCCGTAACTTCGTCCATACTTATCCGATGGAGGCGTGTGAGCATGTGTTGGAAAGCTAAGAAGATTAGCTACAATTCATACGTCCCCGCACCCAGGAAGGGAAACAAGCTGACGGCACTCAAAAGCTCGAGAGAAAATCAAATGGTGCACGAGCACGTGAGCAAAAAACATAGTGCACGAGCACGTGAGCAAAGAGGAAAAGAAAATGTGGTGTTGCTCACCCATACTCACCATCAATCACCTCGATCAAGGCAAGTCAGCGAAAAATACCAATAGACGAGCAGGATAATATCGACTTGGGGGGAAACAGTGGAACCAGGTCAATATCCACCAGAGGCACCATCGGGGATCGCCATCGAGGAGATCCCCCGACCAACGCAGGTCGATATCGAACTATTCCACGAGGCGTGAAGCGAATTTAAACGCGTCGCAACCTCTGATGGGCGAGTTAAATTCAGATTGATTCTGATAAACTGCCACCAGAGCCACCACGAGGTGTTAACTTTGCCACGAGGCGCGAAGCGACTTTAAACGTGTCGCAACCTTTGACGGGAGTTAAATTCAGACCGAGTTCTGATAAACTGCCCCCGGAGTCCCATGAGGTGAGAAGCGACTTTAATCGTGTCGCAACCTCTGATGGGCGAGTTAAATTCAGACCGAGTTCTGATAAACTTCCCCCAGAGTCCCACGAGGTGAGAAGCGACTTTAATCGTGTCGCAACCTTTGATGGGCGAGTTAAATTCAGACCGAGTTCTGATAAACTTCCCCCAGAGTCCCGCGAGGTGAGAAGCGACTTTAATCGTGTCACAACCTCTGATGGGGGAGTTAAATTCAGACCGAGCTCTGATAAACTGCCCCTAGAGTGAACTTTGCCACTGGGCACGAAGCGATATATCGCAACCTCTGATGGGTAAGTTAGGTTCAGACTCCTCTGACAAACTGCCTCCAGAATAAGAAAACAGCCAGTGCCCATGAGGGCGCCAAGTGAAAGCAGCCAGCGCCCATGAGGGCGCTTGACAGGGCGCCAAGTGAACAGCCAGCGCCATGAGGGCGCCTGGCAGGGCGCCAAGTAGAAGCAGCCAGCGGTAAAGAGGGCGCCTTACAGGGCGCCAAGTGAAGGCAGCCAGCGCCCATGAGGGCGCCTGGCAGGGCGCCAACTGAACAGCCAGCGCCCAAGAGGGCGCCTGGCAGGGCGCCAAGTGAATGCAGCCAGCGCCCATGAGGGCGCCAAGTGAAAAACAAGCACCCATGAGGGCGCCTGGCAGGGCGCCAAGTGAAAGCAGCCAGCGCCCATGAGGGCGCCTGGCAGGGCGCCAAGTGAAAAGCAGCCAGCGCCCATGAGGGCGCTTGGCAGGGCGCCAAGTGAATAGCAGCCAGCGCCCATGAGGGCGCCTGGCAGGGCACCAATGAAAAAGCAGGCAGTGCCCATGAGGGCGCCTGACAGAAGGTGGCCTGGAAGCAAATCCTTCGCAAGGGGGCAGACAGCACTGTGCAACAAGGCGCATAAGGCACCCGTGAGGGCACCAAACCCTGTCTCGCAAAATTAAAGGATGCATGAGCATCTAAGTGCATGAGCACTTGAGAAAATAGAAGAGTGCATGAGCACGTAAGAAAATTAAAGGATGCATGAGCATCTGAGTGCATGAGCACACCCGTGAAGGCACCAAACCCTGTCTCGCAAAATTAAAGGATGCATGAGCATCTGAGTGCATTAGCACGTGAGAAAAAAAAAGAGTGCATGAGCACGTAAGAAAATTAAAGGATGCATAAGCATCTGAGTGCATGAGCACGTGAGAAAATAAAAGTGCATGAGCACGTAAGATAACTAAATGAGGCATGAGCATGTGAGTGCATGAGCATGGAAGGAAATAAAATAGTGCACGAGCACGTGAACAAAAAAGCAGAGTGCCAAGCACACGTCCACACAAGCCAGCGCCCATGAGGGCGCCTGGCAAGGAAGCATCCAGCGCCCATGAGGGCGCCTGGCAGGGCGCCAAGCACCAAGGCAACGCCCACGAGGGCGCCTGGCAAGGCGCCAATGCTGGAGGAGGCAGCGCCCATGTGGGCGCCTGGCAAGGCGCCAATGCTGGAGCAGGCAGCGCCCATGAGGGCGCCTGGCAGGGCGCCAATGAAGAGCAGCAGCGCCCATGAGGGCCCCTGACAGGGCGCCAAGCACCAAGACAGCGCCCATGAAGGCGCCTGGCTGGGCGCCTGGCCGGGCGCCAGTGAAGAGCAACAACGCCCATGGAGCGCCTGGCAGGGAGCCAAGCACCAAGGCAGCGACCATGAGGGCGCCTGGCAGGGCAACAATGCAAATCCTTCGCAAGGGGGCATCCAGCACTGCGCAACAAGGCATCCAAGGCACCCATGAGGACACCTAACCTTGTCTCGCAAAATCTGCTCCACGAGGAGACACCCGATGTATGGTGCCCTAGAGGGCCCCAAAACATGTTCTGCAGGATGGCACCAAGCGCATCCAGGCCGGCACCCAGGCGCCCTACAGGGCCCCAAAACTTGGTTCGCAGGATGGCACCAAGCGCATCCAGGCCGGTACCCAGGCGCCCTAGAGGGTCCAAAACATGTTTCGCAGGATGGCACCAAGCACATCTAGGCTGGCACCAAGGCGCCCTAGAGGGCGCCAAAACATGTTCTGCAGGATGGCACCAAGCACATCCAGGCTGGCACCAAGGCGCCCTAGAGGGCCCCAAGACATCTTTCTGCAGGATGGCACTAAGCACATCCAGGAAGGCACCAAGGCGCCCTAGGGGGCGCCAAAACATGTTTCGCAGGAGGGCGCCAACATCAGGAGTCCTAGCACAAGGCGCCCATGAGGGCGCCAGATCCTGCTCCAAACGCAACAAGGCGCCCATGGCGCCCATGAGGGCACCAGATCTTGCTCCAAACACAACAAAGCGCCCATGGCGCCCATGAGGGCGCCAGATCCTGCTCAAAGAGGCGGCAGCCAGATCAACGCAACAAGGAGCCGATGGCGCCCATGAGGGCGCCAGATCCTGCTCCAGACGCAACAAGGCGCCCATGGCGCCCATGAGGGCGCCAGATCCTACTCCAAGAGGCGGCAGCCAGATCAACGCAACAAGGCACCCATGGCGCCCATGAGGGCGCCAGATCCTACTCCAAGAGGCGGCAGCCAAGACAACATGACAAGGCCCCCATGGCGCCCATGAGGGCGCCGAATCCTGCTCCACGAGGAGACACCCAGCACACGCACGCAGAGAACAACACCAAGGGAACCCAGGAGGGTGCCAACTCTTAGGAACAAACAAGCGTCCAGCAAGGCGCCCAGGAAGGCGTCAACAGCAGAACTTAGCACTTTGGCCCAAGGCGCCCAGGGGGGCGCCAACACCAGGAGATGAGTCACGGTCACGACAAAGAGATATTGCACAATTTAACGAGCCAAAAGAAAGGGTGAATAAAGATAAAATCATGTATGGCATAGAAGTCATCATCGAAACAGCAAAATCCTATAAGGCAAAATCTAGCCATCCAGCAAATAAAAGAAAAAGTACAGGTGAAAAGCAAATCAACCAAAGAGAAATGGTCTGGGGGCAAGGACATCGAAGTCAACACTATTGGGATGATATCTGACAGTCCCCCCCGCCTAGAACCCAGGAGGGCGCCTGCCAAGTGGGTGCCTGGCAAGAGCACTTTGACACAAGGCGCCAACATCGGGATGACTTAGCACTCCGGCACTTTGGCAAGCGGTTTCCAACACTCCATGTAGGTCCACCTGAAGCCGGTCCTTATCCAAGATAAACCGATTCCCCTCTTCATTCACTCCTACATAGTACAACAAGGTTAAAAGACCACCTCAAAGAATAAGTTAAAAGTTCCAAGATATCACCCAAAAAGGACTACCGGAATGAGGTCGACACCCCATGTGTCAAGGCTGTCTCCATCATCCTCACCATCTCCCAACCTGCTGGACAGGGTGCAACACAAACAGTTAAGTACCAGTCAAACAACACCCTATCCCGAGGTGGGAGGCTTCAAAGAAACGAGACGAACTCGAAAGCAAAGAGGCTAAGAAAAGAAACTAAGTGTCACCACAATTACCAAGTGATAGAGAAGCAGCAAGGTCGGGCAAACAATCGGGAAAAAGACAAGTCCCCTTGATGGCAAGAAGCCTGAAAATATCAAATCAAAGAGCAAGTCAAAACAAGCAACAAAACGAGCAACAAAGAAGGAAGTACAAAGCAAAATCTAAGGTCGAAACCAATGCCCAAGGGGGTACCCGGCAGGGCGCCAAGTCAGACAACACAAGTCGCCCAACACAAGGCGCCCATGAGGGCGCCAGTTCCCTTCTCGCCGATCATCAAGCGCAAGACACCCCTGAGGGCGCCACTCCCCTAGGTGTGCGATTCACCAAGTGCAAGGCACCCACGAGGGCGCCAATCTCTCTTGTGCAAATCATCAAGCACGTGGCACCCACGAGGGCGCCACTCTCCCCGATGGGCGATTCATCAAGTGCAAGGCACCCACGAGGGTGCCAATCTCTCTTGTGCAAACCATCGAGCACGTGGCACCCACGAGGGCACCACTCTCCCCGATGGGCGATTCATCAAGTGAAAGGCACCCACGAGGGCGCCAATTTCTCTTGTGCAAATTATCGAGCACAAGGCGCCCACGAGGGCGCTACTCCCCTTTTGCAAAACGCCCAGCACAAGGCGTCCCTAAGGGCACCACCCTCCATTTGCAAATCGCCAGTTACAAGGCGCATGGGGAACCATCAACGAAAGGGAAGAAAACACTTGCCAAGGAGAAAAGGTGTCAGAGCAAGAGGATCCGATCGTCTGTCTCCTCTCCAAATAAGTGCTTCGAGGATCCGACTTTCCTCTCCAAGCAGGCGCCCCAAAGAAATTTTTCTTCACCCCTCAGCAAAATTTTCATCCACCTATTTACTAGTAGGTCAAGTAGGTGAAGGAGAAGGCCCTGAAACGCATCTATCAGAGGCAGTATCCCTGGCCATTTCACAAATCCAACAAGCCGACAAATCTCCGTCAAGCCAAGACCATCCACCAGAATAATCTCGGCTTGGGGGGCAACTATTCTGGAGTGGACCAAGGGGTCCCATTAGCAAAACCAGAAGGTGCGCTTAGCAAGTAATATGGACCAGCCCAACCGATTCAGCCCATATCCACCTCATGCGAGCCCAACATGCTTGGACGGTCAAGATCGACTCTACCCATCCAACGATCCACGAGAGGGCACGATTTCCTATAAATACAGGCAAACTTTGCCCTAAGAAAGGTTCAATCTCCAATCCTTAGTACCTTCACTCATATATTCGATATACTGACTTGAGCGTCGGAGGGGCTTGCAGGTACCCCCCCAGGCGCTCACTGACCTCCTGCCAGGGCAGCAAGAGACCAACCAACAGCAGCCGACCAAAATACTGCTAGGTACAGAACAATTTTCTATACAAATGTACTTGCCAAACCTTCCATTGAGAACCCAAGAACTAACCCAAGTGAGAACAACAATTTCAATAATCTAGACACCCCCACACTTATGGATTTGACGATTTTCAATTCAAAGCTCCTTCACCCTCTAAGATTGGGTAATAACATTGTTTTTCACTTTTGGGCTTGTAATGAGCTATAAAACAAAGAATGAGATAAAAATGCTCAAAGGGGCTTACACAAAGGGATAAATTAAGGGTATGCTTATTTGGCTAGTAGCTAAATTAAGAACAAAATTGCCTAGATCATTTCAAACATGCATGTAAATAAGTGTTTCAACAAGAATCAAGTCAAGTTCTAGAGTAACTAGCAAACATGAGTGAGTCACACACAAGAAATGAGAGAATGATAAAAGATTATAAGGTTCAATTCTCACTAGGACAATGACTAATGATGCAAAATTTAGTGCTCATATCCAACTTATTAAACCAAAAGCAACAAGAAATCAATCAAATCATGTCACTCCTATGGTCCTAGAATAGTGAAATCACTCACAATTTATACAAACAAATAACTCATGGAAAATTTTGCAAAACTAACAAATTTTTTTCTTTTCTTATAGTTAAAAATTAGAAACATAAATACTAAAACACACACCCCCACACTTAAATCACACAATGTCCTCAATGTGAAAAACAAGTATAACTTAAGGATAAGAAAAGAAAACTCCCTCTTGAAGGTGGAGAACTTGAAGCTTGTGGTTGGTTGGTATTTGCCAAAGAAAGCTCTTTTATGGTTACCGCACGCCTGTTTAGTTACCGTCTTCTTCCACGCATCCAGAATCAAGGAATTAACTTGTTGTTGTGCTTGCCAGACTTTCTTAGTATGAGTGTCCGCCAAGGTCCATCTGATACCTTTCCTATGTTCCCTTAGAATTGGCGGTAGCTTTTTCTGTTCAGAGTCAAGGTTAGTTGAAATAATCACAGGCAAATTTTAACTTCCCTTTAAATATGCGCATTTAGAGTTTTTAGGGAGTTGTGTAAGCTCTACAACATGTGGCTGCTCAATGGAAGCGACAACAACATCCACAACATCAACTATGGAGAGTGTACCAACCTGCAAAGTAATTTCAATCTCAGCACAAACAGAAGGATTATTAGAACGTAAATTATCAACCAAACCGTCAAACAATCCCATTTCACAAAGAGAATGCTTTTCAATGGGGTGTTTTTTAGTCATCACTTCTCTTTGAGGTAAAGGGAGTGGTGGTGTGTACTCCTCATCACCAACATGTTCAGCAGCCTTGTTATTTTCCATCTCGTAAGTGTTGTCTAAAATGCTGATATGGTTGTAGTCGAATGATGCTGACTGCAGTCGAAATTCTATAGTCGAATTTCAGAAGTAAAATTTTTACTGATGTTGTTGAGTGGCAAGGACTGCTGCGAACCAAATGTGCAGAAACATAAACTGTCGAAGTCGAAGTAGCTGCTGTCGAATTGTACTGATGCTGTCGAAAATAAACCTGCAAACACAGAAATGTTAGATAAACAACCGGAGGCGTCTTGCGATTGCCCTGAAGAATTTATCCGCCTCTACAGCGCAAATTCCCCGAGGTACAACCGGGTCTTCTCAATCGCAGTAGCGAAAGAGGTATCAGAACTAGCAAGAAGAACTGGATATTAACAGGAGAGCAACCCAGAGCTCTTTTTCAAGAAATGTGGAAAATGGATTTTCAGAGATGTTTTCAAGTGCAACTCGAAATTGTTTATATAGGCTTTAAGAGAAATAGCTGTTAGAGAGATAGGCTCCAGCAATCAATAGCCAGTCAAAAACCGTTTCGAAAATCAATTGTAATCAAAATGTTTAACTCTGGGGTTACGGAATAAATGGGTTTAAAAGAAAAGAAGCCGTTGAAAGAAACTAACAGTTACAAAATAAAGGGAATTAAGTTTCAGTTTTCGACCAAATCTTTTCACCAGTCAGTTCGACCAGCTTTTAGTTTTCGACCAGATTGTTTTGCCAATCAGTTCGACCAACTTGCAGTTTTTCGACCTGAGCTTTCCGTTACGAAATGTTTCATAAAACATTTCGACCCATGATTGGGCGTATACGGATAGGCTGATAAAAGTAATATTTCATTTAATAAAAATAGTACAAAGCCAGTCGAGCGCGCAGGGGGGGAATCGAAAGATTCGCACTGATCCAAGCCATGTTGGTCCCAGCTTGTGCGCGCGAGGGAGTCCCTTCTAGTTGCTTGTTTACTAGCTCTCATTAAGCTTTAGTATATGAAGACTTTGGTGAATCCAAAGCCAAGCGATGTGGGACTTCTCACTTTTGAAATATCTTTTTATTTCCAATAAAATACAACAGTAAGAAAGTAAGCACAGAGGGGCAACTGTGAACACCCAATTTTAACCGGTACATTTTTATTTTTCAAAAAAAATCACAAAAATATGTTTTTCGCGTATATTTGATTCCTAATCCCTCGAATAGGTCATTTTGCGCTAATTTACTAATTTTGCGTTATTATTACTTTTTTTAGTGGTTAAACAAAAATTAAAAAAATATGCCAATTCAAAAAATTACAAAGTAGATTTAATTTATTTTTCTTGTTACAATATCTTTAATTAAAAAACGAAAATAAAAAAATAAAATAGATAAGAAATAATACAAATAACAAAAGAAAGTAAAAAAGGGAGGTGCAATAAAAAATTATTTTTACAAAAAAAGAGTGTCCATTTACATGACTTGGCACAAGAATGTCAAAGTTACATAAATACAAAAATAAACCAAAATACCCAAAACTGTAGCTACTTTGCGAAGGTGATTTCTCTCTCTTCAGACCTCGTTACGACGATCCGAACGGTGAAAGTGAACATGAATGTTTCAAGAACCTTCTGGCAAAAAACGAAAACGATCCAACGGTTAACGAATCCAGAATCGCACTTGTACGGTGGTTGGTTTGAGAAAAACGGGGGTTGTTTTTTCTACTTTTGCGAAGGCAATTGCTTTCTCCTCAGACCTCGTTTCAACGATCCGAACGGTAAAAGTGAAGAGGGATGTCTCACGAACCTTCTGTGAAAAAACCACGATGATCCAACGGTTAACGAATCCGAAATCACACTGTTACAGTGGCTGGTTTGAGAAAAACGGGAATGACTTTCTCTATCTTGTTTTAGTCCCATATTGTTTGGGAGAAACAAGAACCACCTAACATTTGACTATAAAAGAGGCTGAGAGGCAAAGACTTGAGGGGGGAGTCATTGGCAGATTAAGTATCTTTTGGGATAGCATTTGTGGTCCAGACACTAAAAGTCTGTCTTTGATTATTTTGTACTTTTTTGAGTCGGCTTTCCGGTGATCAAAGCAGCCCGGTTCGCAGTTGACCTGGTCAGACTGCTCGGTCCGGTTCGGCGTTCATCGCTTTATCAGCTTGAGGTTAGTTTTGTGTTTATTTATTTATATCTATTTGTTTATTTATTATTTATTTCTTTATTTATTTATGTACATATTCATTGATTACTTATTTATTGTTTGTTTATTTCTATATATATTTATTTATTTATATTTTTTTAGGAGTATAGTTATTTATTTATTTTTTTTTTATCTTTCCTTTTTAATTATTATTATTATTGTTATTATTATCTATTATTATTTATATTATTATTATTGTTATCTATTTCTAAAAATGAATTAAAACATCAATAAAAATGGCTTTGGTCGAGATGTACATCTTATCAAACCCGCAACCCGGTTAAGACGCCTGAGTTGTGCAACTTGGTGATCTCAAACCCCTTCAAAATATTAAAATCAACAAAACAAACAAATATTTTCAAGAAAAACTACGTAGCCTTTGATTCTCCGCACACAGAGATACGTAGGAGCGGGGCTTCCCCGTCAAGCTAATTATTTTTTTTCAAATAATCAACTCTCTTTTCATTAACACCTATTTTCTAAAAAATATAAAACAGGGATTGGCTGAGATGTGACATCATGTCGATCCCAGTTTAAGACGTCTGAGTTGTACAACTTGGTGATCTCAAACCCCTTCAAAAAATTAAAATCAACCAACCAACAAACGTTTTCAGAAAGAACTACGTGACTTTTGAGTTCCTCATTGCACCAGAGGATATGTAGGAGTGGGGCTTCCCCGTCAAGTCAAAATTAAACTTTTCCGAATTAGTCCTTATTATTTTCTTCTGTTTTATTTTTGGGTAAAACAAATAAATTCGTAATTTATATTTGCACAACCAGATTTAGGGTAACTGTCTTAGGACGGATGTATTAGGGGTGTAGTGGAATTAAGTTTTCGCCCTTCCCTATGCATAACCGACTCCCGAATCCAACCTAGTTTACGCAGACCAATAACTCTTAGATAGGTTTTTCTCAAATTTTCCCTATTTAATAAATTGGGTGGCGACTCCTAAAAATACCAATACAGATGGCGACTTCGCTGGGGACCGGTGAGAGTCAAGGCTATTTAATTTGTTTGTGCAAAATGTTTATAAGTTATGCTATTATTTGTTTATATAAACCCTAGGGTAGGAGACGTTAAATATTGTTGCCTGGTTGTATTTTTCTGGTTATTTTGCAGGTACTATTTGGTCTTTGTTTATTTTAGGGTTTGAGGCTTGTATGCTCCATTCACACACTACACATACACCGTGAGCACACATTGAGAGTTGAGCTCACACCTGAGCCGCAAAAAACACATAAGTTAGAACGAGGATAAGTGAGACTCATTTTGGATGTACATCCTGTGTGACTTCCATGAATTCCTCATCTAGAGTACGATTCTTCTTTGCGGGTATCCACATTTTGGATGTACATCCTGGTGTGTTTAACCTTCTAGAAGAATACTTGACTCTAGAGAACTTAAATCTCAATAGGTTAGAACACCCACCTCGTGAGTACTCACAATAGAAAAACCAAAGATCCATAGGGTCCAAAGCCCCATAGCATGGGCCAACCAATTTAGGTTACAAAGGGAGCTACTCCACCTCTAACCTTATTTTTCATAAAAAAAAAACAAAAAAAATCTTTTCCCCATAAACAAACTTTTGGGTTTAGAAAATCACTCATTTTTTTCTATAAAATTAAAAATCATATTGCAACATAAAAATTGCATTACATTTCATGCATAAAAAGCATAAGAAAAAAAACATGTTGCGTTGTAAAATAAAAGTGCATTTCATGTAAAAAAATAGAATTTGCATTTTTCTTTGCATAAGTCCTTAGGAAAATTTGTTTTTTCCTGCGGGTAGTGCATATTTTCATTTCATTGTCAATCATCATTCTAATTTGTCAAAAATCGTTCATCATAAAATTTCTCCATATTTCATTTTTTTTCTCTCTTTGCATGTATATAAAAAATCTTTGCATGTTATGCATACTTTCGTGAGTGAATAAAACAAAGCACATTATCATTTGTCAATCCTAATAGCATTTCCCTTCAAATGGGGCAAAAAAATTGCATCTCATTTCTTGTATGAAAAGGATTAAAAAAAATCCATTACAAAACAACGCATGTTGCATTTTAGGGTGAATGCTTGCATACATACCATGCATTTCATAACATATTGGTCTCTTTGACTCCTTCTCATAAATTTTTCTTTAAGAAAATAAATAAAAAGGAGTTTGAAATTTTTGTGCTTGTGTTCCAATCAAGCTTAGACTCGTGGAATTGGATCATTCGCTTGAGAGTTGTTGGGAAGATTAATCATTAGAGGTGTAGAGAAATAATGTGAGAGGAAAGATATCATGGGTCAAGCGATATTTCTTAAAGCCCTTTTGGTTGTATCATTCAAAGGCGAACCTGTGAACGAACATCACATTTTGAAGGTCCATTTCCCAAAAAAAAAAGCAAAGAAAATAAAGACAAAAAGAAGCAAAAGAAATAAAGAGCAAAGAATGTGTAAAAAAGTGAATGTTATTTCCAAATTAAAATTTTGAAAATGTGGAATCATGACTTGAAATGAAGAGTGACTATTTTTCTCTATCCCAAAAATGAACCCTTGTCGTCCGCTTTTAGCCTGTAATTTCCTTCCATTAAACCCTGGACAAGAATCGACCCTGCAGTAAAATTTAGTGCATTTATATTTCCAAAGGTACAATGAGATAAAAGAAAAAATGAAGTCCGCAAGACTGAAAACATGTATAGGCAGTCTTGGCAAAAATTAGGGCATAAAAGAAAGAGAATGAGAGTCATAAATGAAGAAGAGGTGAAGGATGAAATCAGCTATGCCAAATTAGAAAGAAGTGAAAAATGAAGAAAAAAAGTGAAAAAGTAGAGTAGTGAAAAAAATCAAAAATCATGTGAATGGATGGGTTTTACAAGAAAAATGTGATGTCTTGGAAGCCGAATGCGCTAAAGATCACTGGTCCATATAACCCGTAAAACATTTCTTTGAGCCTTCTAATCATTTTTCTTCCATAACCCATACCCGTAAAACATTTCTTTGAGCCCTCTAATCATTTTTTTCCATAACCCATAACCCATTGCCACATTACAAGCCTTTAAAAGTCCACTCTGATTGATGAATGATTGTTTTCATTTTCATAATATAAATTTTGAAATAAATCATTTGCTTCTTTTAAACTTTTCTTTGTTCTAAGAAAAAATGAAAAAAGAATGAGGCCCGCTAGACTGAAAACCTGTAAAGGTGGTTTAGGCAAAAATAGGGTTTAAAAAAAATATAATAAAAAAATAAAAAGACAAAGCCCGCTAGACTGAAAACCTGCCAAGGCAGTCTAGGCAAAAATTAGGGTACAAAAGGGGAATGAGACTTACAATGTTTATTTGTGTAGTTCACTGGAGTTCTCCTACTTATGCCGAACAGGAGTGCACATTGGGGCAATTTTGTGGAATGTAAGCTTGAGAGTGTCAAGAAATCCCACACTGGGGTAAAATTTTGTAAGACCCTCTATGAGTCAAATATTTCTATCTACACTAGTGTAGTAATCTCTCGGGGGAATGTCTTTCACTAGAATGAGGAAGAAATCTTACAAGATCCTACATTGGCCTCACCTTTTACCCATCCTAGGAAAGAAACTTTTGCAAAGACCCTTCATGAGCCAAACTAGTTTTGTACACCAATGCATCCATCTCCTGGGGCAATGCTTTTTACCAACACTGGGGAAAAAATTTGCAAGACCCATCATGAGTCAAACTTGTATAGTACACCAGTGCATCCTACTCCTGGGGGTTCCTTTTACCAATACTGGGGCAGAAATATTTGCATAATCATTGATGAGTCAGATTTTGCTTGCTACACCTAGTAATCTTCCCTCGGTGGTAAAGCTTGTTTCCAATACCTGACCAATTTCCAGCAAGCCAGCTACCACAAATAAAAGAAATCCTCAATAGCTGGAGGTTACCACTAACCTTTTTCCCTACCATCTTGTGTCGTTTTGTCTTCCCTACGCCTTCGCTTTCCAAAAACCCTCCACTTTCAAACCTTCAAAATCCAAAACAGGAAAACCAAGAAACACAGAAAAGTCTAGCTTGTCAATACCCACAAATCCATGCATGCTCATTAAGTAATACTTCAAAAATAGTCAAGTTGAAATTATTGATATGATTTAAAGGGCTAATGACGATATATCTGTGAATCAATATATATAGAGAGAAGGTCAAACTTGAAAGTTTTTTGTTTGAAGAATGAGAAGTGATCATAAAAGGAAGGAGATCTTAATAACCTAGCGAGGATGTGGATCACCTTCCATTGGAGAATCAGTTTGATTGGGTTCAAATGAAGCATGCACAAAAATGAAAATGTTTTCGGTGAATCTAACTTTTATTACACGCGCATCTCAATTTTAACTCAAAGATCAATTTTAACTCAAAGATCATGCATATTTCATACATTTCATGTCATATCGTGCATACATTTCATGTCCAACCATGCATCCCTTTCATGAATAGAAGCATGTGTTTTTTCAGTCGCTTTGTGAAAACAAAAACAAAAAAAGAATTATTCAAAGCAAGACATCCATTGCATTTTATGTTCATTTCAATGCTATGGTCTAGTCCTGGCACTTGACACTGCGTTTCCATGCTACGGCTCAACCCTGGCAATGGTATTTTTTCGTACTACGGTTCAGCCCTGGTACTGTCTTTAGGTTTGTGCTATCGTTCTCGCCCTGGCATTGTCTTTAATTTTGTGCTATCGATCTCGCCTTGGCATTGTTTTAAATTTGGTGCTATCAGTCTCGCCCTGGCACTGTCTTTCATCTTCATGCTATCGGTCTCGCCCTGACATTGTTTTTAAATTTTGTGCTATCGGTCTCGCACTGGCACTGTCTTTAATTTTCCTGCTATCGGTCTCGCCCTGACATTGTCTTTAATTTTATGCTATCGGTCTCGCCCGGGCATTGTTTTTAAATTTTGTGCTATCGGTCTCGCCCTGGCATTGTCTTTAATTTTCCTGCTATCGGTCTCGCCCTGGCATTGTCTTTAAATTTGTGCTATCGGTCTCGCCCTGGCATTGTCTTTAATTTGTGCTACCGGTCTCCCCCGGGCATTGTCTTTAATTTTCTTGCTATCGGTCTCGCCCGGGCATTTGTTTTTAAATTTCATGCTATCGGTCTCGCCCTGGCATTATCTTTAATTTTCATGCTATCGGTCTCGCCTTGGCATTGTCTTTAATTTTCCTGCTATCGGTCTCGCCCTGACATTGTCTTTTATTTTGTGCTATCGGTCTCTCCCTGGCATTGTCTTTAATTTTCCTGCTATCAGTCTCGCCCTGGCATTGTCTTTAATTTTCATGCTATCGGTCTCGCCCTAGCATTGTCTTTAATTTTCATGCTATCGGTCTCGCCCTGGCAGTGTCTTTAATTTTGTGCTATCGGTCTCGCTCTGGCATTGTCTTTTATTTTCATGCTTTGGGTCTCGCCCTGGCATTGTCTTTAATTTTGTGCTATCGGTCTCGCCCTGGCATTGTCTTTAATTTTCCTGCTATAGGTCTCGCCCCGGCATTGTCTTTAATTCTCCTGCTATCGATCTCGCCCTGGCATTGTCTTTAATTTTGTGCTATCGGTCTCTCCCTGGCATTGTCTTTAATTTTCATGCTATCGGTCTCGCCCTGGCATTGTCTTTAATTTTCATGCTATCGGTCTCGCCCTGGCATTGTCTTTAATTTTGTGCTATCGGTCTCGCCCTGGCCTTGTCTTTAATTTTCATGCTATCGGTCTCGCCGTGGCATTGTCTTTAATTTTCTTGCTATCGGTCTCGCCCTGGCATTGTCTTTAATTTTGTGCTATCGGTCTCGCCCTGGCATTGTCTTTGATTTTCATGCTACTGGTTTCGCCCTGACATTGTTTTTAAATTTTGTGCTATCGGTCCTGCCCTCACATTGTTTTGAAACTTCGTGCTATCTATTCATATTTATTTATTTATATTTTTTTAGGTGTATAGTTATTTATTTATTTATTTTATCTTTCCTTTTTAATTATTATTATTATTATTATTATTATTATTATTATTATTGTTATTATTATTATCTATTATTATTTATATTATTATTATTGTTATCTATTTCTAAAAATGAATTAAAACATCAATAAAAATGGCTTTGATCGAGATGTACATCTTATCAAACCCGCAAACTGGTTAAGACGCCTGAGTTGTACAACTTGGTGATCTCAAACCCCTTCAAAATATTAAAATCAACAAAACAAACAAATATTTTCAAGAAAAACTACGTAGCCTTTGATTCTCCGCACACGGAGATACGTAGGAGCGGGGCTTCCCCGTCAAGCTAATTAATTTTTTTCAAATAATCAACTCTCTTTTCTTTAACACCTACTTTATAAAAAATATAAAACAGGGATTGGCTGAGATGTGACATCTTGTCGATCTCGGTTTAAGACGTCTGAGTTGTACAACTTGGTGATCTCAAACCCCTTCAAAAAATAAAAAGCAACCAACCAACAAACTTTTTCAGAAAGAACTACGTGACTTTTGAGTTCCTCATTGCACCAGAGGATACGTAGGAGTGGGGCTTCCCCGTCAAGTCAAAATTAAACTTTCCAAATTAGTCCTTATTATTTTAATTTCCTCTATTTTATTTTTGGGTAAAACAAATAAATTCGTAATTTATATTTGCACAACCAGATTTAGGGTAACTGTCTTAGGACAGATGTACTAGGGGTGTAGTGGAATTAAGTTTTCGCCCTTCCCTATGCATAACCGACTCCCGAATCCAACCTAGTTTACGCAGACCAATAACTCTTAGCTAGGTTTTTCTCAATTTTCCCTATTTAATAAATTGGGTGGCGACTCCTAAAAATACCAATTTTGAGCCGTCTGCGTCGGGACCCCGGTCACGACAATTAGTTTTACGGATTCGCACATTTTTAAAGCAAGCATCAAAACAGTGTGTTCGGCCAATCGTGAAAGTGAACAAGCGCCACAAAACACAATTAACGTCATAACAGAATTCTATCAATCCTATAAACAAGCGTCATAGACTCTATTAATTCCTATCCAGACTAGATTAAACCAGCGATGAAATAGTTTGAATAATGAAAGTTGCAAAACAAAATCATGATTAAGTGATTAAGCAAAACCGAATCATAAAACGAATCAGATAAGAAAATCACAGAGTTTGCGTAATTAAGCAAAACACAAACCGAATTTGCAGCAAGAATTACGAAGATGAAATTGATGGAGAAAGAATGAAAACCATAAAAACGAAATAAACATTAAGCACCGAACCTCAAAATCCTTACAGCAACACCCTTCACCAATAGATTGATCTAGGGCCTTAAGCTTCCATGGAGGTTAGAGCACCAAATCCTCAAAATTGTATAATAATGCGTAAGAGAGAAAAGACGGCTATGAAAAGTGTATTTAGTCTTAGAGAAAACGAAAAACCTAAATCTCTAAATGGGTTCTATGATAAAAGCCCGTTAACAAACTAATATTCGGCCCAAAACCCGTTTTACATTAAACTGCTTCGGTATTTCGCAGTTTTGACCTTCAATACTTCAGAATTGGGTTTCGAGCTAAACAGAAGAATTGTATCTCTGTTCCTTAGCCAACGCATGCTCGCACACCTCAATCAGATAACCACAGCCAAAGTTATTGCCTGCAGTGTAGATAGGGGTCAATATGCAATAAAAACAATTAATCAAGAAATTACTATATTGCTTAAATAAGACCCAAAGTCTAGAAACGCGCTAAGACTTAAATATTAGGCACAGAACCCAATCTAAAATACCAAGTGCAAAGCTATAAAGAGTGCATTAAAATGCACTAATCAAGGATCACCGCAAGACTCCATTTACCAATTGCTGACCTTTGACCTTGGTCCAAAGGCAAGGTACCGAACTTTGGCGACCACAGTGGGAGTCTATCATTAACTCTCATCAAACATTACATTCATCGAAACCTAAGTCCATTCCCATGTCTCCTCGAGGTCGACCCCCTACTCGAAGCTAGACCCGTATGCAAAGCGTCATTGAACTCGTATCCCCATCGGACCAGACGTCGGAAGGACACGTTCAGGAACTCCCAACCGAGGAAGCATGTTCCGCTCCTCTCCCCTAACCTCAGCCAGCGCCCGAGGCAGTCCCGGTCGTGGTGCCGGCAGTGAACTAGATACTCGGCCTCCTAGATTGACGAAGCTGAGACATCGCACAACAGAAGATGCGCTTGACCCATATGGAGGAAGAAGTCGCGTCCGTCCGAGCCAAAACTGATGCGGCCTCGGCCCGTCCTCGCGCCCAGTCTCCCCCTCAACAGATTGTGACCTCTAGGCACCACCGCTCCCCGTCACGAAGGAAACTCGTCCACAAGCATCAAGTTCGCAGATCCCCTTCCCGTAGAACAAGCTGGGGCAAGGGCCCTCGTTCTCTGCCGACTCCCCCGAGCCGGAGCTCCTCTTATGGTTCATCGCCGTCTCGCAGACCCTCTCCGCGCCGGAAACGGTCCCCTAGGAGAAGCAGCCATTGTCCTCATCAAGGCCGTACCGGGCGAGCCCGACGAAGCCCCTTCATCCGGGAGATCGCTGAATGCAAAGTGCCGAAGTCTTTGGAGACGCCTCCACAGTTGAACATGTACGATGGTACGGGGGACCTCATGATGCAATATTGGAATGCTACTGACACTTTTGACCTCATGATGCAATATTGGAATGCTACTGACGACATCAAATGCAAGATCTTCCCTTTGTCTCTAAGCAAGACAGCGATGTCCTGGTTCAGGGACCTCGAGCCCGATTCTATCTACTTCTGGGATCAGCTCGTGCGGGTATTCTCGGCGCCCATCATTGCATCTAGGCTGAAGCTGAAGTCGGTAGATGTACTCAAGGCAGTTCCGCAAGGAGAGAACGAACCTTTGCGCGACTATATTGAAAGATTTAATAAGGAAGCGAATAACGTTAGACACTTGGAGGACAAAATCAGACTCCTTTTCATGAGACACGGGCTCTATAAGAAGAGCCTTTTCCAAATTGATGCGAGCGTCCGCCGTCCCTGCAACCTCGAAGAATTCTAACGCCGAGCGCAGAGGTTCATTGATTATGAAGAGGATGATATAGCCGACGAGGTCGGTCAAGGATCCACCCCGACAAAAGACAATGACAAGGGTAATCGCTCCAAGAAGGACTCTGGAGGACCCCCCGCGTGAACGGCGACCTCGATTCACCGAGCACACCGAATTTCACCAAACCTCACATGATTCCCAACAAGCCGCTTCTGGCGACGAACGCACAGCCTCGTGCTCCACCCCCAAGGGGATTCTCCACGTCCTTTGAAGAGATCAGGAACGAACTCGGTAATTTTAAGACCGAAATCTCCACTGATGGAGCATGTTTCTGAAACAGTCCGAGTTCGAATCGCGATTTAAAAAAAAGGAGAAGTGGCTACAATATTTGCAGGCTTCATTACTACAATGTTTACAAATGTTAATAAATTTGGACCTCCGAGTCCCCCACTACTAATTGTACTCGAGATGGACCTCGGTCCCTATCAATAAGTGACTTCTTTTCAGGAACTCGGAGCTGCTTCAAAAAAGAACGCTGGTTGAGGTCAAGGCCGGGCCCTTTGCACCCGACCTCGTGCGAGCTTCTTCACTCCATGTTCACCCCAAGCTTTGCACTTGGTGAACTGGACCGAACGAAGTCTCACCTGATCGTGCGGTCTTGGACTGACTTCCTTCAAATTGACCTCTCTACTACGAGGTCGGACCTAGCGTGGCCCACGACCTCAGACTGACTCCTTCTCACGAAGGGTCGCTCCGACGTGCGTTCAATTGACCTCTCTACTACAAGGTCGGGTCTAGCGTGGCCCACGGCCTCGGACTTCCTTCCTAAAGGGTCGCTCCGACGTGCCTCAAATTGACCTCTCTACTACGAGGCCGGGCCTAACGTGGCCTCTCCTCCTCTCTGTGGCCCCTCCTCTCCGCGAGTTCAGGTCCTAGACAACCCTCTTGTAAACCGAGCAACGGTAAGGCGAAACACAACTTAAAAGCGTCGCAAGCAGTTCTGAGTCAAACCCAGAAACCCGCCGACCTCAAGGGCTACCTCCAAGACACAGCCGCACTCTCGCGACATGACAACACCTTCTGGAATCCTGCACTAGATCCGACCCGACAAGGAAATAATCGCGTGGATCCGAGATCAACGACCCATATCGCGGCGCCCTGATCCAACGGCTCTAGATCGGGCAAGACCAGGACCACCAATTTCGCGTCTATAAATACAACATCAACCTCCAAGATCAGGTACATTTTGCTCATTTGTACCAATCCCGCCGAGTCTAACCTCGGGGGAAGACGACGCTGAAGAGCATAACCTCGAAAGACCGACTTCCAGAGCATCAAGCCGACCTCAACCTAGGAAAGAATCACCGCAAGACTCTATCTAGTGAACTTGGACCTTGGTCCAATGGCAAGGTACCGAACAAAAACTATATCACTTAAAAAAACTTTAAAACTAAAAAATAAAGTAGATATGCGGGGTCCAAATGAATACTACCAAAAAATAAGAAAAAGAATACAGGTAGGGTAGTGTTCTCGATTTAGAAGAAATTATGTCCTGACTCTGTAAACGTGGGTCCCAAACCCGATCATAAAAGGAACGGGTCTTTTACGCGGCAACAAACAAACAACAACATCAACAAATCTTCAAAAAAAAAACACAACGTCAACAAACACACCCCCTCGAAATTACCCCAATACCCTTTTCTACGTTCCAGAATTCCACGGAGCCACCGAACCAGACCATACAGAAGGCAACATCAATTCATCCACAACGTTAATTATCTATCTTCCCTATATATACGCCAATTTCCATTTCAATCGCATTCTCTCTCTTACATATTACCCTTTTTCTTCGGTAAGTCTCATTTCCTCGAGATCCGCCGATACACCGCGTGATCTCGGGAAATCATTTTTTCTTTCTTCAACTGTATTTTTAATTTTTGGGGTTTTTAATTTTTGTTGGTTTTGATTTTTTGAAGAAAGATCAATGAGCGATCATGTGGTGTTATTTGTGGACCGATTGGTACGTCCGGTGCCGGTTGAGCCGTTGTCTCAACAGCCGTCACAGCCAGCTCCTGAGCCGTTGCCACCGGTGAATGAGGTCCCGGCGGGCCCCTCTAGTTCTATGGATGCGGAGGATGATGACGACGGTGAAGATGCGCCGTTGCTGCAGATGGGGGAATGTCGTATTTGTCAAGAGGAGGATAGTGTCAATAATCTCGAATCGCCTTGCGCTTGCAGCGGTAGTCTTAAGGTACATTCTTGTTGTTTTTTTCGTTAATTTTCAGGTTTGTGTTTCTGATTAAAAATTAAAATGTTAAATTGCAATTTTTGGTAAAAAAATTATGAATGTTAGAAAAATAGAGGCTTAAAAGTGCAACCAAAATCTATAATTTTAGAGGATAAAATGTGGAATTAAAAAACATATGGGATGAAATTAACCATATTAAAATTATCAATGCCGTTGGCGCTCTTGCTTGCTCAATTTTTTATATTTAAATAAATTGCGGATGGATGTGGAAAGGCGTGAAATGAAAAAAAAATCAAAATATGATAAATTTGTATACTCCAGAAAATGTTTGCTATGCCCTTTGGTTTGTCTTGTAAATTAATATATGTTCTTTTGTTTGTCCTGGGATACACTCTTGATCAAGTTATGTTTATGAATCTTTCTGGTTGTCTATTTGACAATTTCAAAGAACAGAGTGGTGGACGCAAGTTGCGTTATTTATTTTATTTTATTTTTTTATATAAATGCTTTCACTGAGAATGGCAGAATGCAAGACCAAATATATCTGGTGTGTTTAGAAGAGTTTATTTAAACTTCTCTTAATATATAAACACATGTGTAAGTTTCGAAAGGAGCTTATAAAATGTTTATAGTTCATTTTCAGCTTATGAAATTAAGCTGGTCAGTTTCATCCTAACGAGTCACACAAAACTTATTCGAAGATTTCCTCATTTTCCTCTTAAACTATAGAAATAGTTGTTGCTGCATATGTCAGCCAAACACACGTAAAAAAAGTTGAGTTGTGAACTAAGTCGCTCGCTTAATACGTTTCGCGACTATGATTGAATTGTGCAGCTGAGTGCAATGTAATCGTTTCCGGGATAAAACAAGTTACTTTTCAAAGCTAAGTGAGAGTACTCTTTGTATACAAGAATACCCAACAAACCGAACCACCAACAACTCAAAACGGCTCCGAATCAAACAAGGAGGAAAACATAGTTTTTTTTAAACAAATTGCGTTTTTCAGATGTTTTCTTCACTAGTTATAAAGCATGAAAACCATAACCGAGGTCTCTATTTTTGTCTTCGTAATTTATGAATTGGTGGAACTTGTTCTGTGCAGTATGCTCACCGAAAGTGCGTCCAACACTGGTGCAACGAGAAAGGAGATACCACTTGTGAGATATGTCATAAGGTATCTTTCTTTTACATGTAATGTTCATATTTCTAGTTCAAAACATTTCCATTATAGTATTGTTGTTTTGATAGGTAGGTAATGCTCATACATTTTAAAACATTCAGTTTGTGGCTTTGTGCTCATTTTGATGGTAGTTTTTTCCCGTTGATCATGTAACTTTCAGTCCTACGAACCTGGTTATACTGCTCCACCACCGCGTCCACATCCCGAAGAAACTACCATTGATATAGGGTAAGGTGAAAGTTTCTATATTTAAGATAGTCTTCACTAGATAATGTTGGTTGTATCTATAAGCAATTAGTTTCAAACTATTGGAAATATTTTTTTGGAACTCTTTCTCAATGGTGAGTTGTGACTACTTTTTTCAGGGGAGGGTGGACGATCTCCGGCACACCTTTGGACTTACGTGATCCTCGACTCTTGGCAATCGCAGAAGCAGAACGCCAATTCTTTGAAGCTGAATATGATGGATATGCTGCTTCTAATGCCAGTGGAGCTGCATTTTGCCGTTCAGCTGCTCTAATTGTAAGGAATAAACCTTAAAAGTCGATTTTAACGAATTATTTGTAAAAATTTTAAACTCTTTACTCTTTGGTCTCCGTTACCTCTCCATGTAAGCTACCTAGCTGGGACACCTACTATTGGACAATAGATAGAGCTGCCATAGTTACCTTATATAATGGAATTTAAGGGAAATCAAATGTACATTTTGCTATAACCTTAGGTTCTTGATGCACGTTGAGTCATTGACTTTCCTAGGATTCTAAAACTTTACACTTGGATGCGATTTTAAGCCTGATTCATTCTATCTGGTACAGTTAATGGCCCTATTACTGTTGAGGCATGCACTTTCTGTCACGGATGCTGATGCAGAAGATGATCCGTCCACCTTTTTCTCTGTAAGTAGTTCTTAACATCATATAGCTCTTGTTCTATTTCGATCAACTGCTAGTAATCGCAAAAACATATTTAACCGACAATTATTTGCAGCTTTTCTTGCTTCGAGCTGCTGGATTTCTTTTACCTTGTTACATCATGGCTTGGGCAATCAGTATTTTGCAACGTCGGCGACAAAGACAAGTAAGTTTCAGCGTTGATTCTAATAATCACTTTTAAGAGAATTTCATATGTTGTTAAACCTTTAAAAAAGAGAATCTAAAGCAAAAAAATAGTTTACGAGAAGCTGTTTTGAGTATCTTCTCTTGAAAATCTGTTTTGAGTAACTTCTATTTCTCTTAAAAATCTTCAAAAATGATGCTTTTTGTTACCGTTTTTGTTCACATTTCTTGATCTTCTTGTTATGAAACTACTCTAAATTGTTTTGGTATTTTGATGGAACATTCATTACAGGAAGCTGCAGCATTAGCAGCAACCCAAGTTGCCTTTGTTCTACAATCAGGGCAACATAGAGGATTGCAGTTTGCAATAGCACCAGGACCACCAACAACAGTGAATCAACCCCAGGAACAAGTTTAGTTTGTAATAATATCATTGTATGAAAATGGCGTGTGCACCATGTAAAGAAGACTTGTTGAAATGCCATGCTATTCTTACACTCGTCTTTTTTCCCATGTTTCATTTTAACATAGCTTGAGCGATTTTAAGACGGTAATTGTTTAATATTATGGAATTCATAATTCACAACATTCCATAAAAAAACATTCCTCGTTGTGTCTTATTGCTGCTTCCTCTATTCTTCGAAATTTGTTTTCATGCACTTTCATCCTCGTAATTATCTTGATTGGAGGAAGCAAACAGTGGAAGAAGCAGACAAAAAAAATTGCATTTGATTTCACGAGAATCTCTCGTACATAGGCCATCCGTGATCGAGTTGTTAGCATTTTATTCTTTCTGTTTTGCTTGAAAACAACCAAGTGGTGTCACAACAGTGCACCCAAACGCAAAACCGACACCAACTGCGATTGTAGAAATCCCACACTATAATCAAGTAAGAAAGGTCTAACGGAAGGAGAGGATACTGCTCAAATAAAATGAAGTCCCCGGCTTGAGAACAACCGATACTAGCAATAGTCTTCTTACACCAATTAGCTTCACGATAGACATGCACAAGGCAATCCTCCTAGGGCAACTGAAGGAGCTTTTAGATCTCTCTAAGAATGCTTCCTCTCACAATCCACCCAATCACATTATTAGAAACAATACATTAAATTGTTTCATCATCTACCTGAACCACCAATCTAGAGATACTTATGTCACGACAAAGATTCAAGTCTTTCCGGACACCCCACAACTCAACTTCAAAGGAACTGCAATTCCCAATCTTTTTAGAGAAATCACGGATTCTTCGACCCCACTGGTATCGAACCAAACCACCACACCCACCCAGCCAAACTGATGCTCGTCTTGCAAGCACCAAACTCGTTTCATCAAAGTTTCACCAGCTATAAATTAATCATTTTAACAATAATGGCATCTACTATTATCAAATTCGATGTTTTTTACTAGCAAATATTAGTATGTTAATTAGTTTGTTGGGTTCAAACCAATGCCTTGTCAAATTAGATACCTCTTTGGAACAAATTCGAAGATTTATTACATATGAAAAATATGTCTTGTAGATGAGGTTGTTTTTATATTGAAATGCAGGAATAATATATCAATTAATGTATTAATACATACATTTACAAGCTTGAAATAACATTAATTTTGGGATTTAGATAGTGATGCATTAATGAATAAACCAGTTTGTGTGAGATTGCCTCTGTAATTGATGTATTTTAGAGATGTTTATTATTTTTGTTTAATAGAGTTTTAAAAATGAGTCGGTAGAGTAAAATAAATTAAAATCCATAAATATAAATTTGGCCTGTTTTACTTCATAATCCGTGTTTTCTACTACTACAACTTTTTTCAATACTCGCACCACAAGGAGTAACTCGCACACACCCCAATGAAGGTTTTTTTTGTACCCCCTTCACATCCCTATCTACCCCCATCGACCCAGCGAAAAGACGCAATTGCCCTTCACAAAATTTAAAAATCCCGAAAGTATCCTGATTTCAATTTTTTTTTTTTGGAAATCGGATTTAGGTAAATCCGATTTCCACTAAAAATTTTAAAAAATTAAAATCGGATTTATTTAAGATGGGGTAGATCCGCTTTTAAAAATAACAAATCGGATTTACCTTAAGTGGGGGTAAATCCGATTTGTTATTTTTAAAAGCGGATCTACCCCATATAAGGTAAATCCGCTTTTGAACGCTTCAGAATTCACAAACCCTCCCTCTCTCTCATGCTTCAGACTTCAGAATTCACAAACCCTCCCTCTCTCTCACGCTTCAGATTTCACGTTTCCCTCTCTTCTCACTTTCACGCTTCATCAATTTCACGCTTCAGATTTCATCTCTCAGCTTCATCAATTTCGCAAACCCTATCTCTATTTTACAAAACAGAAGCTCTCTCGTTAAACAAAAAGCTGAAACCCTCCCTCTCTTGTCAAAACATGAAACCCTTTCCCCTTCCACTCTCTCGTTAAACAGAAGCTGAAACCCTCCCTCTCTCTCTCGCGCGCGAAACCCTCCCTTTCTCTCTTGCAAAAACCTCTCAGCGTCCATCCATCTCTCTCGCGAAACCCTCTATTTGTTCATCCTTTCCAGAATCACCCGGTTCTTTTTCCGTTAATCCTCAGTTCGCAGGTTCTTCCGGCTACATTGCTCACGGTAAGTCTATATAGTTTCTCAATTTTATTAATTTACCTAAGTTACAAATTTTAAACTTAATTTTGATTTTAAGAGCATTTTAATTTTGTGGTGCGTCTCACTGTGCTTCAGATACGTACGCACTCAGCATTCGTTCAGAGTGCCTCTTCAACTTCTAACGTGCGTCTCTGCTACTCCTTCGGCATGTAACTTCTTCTATTCTGAGGTGAAAGGTCTTGGCTTCCTTTTTTGTTTTGATTTTGTGATATAAATACAGCATTAGTCAGATTTTTGCACATTGATTTTGTTATTCTGTGATTCTGAGATTTTAGTTAATTGATTATGTGATTTTGTGGTGTTTGATTATTTGTTTGTATAAATCTTCCTTGTTTCGTTGTCGTGTGTCTTATTGCTGTCGCCGTTGCTTATTTTCGTCGATCCCTCTTATTGTCGTTGCAGTCTCTTATTGCCGTTGCTGTCTCTTATTTTTGTTGCCGTCTTTTATCGTTGTTGCCGTCTTTTATCGCCGTCGTCGTCGTTTCAAACGGAACTGATCACTAAACTTTTTAACCGAGCTGTTGAAATTACATTTTCAAAGTTTATAGTTAGATATTTTTTTTTTGTTAATTTAAGTCAACATATATGATTAAGTACTATATATCCATCTCATTCAAATCAACAACTTTTCATCACAGCAAATGTGCCATCCCACCAAAAGAGAAAAAAGAAGTAAAATCAATAAAACATGCACCAAAGGAGATGACCATTTTGGATCAGCCTCCCACATGCATTAGGATTAGCTTTAGCATCTTTATCAGACACAAAATAAGTTGCTCCTCCACAACTTTCTGTTAATCCAAATAGTATAGTTAATATTGTACCGTAAATAAGGTAATAACTCCATTACGCTTTCTATGCATGCTAAAAAATTTGACAATATGACATTTGATTTGAATCTAACCTTTTATGTTTCTCCTTTTTCATGAATATGTAGTGATGGCAAAGACTCAAAATCCACTAAAGTCAGAACCCAAGACTCATTGTGCAACACACCCTCCTACTCCAACTCAAGCTCCAGTTGAGTCTTCTCAAACACATCCTCCAACTCACACTCAGAGTGTAAGGTACCCTCCAACTCCAAATCAAGCCCCAACTAATTATTTACCTCAAACACATCCTCCAACTCAAGCGGCAATTATGTGTTGTTTTCGACCGAACGTGGTTCTCAAACCAATCTACAATTATAGGCCATCAATTTTTGTTATGTTCAACCTTAGTGGGACTACTGATATTCTGTCAGACTCTTTCTCTCTCTCTGATATTCTGTCAATTTTTCTTTTCTTATTTCAGGCAAGTGATCATGCAAGTGAGCCTCATTCTCCAATGAATGCAAGTGGATCATTCGGTGCTAGCAATATTTAATGGTTTTAGGATCCTTTAGTATAGGATTTCTTTGATGCTATTATCATTTTGAGCTGTCTGACAATAGATATTTGAGCTACAATTGTTTCTTTTTATTATGTTTTTGAGTTGGATGACATTAAATATTTTAGATATTTGACATTACATTTATGTTATCACAGTTATATTTTTAGTGAAATTTTCAGTTTTTTGATTAAGCTTAGTAAGTGTTATGTAAGATGTATGTATAGTTATTAGTGATAAAAATATGGTAATGAGATAAGGAAAAAAGAAATTCTCAAGTTGCAAAAGAAATATTCTCTATTATAGGAGGTTTATAACCCCCTATCAACTATATGGCAATCAAAAATCTCCACAAAAATAAAACCCCTACAAATCACTCGATTTAAGGAGGTTTATAACCCCTCAAAAAAACCTCCACTAATTGTGGGGGTTAAAAACCCCCGCAGTAAAACCTCTGCTAAAAGACACGATACCAGCGTTTCCTTAAAACCCCCGCAAAAGGATTGTGGGACTTGAAACTCCGGTGTTTTGTAAAACTCCCGCAGATTACGTTGTGGGGGTTTAAAACCCCCGCTACGCGACTTAGAAACCCCCGCAATCTATTCCGTTTTTTGTAGTGCAAGGAGACCCTATCTCTCGTTACCTATTTGTCCTTTGTTTGGAAAGACTCTTTCACTTAATCCATCAGGCTATCACCAAGAAGACCTGGAAGCCTATCAAGTTTTCTAGAAGGGGTCCTAGGATCTCTCATCTCGCTTTTGCGGATAACGTACCTTCTTCTTTTGCATGACCTTCTCATCTCGCTGCTTGATTCTCTCATCCTTTTGTTTCATGAGCTCCGGACAAAAGGTGTGCCAAGAGAAGACAATAATCTTCTTCTCCAACAGTGTGAATTGGGAGAGGAGAATAGAGATTAGCACTACTCTGGGGTTTTCAATGGATTAACAATTTTTAGGCATTCAAATGGTGATCGGTTGGTAAGGAATAATATGATTTTAATATTGACTTGTGTTGAATATGATCCTCCGACTCTCCCTTTAGTAAAAGTTAGATTTGAGTTGCTGTCAAATGGCTAAAGAGTGAGTTGGTTAGACTTGGGGAGTTATGATTCTGCAGGAAGATGGTTGCTACGATTGTTAGTAACTAGAGATTTGCTTAGTTACGTTAAGTTTGAATTTGTATTTTTGTTTTCGTTTGACATATTGGTCGGTTTCCCTATATGTAATGACTAAGAGCTAGGATTTAGATGTGTTTCTGTTTTGGCATACGGGTTAGTTGCCCTTCGAGTGTATACTTAAGACTATGGCTCAGTATTTTGGTTGGATTGACATAAAGTTCGATTGGCTTTCATTTGAGTTATTGTGTCTTGGTGGGTAAGCAAACAATTATGCGAACAATGCAATGACACCCAGGAAGAGCACTTATTGGCCTAATGGGTAGTAGTTGCCTGTAAAGGGGTCTTACATAAAGGTGGCATTGCTTTCGTCGAGGAGTTCTACAAAAATACTAGATGACCCTGCATAGACATTTTTTTTGTATCTAAGGGTATATATTGAGGGCACCCTCGTTCACTTACCTGAATATAGAATAGGATCCATTGCGTTAATAGAGTACAATTAGGACAAATGTTGCTGTCATGTACTCGGAGTTGGACTGAGATTATATATGTGACATGCATTGACTATAGCCTTGTGAATGGTTTTTCTGGATTTGCGCATCATGTTCTTGACTTGCTTGCTTGCTTTCTATGTGAATGTGGCGCCTCACACCTTCTTGTTTTCCTTGTGGCTATTCATCCATCACGATGTATGTCTAGACGATGGATTTGTAGGCGATGTCGACCAAAAATATTTAGGAGTAGCCACGTATTCCTGCGTTAGTATCAATTTTTGATTGGTCTATTATTTGTTTATCATTTAATTTTTAATGTAATAAGTAATTACTAAATTCCTTTAGAGTGTGTTTGGATGGGGAGTTTGAAAATTCTAGGGAATTTCAAATTCTAGGCAATTGAAATGCAATTGAAATCCTTTCATTTACAAAATTATTTGTTTGGATGTGATAATTAAAATTCTTCATTCTTAAAATTCATTGTTTGAATAGAGTAATTAAAATTGTTCTTTTTTTATATTTTTAAAATTCTTCACTTTTTCTAATGGTCGAATGACATGCAAGTTCAACGACCGATGACACTGATCCACCGGATGTTGGGGCCGGCCCACTGGGAGTGGATCGGTCCTGGCCTACCAAGTTAGAGGTCACATTATTTTCTTTTTTATTTTCTAGATTAACTCTATCATAGGTTGGTTCCATTTTGTACACATTATGCGGTATGGAGTTGGTGCTAAATACAGTCATGATTTTAATTTTAATAAATTATATGGATGTATATATTTCAAGCATTTTATGTTTGCTGTACTTGGTTATAGATACAAAGATGGTGAAGAATGATAGTATGGCATCTGATAGTGGTTGTATGGGTTATTGTTTGTGACAAAAAAAAACGTCAATTCAGTGGTACATATGTGATACGGCTCTAGTTGTCCATCATACGAGTTGTGATCAGTTGAGAGAGAGAGGGAGGGAGAGAGAGAGAGAGAGAGAGAGGAGAGAGAGAGGGCGAGAGAGAGAGAGAGAGGGAGAGAGGGAGAGAGGGAGGGAGAGAAGAGAGAGAGGGAGAGAAACCAATTTGGAACTTTTGAAAAATTATTTTCTTTGAAAAAAATATTTGTGCAAAAAAATTATTTTTTTTAAGAACATTTTTGCCAAAAAAGGAATTTCAAATGCTTCCTTTTAGGTGGTATTTCAAATTCTCTAAATTTAGTCTCACTAAAATGCCTCATAAAATCCACTCATTTTGAAAATTCTCCATATTTATTATCCAAACAAGTTAATTTGGTTTGAAGCATTTGAATTACCCTCTTAAATTACATTACCCTCAAAAATTGCCTCATCCAAACACACTCTTAATAAATTCTTAAATTCCCTTAATAAACTTGATAGATCTATAAACCATCGACTCAATAAAGTCCCAACCATGCTTCATACACCTTTCAGAAACCTAGCTAACATGTTACTCACACACTTATACCACCTCAACTCTAACTCGGTCACAGAAACCTAGCTAACAAGGCGCCAAAGAAGGTAATAGATGAAATTACTAAATTACAAAGGAGGTTTTTGTGGGGTGGGGACGAAGAAACAAAGAAAATGGCTTGGGTGAGTTGGGATGTGATTTGTTTATCTAAGGAGAAAGGGGGGTTGGGCATAAAGAATTTGGAGGTATTTAATTTGGCTCTCCTCACTAAATGGAGATGGAGACTTTTGGTGGAGGTAGGAAATCCTTTGTGGAAAGAGGTCGTGAAGGAAAGATATGGTTTGGAAGGTAGTTGGCCGGTAGAAAATGAGTATCGACGGGGTTGGACCAAACACTCAATTTGGTGGAGGGATTTGTGTTTGTTGGGGGAAAGCACAAATTTGGATAAAGGATGGTTTGAAGACTTGGTGATGCGTAAACTTGGTAGAGGAAACACAATTCGGTTTTGGCAAGACTGCTGGTTCGGTACGGACAGATTTATGGATCTGTTTCCGGCAATTTACGACAGGTGCAGAGATAAATTTACAGTCATATCTGAGATGGGATGTTGGAGCGATGATTCATGGTGTTGGAATTGGAATTGGGCCGATGAATTTATATCAGATGAGCTGCAAACTGTCATGTACATGCAGGATATGCTTCGGCCTGTTGCTCCCTCTCTGCTGGCCGATGATTGCTGAATTTTCTTGCCTGATGCTGCAGCTGGTTTTTCTGTGCGAAAATGCTACTGTTGGTTGAATAACTTTTTTGCAGGTCCGCGGGATCAATTGGAGGTTGGGGTTGCTGAATCTTGTAGGAAGATATGGAAGAATGACGTGCCTTCGAATGTTTTAATTTTTGCTTGGCGTGTGCTTTTGAACAAAGTAGCAACACGGGACGCTTTATTTAGGCGTGGTATTCTACTATCTCAGAGAGATCGTAGCTGCGTCTTTTGTTTTAAGGAGGAAGAGACGGTAACACATTTGTTTATTGAATGTGCAGTCGTTCAAACTATATGGCAACAAATTATATCTTGGTTGGGGGAGCCGTTCGGTGTTTACACGGATGTCATTACCCATTTTCAAGAGTTTGGTAAGCTGGCAAGAGGTAAGAAATGCAAAGGCGTTAAACACTTAATTTGGTTGGCGGTTATCTGGACGATTTGGTTGGCAAGAAATAAGATTGTTTTCCAAGGGGAGATAGCTACCGCTTCAGAGATAGTCACAAGGGTCAAATATTGTGCATGGAGCTGGTTCAAGGCTCGGAAGGGGAAAAAGTGTCGGGTTGAATGGTCGGATTGGCTTGTTTGCCCATTGGGCTGCTTTTCCTTATTGTAATCTCATATACGCTTTGATGATGTATCTTGTAGTCGGGGTACTCTTTTTCCCTCCCTGGGTCTTTTTCCCATTGGGTTTTGGCCCTCGGAGGTTTTAATGAGGCCCCTAGGTGTATGGGGGTGGTGCACTCCTTGTGTGCCCCTCTTTTTTTCATTAATACAACAAATTGCTTATCAAAAAAAAAAACTCTAACTCGGTCACTTTCTAACCCTATTCCTAAGGTTTCACCCAATGCTTTCCATACACTTGGTTTGTTAACAAGGATTATAAAACCAAGAACTTGAAAGAACCAGTTTGGTTTGAATAACAACTCCTTTAGTTTGATGTGTATTTTTGACAAACAGTTTGATGTGTTGATGATAACAAATCAAGAGAGCAATTTGTCTACAAACTATTTGCTTATGTGTGCAAGATTGTTTAATATCCCTAACAACAGAAGCTACACACTTCCTCATGCAAATACGGGAAGAATCATAAGATTAGTCATATCAATTCAACAAGAAGACAAAAACGTCAGAAGCTCAAGACAAGTTGAAGTTCATCATCAAGTCTACTGAAGATGATGCATCAATTCAAGGAGTGATTTTGCTGAAGAAGTCATAAGCATCTGGTCCAAGAAGACAACTTCTGAAGATATCTCAACAGGCATCAGCTCTACAAGAAGCATCAAGCCGAGCCTCATTGAAGATAAAGGAAAAGCAGTTTTTTATGCTTACAACGCATCCATCCGAAGAAGCAGCATGCAAAGGCGTCTGATGATCAAAACTTCTGAAGATCACATCATCTTCAAGTCGTCTTGACTTGGAGAAAGAGAAGATGTCATTAAACATCTGATATATATGAAGACTAAGCATTCTCTAAAAAGCCTAGCCAGTAGAACTGTGAATAGCTAATAGCTCTCTCTCTCTCTCTCTCTCTCTCTCTCTCTCTCTCTCTCTCTCTCTCTCTCTCTCTCTCTCTCTCTCTCTCTCTCTCTCTCTCTCAAGTAAAACACATCTTGGATATTACTTTATCCATTTCAATGGCTAGTTGTACAACAGTTCATTTTATCAAAGTCAATAAATCTCTTCTCTATTTAGAGGAGCTCCTTTGAATTGAAGACGCCGTCGGCATGTTGGTAAAACATCCAAAGTAAGGCTGAGAGATATGACTAAGTCAAATTCATTGAATATCAAATGACTAAAGTCACCATTAGATTGTTCCAGTGTTTTAAAAACCGGCTCAGCCCGGCCGGTCGGACCGGTCGAACCGGGGGGTAACCGAGCCGGTCAAGGTTTTGGATCGGCCATGCAGCAAACCGGTGGGAACCGGTGTGACTCGACCGGTTTTTGGATAAACCGGTGACTCGGTGACCCGGCTCGAACCGGACCGGGTTGTGCATTTTTTTTATCAAATCTTTGAACTGTAATTGGGAGGGGCCGCGCGAACGCAGGCCTCCACTAGTGATTGCCATCTAGGTAAGTATGTTTCCCATTGACATATGTCTTGCTTTTATATCTCATTCTCCTCCGTGTTCCGTTCATTCTATGCGATGTGGCTGACATATTGAAAGGAAATGCTAAGCGCTACCATAAGGCTACCAATCTTATTGAGTATATTATTTATTTCAAATATATATAATTGGTACCTATTTTCCAAAAAGTCAAGTACGCTCATCCTCATGGCATTAGCTTGTAATATTAATTAATATTATGTTTCAACAAACTTATTTAATATTAAGTATTTTTTAAAAGATTTATTTAATATTAAGTTGTTAACTTATGAAGTTTGTTCTAAATATTATTGAAGCATGATATGAACTTTTAAAATTTATTTAATATATACCAAGCAAATAAAAATAAAATAGGCATGGTGTGTAATTTTAGCAAATTAAGTTTTACAAGTATGAAATATATAGGTCCTGAAAATTTGGGAATTTTTTATATTTTAGTAGATATAAAATAAACATAGTTATTAATTTTACAGGGACGGAATTTATATTATATACTATATATAGGTATTGAAAATTCTCAAAATAGAGACCGGGTCCGAGTCATCCGGTCCTGGTTTTGATCATGCGGTTCAACTGTCGACCCCTCGGTCCGACCATTGACCCTGTGACCCGGTACCTTCACCGAGTCGGTCACCGGTCCGAGTTTTAAAACATTGGATTGTTCACACTCAACATTAATAGAAGAAAAGAGAGAAAAGAAAAAAGCATATTCTATAAAAGAATATTTTAAAAAATCCTAGAACATATTGGAGTACACTGTAATATTTTCTCAATGACAGTCATTTCCTATGAAGACCTTGTATCACACAGATAAAAACTCATTGGTTTTGTCACTGGACCAGAAGTGACATTTCCCTTGTAAAGTAGTCTAGAGAGACAGGTAAACACTCGGTTTCTCAACGGTCATTGCAAGAATGTTGATAATATAAGATGGTATTTAGTTGATCGCCTGGAGGTAGGTAAATAGTACTCTTGAAGCCTATGAAAGAGCCAGTTTGGTTCGAACAATGTTGACTCTCTGTCATATGTAATAAGTTGTGCATTTTTAGAACAAAAACTGCAGAGATTTGATTGTAATTCTGTTGATTGCCGGGGAATTAGCTTAGTTTAGATCAATGTATTAGGATTCATTTTGTAAGCTAATTCTCTCACTCCTGGTGCCAATTGCAATGGAAGACATTCAAGTTGTCATAGCATCAACTAGCAAACCAGACATTTGCCTAGTGGTGCAATAGGAAGCTGAAGGAGGCATTCTGACATTTTTCGCGTCGTGACCAGGAGGAGTCGCGTCGCGACGTAGCGAAGCCTTTTCACAGGAGAACATTCTGTCTTATTTCGCGTCGCGACGGGCTCGTGTCGCGTCGCGATGGTTGACCGATAACTAGGGTTTTTAAGCAGTTTCAGCGAATTTTTGAAGGACTTCGTCTTGGGAGTGGAACATAGTTTTGGAGTAGCTGAAGGGTAAGATATTGGGGACTTCTCATCACTTGGGAACAAGGGGTTTGAAGGTTCTAATGTCTTCCTTCATGTTTATCTTCTTCTTTATCCTAGTTTCTACTTCTATGATGATGTGTAACTAATTCTCTTAGATTTGGGAGAGATGAATCTCCCCAAACTATGACATGAATACTTTGTTATGATCAATTTCAGTTTTTATTCAATTTATCATTAGCCTATGCCTCTATTCTTAATCCTTTACAATTACATATGATAGTTGTATTGATTTAGGGTTATGATCACCATAGGGATATGGGTTTGTATGCTTGATTTGGGGTTTTAGGTCACAATCTTGATGATCATAGGAATATGGATTTGAGGTTGTGAATTCCTTAGTTCTAGGGTTTAATGCTTTGTCTATTGTTGAATCACTTAAGGAATTAGGGTTTCTCAATAGGGAAAAAGGGTTTTGAGGCAAGGGATTGTCCTTAATCTAAATTAGTGAATGGAATCTGATAATTTGGGTAATTACTTGAAATTGGTTGAAGGTTCATGTGATAGTATAGGGGAGAGGATTCAATCCCTAATCGCTTTACTTTGCTTAATTTACAAACGTTTGATTTCACGGTTACTATAATTTCAACTTTATTCCAATTGTCACGTCTAGGAACTGGTAACTTGCCTATTGATATTAGCGCGAATTCCCTATGGATACGACTTGGTTCTTACCGTTTTATTATTACTTGCAACGTTTCGGTACACTTGCCGAAATTCTAACAAACAACAATTCCTAGGTTTGATGTTTTGATGATAACAAAGCAAGCAAACAATTTGTTTCTTTACTGTTTGTTCAAGTGTGCGGGTTGATATAAGATATCCAACTATTGAAGATACACACTTCCTCAAAAAAAGAAGAATCAACGTCAGAAGATCATGACAGGTTAAAGCTCATCTTGAAGACATGTGAAGTCAAGACCAAGTCAAAGTCAAGATTTGTGCCTATAAGAAGACCGACTGTAGCGACCGAAAAATCCGGGCGAGGATTCCTCGAAGGTTCAAAAATGAAGCTGCCACCAAAGTTTAGTTTAAGGGCAAACATTGGAAAATCCCTTTTGCAATGGATAAGGGTCCTTGAGACCAGACTAGGGTTCGGGAGTCAGTTATGCGTGGGGAAGGTATTAGCACCCCACGACATCCTTCCTAAGGAAGGTTACCTGCTAATTGGTTGTAGAAGCGAAAGTTAGTTTTAAAAACATTTATTTTTACCCTTTTATTGTGAATTAAGAAGAAAGAAGAAAATTGATATTTTATTTAAGAAAATGATTATTCAGGAAAAGACTAAAAAAGGTTTTTTTTTAGTGCAATTGACAGAGGTCGGCCGCCCTCTGCTCCTACGTATCTCTTGGTAGAGAATCAAATCACCTGTAGTTCTTGGTAGAAAAAATTTGTTGGTTGGTATTTTTTATTTAGGGATTTTAGGACTCCTGAGTGATCAGTTCATTTGTCCTAAAATGATGACTAACCCGACTGTACAGTCGGCTTAGTCGCCTACTTTGTGAAAAGGGAGTATTTTTGAAGTTTGGAAGATAGTTTGATGTGTGGTGGTTTGATTTTATTTGAATAGGGGTTTTAGGACTCGTGATCTGTACGGTTAATTCATCCTAGAACGTACGCTGACTAACCCGACTGTACAGTCGACTTAATCCCCTATTTTGAAAATTTGATTTGTGGAAAGAAATGTGTTTGTGTTTATTTTAGTTTAGGAATTGTTTGTTTTAAATAGGGATTTTAGGACATGATCCGTAACGGTTCATTAGTGACCTAAAAAGCAGACTAACCCGACTGTACAGTCGACTTAGTCCCCTATTTATATTTTTTGAAACTGAAATGTCCATCTATTTATTTTTATATGTTTTTGTAAAAGAAATTAATGAAAAAACGCAAAGAGAGGGTGCAGTAGTAAAATGGAATGCAATTTGCAGAAAGGGAGTTGTATTATTAAAATGAGGGGTGTGAATAACAAAGGTCAGTAGCTCATGTTTTTGGGTCCGTGAGCTGATCTGCGAGTTGGGCTCAGTATATGGGTGTCTACGAATTAAAAATGGGTGGTGTAAATATGAACCTGAATTTAAAATAAAATAAATAATAAAAGGCTTGAATATAAAAGGAAACAGAACATTTAACAAACCCTAATTCTCATTCTATGCGCCACACCACCCAAAATGGAGAGAGAGAGTGACGCCGCAAGATTTCCGGCGAAAATGGCGGAGAGAGAGAGAGAAAACGATTTCAGAATGAGAGAGAGAGAACGTGAACGAGAGGGAGAGAAAGGGAACGCATGACAGAGTGAGAATGGGGAGAAGAAGACTACGGTGGTGACGTAGTACTCGTCGGAGGTCACGGCAGTGAGAGTTCTGGCCAAGGCAGTGGTCTTCATTTTCGACGGCCAGGAGAGGGACGGTGATGGCTTTGGTGGTTCATGGCGCGGTTTGAGCTGGAGTTGGTGGCGGTGACTGGGGAAAGCGATTGCCACGGCGAAAGGGGGACAACGCCTGACGCGAAGGAAGAGGACGTGACTAGAGGGTTCGACGGCGTTACTTGGTGGCGACGGTGAAGGCTCGCGACGGCGTGGGGATTTCGCACCGGAGTTGCAAGGATGATGCGAAGAGGATGGTCACGGTGCCAGGGATGTTGTTGGCGGAGAAGACACACACCGACAACGGGGAGAACCACGCGACGACGTTCGTGGAGGACGACCACCGTCTACGGTGGTCGGTGCTAATAGTACGGTACGGTTCCATTTTTCTTTTTTCTTCTCCTAATTCTGATTTTGATCTATATTTTTCTTTTTCTTTATCTAATTTTTCCTAAAAACCATTTCTGTTTTTTTTTTAAAATTTGATTTCGAATTAACCTATTTTGTATTCAACTAATTTGCCTACGACTAATTTCCGATATTACTTCCTATGTTCGTTTTTTAACACAAGCAGAATAGCTTGTTCCTAATTTGAAAATTCCAATCTATTTACAAACCTAGAGATTTTTTATTTAAACCCTAGCCTATTTACAGTATAGTTTTCAGCAGATTCTACATTTCTACAGAATGAACATAGGCTGAAATATATGTGATTATCGGTTCATACCGCTTTGATCTTATTATTATTAGGTTTAGTTTCAAATTGCAACTACTATCTATTATGAACTAAAACATGATTAGAACCTAAATAACAAAAAAAATTCAAAGAAAATGGACACCTACCTCTTTCTCCAACATTTGAACCACTCCTTTTGTTTGCTTGATGCTGCTCCTACTGTTGATTACTGTTTCTGCTTCTGTTCTGTGTGGCTGTTTCTGGATTTTTAGGGTTTTGCGATTAGGGTTTCAATGTGAAAACCCTAATCTTTTGGTTCTGAAACTGTGTATTCTTGTCTGATTTTTTCTGTGATTCAAGCTTGTTTTTATAGGCAGAAATTAGGGTTTTTCTGATCCTTTCTTTCCTTTTTCGCAGGTTTTGGGCTTGGGTTGGAGATGTGTGCTTGGTGAACAAGACAGGGTTGGGGTCCAGCTCCTGTTTTTCCTTTTGGCTGAGGCGCCTCTTTTGCTTTTATTTTTATTTTTATGTATTTTTATGTATTTTCAGATTATATTATTTTTTGTATTTTTTAATTTATTTTGTATTTTTGGATTTTTTTGGATTATTGTAAATTAACTTTATTAATTTTTAATTATATTTGTGATGCCCATAAACTGCTATTTGGACAATTTTATTGATTTTGGTCAAAGATGGAAGAGAATGATTAAATTGGGCCAAGCCCAATCAAAAAACTAAACATAGGCCCAATTAGACAAATGACTAAAGTAAGGCCCAATTAGAACAATTTTTCTAAGATCAGGTCCAATCTAGGCAAATTACTATCATAGGTCCAATAGCCACATAGGCCCATTTAGGCAAATGACTAAAACATTAGACATGAGCCCAAGTATTAAAAAACTGGTTCAAAACACTAAGCGTAAGCCCAAATAGACAAGCTAACGAAATCAGGCCCAAAAGGTTGAACATAGGCCCAATTGGACAAATCGGTCCTAATTAAAAACAAAATAGCGCTCGAAATGCCATGAGCTTGTGACACGGGGCTAAAACAAATACGATAAAAGGATCGGGCAAAATTGGGGTATAACAGCTGCCCCTTTTTATTTGTATTTTACTAGAAAAGGTGAATGGTTTTCAGATGTTCGTAGTAGAAATAAAAATAAAGATAGAATAGACTCTAATTTTGTCCGCTTAGGGGGGAGATGAGTTAGGGAAAAGAGGGACGATTAACACTTGGCGTGTTAACCGAGAACAATAAAGAAATGATCACTGGGGATTTGAAGGAGCATTGGGGCTCCAAGGGGTTCCCTAAACCCTGAAGGACCATTTGGGGTCCGAATGTGCACTGGGGCTTTGAAGGACCACTGGGGGTCCAAAAGAGCACAAACTAGCAATGGTACTAGTAAAATGGTATGCTCGGGGTGGCCTTTTTCGAGCGGCCGGAGGGGCAAAATCAGGTCGTTGACCTAATTTGCTCACCTCGAAGGACGTCCACCATGTCTTAGGCTGACACAGCTAGTCTGAAGGACCTGGGGTCGGATGATCCATCGCGCTCAGTGGCGACATAGTGATCTTGAGGGTAGAGTTCGAAGTCGTGGCTTTGACATACTGGGTCGAACTGAACTAATGGACCTGGGGTCGGATGATCCGTCGGTTGCTCGATAACGCGACGTGCGATCTGGAGTGAATGACCATTGATGGTCTAAAGGAGTGCTTGGGGCTCCGAAGGACCGCTGGGGGTCCGAGACTCTAAATTGTGATATGGGACCAGTGCGTGGAGCACTGACTTTGAGGGAACAAACTATTGAGATTGACACACGGCGTACTTGCCTAAATTGTGATATGGGACCAATGCGATGAGTGATGCATGTGTGCAGTATCGGTATGTGAAATGATGGGATGAATGAAACGTGGTAGACGATGTGAGTTGGAGTTGGTGGAACGTATGTGAATGCAGATAGGATATGAATGCAATCGTACTGCTTAGATGCAGGTGTTACGATGAAATGCATCGCTGCATGATGGAATGATTTATGTTATGTGGATGATTTTTTCTTTTGGCTTTTCTTTTTTTGCCCCCTATTTTTTTTTGTTTTCTTTTTGGGCCTCTCTTTTTGCTGGTCCTTCAACTCGCAGGACTTCCGGCATGAGGCTATCAAGTGCATTCGTATTGCTAAGTCAATTGCGCATGACTGGGACTTATCATTTGAGATGATCGCGCATTTATTGCTCTATTCCTGCGATTCATTTCTTCCTCATAGGTATTTTAATGAAAGACTATATCTCTTCTGTGATTCTCGGAAATTTCGTAATGATTGTAATGCTTTTGATTATGTCACATGTTTCACAATCCAGTATCAATTATAACAAAACATCATTTAAAAGATAGACAGAAGTAAAAAGAGAGGAAAGTGTTTGATATTGACAATGGAGGCCAAAAGTGCAGAAGGCACACCGACTTAAGATTACGTCAGGAATTTCATTGAAAGAATAAGAAAGCTGAAATACTAAGCAGACTTCTCGGTAGTTGGTGTCCTTGAAGTAACGGTGCCGACCACCCATGTTCACGACCTTGATCACTCATCATCCGACTTTTGGAAGTGTTGATTTCCCCAATGATGTTTAGTCCAACTTCCTGACCCTAATTTTTGCCTGGATTGTACCTTTTGGATTTTCAATCCACCGGGTCGCTCTAAATTTTGCTTAGGCCGCCCTTCTGGGCTTTCAACCTAGCGAGCTTATTTTTGCTTAACTCATCTTTCTCATTATTCTATACTCCTTTTTTAGGCGGCGTTCACTGGGAGTGGGAGGTCTTCCCCATCCATTTTTGTGAGAATTAAGGCTCTTCCCGAGAATGATTTCTTTACCATGTAAGGTCCTTTATAGTTCGAGGTCCATCTCCTGCGGGAATCCTTTTAGGTATGACTTTCTTGAGCACCAAGTCTCCTTAAAATTGTTGAGGACGAATCTGCTTCTGTTAAGCTTTCTTTGTTATTTTCCGATATGACATGAGACAACCGTTCTTGTGTTTGGTGAGGTTTAATGGAAGTACTACTCCCATCGTACGGGGTTGCCCCTGTTGAAGTATGAACGAGGTCTGATCTCCATGTAAGGTGAAGTGTCACTATCATTCCTGATATTCTTTGTTCGTTGTTGCAACTGCCCCATTTGTTTTTTGGGCGGTATGGGAAGGGATCATGATGCTCGACTTGGGGTCCTTGCATGGCCCTTTCACCATTGTCCGTGATGATCTTTTTAGGAAAGCCGTAACGGCAGACCAAATTTCTCGACAATCACGGATTTGTTACACCAGTGGGCGTCTTATGTCAGACAAGGTGATGTAAGCAAACTTTCTTGATTTGCTATCCTTTGGGTGTGATGTTAATTTTAACACCTTTTTATTTTCTTCTGTGCCCAAGTTAATCATTTCGTTTGATTCCACGCGAGGCTGGGTCACTTTATCCTTTTGTTCCATTATTCTCATTACCTCTGGAAGAGTTTCCCAGTTATCTTCAACATCTTCCTTGGTTTAATTAATGGGGCGATCAAAGGTATGACATGAGTTACCGACGTTGTTATTTTCAAAGACAAGTTATTTAGATCTGCATTAGTAGAAATTGAAGAAGGATAAAAGAAAAAGTAAAGCGAGCAAATGAGTGAAGAAGGAATTTATTGGAGAATTCAAAATGTTATTTTATTAATATTGATACCGGAAAGAAACATGTGTGCCCTTATTGAAATGTCCTAAGGCTTTGGGCAGAGCCATAGGATTTGCATTACGTAACATTACTTTGAACCGAAAATCACAAGAAAACCAACAATCTCCCAATTCGTAAGTGCTTCAATTGCAGGACAAAGGCGCACAAGGTTGATGATGATGTTTTTAGCCCTTTGATCGCCTTTAAAAGCATTGACGGATGACTTCTCATGCCCCTGGCAAAGGGTTAGCGCCTCCGTTCGGAGCATCCTCATTGAAGCTCAACCATTTGGATTCGATCAGATCCTAAATCACATGTTTCAGTGCCTTGCAGTTTTCAACTGAATGCCCAATTGCGCCTGCGTGAAACTCGCAAGTGGCGTTCGGGTCATAGCCTCTTGGGAAAGGAGGTTCAATGGGCCTCATCGGGCGGGGGGAGATTAGGTTGTGACTAGTGAGGTGGTCGAACAGATCTGAGTAGGATGCGGGAATTGGATCAAACTGCACATGTCTCCTGTAACAGCCCAGGTCCACCGCAGCGGCCACCCCGGTCCCACTATTACCTCACGGTCTTCTCTACCCCTCTTGTAGAATTTTTGCCTTCCGTGGGAATCGAACCTTGCACCTGAGGCATAAGTGCAAGTTAAACCCCCTTCCCACTACTAATTGACGCGCTCAATTGGTAGTGGGAAGGGGGTTTAACTTGCACTTATGCCTCAGGTGCAAGGTTCGATTCCCACGGAAGGCAAAAATTCTACAAGGGGGGTAGAAAAGACCGTGAGGTAACAGTGGGACCGGGGTGGCCGCTGCGGTGGACCTGGGCTGTTACATCTCCTTCCTGGGTAGTTTAGTGGTTTATGACTTTTAGTGGTTTGGGTAGAGAAGTGCAGGGCTTGAGGATGGTTTTTGGAAGTGTAAGAGGCTTTCAAAGATCCTGTTATGGAATTGGTTTCCCCTTCATTATTTCTAACAAATCCTGCGAAGGGCTTCTTTGGGTTATTGGTTTCGGCCGATCCGTAAGAAATTTTCCCGTTTCTCATTCCGTTTTCCAACCTTTCCCCTATGGTGATCATGTCTGAGAAGTGAGAGGTTACGCTCCCAATTAATCTGTCATAGAAGGGTGATTGCAACGTATCTATGAACATGGATACCATCTCTTTCTCTAGTAGAGGCGGTGCTACCCGTGCTGCCGATCCTCTCCAACGCTGGGCATACTCCTTGAATGATTCATTGTTTCTTTTCACCATATTCTGCAACTGTGCTCTATCAGGAGCTGTATCAATGTTGTATTTGTACTGTTTTAAGAGAGCATCAGCCAGATCTTTCCAAAATCGAATGTGGGTGCGTTCCAACCGCATGTACCAGCTTGAGGCTGTCCTAGTCAAGCTGCCCAGAAAGTAATGGACGAGCAGTTTGTCGTCGTGTGTAAATGCGGCCATTCTTCTACAATACATAGTCAGATGGCTAGCGGGACAAGTTACCCCTCTGTATTTGTTAAAGTTGGGCACTTTGAACTTGGGTAGGATAATCACATTAAGGACGAGACACAGATCATATGCATCCCTTGCGCCGACATTGGATCCTTCAATTGCTCTCAGGCGCTCTTCTAGTATCTGATATTTGTCCTCGGGCTGAGAGTCCTTCATTGATTAGTTATGAGAGGGTCCTCTCATTTTGTAGTGGGGAGGAACCATTGGAATTGCAATGGAGTTCGGTGTAGGAGCATGATGAATTACTACTGGTGACAGAGTATAACCCTGTGGAATGACCTGTGGTGCAGCCGCAGGACTTGAGAAGTGAACTTGCGGTATTTCTGCATTTGTATTTTGAGCTGAAGGTCCAGTGACTCCCGAAGGTCCTTCCTCTGGATTGGCTTCCATGGTAGGAGGAGCGTAACCAGCTGGGAGACCGTAAGGGAGTCATTGGTAGCTCTGGATGTTCACTCCAGCGGTGTGTGGAGTCTCGGAGCTGGGAGGAGGAGGAAGGTTCGAAGCATTGTTCTCAGAATTCCCTGCCGAAACACTTACATCTGCATCTCTTCTCTCGAGGAGTTTCACGAATTCATACATCTGATCTTTCAGCGCCATCATCTCGGTCATTTGATCTTTCAATACCATCATCTCGCTCATTTGATCCTTCAGCTTTGCAATGTCTTCTCTCAGAGCCCGATTATCCTCTTTGGCCATTTTTCTTGCTTGTGAACGAGTCCGGTAGCGATGGTGATGAACCAGCTTGCCCTCTTACTCTCTGTTTATTTTTCAATTTTTTTTACGTAAGTACATGAATGAATGAATGAATGAATGTGCATGAGATGCAAATGTACAACTTCGTGTTACGCCGGGGAAATTATAAGTTTCTGTTTGACGCAGAACTGAAAGAAACTTATTTTATTTATGCAAATGTTTGATCCATCTTGTCAGAAAGAAAGTATTACAATTCCCTGGCGGTTATAGAAATGTATGAAAAATGAAATGTTAATGTGCAATAATTAATTTAATTTTTTTTTACGCCATGTAAAAGGGAAAGGTAAAAATGCAAGAGGTATGCTAAAAAATAATTTGTTTTAAGAAGACCGGCAAAATGTATCACTGTTTGTTTGAATGCAGGGGTATGAGGCTCCTTTGTGTCCTACGAGGGTTCCTTAGAGAATAGGTCTAGGGCCTGTCTGTTAAGCAAACCTCTCAAAGGGTAGCTCTAAAGAGTCCTACATAAGGTTCCTAGAGCCAACGACCCCAATTAAGAACACTGATCAACAACAATAGGCAAGCTATTAGGAGTGTCTGTAACATCCCTTTTCTACCCGGTAATTCGTTTAATAGAAATATCAGAGTTTCCAAATTTTAATTACACCACAAGGGATGTCACACTTCAAATAACTCGCTTTTCGAAAACAGTCTTATATTAACTTCAAAACGTCATTATCAATTAAATTACAACTTCGCATCCAAAACCCAACAGTTTAATCATAAAAAGCATTACAACTATGCCAGGCTTGCAATACTACATTCCAATAACCACAACAGTCATAATGACTTAAACAACATTCATTCCCCTCCCTGGTGTTACATATCAGAGCATGACGACTCGACTCAAGAAGTGAAGCTAAAGGCCTTCACTAAGAATCACCTGCACGTTACCAACACGGGGGCAACATTCAAACAGGAAAGGGTGAGCATCATTTCAATCCATATAATAGAAAATATGATAAGTACTAATCATAGGCTACACACTAGAACAATCAGCATACAAAACACTAAATATCCACATCACAGTCATCATTCACATCACTTACAAATACTCATCTCGTGTCATATAGATTTATGAAATGCAACCCACTCGCGGGTATATGCATGAAGGTACCTTTTCACAAAACGTCGCTTAGCCCTTAAGGCCTCATCATCACTTAGCCACTCAGGCCCCAAAACGTCACTGGGTTTATGCATATGGGCATGAGACACTATGACATGCACCACTCACCATACACAAACACACAATCATTCAACTCATAGTCAACTATGTGACCCGTCACTTACCGGTTTGCTCGCAAAGAGCACAGCACCTGTCAAATTCACAATTCAGCACACAACGTCACTAGGCCATTTAGACCTTAACATCACTTAGCCCTTCGGGCCCCAAACGTCACTGGTTTTTCATCGACACTCACACATAAACATCAATCAACTCAAACCATAACCACTGAGGGCAAAAACGTCATTTGACTAACCACTAAGGGCATCCTCGTCATTTACACATCATTATCTACAACTTTGGCCACTAGGGGCAAAACAGTCTTTTACACGTCATAACTAATAATAAATAGCCACTAAGGGCAAAACAGTCTCTTACACGTCATAACTAATAATAAATAGCCACTAAGGGCAAAACAGTCTCTTACACGTCATAACTAATAATAAATAGCCACTAAGGGCAAAACAGTCTCTTACACGTCATAACTAATAATAAATAGCCACTAAGGGCAAAACAGTCATTTAACTAGCCCCGAGAGCATCATCGTCAAAATCATCATTTTTGACATTACTTCGCTAAACTGTTGTTTATACACCAAAAAGGGATTTTTAAAGGGCTTCGTATCATTTTTCAATGTCACTGGGACGATCTCCGGGGACGGCCACTTAGGCTCCCACAAACAATCAGAAAATAACAATTTTTCATTTTAAAAATTAGACCCATAGATGGACAACGTAAAGAGCTTCACGACACTTTTTGAATCGTTCGAAACGGACGTCTGAGTCAAAAGTTATGATAAAAATAATTTTGGGAAAAATCAGGCAACATCCTGGGAACAGGCGCCTTAGGCGCCCAGGCAACCAGGCAACAAGTGCACAGGCGCCCAGCGCCCAGGCAACAACAACGCAACACAACACGGGCGCCATGCGCCCAGGAGCAACAACGCGCCACACAGCGCAACGCAACACGGACACGGGCGCCTAGCGCCCAGGCGTAACAACGCGCAACACGCAGGCAACACGCACGCCACAGGCGCCCAGCGCCCAGGCGCGCACACACGCACAGCACAACACAACATCAGGCGCCCAGCGCCCAGCGCCCAGAAAAACAGCAGCACACCCAGAATTTTGTCTAACAATTTTTTCAACACTAAAACTGAAAATCACCATTTTTCCAGCAAATTTTCAAAACACTAAAAACTGATTTTTAGCAATTTACCATCATAAAAAACCTTATAATTCTCAACACCCAAAATAACGCTTAATTTAATCAATCAACAAATTCTTTTGGAGCACTAAAATCATCATCACTTTGGCGCCCTAGGCGCCCTTGCACACCCACACCCAAAATGCGAAATATCAAGCTCTCTAACATACAAATTCATAATTCCATGAACTCACGAATATCAACATTATCAAAACACATACACAATTCGTATATTCTCAAGGTTCAAACACCAAATCAATTCGCATATGGCATACATATATGTATATATGAAGATCATCATCATAGGCAACCCAAAAACATTCAAGAACATTAAAGAACATCAAGAACACATGGTACTAGTATAAACCCTAGATCTAGGACCCGTCATATAATTTATTAGATAGAATGATAGAGCTCCCCTAACCTTTCCAAGAGAAGAATTCGATGCCCTAGGAGAAGTCACCTACAGAGCCACAGCGACAACGGAGGTCCCTTCCTCTTGATCTTCGAATCCTCTCCTCCTTCTCCTCTTGGCCGCCCCCTTGCTCTCTCTCTCTCTCTCACGCTCCTCTCTTCCTTTCTCTCTTTCTCAACTTTCGCAAATGATAGCTAGGGAACCCTAACCCCTTGTGCCTTGCTACTTCGCATATGACTTAATTCATGGGCTTGGGCTTCTCACTTAAGCCCAAGTCCATCTAATTTGGCACCTCCATCTTCTAATACCCCCTACACCTTTTAATATAATTTTCTGATAATTAAATTATATCCACTTAATTAATTTAAATATTTTAGGGTGTTACAACTCTCCCCCACTTAGAATATTTCGTCCTCGAAATTCACCTGTCAACGCCAACACTCTCCCTCTAAGGCCACCTAGACAACTAGTGCTATCATTCATGCTGATTACTATTGCTCTGATTACCGGCGGTAAGTGCTTAGGCGGCCGTCCCTCCTACTTGTTCAGCCAGGTAACTTCAAGCAGTAATAATCAGACTCACTCTCTACTCCGCTGCGCTACTCTGATAAACTAGCTCGCATCCTACCCCACTCATCTACCCATAAGGATAACAAAATACTTCAATCATCAATAGCATCACAACGAAATTCACAGGGTGCATAACAGTCGTACAACAAGTCTCATAATTTTAGTAACACGACAACAGTCATCCACAAACAACTTTGCCACCCAGGCGACATCAACAATCACAATTGCCACCCAGGCGACATCAACAACTACAATTGCCACTCAGGCGACACCAACAACTAAAAACCAACAACAGAGCAACATCATCAACAACACAATATTAACAACTCAGTCACACAATCGGGCACTAAGGCACCGGCAACGGTTAACAATCGAATTAGGCACAACTCATAAAAATAGGGGGAAGCGCATAAGTTAGGAACAGTAACAGCACTTTTCAGAAAACAGTAACATTTATTCTCCTGAAAAACAGCCAATATAGTTTCCGGAAAAGCAGTAGCAATATTTTTCAGAAAACAGCCTCAATAATTTCCAGAAAAACCGCAACAAAAGCAAAACAACGACAACAATAGCGTCAGCAACATCACGAGAAAGTTTACCAAATGCGTAAATATAGCAACAACAAGGCACACGGCACGGAAACAATGGCGTAATGTAACATGGCAACAACAGCAATAGTTTTTCAGGAAGTAACAACAATAATTTTCACAAAAACAGTAACAGTAGTTTTCAGAAAACTGCAACAATAATTCTCAATAACACAACATTTGCATATAACATAAAATCATATCACAAGGTGTTCAAGATCAAAGGATTAAGGAATATGGCACTAAGAAAATTTTATGACTAAGAATCAGTGCACACCCAATGCACAAAAATTCAAACAGCACAACAGTCGTACATTCGACATATCACTAAAGACGGTACTCCTTTTACCTCAAAAATATTTGTAAGCGGAAGTGCAAAAATGTAATATTTGAAATTACAGTCCAGAAGGTAGGGACAGTAACAGTTATTTTTGAAAGCACTGACAGCGGCCTTAGGAAGCAGCAACAACAACTTTTAAAAAGGTAGCGACAATCATTTCCAGCAATAGTCATTTTGCAGAAAACCATAACAATTATCCGAATAAAACAGCAACATTATTTTCTGAAAACAGCAATGATCATTTTTCAGAAACAGCAACAATTATTTAAATAAAACTGCAACAGCAGTTTAATCAAAACAGCAGTAGCATTCGACTTTTTAAAAAAATAGCATGGCATTTATCATTCAAACAGCAATAGCAAAAAGCTCAAGATGATCCACGAAACGTTATCAACTAAGTACACAGGAACACGGTTAACATTTAAAACCTTATTACAACTAGTCAGCCCAAAAGAATAGTTACATTAACATTTACAGTAATTAGTTAATTCGGCCCAAGTGTACAAGCGTCCAAAATGCACATTTTTAAATCTTAAGGTTTTTAAAACCACATAACGCATATCGCAAGAGTACAACTGCTAAAACAAAATCCGAATCGTTTATAAAAGTAATTTTCAATGCTAATCTCGGCATCCAGCCGTAAAAGTGTTTAATGGACGTTCAAAAGCACTTTCAGAAATCACTTTACTTTTAGATTTTCAAAACCACATGATAGAAATCCATAAGTAACAACCAAGAGATTTGTCATAAAACTCCGGCACGCAAGGTTACACCTAGAGGAAATTAGGCAAGTCAAAATAGTAACTCTATGATGTGGTAGTTCTCAGCTAGAATATTTACATCCGGTCGCAATTTTCCAAAAGGAGTTGAGGACAAAATTAGTACACTTGAATGAAAGCATTTTCACTTGTAGTGATTAAAACACCACGGTAGCTATTAGTGCAGTAACAACTTAAAATAGTCCATAAAAATAATTTTACAACGCATTTGGTTTCCAAACATCAAATCACATTGCACAAGACTTCTCACAGAGGCTTACTGTCGACTACTTAGACAGTTCGGACAAAGCAAACATAGGAGGGTATCATTCAACAAGGTAAGCTATCAGTAGCATACAGGCACAGCAGACACACATGACAAGGTCAGACAAACAACGTAGGCTGTAATTACCATTTTAAAATGCAATCATGTTTGTTCACACTCAAGGGACAACCAAACTCAGGATGGTGAGCATGTAATATTATACTTTACAAATGCATGAGCATGCGAATACATGTCAAGTCAACATCTAACAACAAACATCAATTACAAGAGCATCTGAGTGCATGTCAATCTAACATTTTACAACAAGCGGCAATTAATTTGAATATGATGCAGGGTACACCGAGCTCAATACCAACCAAAACACATGTGCGCATTTAAACAACAGAGCATACCATTTAGAAACACGCAGCAAGGAGGTCAACAATAAGGACCACAACAGCAAAACACAGTTCTCACACTGAATACACAATAGGGCACACAGCACTAGTAGGGAAAACTCCCCCACTAGTTCACTTACCAATAGAAACTTTCCGGTGTACCTGCAACACAACAACGGTCAGCACTGAACAGACAACAGTTGGTCACTATCTGACACAACGACTCGACGACTCGGCCGGACAGACCAACCATTGCTCTGATACCACTATTGTAACACCCCTTTTCTACCCGGTAATTCGTTTAATAGAAATATCAGAGTTTCCAAATTTTAATTACACCACAAGGGATGTCACACTTCAAATAACTCGCTTTTCGAAAACAGTCTTATATTAACTTCAAAACGTCATTATCAATTAAATTACAACTTCGCATCCAAAACCCAACAGTTTAATCATAAAAAGCATTACAACTATGCCAGGCTTGCAATACTACATTCCAATAACCACAACAGTCATAATGACTTAAACAACATTCATTCCCCTCCCTGGTGTTACATATCAGAGCATGACGACTCGACTCAAGAAGTGAAGCTAAAGGCCTTCACTAAGAATCACCTGCACGTTACCAACACGGGGGCAACATTCAAACAGGAAAGGGTGAGCATCATTTCAATCCATATAATAGAAAATATGATAAGTACTAATCATAGGCTACACACTAGAACAATCAACATACAAAACACTAAATATCCACATCACAGTCATCATTCACATCACTTACAAATACTCATCTCGTGTCATATAGATTTATGAAATGCAACCCACTCGCGGGTATATGCATGAAGGTACCTTTTCACAAAACGTCGCTTAGCCCTTAAGGCCTCATCATCACTTAGCCACTCAGGCCCCAAAACGTCACTGGGTTTATGCATATGGGCATGAGACACTATGACATGCACCACTCACCATACACAAACACACAATCATTCAACTCATAGTCAACTATGTGACCCGTCACTTACCGGTTTGCTCGCAAAGAGCACAGCACCTGTCAAATTCACAATTCAGCACACAACGTCACTAGGCCATTTAGACCTTAACATCACTTAGCCCTTCGGGCCCCAAACGTCACTGGTTTTTCATCGACACTCACACATAAACATCAATCAACTCAAACCATAACCACTGAGGGCAAAAACGTCATTTGACTAACCACTAAGGGCATCCTCGTCATTTACACATCATTATCTACAACTTTGGCCACTAGGGGCAAAACAGTCTTTTACACGTCATAACTAATAATAAATAGCCACTAAGGGCAAAACAGTCTCTTACACGTCATAACTAATAATAAATAGCCACTAAGGGCAAAACAGTCTCTTACACGTCATAACTAATAATAAATAGCCACTAAGGGCAAAACAGTCTCTTACACGTCATAACTAATAATAAATAGCCACTAAGGGCAAAACAGTCATTTAACTAGCCCCGAGAGCATCATCGTCAAAATCATCATTTTTGACATTACTTCGCTAAACTGTTGTTTATACACCAAAAAGGGATTTTTAAAGGGCTTCGTATCATTTTTCAATGTCACTGGGACGATCTCCGGGGACGGCCACTTAGGCTCCCACAAACAATCAGAAAATAACAATTTTTCATTTTAAAAATTAGACCCATAGATGGACAACGTAAAGAGCTTCACGACACTTTTTGAATCGTTCGAAACGGACGTCTGAGTCAAAAGTTATGATAAAAATAATTTTGGGAAAAATCAGGCAACATCCTGGGAACAGGCGCCTTAGGCGCCCAGGCAACCAGGCAACAAGTGCACAGGCGCCCAGCGCCCAGGCAACAACAACGCAACACAACACGGGCGCCATGCGCCCAGGAGCAACAACGCGCCACACAGCGCAACGCAACACGGACACGGGCGCCTAGCGCCCAGGCGCAACAACGCGCAACACGCAGGCAACACGCACAACACAACATCAGGCGCCCAGCGCCCAGCACAGGCGCCCAGCGCCCAGAAAAACAGCAGCACACCCAGAATTTTGTCTAACAATTTTTTCAACACTAAAACTGAAAATCACCATTTTTCCAGCAAATTTTCAAAACACTAAAAACTGATTTTTAGCAATTTACCATCATAAAAAACCTTATAATTCTCAACACCCAAAATAACGCTTAATTTAATCAATCAACAAATTCTTTTGGAGCACTAAAATCATCATCACTTTGGCGCCCTAGGCGCCCTTGCACACCCACACCCAAAATGCAAAATATCAAGCTCTCTAACATACAAATTCATAATTCCATGAACTCACGAATATCAACATTATCAAAACACATACACAATTCGTATATTCTCAAGGTTCAAACACCAAATCAATTCGCATATGGCATACATATATGTATATATGAAGATCATCATCATAGGCAACCCAAAAACATTCAAGAACATTAAAGAACATCAAGAACACATGGTACTAGTATAAACCCTAGATCTAGGACCCATCATATAATTTATTAGATAGAATGATAGAGCTCCCCTAACCTTTCCAAGAGAAGAATTCGATGCCCTAGGAGAAGTCACCTACAGAGCCACAGCGACAACGGAGGTCCCTTCCTCTTGATCTTCGAATCCTCTCCTCCTTCTCCTCTTGGCCGCCCCCTTGCTCTCTCTCTCTCTCTCACGCTCCTCTCTTCCTTTCTCTCTTTCTCAACTTTCGCAAATGATAGCTAGGGAACCCTAACCCCTTGTGCCTTGCTACTTCGCATATGACTTAATTCATGGGCTTGGGCTTCTCACTTAAGCCCAAGTCCATCTAATTTGGCACCTCCATCTTCTAATACCCCCTACACCTTTTAATATAATTTTCTGATAATTAAATTATATCCACTTAATTAATTTAAATATTTTAGGGTGTTACAGTGTCAGCATTCTCAAGAGGGACCAAACTCTAGGTGAGACTTTCGTGACCACCCAACAGAATGCACATCCAGTAGGCCATCACTACGCAGTCTCGTTCTAACTTAGGTTATTCTCCAGTCCGGGTATAGGACTATTCTCATGTGTGCAAAAATGTGATAGTGGTGTGTGTGAAAGATCAAAATATCAAGAATACCCCCCCAAGCTGCAAAACAAACTAACATACATACAGAAAAGTGGTCTTCTATCCTAGGGTTTTCATATCACAAAAGAATAATATGCAATGAAAATAAAGGACAGAAAGGGAAGGGTAAAAATAAACATTAAATTAGCAACTAATCCTACAACTAATTAGACTAGGTTTCACTCTCTAAATGTCCCCAGTGGAGTCGCCAGCTGTAGCGACCGAAAAATCCGGGCAAGGATTCCTCGAAGGTTCAAAAATGAAGCCGCCACCAAAGTTTAGTTTAAGGGCAAACATTGGAAAATCCCTTTTAGAATGGAAAATGGTCCTTGAGACCATATTAGGGTTCGGGAGTCGGTTATGCGTGGGGAAGGTATTAGCACCCCACGACATCCTTCCTAAGGAAGGTTACCTACTAATTGGTTGTAGAAGCGAAAGTTAGTTTTGAAAACATTTATTTTTACCCTTTTATTGTGAATTAAGAAGAAAGAAGAAAGAAAAATGATATTTTATTTAAAAAAATGATTATTCAGGAAAAGACGAAAAAAGGTTTTTTTATTAGTGCAATTGACAGAAGTCGGCCGCCCTCTGCTCCTACGTATCTCTTGGTAGAGAATCAAATCACACGTAGTTCTTGGTAGAAAAAATTTGTTGGTTGGTATTTTTTATTTAGGGATTTTAGGACTCCTGAGTGATCAGTTCATTTGTCCTATAATGATGACTAACCCGACTGTACAGTCGGCTTAGTCCCCTACTTTGTGAAAAAGCAGTTTTTTTGAAGTTTGGAAGATAGTTTGATGTGTGGTGGTTTGATTTTATTTGAATAGGGGTTTTAGGACTCTTGATCCGTACGGTTCATTCATCCTAGAACACTGACTAACCCGACTGTACAGTCGACTTAATTCCCTATTTTGAAAATTTGATTTGTGGAAAGAAATGTGTTTGTGTTTATTTTAATTTAGGAATTGTTTGTTTTAAATAGGGATTTTAGGACATGATCCGTAAAGGTTCATTAGTGACCTAAATGTGTTTGTGTTTATTTTAACCCGACTGTCCTAATTCTCATTCTATGCGCCACACCACCCAAAACGGAGAGAGAGAGTGACGCCGCAAGATTTCCGGCGAAAATGGCGGAGAGAGAGGGAGAGAAAGGGAACACAGGACAGAGTGAGAAAGGGGAGAAGAAGACTACGGTGGTGACGTAGTACTCGTCGGAGGTCACGGCGGTGAGAGTTCTGGCCAAGGCAGTGGTCTTCATTTTCGACGGCCAGGAGAGGGACGATGATGGCTTTGGTGGTTCACGACGCGGTTTGTGCTGGAGCTGGTGGCGGTGACTGGGGACAGCGATGGCCACGGCGAAGGGTTGACAACGCCTGACGCAAAGGACGAGGACGCGACTGAAGGGTTCGACGGCGTTACTTGGTGGCGACAATGAAGGCTCGCGACGGCGTGGGGATTTCGCACCGGAGTTGCAGGGATGATGCGAAGAGGATGGTCACGGTGCCAGGGATGTTGTTGACGGAGAAGACAGACACCAGCGACGGGGAGAACGACGCGACGACGTTCATGGAGGACGATCACCGTCTACGGTGGTCGGTGCTAATAGTACGGTACGGTTCCATTTTTCTTTTTTTTTTTATCCTAATTGTGATTTTGATCTATATTTTTCTTTTTCTTTATCTAGTTTTTCCTAAAACCATTTCTGTTTTTTTTTAAAAAAAAAAAATTGATTTCGAATAAACCTAGTTTGTATAAAACAAATTTGCCTACGACTAATTTCCGATATTACTTCCTATGTTCGTTTTTTAACACAAGCAGAATAGCTTGTTCCTAATTTGAAAATTCCAATCTATTTACAAACCTAGAGACTTTTTATTTAAACCCTAGCCTATTTACAGTATAGTTTTCAGCAGATTCTACATTTCTATAGAACGAACATAGGCTGAAATATACGTGATTATCGGTTCATGCCGCTTTGATCTTATTATTATTAGGTTTAGTTTCAAATTGCAACTACTATCTATTATGAACTAAAACATGATTAGAACCTAAATAACATAAAAAATTGAAAGAAAATGGACACCTACCTCTTTCTCCAGCCTTTGAACCACTCCTTTTGTTTGCTTGCTGTTGCTCCAACTGTTGATTACTGTTGCTGCTTCTGTTCTGTGTGGCTGTTTCTGGATTTTTAGGGTTTTGCGATTAGGGTTTCAATGTGAAAACCCTAATCTTTTGGTTCTGAAACTGTGTATTCTTGTCTGATTTTTTCTGTGATTCAAGCTTATTTTTATAGGCAGAAATTAGGGTTTTTCTCATCCTTTCTTTCCTTTTTCGCAGGTTTTGGGCTTGGGTTGCAGATGTGTGCTTGGTGAACAAGAAAGGGTTGGGGTCCAACTCCTGTTTTTCCATTTGGCTGAGGCGCCTCTTTTGCTTTTTTTTATTTTTATGTATTTTTTATGTATTTTCGGATTATATTATTTTTTGTATTTTTTAATTTATTTTGTATTTTTGGATTATTGTAAATTAACTTTTATTAATTTTTAATTATATTTGTGATGCCCATAAACTGCTATTTGGACAATTTTATTGTTTTTGGTCAAAGATGGAAGAGAATGATTAAATTGGGCCAAGCCCAATCAAAAAACTAAACATAGACCCAATTAGACAAATGACTAAAGTAAGGCCCAATTAGAACAATTTTTCTAAGATCAGGTCCAATCTAGGCAAATTACTATCATAGGTCTAATAGCCACATAGGCCCATTTAGGCGAATGACTAAAACATTAGACATAAGCCCAAGTATTAAAAAACTGGTTCAAAACACTAAGCGTAAGCCTAAATAGACAAGCTAACGAAATCAGGCCCAAAAGGTTGGACATAGGCCCAACTGGACAAATCGGTCCAAATTAAAAACAAAATAGCGCTCGAAATGCCATGGGCTTGTGACACGGGGCTAAAACAAATACGATAAAAGGATCGGGCAAAATTGGGGTATAACAGCTGCCCCTCTTTATTTGTATTTTACTAGAAAAGGTGAATGGTTTTCAGATGTTCGTAGTAGAAATAAAAATAAAGATAGAATAGACTCTAAGTTTGTCCGCTTAGCGGGAAGAAGAGTTAGGGAAAAGAGGGACGATTAACACTTGGCGTGTTAACCGAGAACAATAAAGAAATGATCACTGGGGATCTGGAGGAGCACTGGGGCTCTAAAAGAGCATTTGGGCTCTAAAGGAGCACTGGGGCTCCAAGGGGTTCCCTAAACCCTGAAGGGCCATATGGGGTCCGAAGGTGCACTGGGGCTTTGAAGGACCACTGGGGGTCCAAAAGAGCACAAACTAGCAATGGTACTAGTAAAATGGTATGCTCGGGGGTGGCCTTTTTCGAGCGGCCGGAGGGGCAAGATCAGGTCATTGACCTAATTTGCTCACCTCAAAGGACGTCCACCATGTCTTAGACTGACACAGCTAGTCTGAAGGACCTGGGGTCGGATGATCCATCGCGCTCAGTGGCGACATAGTGATCTTGAGGGTAGAGTTCGAAGTCGTTGCTTTGACATACTGAGTCGAACTGAACTGATGGACCTGGGGTCGGATGATCCGTCGGTTGCTCGATAACGCGACGTGCGATCTGGAGTGAATGACCATTGATGGTCTAAAGGAGTGCTTGGGGCTCCGAAGGACTGATGGGGGTCCGAGACTCTAAATTGTGATATGGGACCAGTGCTTGGAGCACTGAATTTGAGGGAACAAACTATTGAGATTGACACACGGCGTACTTGCCTAGAACATACCTAAAGAATGCATTTACCTGAGAAGGGAAAAGCTATCTATATTTGGTAAGTCTAAAAATGCGATGAGTGATGCATGCGTGCAGTATGGGTATGTGAAATGATGGGATGAATGAAACGTGGCAGACGATGTGAGTTGGAGTTGGTGGAACGTATGTGAATGCAGATAGGATATGAATGCAATCGTACTGCTTAGATGCAGGTGTTACGATGAAATGCATCGTTGCATGATGGAATGATTTATGTTATGTGGATGATTTGTTCTTCTGGCTTTTCTTTTTTTGCCCCCTTTTTTTTGGTTTTCTTTTTGGGCCTCTCTTTTTGCTGGTCCTTCAACTCGCAGGACTTCCGGCATGAGGCTATCAAGTGCATTCGTATTGCTAAGTCAATTGCGCATGACTGGGACTTATCATTTGAGATGATCGCGCATTTATTGCTCTATTCCTGCGATTCCTTTCTTCCTCATAGGTATTTTAATGAAAGACTATATCTCTTCTGTGATTCTTAGAAATTTCGTAATGATTGTAATGCTTTTGATTATGTCACATGTTTCACAATCCTGTATCAATTATCACAAAACATCATTTCAAAGATAGACGGAAGTAAAAAGAAAGGAAAGTGTTTGATATTGACAATGGAGGCCAAATGTGCAGAAGGCACACCGACTTAAGATTACGTCAGGAATTTCATTGAAAGAACAAGAAAGCTGAAATACTAAGCAGACTTCTCGGTATATGGTGTCCTTGAAGTAACGGTGCCGGCCACCCATGTTCACGACCTTGATCACTCATCATCCGACTTTTGGAAGTGTTGATTGCCCCAATGTTGTTTAGTCCAACTTCCTGGCCCTAATTTTTGCCTGGATTGTCCCTTTTGGATTTTCAATCCATCGGGTCGCTCTAACTTTTTCCTAGGCCGCCCTTCCGGGTTTTCAACCTAGCGAGCTTATTTTTGCTTGGCTCATCTTTCTCATTATTCTATACTCCTTTTTTAGGCGGCGTTCACCGGGAGTGGGAGATCTTCCCCATCCATTTTTGTGAGAATTAAGGCTCTTCCAGAGAATGATTTCTTTACCATGTAAGGTCATTTATAGTTCGAGGTCCATCTCCTGCGGGAATCCTTTTGGGTATTACTTTCTTGGGCACCAAGTCTCCTTAAAATTGTTGAGGACGGATCTGCTTCTGTTAAGCTTTCTTTGTTCTTTTCTGATATGACATAAGACAACCGTTCTTGTGTTTGGTGAGGTTTAATGGAAGTACTACTCCCATCGTACAGGGTTGCCCCTGTTGAAGTATGAACGAGGTCTGATCTCCATGTAAGGTGAAGTGTCACTATCATCCCTGATATTCTTTGCTCGTTGTTGCAACTTCCCCATTTCTTTTTTGCGCGGTATGGGAAGGGATCATGATGCTCGACTTGGGGTCCTTTCATGGCCCTTTCACCATTGTCCGTGATGATCTTTTTAGGAAAGCCGTAACGGCAGACTAAATTTCTCGACAATCACGGATTTGTTACACCAGTGGGCGTCTTATGTCAGACAAGGTGATGTAAGCGAACTTTCTTGATTTGCTATCCTTTGGGTGTGATGTTAATTTTAACACCTTTTTTATCTTCTTCTGTGCCCAAGTTAATCATTTCGTTTGATTCCACGCGAGGCTGGGTCACTTTATCCTTTTGTTCCATTATTCTCATTACCTCTGGAAGAGTTTCCCTGTTATCTTCAACATCTTCCTTGCTTTGATTAATGGGGCGATCAAAGTTATGACATGAGTTACCGACGTTGTTATTTTCAAAGACAAGTTATTTAGATCTGCATTAGTAGAAATTGAAGAAGGATAAAAGAAAAAGTAAAGCGAGCAAATGAGTAAACAAGGAATTTATTGGAGAATTCAAAATGTTATTTTATTAATATTGATACCGGAAAGAAACATGCGTGCCCTTATTGAAATGTCCTAAGGCTTTGGGCGGAGCCATAGGATTTTTATTACGTAACATTACTTTGAACCGAAAATCACAAGAAACCCAGCAATCTCCCAATTCGTAAGTGCTTCAGTTGCTGGACAAAGGCGCACAAGGTTGATGATGTTGTTTTTAGCCCTTTGATCGCCTTCAAAAGCATTGACGGATGACTTCTCATGCCCCTGGCAAAGGGTTAGCGCCTCCGTTCGGAGCATCCTCATTGAAGCTCAACCATTTGGATTCGATCAGATCTTGAATCACATGTTTTAGTGCCTTGCAGTTTTCTACTGAGTGCCCAATTGCGCCTGCGTGAAACTCGCAAGTGGCGTTCGGGTCTTAGCCTCTCGGGAAAGGAGGTTCAATGGGCCTCATCGGGCGGGGGGATATTAGGTTGTGACTAGTGAGGTGGTCGAACAGATCTGAGTAGGATGCGGGAATTGAATCAAACTGCACATGTCTCCTTCCTGGGTAGTTTAGTGGTTTATGGCTTTTAGTGGTTTGGGTAGAGAAGTGCAGGGCTTGAGGATGGTTTTTGGAAGTGTAAGAGGCTTTCAAAGATCCTGTTATGGAATTGGTTTCCCCTTCATTATTTCTAACAAATCCTGCGAAGGGCTTCTTTGGGTTATTGGTTTCGGCCGATCCGTAAGAAATTTTCCCGTTTCTCATTCCGTTTTCCAACCTTTCCCCTATGGTGATCATGTCTGAGAAGTTAGAGGTTACGCTCCCAATTAATCTGTCATAGAAGGGTGATTGCAACGTATCTATAAACATGGATACCATCTCTTTCTCTAGTAGAGGCGGTGCTACCCGTGCTGCCGATCCTCTCCAACGCTGGGCATACTCCTTGAATGATTCATTGTTTCTTTTCACCATATTCTGCAACTGTGCTTTATCGGGAGCTGTATCGATGTTGTATTTGTACTGTTTTAAGAGAGCATCAGCCAGATCTTTCCAACATCGAATGTGGGTGCGTTCCAACCGCATGTACCAGCTTGAGGCTGTCCTAGTCAAGCTGTCCTGAAAGTAATGGACGAGCAGTTTTTCGTCGTGTGTAAATGCGGCCATTCTTCTACAATACGTAGTCAGATGGCTAGCGGGACAAGTTACCCCTCTGTATTTGTTAAAGTCGGGCACTTTGAACTTGGGTAGGATAATCACATTAGGGACGAGACACAGATCATATGCATCCCTTGCGCCGACATTGGATCCTTCAATTGCTCCCAGGCTCTCTTCTAGTATCTGATATTTGTCCTCGGGCTGAGAGTCCTCCATTGAGTAATTATGAGAGGGTCCTCTCATGTTGTAGTGGGGAGGAACCATTAGCATTGCAGTGGAGTTCGGTGTAGGAGCATGATGAATTACTACTGGTGACAGAGTATAACCCTGTGGAATGACCTGTGGTGTAGTCGTAGGACTTGAGAAGTGAACTCGCGGTATTTCTGCATTTGTATTTTGAGCTGAAGGTCCAGCGACTCCCGAAGGTCCTTCCTCTGGATTGGATTCCATGGTAGGAGGAGCGTAACCAGCTGGAAGACCGTAAGGGAGCCATTGGTAGCTCTGGATGTTCACTCCAGCGGTGTGTGGAGTCTCAGAGTTGGGAGGAGGAGGAAGGTTCGAAGCATTGTTCTCAGTATTCCCTGCCGAAGCACTTTCATCTGCATTTCTTCTCTCGAGGAGTTTCACGAATTCATACATTTGATCTTTCAGCGCCATCATCTCGGTCATTTGATCTTTCAATACCATCATCTCGCTCATTTGATCCTTCAGCTTTGCAATGTCTTCTCTCAGAGCCCAATTATCCTCTTCGGCCATTTTTCTTGCTTGTGAACGAGTCCGGTAGCGATGTTGATGAACCAGCTTGCCCTCTTACTCTCTGTTTATTTTTCAATTTTTTTTAAGTAAGTACATGAATGAATGAATGAATGAATGAATGAATGAATGAATGAATGAATGAATGAATGAATGAATGAATGAATGAATGAATGAATGAATGAATGAATGAATGAATGAATGAATGAATGTGCATGAGATGCAAATGTACAACTTCGTGTTACGCCGGGGAAATTATAAGTTTCTGTTTGACGCAGAACTGAAAGAAACTTATTATATTAATGCAAATGTTTGATCCATCTTGTCAGAAAGAAAGTCTTACAATTCCCTGGCGGTTATAGAAATGTATGAAAAATGAAATGTTAATGTGCAATAATTAATTTAATTTTTTTTACGCCATGCAAAAGGGAAAGGTAAAAATGCATGAGGTATGCTAAAAAATAATTTGTCAAAATAACATATGATTTTTTTGAAATTTTTTTCTTTTAAGAAGACTGGAAAAATGTATCAGTGTTTGTTTGAATGCAAGGGTATGAGGCTCCTTTGTGTCCTACGAGGGTTCCTTAGAGAATAGGTCTAGGGCCTGTCTGTTAAGCGAACCTCTCAAAGGGTAGCTCTAAAGAGTCCTACATAAGGTTCCTAGAGCCAACGACCCTAATTAAGAACACTGATCAACAACAATAGGCAAGCTATTAGGAGTGTCAGCATTCTCAAGAGGGACCAAGCTCTAGGTGAGACTTTCCTGACCACCCAACAGGACGCACATCCAGTAGGCCATCACTACGCAGTCTCGTTCTAACTTAGGTTATTCTCCAGTCCGGGTATAGGACTATTCTCACGTGTGTGCAAAAATGTGATAATGGAGTGTGTGAAGGAGCAAAATATCAAGAATACCCCCTAAGCTGCAAAACAAACAAACATACATACAGAAAAGTGGTCTTCTATCCTAGGGTTTTCATATCACAAAAGCATAATATGCAATGAAAATAAAGGACAGAAAGGGAAGGGTAAAAATAAACATTAAATTAGCAACTAATCCTACAACTAATTAGACTAGGTTTCACCCCCTAAATGTCCCCAGTGGAGTCGCCAGCTGTAGCGACCGAAAAATCCGGGCGAGGATTCCTCGAAGGTTCAAAAATGAAGCTGCCACCAAAGTTTAGTTTAAGGGCAAACATTGGAAAATCCCTTTTGGAATGGATAAGGGTCCTTGAGACCAGATTAGGGTTCGGGAGTCGGTTATGCGTGGGGAAGGTATTAGCACCCCACGACATCCTTCCTAAGGAAGGTTACCTGCTAATTGGTTGTAGAAGCGAAAGTTAGTTTTGAAAACATTTATTTTTACCCTTTTATTGTGAATTAAGAAGAAAGAAGAAAATTGATATTTTATTTAAGAAAATGATTATTCAGGAAAAGACTAAAAAAGGTTTTTTATTAGTGCAATTGACAGAGGTCGGCCGCCCTCTGCTCCTACGTATCTCTTGGTAGAGAATCAAATCACACGTAGTTCTTGGTAGAAAAAATTTGTTGGTTGGTATTTTTTATTTAGGGATTTTAGGACTCCTGAGTGATCAGTTCATTTGTCTTAAAATGATGACTAACCCGACTGTACAGTCGGCTTAGTCCCCTACTTTGGGAAAAAGGAGTTTTTTTGAAGTTTGGAAGAAAGTTTGATGTGTGGTGGTTTGATTTTATTTGAATAGGGGTTTTAGGACTCTAGATCCGTACGGTTCATTCATCCTAGAACGCTGACTAACCCGACTGTACAGTCGACTTAATCCCCTATTTTGAAAATTTGATTTGTGGAAAGAAATGTGTTTGTGTTTTTTTTTAATTTAGGAATTGTTTGTTTTAAATAGGGATTTTAGGACATGATCCGTAACGGTTCATTAGTGACCTAAAAAGCAGACTAACCCGACTGTACAGTCGACTTAGTCCCCTATTTATATTTTTTGAAACTGAAATGTCCATCTATTTATTTTTATATGGTTTTGTATAAGAAATTAATGAAAAAACGCAAAGAGAGGGTGCAGTAGTAAAATGGGGTGCAATTAGCAGAAAGGGAGTTGTATTTCTAAAATGAGGGGTGCGAATAACAAAGGTCAGCAGCTCAAGTGTTTGGGTCCGTGAGAAGACCTGCGAGTTGGGCTCAGTATATGGGTGTCTACGAATTAAAAATGGGTGGTGTAAATATGAACCTGAATTTAAAATAAAATAAATAATAAAAGGGTTGAATATAAAAGGAAACAGAACATTTAACAAACCCTAATTCTCATTCTATGCGCCACACCACCCAAAACGGAGAGAGAGAGTGACGCCGCAAGATTTCCGACGAAAATGGCGGAGAGAGAGAAAACGATTTCAGAATGAGAGAGAGAGAACGTGAACGAGAGGAGAGAAAGGGAACGCAGGACAGAGTGAGAATGGGGAGAATAAGACTACGGTGGTGACGTAGTATTCGTCGGAGGTCACGGCGGTGAGAGTTCTTGCCAAGGCAGTGGTCTTCATTTTCGACGGCATGCCAGGAGAGGGACGGTGATGGCTGTTGCGTTAAAAACACACTTAGAGCAAGTGTACTCTCTCGCAGAAGTAGTATAAAAAATATCGTCTTCACAGGGATTAATTAATAAGTACTAAACTACTTAAGATTAATTATTATTTAGACGAACAAATATTTGGTGGTTATAGAAACTAAAAATAAAAAGAAATAAATAGCAAGAATTAAAATGTAAAGATTAACCAATGGAGAGAGGTCTAGGGTCACGGTTTCACTTGCAAGTTTCTATTCCTCTATGTCTAATTCTACCTGAATCCCCTTATTTTATTCAATTACCAATCCCTTTACTAAAGCTATTAACCTGTTTGGTCATCCGCGATTAATATTCTTTTTCCTAAATTAACCCTAGTTTGGTCATGCTAGAATTTAAATCGAAGGAAAGCATAAGGTACAAAAAGGTTGAATGATTGGAAGACTAAATTAAAGTTTGGTCATTCATTAATTATAGTCTCAATTATCCTATAGGTCCACCAACTAATTGCAGTACGGTCGCTGATCAACTAATTGATTATGAACATGCAAAGGGTTGTCAATCCTAATTATGTGATAAAGCAATAGGATAATATTAATTTGAATAAAAATTAGGGACTCAAAGTATAAATTAAAACATAAAAATGTTTCTAATCAAGCAAGATCCACCTAGACCCTAAAAGAGGATTTAGCTATCCATGGTGTTCAAGAACAATGAAATAAAATTAGGAGTCATAAATTACAGAGATAAAAATAACCCGGATTAGAGAAAATCTTTATCTTGAATTTTTTGTCTCCTTTTTCTGCTCCAAAGCTCTCTCACGGTGTCAAGAATGGTACCCAAATACTCTCATTTTCAACTTGCCGGTGCTGCGTTGTCTTTGTTGTTGTACGCGGCTACTGTTCTTTTATTAATTATCAAATATGTCTTCTTTTTTTGATTTCCTTCGGCTACTGTTCCTCTCCAAATTCAATTCCTTTGAATTCAATTCTTAAGCTCTCTCCTCCTTATTTGTAATGCCGTCCTTTTTCCTCTCTTCTGCTGCCGTCCTTTTTCCTCCTTTTGATTCTCAAAATAATAATTCTCCCTGTTGCTGTGCGGCTATCTCTATTTTATACATGCTGATGCCTGCTTAGGGTTGAATAATTCAATTCCTTATTATTTGGGCTGATCTCTTCCAATTGGCCGTGGGCCATTTTTGTGACATGGGCTGCCTTCTTCTTTTTTTCTAATTTAAGCTCATATATATATATTGAACTTTGAGTGGCATAAAATTGGACTTTTATTCTTTTTATCTTTTTCTATCTTTCTGCAAAACAAGAGCAAATTAAGTTAGTAATTCATATTATTAATAATAACAGCTCTAAAAATGATACAAATGTGTCTCTAAAAATGCACTAAATTTGAGCTTATCAATGGCTTTGGTGGTTCACGGCGCGGTTTGAGCTGGAGCTGGTGGCGGTGACTGGGGACATCGATGGCCACGACGAAGGGGTGACAACACCTGACGCGAAGGACGAGGACGCGACTGGAGTGTTCGACAGCGTTACTTGGTGGCGACGGTGAAGGCTCGCGACGGCGTGGGGATTTCGCACCAGAGTTGCAGGGATGATGCGAAGAGGATGGTCACGGTGCCATGGATGTTGTTGACGGAGAAGACAGACACCGGCGACGGGGAGATCGACGCGACGGCGTTCGTGGAGGACGACCACCGTCTACGGTGGTCGGTACTAATAGTACGGTACGGTTCCATTTTTCTTTTTTCTTCTCCTAATTTTGATTTTGATCTATATTTTTCTTTTTCTTTATCTAATTTTTTCTAAAACCAGTTTTGTTTTTTTTAAAAAAAAAATTGATTTCAAATAAACCTAATTTGTATACAACTAATTTGCCTACGACTAATTTCCGATATTACTTCCTATGTTCGTTTTTTAACACAAGCAGAATAGCTTGTTCCTAATTTGAAAATTCCAATCTATTTACAAACCTAGAGATTTTTTATTTAAACCCTAGCCTATTTACAGTATAGTTTTCAGCAGATTCTACATTTCTACAGAACGAACATAGGCTGAAATATATGTGATTATCGGTTCATACCGCTTTGATCTTATTATTATTAGGTTTAGTTTCAAATTTCAACTACTATCTATTATGAACTAAAACATGATTAGAACCTAAATAACAAAAAAAATCGAAAGAAACTGGACACCTACCTCTTTCTCCAGCCTTTGAACCACTCCTTTAGTTTGCTTGCTGCTGCTCCTACTGTTGATTATTGTTGCTGCTTCTGTTCCGTGTGCTTCTGTTCCGTGTGGCTGTTTCTGGATTTTTAGGGTTTTGCGATTAGGGTTTCAATGTGAAAACCCTAATCTTTTGGTTCTGAAACTGTGTATTCTTGTCTGATTTTTTCTATGATTCAAGCTTGTTTTTATAGGCAGAAATTAGGGTTTTTCTGATCCTTTCTTTCCTTTTTTGCAGGTTTTGGGCTTGGGTTGGAGATGTGTGCTTGGTGAACAAGAAAGGGTTGGGGTCCAGCTCTTGTTTTTCCTTTTGGCTGAGGCGCCTCTTTTGTTTTTTTTTATTTTTATGTATTTTTTATGTATTTTCGGATTATATTATTTTTTGTATTTTTTAATTTATTTTGTATTTTTGGATTTTTTTGGATTATTATAAATTAATTTTTATTAATTTTTAATTATATTTGTGATGCCCCTGCTATTTGGACAATTTTATTGTCTTTGGTCAAAGATGGAAGAGAATGATTAAATTGGGCCAAGTCCAATCAAAAAACTAAACATAGGCCCAATTAGACAAATGACTAAAGTAAGGCTCAATTAAAACAATTTTTCTAAGATCACGTCCAATCTAGGCAAATTACTACCATATGTCCAATAGCCACATAGGCCCATTTAGGCAAATGACTAAAACATTAGACATAAGCCCAATTATTAAAAAAACTGGTTCAAAACACTAAGCGTAAGCCCAAATAGACAAGCTAACGAAATCAGGCCCAAAAGGTTAGACATAGGCCCAATTGGACAAATCGGTCCAAATTAAAAACAAAATAGCGCTCGAAATGCCATGGGTTTGTGACACAGGGCTAAAACAAATACGATAAAAGAATCGGGCAAAATTGGGGTATAACACCTACCAAAGCATCACAAGAAAGAAGTCAAGGTGAAGCTCATCATCAAGTCTACGAAAGACGACGGATGATTTCAAGGAGTGGCTTCGCTGAAGAAGCCTAAAGACATCTTCTAGAGACATCTCAACAAGTGCCTACACTACAATAAGTTATTCTACACAAAATCATATGTTTTGTGAAATATCAAGTCAAAGCATCGTTGAAGATAAAGAAAGCATCTGCTTACGCACTCAACACGTTCACCAAGAAAAGCAGTATGTAAAGAGAGTCTGACGACTGAATGTTGTTGTTTAGCTGGTAGCCACAGGAGGTGGCTTACAAATTGCTTGTTTTCTAAATATCTCATCGTTTAGTACTTGGTGTGCCTGGAGTATCTTTTCCAGATATAGTAGAGCTGAAATGTTTGAATTCTGCCATTGATAATGGTCGTGGCCTATTAATCGAAGAAGACAGGTTTCCAAATTTGGTTTTGAAAGCTATTCATGATGGTTATTTGGTGTTGCTGCTGATCTTCATCCTTTTAGCAGGTTCAACAAAACAACAATGCACCACTTTGGTTTGTTTCTTAGGTGTCCTTGATGGCTCTACCAGCCTAGTTTAGTTTTAGATAGACCTCAGCACGTTTATGCTCCCTGTTAGTTTTTGGCTTTGTTTAGGTGTCCTAATGGTACAACAATCGTTGTACATATTTTTTTGTTTAGGTTGGAACAATTGATATGGAGAAGGTGGGTAGAGTTGTGCTCTATGATTCTTTAGCTTAGACTTATTAATGGAATCTTACTTATCGAAAAAAAAAGTATGTGTTGCAAAAACTTATTTTTAATGAACTAATTTTGAATGAGAGTGAGTTGTATGTAAAGTGATTTATGTTTTGATGAATTTACATAAAAGTGAGTTAAACAATAAATTGAAGAGTACAAATCTCTTTTAGAAGTAAAAACTACAAATCTTAGTTTCAAGTTAGAATTTTGCTCGATAACACCCAAACGTAAGAAAGACAATTTTATCCTTGAAATCAGTTTACCTTGTCTCTTCAAAAAGTGAATCTAAACATACATTAAGCATATGTTTTGTTCCTTGTTTTTTGGGTATCAACACATGTTTCCTTGCATAGACGCCGGTTTTCTTTTCTCTTATGGAGCTTTCATGGTTGCTATAAATTGATTCTATGCAAGTCACGTGCATTATCTCAATTTTACTCCTTCAATCCCTATGAACTATGCGTTTAAGATCTTCCATGAGCATTGTTTCTGGTTTGCAGAAGATATGTATCTCTAGACTCTAGGTTAGAGAAAAGCTTAGACCTCATGTGCAACATCCACCAAAGGTACCATGAGGCGGTGAATCGAAACCTGAAAGTACCATAGGAGGTACCTATAATGGCACTCACCCGAGACTGTCACCCTAGTAGCCACCTTGACGACGTCTTCGACCTGATCGATGGGCGTAGTACAGCCACCTCATGTCGATGTCCATAGGTCCTTCAGGAACAGCAATCGGGAACAAGAGCCTCATAATAATCTCCATGATCGTGTTCCACCTCCTGATCAATACGAGCTGCGCCCCTGTCCTCTCTCGACACTCCTATGCCGGTTAGAAGCGTGACCGACTACTCTCACTCGAGTACGGTCACTCAGCGGAGTCTGTTCGGATTCACGTACAACTGACCATGATGACTCTACTCGTGATCCCCATGGGATTCTGCCCCCAACTCTAGTGTGTGCCACTGCAATAACATTACAATAAATTATTTATCTTTTAGACGTATATCCGGAATGGATTTTTTTAAGACTTTCCGGAATTATCTCAAAACACATAAATTTGGAAGTGAGTTTGTGTTCCAGATTTATCTCCTATGGATAACTCCGGAAGAAACTCACTTTCGAATCTATGTGTTTTGTGGTAATTCCGGGAAATACGAAAAAATGGCTTATTTTTTTGTTTCGGAAATATGTGATGAGTGATGATTTGTTTGTTTTTTAAAAGGGCCGGGGGTAATATTGAAAGTTTGGGAAATTGGGGAGTAAGTGGGCCAATAGAGGGGTAGAAAAATTAGCCAAGGATTTTTACGTTGGCCCATGCTTATCCCACTCCCCCTATTAACCACACACCCCCAAACCCTACGAAACTTCAAAAGTACCCTTAATGAATAAAAATGTTCTCAGCGCGTCCCTTTTTTTTGCTGGAATTTCACGAGTTCGATGCCAATGTATCGATCCTGGTACGGTTGATTGGTACCGTGGCTTGTGTCTTGGCACACATCCCGCCAGTGCCCAATATTTTAGCCAGGTACACTATGCTGTCGAACTGGTACGGTAGCTTAGTGTCATACCGAAGCACGTCCCAATTGAAGGATTTATCAATGAATTGATGATATATGAATTGAAGGATGAATTGGTATATGAATTGAAGTACAAAGGTTATGAATTGATATATGAATTGATGACATATGAACTGAGATATGAATTAAGAATGAATCGGTAGTGAACTGATATAAGAATGATATGAATTAAGAATGAATTGGTAGTGAAGGTGTTCGGTGCTTTTGTGCTGAACTTGTTTGTTCAGTGCTCTTGTACCGGACCGGTTAGGTACTTTGGTACCATACACGTCAAAAAACACTGCGTAGGGAGGTTTGGAAGCGTATTCCATGTGAGCGTAAAATTGGAATTGTTGAGGTTTGGTGGTGTGTGATGAGTAGGGGGGAGTGGGATAATTAAGCATGGGCCTTTTGGTTTTGATAATTGAAGAGTGAATGAATATGAATTCGGCCCTCTAAGCCCAAAAGGCTCAACTATGTTTTTTTCCTTCTTGTATCATTCGTTTATATTGCCTAATGACCAAAAAAAAAAACTAACAGAACGAATTTAATATTTGGATATTGATTTTCATACCGCCCTACTTAGCCCTTATAAAATCACCAATTTAATTAATTCTCATTTTACTCTCTCAATTTTACACTATACGTATTTATCTATTTAATAGATGAATTCGTAGTTAAAAATAATTAACTACGGATTTATCAATTAAATAAATAAATACGTAATATAATAATACATTACAGATTTATCTATTTAATTGCTAAATCCGTAATTAATTCTAATTTGTTAAAAAATTAATATTAATTTTATTTTTTAAAAAGAAATAGATATATAGATACTGGTAATCTTTTCGTTATCGGACACATTCATGATGACAGAACATCCGGTAAAAAGGGAAGGAGAACAACAGCTTAAAATTAAAAAAAAAAGGTTATAAAAACACCACTAAAAATCCGTATAAGAATCAAAACTAATAAATGAAGGAATTTGGGATTTTGAGCCCCGGAATCCCGTAAAAAGTCCCTTCAAAGGGAGTATTGGTCCCTGATTTTTTCGAATCTAATGGTTGTGATTTCGGGACAATCGGATTTATCTATTAATGGTAAATTCGAAAATCCAATTTTTTTCCAAATGTTGTAAATGAGAGGGGTAAAATGCAAATTTCACGTGTTGTGAGGGGGGGTGGGGTATAGTGCCCAAGTATGGGGGTATAAAAATCAACATCCTTAATATTATAGGGATAACTTTAGTTTGTTACATTTTTTGACAATAATTTTCATTTGTTACTTAAGTTCCCATTAAATTAACTAATTTTGAATTACTTCTCAAAATTTTTAAAATATAATTGGTTGACTAAAACATAAAATATTTTAAGTTCTTCATGTATTTAAAATTTAATTAATGTATCTTTTAAACTTTGTTCTTCTTTGTCCAAAACAAATTGTACTTGCCCAACAAATAATATGTAGCACTCATGGTATTTTACATATCCATATATATGATAATAATATTATATATAAAAAAACTATTACAATGATCATATAATACGACATTTTTTTAAAAAATTAGATATATATATATAATTTAAATAATATTTCAGTTATCATATAATTTTAGGATGATAACAACTAATTTCTACTATATATAACTCAAGGTTATCACATGCACCGTACACAATTGATTTCTAGGGAGAGGAAAATCATACTTATGATATAATATATAGCAACTTTAAGAAATACACGATAAATAGTTTTTTTTTATCATGTTTTAGGTGCGCAGTTTTCACTTGCTTTGTCAATCACTAATTTACGATGGGGAACCTGACTGATCACGAGTACTCAACTTTGCTGGCCCGTGTAATGCTCTCCCAACAAAAATTTTGCCACGATCAAAATTCAAACTCAAAATCTTAAAGTGGGATCTAAATCTGGTCACCACTTATAATACATGATGGATAGTTGACCGCCGGATATGGTTAGAAAAACAAAACTTTATAATTATAGATCCAAAAAATATCGAAATGTATCCATGACAAAATATAATGAGATTATGTAGCATCCTGTGCTCAATACTAACCGGAAAAATCTTATCTTTTAATAAAAGTTAAAAATAACTTTTGTCAGAAGATATTTTGTTTTTCTCACCTCGATCTTATCTAAACCTGTAAAATATTGTAAGATAGGAGTTCATAAATAGCTTTTGGTGGATGCTGATCCATACACATTTCTATTTACTCTGCTATATTTGGATTATTAACTCTTCTGATTATTTAAATTTTATTTTAGAAAAAAAGAAAAGCAATGGGTCTGTTAATTTTGGGTCCACAAGCCTTAAATTGCATGCATTTGACCTAAGGAATCTGGTTCTCTCAATGAAATAAAAAGAAGCATAGTGTACTTCCCCAACAAATGTGAAGACTTGGCAGTGCATGCTAACGGCATGCTTCCCTTACCATTTCTTTAACCCTAAACTACAACTTCAATTGTTGCACAAATTAAATCCTTCTTGGATGTTTTCTTTTCTATTCGGGTAAAAGATCATTTTGGTCCCTCAATTACACGAAGTGTTGTTATTATAGTTCTTCAATATATTAATTAAAATACAAAAATATCTCTAAATATATCTTTTGTTATTTAGTTGGATCATTATATATGTTTTTCATTGGTCAATTTGATCATCGAATGTGTCTTCTATTAGTTAGTCTGACGTATGAAATTACAATCAAGTGAACACATTCAACAACTATTTCTAATTTAAACGTAATTAAGGACTAAAATGACAATGCCTCATGTTGGAACTCCTTGACTAGATGTGAATTGAAAAAATTGGAAAGTCCCACGTTAAAGAGAATACACATTTTAAGAGTGTTTATAAATGTGGATATTGACACCTTTAGGTGTGAAAAAGAGAGAACACATACAAAATTAACCACCAATCGCGCGCTGCTGCTTGGTTGGGGCTAAGTGGTGTAATTATTTTTAGAACCCAAAAAATTAATTTTATTTTTTTTAATTGTGTGATTGTTGCGCTTTTTTTTCATTTAGTTACACACGAATTGCAACAGCTATGAAACATTACCGTTGCAAATATTTTCCTATAAATAAAGCACCCCGCTTAGTTTGCAAACCGCAGAGAAAACTTGAAACAATCCCGAGTTTTCTTTTCTTGTCTCTATCAATTTGTTTCTTCATTAAAAATTAGAGTGGTCTTCGTGCCATATTCGAGTGGTCTTAAAACCATATTTAGAGGGTATATTTCTCGAATGAAATTCTATAGTGCAGTAGAATTTCGAAAAAGTTTTGACTGTACAGTTTTATCTTGGGGATGTTGTGGTTAATAGTTTATTTGCACAAATCTGAGCATTGTCGCGAAACGTCTTAAAGAGAGCGAGCTAATACACGGCTCAACGCAATAAATTCTTCGGTAAATTGATTTTTTTTAATTAAGCAATTTTGGTGAAACTCAAAAACAACACCTCATATAATAAAGGGACCAAATATATTAGCTAAACATTTTTAGTCTTTTTTCCATTAACTTAAGCTTATCAATCTGACCAATACACTACTTGACCCTTGTCAAGTTGTACACAAGTTTTTCAGGCTTCGATTTTCCCATTTTATCTTTGTAATTATTGATGATCAGAAAAGGAAATATTAGTTGAACAAGTTATAGTCTATATTTACGGAAGTTCATTGTGTAAAATTATAATGTCCATGTCTAGTACTTTGTGTCACTCCGCGCATGCTTATTTGATGATGACAAAAATGTCAGAGTACACTGCTCATTCAATAAGGATTTTTTGACCATGAGAACAAACAAAAAGCCTAATTTTATGGCTTGGAGTACTCTCAGCCACATAGCATACAATAAATTGGTACTCACCTGGTAGGTAATTAGATATGTTTCTCATCACTAATTAATCGATCTCAGCAATCAAGCAAGCACGCCTTAATCTTAATATGTCATATCAATCCCTATAGAGGATCAATAGCATGCCATTGCCGACCCATTAAAGCACACATTAGTGTTTCTTGGCGTCTAGTGTAGCATGCATATGGTGGAGATGTATATATAGCTAGCTAGCTAAGCTTAGAGACAAAATTAATTAGCACAAGACTATGATCTTTAAATTGTGCATCATACGACTCATGATGTATTGTGTCACAATGTCAAAATATATAGTAGGTAAATCAATTCCGTGATTGATCAAAAAAAAAATAATCAATTCTGTGAATATATGACTCATAATCTTTAGCATAAGGATTATTGCATTTTGTGGCTGAAGTATGAATTTTTGTGCATTAATTCTCATTTCATAGCTGATCAATATCATATGAATAAGACTTGCAAAAAAACATGTCATTTGAATAAGAATAACACCAACATCGGGGTATTCTCTCAAAAAGAGGGCGTACTAGGGTTTCTATCCTTTTGTGAGACTAACTTCTACTCATGGCCCCTAGAGGCATTGATCGCTTCCATTTTTGGTAGGAGTTGAACATCTTAGCATCGGTCACAATAAGAAGGAAATACTAAAGTTTCAAACGCAACCAACTGAAGGGTGATAACTCATATTTATATGAGTTATTTATATTCTTTAAGCTTAAGTTAATGTGAGTTCTTAAGTAATTATGTGGTTAATGTAAATATGTATTAAGAAGTGTAAAAGAAGGGTTATGAGATAATTTGTTAACGTTTGGCACAAAGGGTGCCTTTTTTAGTGTTTTAATGTGTTGTTAGCGTTGCAGCGGTAAGCGCTATAGCGCTATATGGCGGTTGGACAGCTGGACAATATTGGAGCTCACCACTATTTGATGAGTCATCGTGTCAATCCTCTGCTGAAAGCCTGACACAAAATCTTCCAAGTGGGTTGAAAAGGACACTTGGCGTTTTCTCATTGAAGGATATTTGTTAGTTGGTGATAAGTGTCACTATCACCTTTTTGTAAAAGCTACTTTATGAGATTAGGATAATATCTAGCTCTATCTTCTTCCACACAACATAGATTTCGAAAGTGAGAGGGTTTTTGGAGAGAAAAACTTGACACCCTACTCCTCCATTAATCTTCCACTTCAAGCTTTTATTTTTCAAGAGATGATCATCATTTCCAGCGCTGTGAAGCTTTGCTGTAGCGTCAGCAACCCGTCACGTGAGAAGGAGGCCACTACGTGCATCTTTTGCAACCTTCCTTTTTCTTTTCATTTTCGGTAATATGAGCTTTTTGGTTTGTATTGTGTTGATGATGTTCATCATGAGTTAAACACTTAGTAGTTGGATTGTTTTAAGCTTTGTAATGACTCTTTAGTATTGTTAATATAACATTATGATGTTTGCGTTTCAATCTTTGTGCTATAATACTTTCAAACTCATTTTGGGATTGATCAACTAAAATGGGTACATTCGTAGGTGCAGACATGGTCTACGATTCTAACTCAAAGGTTGATATGAATGAAAGGTTATTTAAAGACATTTAGACAACTTGTGCTTAACTCTAGACATAGGGGAGCAATAGTTCATAAGGTGAATACTGTGGGTTCCTCATTATACAGGGGTGGACTTATTTAGAACCTAGACATAGGAGTCTTGTAACAAAACCCTGGCGTCAGTGACCGAAAGGCACAAAATCATATGCTACTGCACTTAACGCTATAGCGTCTAACGTTATAACACTTCACTACTGAGAAATTACTTAGCAAAAAGTGGTCCAACTCACTTTATCAACTCTTGAACTTTCTTTACTTGTTTATTTACATTCATGTTAATCACAATACTTGTTGACAACTTGTTATTGTTACTTGTTTTTCTCACTAGCTAAATTACTAATTTAAATATAGAAGTAAACTCAACAATCCTCGTGGGAACGATCTTTACTTATCACTCTATTACTTGTTGCGATTGTGTACACTTGCACAAACTACTTTTCGAACAACAAAGGGCGGTGTGCAGGTGTGAACCTTTGACTAACTGATGAGGATACCGTTTGGCCACAAGTAATGACTACGGTTCGTTCGTGAGTTCGCGATCAGGACTATTCGTTGTTTAAAATGAGTAATAGAGGGATTAGGAAGACTTGGTTGATGGGTTTATGAGGCTTAGAATATAGTTAATAGGATACTTAAATAGGCATAAAAAATGGCACAGAAATCAGACAAGAACGAAAGAAAGTGCGTGTTTTCAGCACAACGCTTAGATGTTGAGAACTTAGTGCTTAAACACTAGGGAGGCCACGCTCAAGTGTGGACTACCTCCCATGTTTGACCTATCATAGAAAGACACACAACCATATCACATGGGTTACTGCAAGGAGATTACTTTTTTTTTTGGAATTGAATACAAGGAAATAACTCCTGGAGTAGCAACTCATATGAAGTATGCTAGCCACAAGGGGCTTACAAGAGCCTGACGGAACTCAAATAAACATAAAACAACATCCTGATCACAACCAATTGCTATCATGCACTACAATAAAAAGCCTATTAATGAGGGATTATTCCCTCGCAAACTGCCTTATTTTCGTTGCTAACTGCTATTTGCGAGCGAATTAGCGAGCGACTGATTCCCTCACTAAATTGCTCCTCGCTAATGGATTAGCGAGGGAATTTGAATCCCTCGCTAATTTGTGTGGGACAGTTTCTTCACTAATTCCCTCGCTAATTAGCAAGGGACAAGATCTGTCGCAAATCATGACTGACACGTGTCCCAATTTGAATGGCTTGTTTTATGTGTTGTTTTAATTTTTTTTAAACCTGTTTTTTATATATTTATTATTATATTATTAATTTTGTGGTGGTGGTGGTGTGGTGGTGAAAGGTGGATACGACTAGAGAGAGAAGGGGAAGAGTATGGGAGAAAGAGAGTGAGAGGCTGAGAGAGAGAGGAGAGGAGTTCGTGGTGGTGTGGTGGTGGTGGAAGGTGGAGAGAATAAAAGAGAAAGAGGAAAGAAATTCGTAGGTGAGAGAAGAGGAATTCGTAGGGAGAGAGAGGAGAGGAAGAGGAGAGGAGTTCATGGTGGTGGTGGTCGTGTGGTGGTGTTGGAGGGTGGAGAGAATTCGTAGGGAAAGAGAGAAAAGATAAGATGAAATGAGAGTGTGTGGTGTGTGGTTCTTTATAAGCAAATCCACTTTAATGACCTTTAGCGACGGACAATAGCCTTTAGTGACGGATTTGAATTATGCTAGCGCGCTCAAGTTCCAAGAAGGGATTTAGCGACGAACAATAGGCTTTAGCGACAGATTTGAATTATGCTGGCGCACTCAAGTTCCAAGAAGGGATTTAGCGACGGACGAGTAGGCTTTAGCGATGAAATTGAATTATACTAGCGCGCTCAAGTTCCAAGAAGGGATTTAGCGACGGACTGGTAGGCTTTAGCGACGGATTTGGATCAAAAAACAAGGCACCTTGTATAGTAACGACCCTGTCCATCACTAAATCCCTCGCAAATTGTTTTTACCGACGGATATTTGTTCCCTCGCTTCAGTCTGTTGCTATAGTAGCTCATTAGTGGCGGAAATTGGTTCCCTCGCTAATGTCCGTCACTAATGAGTGTTTTTCTTGTAGTGATGGCATCAACACAAGCATTTTCTTTTCTATAACAGTGAGAGAAGCGAACATTCCAGTCCAAACATAGCAAAGAGCGTATTCTGTTCACAAGGGCCGAAACCATAAAGCTAACAGCACCGGAGTTAGCTAGTTGATTCATCACTATCATGGAGTCTACGTGAACATCAACTTTGGTGAAGCCACGGTCTCGACCAAGCAGAAGGCCATCCAAAACTCCCCAAATATATGCAATATAAGCTGAACAAGTTCCAAGAGCACGTGCATGTCCACGCAACACACCCCCACTACCATCACTTTTGTTGGGACCCTTTACCTCTCCATCCGAATTGAAACGAGTCCAACCTTTTTCCGGAGGAACCCCTTTAACTTGTAAGGCTGACAGAGAGTGAACAAAAGCGAAGGATGAAACGTCGGAGTGCATGACGGTGAACAAAAGAAGGATCGAATCTCTCCTTATTACGCCAAGACCAGAGAGTGACAGGTTGTCGCCCTAAGGCGATAACTTCGTAGTAAGGAATTAAGTAGGTCAACGCCTAAACATGGAAGTGCCAACACATGAGCATGCAAACACTTAGATGTAGGAATGCTAATGTCAAAGCGTCTAGTCCAACATAAAATAGTGTTTAACTTCATTTACCATTTCATTTGTCAGGCCTTTTCAATTTCCTTAGGACTCCTTTTGACAAGAGAGTGAGGAAGCAATGGTTGAGCTCTTGGAAGCCATGTTCCTCATTTCTTTGTTCTAGGCTTAATTACAGTTTTGGTCTCCCTATTATGACCCACTCACGATTTTGCTCCCCAAACTTCTTTTTCCACGAATTTAGTTCCCCCATTTTCACAATTTTTAAAATCGTATACTCTCCCAAATTTGGCCAAATATTTTTCTGACTAGGCTCTCACTAATCCTACGTGGTGTTCCACATTGGACTGCCATGCTGGATGTTTTAATAAGATAAATATTATTTATTATTTATTAGAAGGGAAAAAACATTACCCTTCCCATTTCTCTCCTACTTTCTTCGAGCTGCAAACCCAGAAACCTAATCCCATACCAAGAACCCCAACTTCAAATCGTGACCCAGATCCTCGTTTACACCTGTTTCAGCTTCCATTCTCGTCGCATTAGGATTGTGTGAGCTCCTATGTGTCAGTTTTCCTCTTTTTCGTCTCATGGGTCTTCACTTAGAAGAAGACCAAATTGTTGTCATTGTGGAACGAAAACTCCATTGAAGACTGTTTGGACAGAAGAGAATCAAGGCCGTAGGTTTTATGGATGTGCATTATTTAAGGTAATTTCTACTTTATCATGCGATTTAGGGTTTACTTTTAATAGGTTTTGTGTTGGCTGAGGTTAAAATCATACTCTTGTTTTTCAAGAATATGGTACGAAACAATGTGCTTTCTTTGACTGGTATGATGAAGAGATGAGTACTAGAGCCAAAGAGGTTATTTGTATTTGAAGTAAAACACTAGTGATTTGAAGGGCAATGTTTCTCAATTGAATAACAATGTTGCTCAACTGAAGGACAATGTTACTCAATTGAAGACCAAAGAATTTGAATTGAAGGAAGCAAAGAGAGCTCAAGAGGAAATGAAGGAGTAGGTGCTCATGAATGTTGATTTCATATGATTCAAAATACAGAAAAACAAAACTAACTAGTTAGTAATAGAATTGTTAAGAAAACAGAGACGAAGAAATAAAAATTAAAAAACAGATATATATATATATGAAGAAATTCCTATAATTATTGGATACATAATCCTCTGGGTTCACCTTGTTGTGCCAGATACAAGCAATTGCACGGGGACAAGGAATTTTTGAAATGTGCCACTTACGACATGAACATGTTTGTCTTTTAGGTTGACAATATATTGGTCAGCTTCATTTGATACCCCAAACAATGCAAAATCATCACCAGCATGCCCTAGACGAGACCATCCATCAGCTTCTCTCTTCGATCTTTCCAGAATGATTTAGATTTTAATACAAATATTTTTTTTGTACCTTTCCATAAATGTCATTTGTGTTACTATCCTCTCAGTGATGTAGTTCTTCAAGCCTTCTAGCAAACTAATCATAGGTTTGTCCCTGTGGTCTAGAAATGCCTTGATGTTGTTGACTTGTAGGTCCAATTGTGTGTGTGTTTTGTAGTGAGACCTAGTCCAACTAGATGTTGAAAGTTGCATCGTATCCTTCCAAACATCTTCATTCAATTCTTTCATTTTCTTCATTGCCCTCTTCCAATCACAGACTGTTGTAGCCCTAGCAGCCCACAATTTGTGATTGGAAGATGCTTTACACACAATTTGTGCTCCACATTAGCCCATTGGCTTAAAATAGCATGTACCTGTCCCTAAAAATCAACAAAATAATATTAGTTTCTTAAAAATAAATGAAATAAAGTGACTTAAATTAGAAAGGAATCCTGTCAGTGAATTTACCTTTTGCTGTTCTGAGATAATGAGTATTGTCTTTGTTGCAAGTCAAATAAATCATTAACCAAAAGGTCAAGAAAGCATTGCCATGAATCCTTAGTCTCAGCTTCTACAAATGCATTTGCTATTGGAAGCATCATATTATTTCCATTTTTCCCAACTGCAACCATAAGTTGTCCACCAAATTCCCCTTTCAAGAAGCAAGAATCTAATCCAATCCAATTAAAGGTTTACAAGTGTAGGAATATGTAGCCTTACAACCTTCAAGACGCATATATTCTCTCAAAAACGGGACCTTTTGCACTCTCACTGCATTTAATAATTATTGTGTTGTTTGGATTTGACCTTCTTATTTCCTCTACATAGCTCCTTAGTAGGTTATATTGTTCAGCACCAGCACCTTGGATCATCTCTATTGATCTTCTCTTGGCTCTATATGCTTGAGGATGAGACAGTTGAACACCCTAGTTTTGAACAGATTCTAACACTAGCCCCTTAGTGTTTATAGTAGGTGTATGCCTTAAAATGGGAATCAATTTTTTGGCAAACTATTCAATCTTGGCTTGTCTATTTCTTGGTGCCCTATTACAATTGTGCTCATCATTAAAACTAACAAGTTACCAATGATTCTGTCCACTCTTCTTCCGAACCCTCATATGGAATGGACACTCCCTAACACACTTCACTATCATTCTTTTGCTATCATTTTTTAAAAATGGACATTGTTCTTAAGGTTCATAATTTTGTTTATTGTCAATATGGATGTTTATTGTTAGCAAAAGTGTTAAGTTGAAATGTGACTATTGTAGAGGAAATTGTTGGTGTTTGAAGTCTCACTACCGCACCTGAGTGCGCACCGTCACCGAAACGCCACTAGCTAGGACTTAATTTTACCGATATCACGTATTTTTAGAGATTACTTATTTTTACATACTTTAGGACATAAATAGATAATGACGGGTAAACTTAGAGACTAATTTGGTATTTTCTCTTAAATATATGTGGAGTTAGATAACTTGATTCTTTAATTTTAGTAAATTAAGTGAGGACATTTGAATAAAAAAAGTTTAACAATCCGAAGAACTATAATAACTTTTTTTGCACTCCCTGACCTAGGGTCCTGGGTCCGCCACTGTAGAAAGAGACTTCTTCATCTAGACCTTACGAATCACTGCCACATGATACTTCATCTCCAGAGATTCCTCCTTGTTATGACCTTGAAAGGGACACTTTAGAACCAAATGCTCTGTTGGAATTTTGATAACTCTTATTTATACATTTTTACTTGAATTTTGCATGTCTTAAAGTAATTAATTTAGTAAATAATTTAGGTAATTAGGAAATTGAGAGTTTATGGGTTTACCTTTGATTTTGAACCATGATGAGCACCTTTGTGCTCTTTTGTTGGAGTTTGGTTTGTTTGTTAATTGTGTAGGTTGATGCTGATTTTAGTGCTGTAGCATCAGAATCTTAGGAAAGAAAAACTAGGAGACAGCTTCTGGGCAAAAGTCAATCCTGCCACCTGCTCTGCGCTGCTGCTACTGTTGTGGGGCGCTGACAGTGTTGTTGCTTGCTTTTGTGGAGAGAGGATCTCAAAAAGTCAATAAAGCAAAATGTACTAGAAGACAAATTGGAAGTTTTGCAAGATTGGAATTTTCTCTCTCTCTCTTGTTCCCACTTTTTGGGAGTTAAATACAATATCATTTTCTGAAGTTGGAAGGCTGGAAAAATTAGGGTTTTATTTAGATATAGTTCTCCTTCTTCTTCTTCTCCAGCTTCCTTCTTATCACCATTAAAGAAAGCTTGGTCAACCAGTGCTGAAGTGGTGCTGCAACACTGTTCCGACAACAAGTTGTAAAGCAATTCGAGAGTTGTTTCATCTTCGGTTTGAAAGGGATGAAGCGTATATTTGTAGTCTTCTTGCTATCTTGTTGTAATCTCAGTATTATGGTTATGTTGTTGAACATCTCTTTTGTGCTGATGGATTTATTGCTCATTATGAGCTAATTTCTCTAAGTTAGGATGTTTAACTTATAATGACTCTTTGAATGGTTTAAGTGTTAAATGTTGCTTAGTTCCTTTAACTCTTGTGTTATAATATATCTAAACCTGGTATAAGCTTGATCACCTTTTATTAAGTACTTTCATTTTAGTTCTGAAAAGGTTAATTTGTTGAACTCAAGAGCATGATATGGGTTGTGTTAATTAAAGCACACTTTGTTTACTCTTAGTTAAACCTAAACATAGGAAGATAATCCCATAAAGTAAACTTGTTGTGCTTAATATCCAAGACTGACCCTAATGAGTACTGAGAGGTAAAGAATCTTAGTGAAACCCTAAAGTAAGTTACTTAAAGGCACATACTTTTATGCATGCGCTTAGATGCTGTAGCACCATTTTAGCACCAGACTATCATTGAGAAATTATTTGTGTAAAAAGTATCCTAACTGATCTTCTCTAGTTATTTTCATATTCTCTTCACCTTTACTGCTATATTTCCAAAAAGTTTACCTACAAGGTGATTTTTATTTTTACTCACTAGTTTATTTACCCAACTAAGCATAGAATAGACTACAATCCCCGTGGGAACGAATTTTATTTATCACTTTACTACTTGTTTGCTGTGTATACGTACTTGCACATCATGTTTTCACACAACAATGTTTTTGCATCGTTGTCGGGCATTGTTTAGTGAGTAAGTAAGTTTGTTGAGATTTTATTCATATCTTTGGTGTTTTGTTTTCTGGTGTTACAGCATCCAGGTGCTATAGCCCATGCACAGGTGCAGTTCAACAGAGTACGAGATGGATCCCGAAATAGAAAGAAAATTCGAAAGGTTGTGAAGGCATAAAGATCAGTAAGGTCTTATTGAGCTTGGTAGAGCTGTTGTCATGGCAGGAACCGGCCCACGTACTAGTTACTCTGGAACTTTGGATGGGACTGATAATGATGGGGGTAATTTTCATGGAAATCAAATTATAAAATCGAATGTCATAGGTATGGCTAATGATAGAGACCGGCCTATGAAGGATTATGTCATTTTTGACCCTCAAACTATGCATACCGGCATAGTAAGGCCTGAGCTCACTATAAACCATTTTGAGTTCAAACCTATGATGTTTCAAATGCTTCAAACTGTTGCTCAATTTGGTGGTGCTCCCACGGAGGACCCGCATTTGCACTTAAAATAGTTTCTTGAGGTGTGTAGTAATCTCAAAATTTCTGGTGTTAGTGATGATGTTTTTACTTAGGCTATTTCCTATTCCTTGAAGGATAGAGCTAAATCTTGGCTTAATTCATTAGAGCCTAACTCTATCACTATTTGGAATGCAATGGATGGAAAAAAATTTACAAAATATTTTCAACCAATCAAGAATGCCTGGATGAGAAATGAAATTACATCTTTTAGACAAACAGAAGGTGAATCATTGTTTAAAACATAGGAAAGATACAAAGAATTACTTAGAAAGTGCCCACATCATGGAATCCCCATTTGCATCCAGATGGAAATTTTTTTCTATGGGTTGGAGCCACACACTAGACTCATGCTTGATGACTCATCTGGTGGAGTGTTGTTGAATCAATCACACAATGAAGCTTATGACCTTATTGAGACTGTAGCTGCAAGTAACTACCAATGGCCTACTGCTAGAGCTAGTGTTGCCAAAAGGGTAGCAGGTATGCATAAAGTTAGTGAAGTCTCAGCTTTTTCATCTCATGTAGCATCCATTGCCAACATGATCGAAAATCTCACCACAGCTGGTGTTACAGCACCGGCAGTAGCACCTGCTACTGCAAAACCAGAAAATGCAGCTGTAGTGGAAAAGCTCCAGTTGGAGCCACTAGTTGTGTATATTGTGGAGAATGGCACTTTTATGAAGAATGCCCAAGAAACCAACTACGTAGGGCACAACAAGAATAATAACCCCTCTCAAACACCTACAATCATGGGTGGGGGCAACCCCCTACTTCAAATGGGGAAATAATGTTGCTGCAGCACCTTCTGCACCACCAAGAATTCCTGGTCAATCAACCCAAAAACCCTTTACATTTGATAATTCCATAGAGGCCATGCTTAAGGATTTCATGAATGAAACAAAGGCTCAATACCAAAGTCATGGGGCTGCTATAAAGAACTTGGAGAATCAGATTAGTCATAGAGCAACTACTATTTCTCAAAGCCAAATTGATCTTTACCTTCCACAACTGAAACTCCAAAACCTTATTGGATAGAATATGTAAAAGTTATTTCATTGAGGAGTGAGAAGTAATTTGAAGGGCCATCTACTCTAACAGGTGGTGGCATAAAAGAAAAAGAAAAAGAAAAAAAGAAAAAAAAAACTTCAAATATGCACTCTGCAGCTGATGTTGTTCTTGCTGATGCTACAACACCTGTTATAGCACCTATTTCAGCACCCGCTGCACCAAAATTGAATCATGAGGTGCCACCACCACCTTTCCCTCAAAGGCTTAAAAAGGCTCACCAAGACAAGCAGTTTGGTAAGTTTATGGAGGTTTTGAAGCAGTTGCACATCAACATTCCACTAGCTGAGGCACTCCAACAAATGCCCAACTACACCAAGTTCATGAAAGATGTTCTCACCAAAAGAAGGAGACTTGGTGAGTTTGAGACAATAGCAATGACAAAGGAGTGCAGCTTACTGGTTCAGAACAAAATTCCAACAAAACAAAAGGATTCAGGGAGTTTTACTATTCCTTGCTCTATTGGTGACACTTATTGTGGATATGCTCTTTATGATTTGGGTGCAAGCATCAACTTGATGCCCAAATCCATCTGTACTCAACTTGGTATTGGTAAAGCCAAGCCCACCATTGTAACCCTTTAGTTAAGTTGGCTGGTAGTGCTATGTCCTATCTTGAAGGGAAAATAGAGGATGTTCTTATTAATGTGGATAAATTTATTTTTTCTGTTGACTTTGTTATTCTTGATATTGAGGCTAATGAAGATGTTCCTCCCATTCTTGGAAAACCTTTCCTTGCCATTGGGAAGACCCTGAATGATGTTCAGAAGGGAACGTTGACTATGAGAGTCAATGACCAAGAAATCAAGTTTAATGTGATGAACACTTAAATTTGCTTGTCCTCAAGTAAATTTTCTGGCTCAATCAACATTTTCAAATAAGGAATTGAGACAGCCAAATAAGGAACCCAAAATTAGAAGCACAATGACAGACAATAGACAATATAGCACATATGAGGTGTCAAAAGGTTGCCCAATTAGAGGCTCATGTCCCTGAAGAATACATTTCTGTGAACAAAGGCATTCGCTCACAATCTCTCTAAGTGTTTAGGAACTTGAGAAATATAAACTCAAGTTTCCACAAAATGCACATTACCATAAGCTTGTAATTTGACCAAATCTCCACTAAATAGTTCACATGCTTGCAAAAGATGGGGTTTCATGGGTTGTAATGGGGCCAGGGTGAATTCATGCAGGGTAGGAAATAAGAAGGAAGGCATAATCAAAGGGTTAAAAACAACAAGCACATAGTAACATTTGATATCAAATATGGAGCTCCTATCTATTTTACAATTTTGTCCAAACTCCAAATTAATTTCACTTCCATTCTTCATTCTTCTTTTTCTCTTGAGTCGACTCTTTTTTTTTTTTGCTTTTTGCACTTGAGTAGACTCGTTTTTTTTGGAGTTGCCCTTCGGTTCTTTCATTCTTTTTATGTGCATTTTCCTCCTTCTTGCTTTCTTTCTTCTTCTTTTTTTCATATCATTTTTCTATATTTCTCTCAGGCGGAAAAGGAACTTGTAACCATATGAGCCACTCTTATTTGGTTTTTATGTCCTCATGAGATAGACAATTAAAATACAGGACAAAAATGTAACTTTCAATAGTTGCTCCAAATTTAATTTTAAATGGTTACCACAAAAAAAAAGAAAAAATTATATCTGGGTACCAGAGAAAAAATATAACAAATAGGCTCAAAGGGGGCAACTAATGGATAAATTCACAAACAATTCTGAGGCCAGAAAATACCTAAATTCTCCAAATCTTTTTACATGATGCAAATCAATTTTCACCTTGAAATGGTCAAAAGACAAATTCTAGAATGTAGCAAATTGGGAAACACACTCATAGAAAGAAAAGGGATAAAAATTTGTGATTTAGTATCAATCCCCTTATGAAGGATCAGATCTCACATTTAGAAGCTAGTTCACAAAAAGTACTCAACAGGCACAATGCTAATTATCAGCTTACTAAGGACAACCTCACAGTCACAATTAAGCACAAGTCTGTCAAGTAAATTAATTATGAGATCCCCTAAAGGCAAAATCTCTATTTTTTCAACTTTAAGCATAATTCGCAAAAATAAGCCAGAAAAAATGCTATCAACATATACAGTGGGTATGTGCATTAATAGAGATCATGTGACAAAATAACTCTCCTCCCCCACACTAGCATAAATCATGGTCCTCAATGCAAAATGATAAAATAGAAACCAAAAGAATTAAATGAGAGAGAGAGTAAGAGTGACTTCCCTGAGAGAGCTTGTAGTCTGAGCTTATTCCTAAAAACAAAACAAAACAAAAAGAAAATGAAAATAACTGAAAATAAAACACAGGTTGCCTCCTGCGAAGCGCTTGTTTAACGTCGTGAGCCTGGCGATAGTTAGGGCTTAATCTGGGGGCTCTCCGAGAGCAAATTTTACATCTAACGCAGTACACCTTCTTAGCTTTCTAACAATGTGGTTCACATTATTCTTTCTTTTTCCACGTGGTGGATGAACTTCAAAGGATGGTGAAATTTTTATTTTATCTCCATCCACCATTATGCTAGGATCCTGCAAAATAAGATTTTTTTCCAAAAGGTCCTGCATCTTTAATTCACTAAAAATGTTAGTTTCAACCACATCATCAAAATAAGGAGAAGTTAAAGAAGAGAAAATTTCATTGGAATTTAAAGCTTTAATAACATCATCTTCTTTACCACTCCTTAAAGTTACCTTTCCCCGGTGAACCTCAATCACAGCATCACCAATGGTTAAAACAATTTGCCCAAAAATGGGCGCTTTCTCCTCTTTCTCCAAATCCAGAACCATGGGATCTTTCTCACTGTCCTCATAAAGGCTCTCTTTAGTAGGATCTTTTGTTTCAATATGACTCCCTTCAGTAGGAGCTACTATTTTGATTTGACTCCCTTCAGTAGGAGTCTCCTCATCTTTCTTGAGATCTTCTTCCTCCAGATTATATTCCATAGAGACACCTTCATCTCTTGAAGGAATACTTTCTTTGTATTGCTCAGCTTGTTCATTTTGGGTAGACTTAGTTTGTGAAGGAGTTTCTTGGGCCTCTTGAGATAACAAAGCAATGAGAGTTGAGATTTGACCCTCCAAGCTTTCAAATTTTTTGTTCATGGCTCCCTCCAAGCTTTCAAATTTTTCATTTGTCTGCTGCATAAATTTGGCCAATACCTCATTGACATCCGACTTTTCCTCCTCTTGCCTTTGCACTTGTAGTGACTCATAATTATCCCGATGGGAGGAATAAAGAGGTGACTCATAGTCATCCCAATAGTCTGAATAAGGCTCATAAGGAGGAGAAGAAAATGGGATCTGACATTGAGGCATATACCAAGACGACTTCTCCAAATTTCTTGGTGCCTCTGCCTCTCTAATATAATCTCCAATTGTCTTAACCATGATTTAAACTTTTATCTGCAAAAAAAGTGAACTGCAGCGGTCTCTTGGGAAAGTATTAGTAGCTCTTTTTTTTTGTATTTTTTTTCAATAAGATAAATAAATAAAATTAAAACTAGTGCATAAAAAAAGTCTAAAGCAATAAAAATCTTTTTTCGTTTAATATTGCTAAATTAATCCCAGGCAACGACGCCAAAAACTTGGTGCGTTAAAAACACACTTAGAGCAAGTGTACTCTTTCGCAGAAGTAGTATAAAAGATTATCGTTTCCACAGGGACTAATTAACAAGTACCAAACTAGTCGAGATTATTTATTGTTTAGACGAACCAATAGTTTGATGATTATAGAAACAAAATAAAAATAACTAAATAACTAGAATTAAAATACTAGATTTAATCGATGGAGGCAGCTCTAGGGTCACGGTTTCACTTGTAAGCTTTGATTCTCCTATGTCTAATTCTACCCGAATTCCTTTATTTTATTTAATTACCAATCCCTTTACTTAAACTATTAATCCATTTGGTCGTTCGCGATTAATATTCTTTTTCCTAAACTAACCCGTGTTTGGTCATGCAAGAATTTAAATTTAAGAAAAGCATAAAGAGCGAAAAGGTTGAATGATTGGAAGACTAAATTAAAGTTTGGTCATGCATTAATTATAGCCCCAATTGTCCTATAGGTCCACCAACTAATTGCAGTACGGTCGCTGATCAGCTAATTGATTATGAACATGCAAAGGGTGATCAATTCTAAGAACGTGATTAAATTACTAGGACAATATTAATTGAAATAAAAGTAGGAATTCAGATTAAAAATTAGAACATAAAAAAGTCTCTAATCAAGCAAGATCCACCTAAGACCCTAGAAGAGGATTTAGCTATCCATAGTGTTCAAGAACAATGAAATAAAATTAGGAGTCATAAATTACAGAGATAAAAATAACCTGGAATAGAGAAATTTCTGATCTTGAGAATTTAGTCTCCTTTTTCTGCTCCAGAACTGTCTTACGGTGTCAAGAATGGTATCCAAATTCTCCTTTTCTCTACTGCCGCCGCTACTGTTTCTCGTGTGTGCGCCTCTTTTTGTTTTTCTTTTCTTAGGCTCTCCTCCTGCAACTCCTCTCCGGCTCCTCGTTCACCTTTCTTTTTAATGGGTTTGGATCCTCTGCTGCCTCTGCACCGTGCAGCAGGCAGCAGAACCGTCGGCCTTTTTTTTATTTCATGGGCTTTAAGCCATTCTCTTCTCTTATCTCTTATATATATATATATTCCTAAGTAGCTTTAAAATGGGCTTTTGTATCTCTTTCATATTTTCTTTCTTCCTGCAAAATACATAGCAAATTAAGTTAATGATTTATATAATTAGTATATAATTGCTCTAAAAGTAACCTAAAAATATCTCTAAAAATGCACCAAATTGGAGTTTATCAATACTCTTAAGTATCCAGATGAGGGTACTGGGGAGTGTTCCTTTGCTATGTCTCTTGACTTCCTGGTGCATAAACACTTCCACAAGAAAACTGACCACTTCGGTAAGGTTCTTGCTGAATGTGACAAACAATAGCTTGTGGAAGAGGGGGTTTTAGCCGAGGAAGCCACTGTGAACCAGATTTGGGCTAAAAAATATGATCCCTTGTAGCTGAATGAAACAAGCTTTAAGTGGAATGTTCCATCAATTTAAAGCTCCCATCTCTTGAGCTTAAGGATTTGTCTTCTCATCTCAAATATGCCGATTTGGGGGAGTAAAACACTTTACTTGTGACCATTGCTTCTGATTTGTCTTCAGAACAAGAGCATGACCTTATTTCCACCCTAAAGAGGCATAAGGCAATTGGTTGGCATCTGGATGATACCAAAGGAATTAGTCCCACTCTATGCATGCATTTAATCATCCTTGAAGAAAATTCCAAAAATAGCATAGAGGGGAAAAGGAGGCTCAATCCTATCATGAAGGAAATGGTGAAAAAGGAGATTTTAAACGAGATTATAAAGTATTATCTACCCTATCTCAGATAGTGCATGGGTTAGTCCGGTGCAATGTGTTCCAAAGAACAGTCACTGGTTGGAGGATATGCATGGTTTTATCCCAACAATAAGAAATAATTGATCTCAACAAGAACAGTGACTGGTGTGGCAGTTGTCGCCAATAAGAAGAAAGAATTGATCCCAACAAGAATAGTCACTGGTTGGAGGATATGCATGGATTATAGAAAGCTCAACAAGGCAACAAAGAAAGATCACTGATAACTCTTAATTATAAGAGTTATTTATACCTTTAATATCTACATCAATGCAAGTTAATTATGTATATATATATGTAAAAATGTTTTAAGAAGGGTTAAGAGCTGAATTGTGATAATCTGGCACACTGGTGCCCTTGTGAAAGTTTTAATGCCTTTGTTCAGTGTTACGGCGTCTGGGTGCTATTGCATCGCCAAGCAGTGGACCAGCATAGGATCAAACCAAAAAGTAAATCTTTAGAATATCCATTTTATGTCAAGTCAGCGCCTTCTACTTCTGCAGCGTAGGCTGACACGTCCACCAACCATGTACTTGCGAGGACACTTGTCTCATTTTGGTTGGAAGATCATTTTGGTTGGTGGGTTGTCACTTCAACTTTTGAAAAGCTACTTTTTGGAACAAAAAGAATATCTCTCTCTCACTCACTCATCTTCTACACCATTCGAAGGCTTTGAGGATTTTTAGAGAGAGTCTTTTGACACATTCTCATCTCCATTATTCTCCATTCAAGCTTTTATTATTTTCCCAAGTGAAGATTTTGTACGTTAATGCTGCGAACTGTGCTATAGCATCTACAACTCGATTCATGTGTAGGAGCTTAAGTGGTGTATCTTTTGCAGTCTTTTCCTCTACTTATTGGTTCGGTAATATGAGAATCCTTGTTTGTATTTTGTTGTTAATGCTCACTATGAGCTAAACGCTTAGTAATTGGATTGCTTTAGCTTTGTAATGAATTTTTCGTATTGTTAATATAATATTAGGATGTTTTTGCATTTCAAAATTTTTGCATTTTAATTCTTTCAAACTTATTTTGGGATTGACCAACTGAAATGAGTACATTCATAAATACAGAAATGGTTTACGAATCGAACTCAAAGGTTGATATGAATGAGTGGTTGTTTTAAGGACACTTAAAACAATCCATGCTCAAGCTTAGACATAGGGGAGCATAGTTCATAGGGTGAACACTGTGGGATCGTAAAAATACAGGGGTGAACTAATTTAGAGCTTAGACATAAGTTCTTGTAATAAACCCTAGCGTCAGTGACAGAAAAGCACACATCTTATGTCACAACACTCAATGCTATAACATTCAATGTTATAACACTTTACTACAAATGAGTTACTTAGTGACAGCAGTCCAACTACTCTTTAATCAACACTTGAAACCCTTTTTATTGTTATTTGCAACTACAACCCTTTACAATTTATGTCCAAAAACTTGTGGTTATTATTTTGTTTGTTTCACTAGCTTGCTAACTTTTTAAACTATTAAATTAACATCAATCCATGTGGGTATGATCTCTACTTTTTCACTATATTACTTGTTGCGATTGTGTACACTTGCACGACTACTTTTCGCACAACAATTACATCCCATTTCGTATCATTGATCAGATGTTGGATAGGTTGGCATGCAAGGAGTTTTGTTGCTTTTTGGATGGCTACTCTAGCTATAACAAAATAGCAATAGCTCCTAGAGATCAATAGATGACCACATTCACATGTCTTTTTGGTACCTTTGCCTTTAGAAGGATTCCATTTGGGTTGTATAATTCCCCAACCACCTTCCAAAGATGCATGATGGCTATCTTCTCAGATTTCATTGAAAAATCCATGGAAATCTTCATGGATGATTTTTCTGTTTTTGGGGAGACCTTTCAACATTGTTTGTCCAACTTGGAGGAGATCTTAGATAGATGTGGGAGACCAACTTAGTGCTAAATGGGGAGAAGTGCCATTTTATGGTACAAGAAGGTATTGTGTTGAGTCATAGAATCTCCAAGGTTGAAGTTATTGACAAATTACCACCTCCAACCAGTGTCAGAGGAGTAAGAAGTTTCTTGGGGCACGCTGGATTCGACAGAAGGTTCAACAAAGACTTTTCAAAGATATCAAAGCTCATGTGTCAGCTCCTGCAGCATGACACATGTTTTGTTTTTGATGATTCCTGCACTGCAACATTTGAGACCCTGAAGACAGCACTGGTTACAACACCCATTATTGTTGCACCTGATTGGACAAAGTCATTTGAGTTGATGTGTGACGCTAGTGATTTTTCCATAGGAGGTGTCCTAGGCCAAAGGTATGACAAAGTTTTTCATTCCATTTATTATGCTAGTAAAACATTGGTAGATGCACAAATTAATTACAACACCGTTGAAAAAGAACTCTTAGTTGTGGTTTTTGCATTTGATAAATTTAGAGCATACTAAGTAGGCCCTAGGGTTATTGTTTATACTGATCATGTTGCTATTAAGTTTTTGATTTCCAAGCAAACCTGACTTACTCAGGGACTTGGCAGCTACCTTTTCTCTAACAAAATGTAGATCTAATTCAATGTGCTTTGTCCTTGAATGCGAGGAACTCTAAGTTCAGCAAGGAGAGACTGTATCCACATTAGTTCTACAGTGGCATGTGCCATGCCCCTATATTCAGCCTCAACACTCGAACGTGCAACCAGAGTTTGCTTCTTGGCACTCCAGGATATTAGATTAGGTCCAAGGAAAACACACAGACCTGAGGTTGATCTTCTGTCATCGATATCACTGCCCCAGTCACTGTCACAGTAAACTCTGAGAGAGAGCTTGTTATCTGGTGATGTTGGTTGCAGATGCAGGCCATGAAATGAAGTACCACTAAGATATCTAAGCAGTCTTTTGACTGCCCTCCAGTGAGTTTCCAGAGGATTAGAAAAAAATTGACACAGCTTATTAACACTGTATGCTATCTCTGGTCTTGTGAGTGTAAGCTATTGCAGAGCTCCCACTATAGATCTGTATTCATGAGGATCCCTGAGAGTGTCAGCACCATTTTTACTCAATTTCAGATTAGCAAGCATTGGGGTGGGGACACCATTACAGTCAGCCATGTTTGCTCTTTGAAGCAAGTCATGTATATATTTGGCTTGAGTCATCAGAATGGATCCATCAGAGAGTGTTTTAACTTCCAAACTCAGAAAATAGTCTGGTTTCCCCAGTTCCTCGAGAGCAAAGGTTTTGTTCAGCTTGTGAATCAAGTCGTGAATCAACTTAATTGCTAGAGCTACCAATGATGATTATATCATCAACATAGACCAAAGCATAGAGAGTAACACCCTTAGCTGCACAAACAAAGAGGGAGGGGTCACATTTATTTGCCTTGAAGCCAAAAGTGAGGAGAGCTTGTGTCAATCTCTCATACCAGGCGCGAGGGGCCTGCTTCAACCCATAAAGAGCTCTGTTTAGACGACAGACCAGAGATCTATCTTCTGATCCGAAGCCAGGAGGTTGCTTCATGTAAATTTCTTCATTTAAATGCCCATTGATGAAAGCGTTGTTCACATCTATTTGTTGCATTTCCCACCTGTGTGTGATTGCTAGAGTGAAGATGATTCTGATTGTGGCAGGCTTTACAACAGGTGAGAAGGTCTCACTGAAATCTTTACCTTGAACTTGGTGGAACCCTTCGGCAACTAATCTTGCCTTGTATTTGTTGAGAGTACCATCTGGATTTTGCTTCACTCGAAACACCCACTTGCAGCCTATGGCTTGTCTGTGGGGAGGCAGTGGTCTCAATGTCCACGCGCCATTGCTCGTGAGAGCATCATATTCAACTTTCATAGCCTCAGTCCATTTTCGATTGGTGAGGGCCTGTTCTTCCAGAGTCAATAGCACTTTAGGCTTCAAGTTACCTATTTTTGACCTGGTAACCATGTGATGTCTATTTGTTGATGGGGGTGTATGGTGTTTTGTGGTGGTTGTGTGATTGTTGATGGTGGAGTGATTAACTCTGGTGGGGAAGATATGGTGGTGGGTGGCACTGGTGTAGAAAACTGTGCTGGTGGAGAGGCTTCTGGTGACAGAGGAGTGGTGGTGAGTTGAATTGGAGTGGCACTCTGAGGTGGTGAGATAGGTGTGGCTGCTGTTGGTGAATTCATTTGTGTGGGTGAGAGTGATTTGGAAAGATTAGATATAATAGGTGTCATACCCCAATTTTGTCCGGCTTAGGTCAAAACCCTAATTTTCCACAAAAAAAAAATAAATAAATAAATCGAAGAATGAAGAGCATCATGCATTGCATTTTGGGTCCTAGAAGTCATTCCAAGGTCTTTAAAATCATTTTTAGGGTTGGAATGCACTTTTTAGGCGAATTAGGGTTTTAGGGTCAAAAAGGGCATTTTGGTCATTTTTCGCAAAAAGATGATTTTCTCGCCAAAAATGCACATCCGCAAAAAGTACATTTTTATTCTATCAAGGATAATTTTTGTACAATTTTTTAGAAAGAAAACCCTAGTCAAAATAATTAAAAATGTATTTTTCCATTTTTAAGTGCATAGAAAAATAAAAAAGGACCATTAAATATTCCTCAATTCTTAAGTGACAATTTTTATTGTCATAGGTGACTAGAGGGAATATTTTATGGTGCCCAAAAGCATGTGACACATTTTCAATAGTTGCATTCCCATTATTTCCCATGCCCAAAAATTCAAAAAAAAACTCAAAAAAAGGGAAGTGTCATCAATAAGACCAAAAAAACAAGTTTTTTTCTCTCTTCCTCTCCTCAATTTCGAAATCCTCCCTCTCTCCCCTTCTCTCTCCAATTTGTAATCATTATACCCTCTTTGGTAAAATACCTCACTCACTTACACTAACCCCTTCATAAGAAAACCCAAATTTCCCTATTTGGTAACAATTCTTCTCTAAAATGCCCTTAACATAAAATATCTCTTCCAAAATAAGAAATTCATTTTTTCTTTTCTTTCTTTTTTCCCTCTAACTTTCGCCCCCCACTCTCTCACTCTCACATTTTGTGTTTTCTCTCCACCCTCAATCCTTGTGATAAGTGATCTCAACCCTCCATTCAAAATCAAAGCTCAATCCTAGAGCACATCAAAATCACAAAGACTAAACTACCCTTAGACCTAGTTTCATCCTATAAATACTCCCTCATTCCCACACCTAAGGAGGCTTTTCTTTTTTTTTTGCTCATTCTCTCCTACACAAAACCCTAAAACACAACTCTCTCCTCTCCTTCCCTCTCCTTGGCCGTAGCCTCTTCCTCCCCTCTTCCATATATTTTCTTCAAAAATCAACCACCAAATCCTCCATTTCTTGTTAGATCACCATCTTTCCTTCCATTCTCTTCAAGGTTGCATCATCAAATTGCTAAGAGCTAGTAATTTTTAAGCTTATCAACTCCTTCTTCATTTCATTGTAGTTTTGAGGTAATCCTTGAAGCTTTGCACCTCATATTTAATTTTCTTGCATAATTTCTCCTCTACTCCAAACTCCTTCTTGATTGTTGTTTGCTTTGAGGATCCATTTCAAACATTTTGACAAAGACTTAGGGAGCTTTGGGTGTTTGAGATGGGTCCTTGGCCTTGAAGGAGTTATTCTTTTACTTGAATAATTTCCCTTGCATCTTTACATATTGTGCACTAGATTTCATAAATAAAATTGTTGTTTATAGGCTTTAGCATTTCGCATATCATAAAAATTAGGGTTGATATGATTTTGTTCACTTCCTTACTTAATCATATAAATCCTTGCAAAAAATAGATCTATGTTGCTTTGTGTTAATTTTGGTGTTTTCTTTATTAAATAAAATGTGGATCTATGTTTCCTTTGGTTCACATGCTTATAGATCTAAAAATATTTCCAAGTTGATTTTGTTGTTGTTCTTTGTTTGGTGATGTTTAATCTTGTTATTAGTACTTCATTTTAGTGTTAAATGTTACTTTTATTTAATGATTTAGCAATATGATTCCCACTAGTGCCTAGTGCACCTTGACCTAAGTGGTGAAGATTGCTAGAAATGACTCAATGTAGTTTATGTGTCCATCCATTCTTGTGTCTTAGTTTACTTGTTGTAAATTGTTGATGATAGGCAAGTTGATTCTCACTAGTGCCTAGTGCACTTTGCTCAAAGTGGGAGGATTGCTCTAGGTGATTCAACTTATTTGTGTGTTTAGTTAATCTTTGCATTTTAATTTGCTTATTGTTTTTTGTTGATGATAGGCAAGTTGATTCTCACTAGTGCCTAGTGCACTTTGCTCAAAGTGGGAGGATTGCTCTAGGTGATTCAACTTATTTGTGTGTTTAGTTAATCTTTGCATTTTCATTTGCTTATTGTTTTTTGTTGATGATAGGCAAGTTGATTCTCACTAGTGCCTAGTGCACTTTGCTCAAAGTGGGAGGATTGCTCTAGGTGATTCAACTTATTTGTGTGTTTAGTTAATCTTTGCATTTTAGTTTGCTTATTGTTCATTGTTGATGATAGGCAAGTTGATTCTCACTAGTGCCTAGTGCACTTTGCTCAAAGTGGGAGGATTGCTCTAGGTGATTCAACTTATTTGTGTGTTTAGTTAATCTTTGCATTTTAATTTGCTTATTGTAAATTGTTGATGATAGGCAAGTTGATTCTCACTAGTGCCTAGTGCACTTTTCTCAAAGTGAGAGGATTGCTCTATGTGATTCAACTTGGTTTTAGTGTTTATTTACTTTTTACCTTTTTACTTTACCATTCATTAACTTTTTACCAAAACATAAAAATATTTTACTACTTTGGTTTTTACCACTTCATTAATTTTTTACTAAAACATTAAAAGATTTTACCACTTCCCATTTACCTCATGCATTTTTACTTTACCATCTCATTAAATAATTACCATTTACCTCATGCATTTTTACTTTACCATCTCATTAAATAATTACCATTTACTTCATACATTTTTACTTTACTTTTCACTAACTTCTTACTTAAAGTTTTACAACTTATCAACTTGCAAAAATACCCAAAACATTTTCACATTCATGCATCTTCATTCATACTTAGTTTTTGTGACACTCTCATGCATCCTCATATGCTTATATCTCTTGCATCCTCTTATGCATCCTTGTATGCCATCCATTCATAAATAAAGTGCTATGCATCCATTCCTTGTACACTCATGCACTTACATGCTTACCTAATCATGCATCCTTGCTTACATATTCAATCATTTAACTTAGAATACTCTATGTTTACAATCAATTGTATTCACTTGTTCTTGATGCCATGTAAATGTCTTGACTTGATTGTGTGCCCTCCTCTCCACTTGTATGACCTCCTAATGAGGACGTAAGTCTACACGCATGTTGTAGCATAGAGCCATTAGGGTAAATACAATTCTTCTTGCACACACACAATTACTTTGAGAACTTTGTTTTGCATCTTTAATAATTGAATCCTTTGATTGTATGGGCATGTTTAATCTTGGTTAATGAATGATATGTTCATGTTTGCTTGAGTATTATTCATTCATTTGCATTTGGTTATGGATTTAGAATTGACTTGAAATGTTCTACTCCTTTTCTAAAACCCATTTCCTAAAATCATTTCAAAACAAAAAGAAACTTTTACTTTCAAAACAAAAATAAATCAATCGTCATTAAACACCAATCGCGCTGTTGCCGATTAGGTCATTAATGACGATTTCATTTTCAAAGGAGTTAGTAGCGAGACCATTCTAACCGTTGTTGTTCGGTCTACGCAAAAGCTCTATCCCATTTTCGAAAACTTATTCATTTCTCAAAAATAAACCGATTGTCATTAAACACCAATCGCGCCGTTGCCGATTAGGTCATTAATGATGATGTTGTTTTCAAAAGGAGTTAGTAGCGAGACCATTCTAACCGTTGTTGTTCGGTCTTCACGAAAGCTCAATCCTTTTCCAAAACCAAAAACCGAGAACTACGTAGCTTTGATCCCTCTTCCAGTGAGGGTACGTAGGAGCAGGGTCCTGTCCCGTCAAGCACACTTTTAAAAAAAAAACTTTGTTTTGTTCCGCTTTTCAAAGATACCAAAAATATCCCTTTCCCCTTCGTTTTCAATAAAACAAACCTTAAATAAAAGAAAAGAAAAGAAGTAGAATAAACCGCTTTCAAACTCAAACTTTTGTCCAAACCACACATCAAGTTAATGGTTCCCTTTCGGTAGAAAGGAGGTGCGGGGTGCTAATACCTTCCCCGTACCTAACCGACCCCCGAACCTACATCTCTGCGTTTTCAAAAGACCATCCGCCTTGTTTAAAAGACCTTTTTTTCAATGTTGTGGTCTTAAAATTAAAATATTTGTGGCGGCTCCAAACTTTTTCCACGTTGTCAAACGAAAAGTCCCAAACCGGATTTTTCGGGCGCAACAATAGGTGGCTGAGGTGTGAGTTGAGATATGATTGGATGAGTTGGTGAAGTGATTTGAGGTTCTGTAGTGGTAGATGTGGGACTTTGAGCACTGTTTGGAAGGATTTGTGGTTGAGTTGTGGAATGAGGTGCAGAGTTATAGGGTACGGGAGGCAGGGTTGTATCTGCAGTACCTGTGTTTGACTCTGGTATGCTGTTGTCATACCCTAATTTTGTCCGGCTTAGGTCAAAACCCTAATTTTCCACAAAAAATAAATAAATTGAAGAATGAAGAGTATCATGCATTGAATTTTGGGTCCTAGAAGTCATTCCAAGGTCTTTAAAGTCATTTTTAGGGTTGGAATGCACTTTTTAGGCAAATTAGGGTTTTAGGGTCAAAAAGGACATTTTGGTCATTTTTCGCAAAAAGATGATTTTCTCGCCAAAAATGCACATCCACAAAAAGTACATTTTTATTCTATCAAGGATAATTTTTGTACAATTTTTTAGAAAGAAAACCCTAGTCAAAAATAATTAAAAATGTATTTTTCCATTTTTAGTGCATAGAAAAATAAAAAAGGACCATTAAATATTCCTCAATTCTTAAGTGACAATTTTTATTGTCATGGGTGACTAGAGGGAATATTTTAAGGTGCCCAAAAACATGTAACACATTTTCGATAGTTGCATTCTCATTATCTTCCATGCCCAAAATTCAAAAACTCAAAAAAAAGGAAGTGTCCTCAATAAGACAAAAGACCAAAAACAAGTTTTTTTTTCCTCTCTCTCTCTCTCTCCCCCCACAATTTCGAAATTCTCTCTCTCTCTCTCCCCCTCACAATTTCGAAATCCCCTCTCTCTCTCGCTCTCACAAAATTCTTCCACACTCTTCTATTGTACTATTATTCCTTATCTTGAAGGAATATGCCTTGTACCATCCTTAAACCTTCTCCTTTGGTGCATATCACCAATTCTCACTCACTCTCATGAAGATTCATGCCCTCTTTGGTATATAACCTCACTCACTTACACTAACCTCTTCATAAGGAAACACCAATTTTCCTCTTTGGTAACATTCCATCCCAATCATACCCCTAACCCTATTTTTGCCTCACATTATTCCTAAAATAAGACAAGTTTTTTTTTACAAAAACTCTCACTCCTTTCCCTCATTTTCACCCCCACTCTCTCACTCTCACCTTTTGTGTTTCCCCAATACCCTCAATCCAAGTGACCTTTAATCCTAACCCTCCATTTAATTTTAAAACTCAATCCTAGAGCACTTAGTAAGGCCAATGACCCAATTGCCCCTAAACCTAAAATAACTCTATAAATACTCCCTCATTCCCACACCTAAGGATCCTTTGGCCTCTCATTCTCCTACACTCTCATTTTTTACCATAGCACACCAAAAACTTCTCCCTCTTCCTCTCTTCCACGAAATCTCTCTCACTCCCTCACTTCATTCTTTTCATTTTTCACAATCAAATCCTCCATTTCTTGTTAGATCATCATCATTCCTTCCATTCTCTTCAAGGTTGCATCATCAAATTGCTAAGAGCTAGCAATCTTAGTGTTCATATCATCTCCTTTTTCCTTTCTTTGTGATTTTGAGGTAAGCTTTGAAACTTTGCATCTCATATTTAGTTCTTCTTGCATAATCTCTCTTCTACTCCCAACTCCTTCTTGATTGCTTGTTGTTGTTGCTTTGAGGATCCATTTCAAACATTTTGACAAAGACTTAGGGAGCTTTGGGTGTTTGAGATGTGTCCTTGGCCTTGAAGGAGTTATTCTTCTACTTGAATAATTTCCCTTGCATCTTTATATATTTTGCACTAGATTTCATAAATAAAATTGTTATTTATGGGATTTAGCATTTCGCATATCATAAAAGTTAGGGTTGATATGATTTTGTTGCACTTCCTTGCTTAATCATATGAATCCTTGCAAAAAAATAGATCTAGGTTGCTTTGTGTTAATTTTGGTTTTTTTTTATTAAATAAAATGTGGATCTATGTTTCCTTTGGTTCGCATGCTTATAGATCTAAAAATATTTCCAAGTTGATTTTGTTGTTGTTCTTTGTTTGGTGATATTTGATCTTGTTGTTAGTATTTCATTTTAGTGTTAAAAGTTACTTTTGTTGTTTGATGATCTAGCAATATGATTCTCACTAGTGCCTAGTGCACTTTGCTCAAAGTGGGAGGATTGCTCTAGGTGATTCAACTTATTTGTGTGTTTAGTTAATCTTTGCATTTTAGTTTGCTTATTGTTCATTGTTGATGATAGGCAAGTTGATTCTCACTAGTGCCTAGTGCATTTTGCTCAAAGTGGGAGGATTGCTCTAGGTGATTCAACTTATTTGTGTGTTTAGTTAATCTTTGCATTTTAATTTGCTTATTGTAAATTGTTGATGATAGGCAAGTTGATTCTCACTAGTGCCTAGTGCACTTTTCTCAAAGTGAGAGGATTGCTCTATGTGATTCAACTTGGTTTTAGTGTTTATTTACTTTTTACCATTTTACTTTACCATTCATTAACTTTTTACCAAAACATAAAAATATTTTACTACTTTGGTTTTTACCACTTCATTAATTTTTTACTAAGACATAAAAATTTTTTACCACTTCCCATTTACCTCATGCATTTTTACTTTACCATCTCATTAAATAATTACCATTTACTTCATGCATTTTTACTTTACTTTTCACTAACTTCTTACTTAAAGTTTTACAACTTATCAACTTGCAAAAATACCCAAAACATTTTCACATTCATGCATCTTCATTCATACTTAGTTTATGTGACACTCTCAGGCATCCTCATATGCTTATATCTCTTGCATCCTCTTATGCATCCTTGTATGCCATCCATTCATAAATAAAGTTCTATGCATCCATTCCTTGTACATTCTTGCACTTATATGCTTACCTAATCATGCATCATTGCTTACATATTCAATCATTTAACTTAGAATACTCTATGTTTACAATCAATTGTATTCACTTGTTCTTGATGCCATGTAAATGTCTTGACTTGATTGTGTGCCCTCCTCTCCACTTGTATGACCTCCTAATGGAGACGTAAGTCTACATGCATGTTGTAGCATAGAGCCATTAGGGTAAATACAATCCATCTCACACACACACAATGACTTTGAGAACTTTGTTTTGCATCTTTAATAATTGAATCCTTTGATTGTATGGGCATGTTTAATCTTGGTTAATGAATGATATGTTCATGTTTGCTTGAGTATTATTCATTCATTTGCATTTGGTTATGGATTTAGAATTGACTTGAAATGTTCTACTCCTTTTCTAAAACCCATTTCCTAAAATCATTTCAAAACAAAAAGAAACTTTTAGTTTCAAAACAAAAATAAATCAATCGTCATTAAACACCAATCGCGCCATTGCCGATTAGGTTGTTAATGATGATATTGTTTTCAAAAGGAGTTAGAAGCGAGACCATTCTATTCGTTGTTGCTCGGTCTTCGCAAAAGCTCTATCCCATTTTCGAAAACTTATTCATTTCTCAAAAATAAACCAATTGTCATTAAACACCAATCGCGCTGTTGCCGATTAGGTCATTAATGATGATTCATTTTCAAAAGAGTTAGTAGTGAGGCCATTCTAACCGCTGTTGTTCGGTCTTCACAAACGCTCACCCAATTGCGAAAAACTCCTTAGGCCGTTTTCAAAACCAAAAGCCGAGAACTACGTAGCTTTGATCCCTCTTCCAGTGAGGGTACGTAGGAGCGGGGTCCTGTCCCGTCAAGCACACTCTTAAAAAATCTTTGTTTTTGTCCTGATTTTCAAAGATAACCCCGAGAACTACGTAGCTTTGATCCCTCTTCCAGTGAGGGTACGTAGGAGCGGGGTCCTGTCCCGTCAAGCACACTCTTAAAAAAATCTTTGTTTTGTCCTGATTTTCAAAGATAACCCGAGAACTACGAAGCTTTGATCCCTCTTCCAGTGAAGGTACGTAGGAGCGGGGTCCTGTCCTGTCAAGCACACTTTTAAAAAAAATCTTTGTTTTGTCTTGATTTTCAAAGATAACCCGAGAACTACGTAGCTTTGATCTCTCTTCCAGTGAGGGTACGTAGGAGCGGGGTCCTGTCCTGTCAAGCACACTTTTAAAAAAAACTTTGTTTTGTTCCCCGAGAACTACGTAGCTTTGATCCCTCTTCCAGTGAGGGTACGTAGGAGCGGGCTCCTGTCCCGTCAAGCACACTTCTAAAAAAAATCTTTGTTTTGTCCTGATTTTCAAAGATAACCAAAAATATTCTTCTTCCCTCCTATTTTCAATAAAACAAACCTTAAATAAAAGAAAAGAAAAGAAGTAGAATAAACCGCTTTCAAACTCAAACTTTTGTCCAAACCACACATCAAGTTAATGGTTCCCTTTCGGTAGAAAGGAGGTGTGGGGTGCTAATACCTTCCCCGTACCTAACCGACCCCCGAACCTACATCTCTGCGTTTTCAAAAGACCATCCGCCTTGTTTAAAAGACCTTTTTTCAATGTTTTGGTCTTAAAATTAAAATATTGGTGGCGGCTCCAAACTTTTTCCACGTTGTCAAACGAAAAGTGCCAAACCGAATTTTTTGGGCGCAACAGCTGGCGACTCCACTGTTTTGGTCTTAAAATTAAAATATTGGTGGCGGCTCCAAACTTTTTCCACGTTGTCAAACGAAAAGTGCCAAACCGAATTTTTTGGGCGCAACAGCTGGCGACTCCACTGGGGAACATTTTTTTTTAAAAAAAAAGACGAGGGTCAAGCCTAGTTAACTTTGATGTGTGGTTTTAAAATTAATTGAGTTGAAAGCTTTGTTTTACTTCTTTTCTATCTGTTCACAATGCCGTGTTCATGCATCCCTCAAATCCCATGTCCCCTATTCTCTGCTCCCTTTCTTAAGGTAAAAACATGCATTTCCTCCCATTCTATTATGATCCCTTCTTCTCCGCTCCCTTTCTTGAGGTAAGCAGTGCATATGACTGTTGCTGAAACCTAGGTTGGATTATTGGTATTGTGATATTGAACCCTAGGGTAGACGACATGTTATTGCCTGCTATTGTTTGGACTGTTCTGGGTTTTCCTTTGCAGGTGGGGTATATGTGGGTAGTTTTAGGCGATATGCCCTTGCTGCACACACTCACACCTTATGCTTACTATGCTTTGAGAGGGGCCTAAAACCCAAGGTCTGACAAAACTTAGGAGAGTGGAAACGAGTAGTGACTGGCAATTGGACTGTTGTCCTTCCGACTCTCACGAAAGTTTCAACCAGAGTATGCTCTTTCATGAGGCCTCACACCAGATGGCGTTCCATCATTGTGGGTGCTATTGTGAGAAAGAATTAGCTCTGGTAACCTGGTGAGGAAGTGACTAGAACCCGCATGGGAGGAACATTTGAGTTGTCCTAGAACTTAGGTCCCCACCTTCGTAGGACACAAGGGGCATACCAAATTGTGTGTTGCATGGTAATATAGACATGTTTTCAAAAAAAGAGTAGGAGGTTTTTCAAATAAAAAGTAGAGAAAGAACTGCCTTTCTTTTGCCGGTCTGTACGAAGTGACATATGGCCCACTCTTTTCAAAAAAAGAGAGAACGAGCTGCCGTTGTAGCCTTTCTCTTACTTGGTCCATATGAAACCACGTACGGCCCGCATTTTTCAAAAAAAAAAGAGAAAAAAACTTGAACTAATGCCAATAAAGGTTTTGCCCTAATCTGCATATGCATAAAACATCATTATCATTTTGCATGCATCCTCGCATTGCATCCAACATGAGCTTTTACAGCTCATGCATGCATCCTTGCATTTCATCAAAGTTTGTTTGCCGAGAATCCCAAAGTGACAAAGAATCTTGCCATAGGTACAGTATGGAATCAAGAAGTGAGACAGTGCACCCCCCGAGATATCCGGTTGAATGTATGGGGCGTGTTTGTTTCATTTGTTGATTCCACTCTTGTTATGTTCTAAACAAATCAAAATTCACTGTTAAATCTATGGCAAGATATGACACGTTGGGGTTCACGGCATAAGACAAACTAAAACTAACACTCATCTGCATTGCACGCATTGCATTCATTAATTTGCTCCTTCACTTAATAAAAATGTTCTACCAACAGAAACGAAAGGCAAGCTGGTTCTCCACCACCGATACTTCACCCGATTACAAGCAAAGTTGATGACTGATCCTCAAGGGCATCCAGAGATTGAAACTGAAAGTAATCCAGAACACGAAGATTTGGGCGTACAAATTCTGAATCCTAAGCAGCTGGCTCAGGAGAACCAAGTGCTTAAGGATAAGGTCCGGGCAATGGAGGCCCAGGTGCATGAGATGATGGTCATGCTGCAAAATTTAAAGAGTGGGACAGCTGCTGAAGGTGTCGCCGTCGTGGGTCCAGATGGTGTCAATTCTTTCGTTCCTCCTCCAATATCAGCCACAGTTCCTCTGGGATCTGGGGTCAGTCATCCCGTCTTTGCTTCAGGAATGAATGGGCCGAATCAGTACAGTTCACAAAGATATCCTTGGGGTATGCCTGCTGGGTACATGCCACAAACTGTTGGACCTATCCCCGTCAGTATGGTTGCGCCTAATCAGGTCACTGCCGCCGTGTCCGGGGGAGCTGCCGGAGGACCGCAGATCCAAACTCCTAGTCCTCATGCTGTGCTCAGTCCTACTCCGGGGCTTGCAGCACACCCTCACAATGTTCCTCAGCCTGGAGGGTATTATTACAGTATGGGGAGTCACCCCCAAGGACATATGTTTGAGGGATCACAGCCAAATGACCTGATTCGTGCACTTGAAGAAAGAGTAAAGGCAATGGAGGGTGTTGGTGTCAGAGCCAAGGAAGCTCGTGAGCTGTGTTTAGTCCCAGATTTGGTTTTGCCACCAAAGTTCAAAGCTCCCAAAGTGGACAAATACAGAGGAACAGGCTGTCCGGAGAGCCATGTTACGATGTTTGTCCGAAAAATGGGTCCTGACGCCAATGATGACAAACTGCTGATTTACTGCTTTCAAAACAGTTTGGCTGGAGCTCCTCTAGATTGGTACATGAAACTGCAATCCTCTGAAATTCGTTGTTGGAAAGATTTGTGCGAAGCATTCATGAGACAATATAAGTATAACATGGACATGGCTTCGGACAGGTCGCAATTGCAACACATGAGTAAGGGCGAAAGGGAGACTTTCAAAGAATATGCCCAGAAATTGCGAAGCCTAGCCGCCCAGGTCCAACCTCCTTTGACTGAAAAAGAAATGGTGTACACGTTCTTGGAAACTCTGCCAGCAATTTACTATGACCGGCTGATTACAAGTGTTTCAACTAGCTTCTCCGATCTGATAGTCTTCGGGGAAAGACTTGAGCATGGTCTCCGAAGTGGGAAGATTTCGAATCACCTCAGTAATGCAGGAAGCTCTGGTGGTTCAAGCAATCAGAAGAAGCCTTACTCCCATTTCCCGAAGAAGAAGGAAGGGGAAACAAATGTAATCTCGGGAGGAAGTTCATCTTTTAGTACCCCTCCACCACAAACTGTTCCATTTTCTGCTCCTGTGCCATCCCAGCAAGGCAGTGACAGTCACAGGGCTCAGGGTTATCAGTACAAGAAACGGACCAGTTTTGATCCAATACCAATGACATACACTAAATTGTTTGATCACTTGACTTCCAAGAACTTGATCAACACTCGGCCAATGAAGGCCCTACAGCCGCCATTTCCCAGAAGTTACAACGCTAATGCTACCTGCAGTTTCCACGAAAATGGGGTCGGTCATACTGTGGAGGAATGTAAAGCCTTCAAGCATGTGGTGCAAGACCTAGTAGACGCTGGGTGGATCTCGTTCAAGCAGAGCATCCCGAATACAACAACTAATCCATTGCCAGGTCATCCGAGGCCAGCTACCAATGCTATAGAAAGTTCCGTTGGGCAATTGGTAAAGGATGTGCAGAAGATCAAGACCCCGTTGGGTGTTATCTACTCTAAGTTATGCCATGTTGGGGTGGTTAAGAAGGGGTGTTGCCATGAAGAGGGATGTGCTGACTCCACGTGCGTGGGGAATTGTGAAAGCTTTGAGATGATCCTGCAGGACCTGATGGATCGGTGTGTGGTCCAGATAGGAACCCATGATGTTGAAGAAGAAGTGTTGACTCTACATTCTGATAAAAGTAGAGGACCCAGAAGACCTGTCGAAATTCCTTACAATTACAATCCCAGATTGGTGCGGGCAAACGCCCAACCAATAGTGATTGAAGTTCCGGCTCCTTTTCCCTATAAGTCGGACAAGGCAGTTCCGTGGAAGTACACTGCACTATCTACAGTCGAATGCTCCCCAAGTGCTCCTACCGTAACCAATATAGGGGGATCAAGTAGGATCACAAGAAGCGGAAGAGTATATGCTCCTGAGACTCTCCGAGCTGAAACTTCCAAGGAGGCCGAAAAGAGGGGCCGTAAGGAAAAAGGAAAAGAGCCAGAGGTTGATGGCCAGGTCGTGGTAGTATTTGGTGAGGAAGAGACTCTGGTTAATAAGCCATCAGAGTTCAAATATGTGGAAGCTGCCGAAGAGTCTTTGGAAACAGCCTTTCAGTCTTTGGAGATCGCCAATGTAGTATTTGAGAGGACCAAGGAGGAGGAGATGGTTGCTAAGATCATGTTAGTCCAAGGATATAAGGTTGGTTCTGGCTTGGAAAAGTTTGGTCATGGAATTCTAGCTCCCATTCAACTGAAGGAAAACAAGGACCGTTGCGGGCTGGGATACACCCCAAGTGAGGAAGAAAGAAGAAAAATGGCAGATGAACGAAGGGGTAGATGGTTGGCCAAGTCCAAAGGCCAGGATCCATGGCCCCAGAGGATTCCAATTTGCGACATCAGTCAAAGTTTTGTGAGTGCTGGTTTGTTGGATCCCAATCAAGTTGCTGTCATCAAGGATGGTTCTGAGTCTGAAGAGAGTGGTGCAAGTTTGGTTCGACGCTGCGGTGCCAATGAAAAATTAAAGAATTGGAAGGCTGCTGATCTTCCTGTGACTTTTAATTTAAAGTAATCATTTGTAATGCAACCCTGTGGCTCTGCCCAAGGCCATAGGACAAGTTGTTAGGGGCGAGCATGTTTTTATTTTCAGAATCATCGTCATTAATAAAAACGTTGTTTTTGAATTTCAATCAATAAAAATCAATCATTTTCATTTCATGTGTCTTTTCCTCGCTTTATTATTGTTTGCTTGCTTGTCTCGCCTTTCATTCTGCTTTTTCGCTTCGGCAAAATACAGATCCACAGCAATTGTCTCCCAAAATAACAGTGCCAGCAGTCCATATTTTGACTTTGATCACCCTATTAATCAAGCTGAGGGGGATGTTGAGGAAGACTGGGAAGCTCCTCCAGAACTCATGAGGTTAATGAAACAGGAAGAAAGGGTAATTCAGCCACACGGAGAATCTACTGAAGTGATCAACTTGGGTACAGCTGAGAGCAAGAAAGAGGTCAAAGTGGGTACTGCCATGAATGACGATGATCGCATGAAGTTGTTAGGCTTCATTGTCAGCCAGAAGGGAATCGAGGTGGATCCAGACAAAGTAAAAGCCATCCTCGAGATGCCGGTGCCCAAAACAGAGAAAGAAGTCTGTGGTTTCCTCGGAAGGTTGAATTACATCTCCCGATTCATCTTCCAGTTGACTGCTACTTGTGAGCCGATCTTCAAACTGCTGTGCAAAAATCAAGAGTTGAAGTGGAGTGACCAGTGTCAAGCTGCCTTTGAGAAAATCAAGGTGTACTTGCAGAATCCACCAGTCTTAATGCCACCTGTGTCAGGCAGGCCTCTCATCTTATACCTTACAGTGCTAGATAATTCAATGGGCTGTGTGTTGGGGCAGCATGATGAATCCGGGAAAAAGGAGCATGCCATATACTATCTTAGCAAAAAGTTCACCGATTGTGAGACAAGATATTCTATGCTGGAAAAGACTTGTTGTGCTCTAGTTTGGGCTGCTCACCATTTAAGGCAGTACATGCTGAGTCACACCACTTGGTTGGTGTCAAAAATGGATCCAATCAAGTACATATTTGAGAAGCCAGCTCTTACAGGACGAATTGCCCGTTGGCAGATGCAATTATCAGAATACGATATCCTGTATGTCACACAAAAAGCAGTTAAAGGTAGTGCACTTGCTGAGTATTTGGCATGTCAGCCGATTCCAGACTACCAACCAATGCAGCATGATTTTCCTGATGAAGATATCATGGCACTGTTTGATGAGGGGAAGTCCCAAGAAAGTGAAAGGTGGAGAATGATCTTCGACGGTGCGTCAAATGTATGGGGGCATGGGGCAGGTGCTGTGTTAATATCTCCTGACAATCACTTCGTTCCTGTCACTGCAAGGTTGAGCTTCTATGTCACAAACAACATAGTAGAGTATGAATCGTGCATCTTGGGTATTCAAGCAGCCCTAGAATGGAAAGTTAAAAGGCTGGATGTGTATGGAGATTCGGCCCTGGTTATTCATCAAGTAAGAGGCGATTGGGAGACCAGAGATCCCAAATTGATTCCTTATTGTGTTTATGTACAAGAGTTGATGGAGTCTTTTGACGAAATCACTTTCAAACACATCCCTCGAAGCGAAAACCAGCTGGCTGATGCATTGGCAACTTTATCATCCATGTTCAATATCAATTGTGATAAAGGCTTGACTCATGTCACAATCCAGCACCGGGGTCTACCTGCGCATCACTACTGCACAGCCATAGATGAAGAGCCGGATGACAAGCCTTGGTATCATGATATCAAACAGTACATCATCAGCAGAGAATACCCTCCTGGGGCATCTGAAAATGACAAGAGAACTCTTCGGCGACTGTCAAGGAATTTCTTCCTCAGCGGTGAGGTTCTCTACAAAAGGAATTATGACATGGTCCTCTTAAGGTGTGTTGCTAAAGAAGAAGCTGAAAGAATCATGAGAGATGTACACGAGGGCTCATTCGGAACTCATTCCAGTGCGCATACTATGGCTAGACAGATTTTAAGGGCGGGCTATTACTGGTTGCAGATGGAAGGTGACTACTACAGCTTTGTCCGAAAGTGCCACAAGTGCCAAATCTACGCTGACCACATTCATGTGCCGCCTGCCAAATTGAATGTTCTGACTGCATCCTGGCCGATTTCAATGTGGGGAATGGATGTCATCGGTCCCATTGAACCCAAAGCATCAAATGGGCATCGCTTCATCTTGGTCGCCATTGACTATTTCACGAAGTGGGTTGAAGCTGCCCCATACTCCAGTGTAACCAGTTCAGTGGTTGCCAAATTTGTGAAGAAGGATCTGATTTGCCGTTATGGTCTTCCTAACAAGATCATCACTGATAACGGCAGCAATCTGAATAGCAAAATGATGAAGGACCTGTGCGCATAGTTCAAAATTCAGCATCATAATTCTTCCCCCTATCGGCCCAAGATGAATGGAGCAGTGGAGGCAGCTAACAAAAACATCAAAAAGATTGTGCAAAAAATGGGGGTCACATACAAGGATTGGCATGAAATGCTTCCCTTTGCTTTACTTGGCTATCGTACTTCAATGTGTACCTCAACTGGGGCAACTCCTTTCTCTCTGGTATACGGGTCAGAGGCGGTCCTCCCAATCGAGGTTGAGATACCATCCCTACGGGTACTCATGGAAGCTAAACTGGAAGAAGCGGAGTGGGTGCAGGCTCGTCTGGATCAGCTAAACCTCATTGAGGAAAAAAGAATCGCAGCTTTGTGTCATGGGCAGCTGTACCAACAGAGAATGAGAACAGCTTTTGACAAGAAAGTCCAGCACCGTGAATTCAAGCAGGGAGATTTGGTGCTTAAGAAGATCTTGCCCATCCAGACAGATCCCCGAGGGAAATGGACACCCACTTATGACGGCCCGTATGTGGTCAAGAAAGCCTTTTCTGGAGGAGCACTGATACTCACGAACATGGACGGAGAGGATCTAAGGAACCCAGTCAATTCCGATCAAGTGAAGAAGTATTATGCCTGAAAGAAATAGACGAAAAAAGAGAAAGACAAGCCAAGTAAGAGTTAGCTCGCTAGGTTGAAAACCCGAAAGGGCGGCCTAGGCAAAATCAGAGCGACCCGGTGGATTGAAAACCCGCAAAGGGCGATCCAGGCAAAAATTAGGGTCAGAAAACTTGGGCATGAAAAGTAAAGAAAGGCATACAACTCCCCTGAAGACTTGGATGAGGGAGTGATCAAGGTCAATGACATAAATGTTTAGCACTGTTCCACAAAGACGGACAGTCAGAATTTAACTTCTCTCTTTTTTCGTGTCTTTTTATAGTTTAAACTTTCAAGTGTAATAAACAATCGGCGTAACTTCTTGTGCGACCGGTTTCCACATTAATAAAGTTCAACTTTCTCATATCTGTTCACTCTTTTATTTTCTGCTTTTTTTGCTCAAAATAAACGTTTTATAATGATGGTGATGATGACCTGTAAAACATGTGTATAAATCATGGAGCATTACAATTATTGCAAAGTCCCTAAAGGTCGCGGAAAAAAGCAATTCCCCAAAACCAGTTAATCATGCAGGAGAAAGCGATTGCACTCACGATTGCTTCAAACGGCGAAGTCAAAGCCAACATGCACTCGGCCCATGAGCCCCGCAATTCCAGTGGGTTCCTCAGTCTCGTGCCATGAGTGTCGCGGGTTGGCTGAACCAGCAAAAATAAGCCAAAAGAGCAAAAGAGCAAAAGAAAAAACAAACGATCAGAAAAATAAAGCTGATCAAAGAATGAAAAGCCAAGAAAAAACAAACAGTCAGAAAAAGGAAAGCTGACAAAAGAAACGAAGAATCAAGAATAGCATCCCATTGCATTCTTCATTCCACTAAATCATCACATCGCATGCACTCATATGACATGCATTCGCATAACGGACTTTGCATAGCATGCATTCATATTCCATGCACCATGTCTTGCACCTGATAACGTGTGCAGGTGTCCTGGATCAGTGCAATGGCATTGATCATCAATCAGAGCAAGCTGAAGAAAGGTCCGCTAACCTGAGCAGACATCCTGAATCGGTGCAATGGCATTGATCATCAATCAGAGCAAGCTGAAGAAAGGTCCGCTAACCTAAGCAGACATCCTGGATCAGTGCAATGGCACTGATCATCAATCAGAGCAAGCTGAAGAAAGGTTCGCTAGCCTGAGCAGACATCCTGGATCAGTGCAATGGTACTGATCATCAATCAAGAGAAAGCTGAAGAAAAGTCCGCTAACCTGAGCAGGCATCCTGGATCGGTGTGGAAGCATTGACCGACTAAAGGAAACCAACTCGATTTTGGAATCCCCTCTGGACCCACGTGTCCCCAGCAAGATTGACTTCACCTTGTATTCGAGCTGCAGGTAAGTCCCCCTGACCTCAATAGGTCCAGTCGAAGAGGATAGCCGTGTTAGCCTAAAACATGGCGCAGTCCTAGGGAAATATCGAGATCCAGACTTGATATAGTACCCTCCCCTGGTCGCTCGCAGGACCACCCCTTTGGAGCCCACGTGCTCCCAGGCCCAAGTGCAAGCTCGGATCATTCGCGATTCGTTAAAAGGCTTTAGGCAGCCTCCGTCGCCGGCTTAACGAGGGCCGGCACCCTTTTTGCTTCCCTTTTTATTGCTTTCTTTATTTCTTTCCGCTAGCTTATTGAGGGTTGGCACCATTTAGTTTCCTGCTTACTGAGAGTTGACGATTCATCCATTGCATTCACCTCGGGCTAACACCCAATAAAAATAGAAAAAGAAAAAAGAGGAAAATTCGGGTTTCCCTAAGTAGACAAAATCGGTATAATTTCTGAATTCTTTATCTTCATTTTTCCTTGGAATATGTTTCGGTCAATTCATATTCCTCATTAAAGTTCAGATAAAGAGGGGCAGCTATCATACCCTAATTTTGTCCGGCTTAGGTCAAAACCCTAATTTTCCACAAAAAATAAATAAATTGAAGAATGAAGAGCATCATGCATTGCATTTTGGGTCCTAGAAGTCATTCCAAGGTCTTTAAAGTCCTTTTTAGGGTTGGAATGCACTTTTTAGGCAAATTAGGGTTTTAGTGTCAAAAAAGATATTTTGGTCATTTTTCGCAAAAAGATGATTTTCTCGCCAAAAATGCACATCCACAAAAAGTACATTTTTATTCTATCAAGGATAATTTTTGTACAATTTTTTAGAAAGAAAACCCTAGTCAAAAATAATTAAAAATGTATTTTTCCATTTTTAGTGCATAGAAAAATAAAAAAAGACCATTAAATATTCCTCAATTCTTAAGTGACAATTTTTATTATCATGGGTGACTAGAGGGAATATTTTATGGTGCCCAAAAACATGTAACACATTTTCAATAGTTGCATTCCCATTATCTTCCATGCCCAAAATTCAAAAACTCAAAAAAAAAGGAAGTGTCCTCAATAAGACAAAAGACCAAAAACAAGTTTTTTTTCCTCTCTCTCTCTCTCCCCCCACAATTTCAAAATTCTCTCTCTCTCTCTCTCCCCCTCACAATTTCGAAATCCCCTCTCTCTCTCTCCCTCTCACAAAATTCTTCCACACTCTTCTATTGTACTATTATTCCTTATCTTGAAGGAATATGCCTTGTACCATCCTTAAACCTTCTCCTTTGGTGCATATCACCAATTCTCACCCACTCTCATGAAGATTCATGCCCTCTTTGGTAAATAACCTCACTCACTTACACTAACCTCTTCATAAGGAAACACCAATTTTCCTCTTTAGTAACATTCCATCCCAATCATACCCCTAACCCTATTTTTGCCTCACATTATTCCTAAAATAAGACAAGTTTTTTTTTACAAAAACTCTCACTCCCTTCCCTCATTTTCGCCCCCACTCTCTCACTCTCACCTTTTGTGTTTCCCCAATACCCTCAATCCAAGTGACCTTTAATCCTAACCCTCCATTTAATTTTAGAACTCAATCCTAGAGCACTTAGTAAGGCCAATGACCCAATTGCCCCTAAACCTAAAATAACTCTATAAATACTCCCTCATTCCCACACCTAAGGATCCTTTGGCCTCTCATTCTCCTACACTCTCATTTTTTACCCTAGCACACCAAAAACTTCTCCCTCTTCCTCTCTTCCACGAAATCTCTCTCACTCCCTCACTTCATTCTTTTCATTTTTCACAATCAAATCCTCCATTTCATGTTAGATCATCATCATTCCTTCCATTCTCTTCAAGGTTGCATCATCAAATTGCTAAGAGCTAGCAATCTTTGTGTTCATATCATCTCCTTCTTCATTTCTTTGTGATTTTGAGGTAAGCTTTGAAACTTTGCATCTCATATTTAGTTCTTCTTGCATAATCTCTCTTCTACTCCCAACTCCTTCTTGATTACTTGTTGTTGTTGCTTTGAGGATCCATTTCAAACATTTTGACAAAGACTTAGGGAGCTTTGGGTGTTTGAGATGGGTCCTTGGCCTTGAAGGAGTTATTCTTCTACTTGAATAATTTCCCTTGCATCTTTATATATTTTGCACTAGATTTCATAAATAAAATTGTTGTTTATGGGATTTTGCATTTCGCATATCATAAAAGTTAGGGTTGATATGATTTTGTTGCACTTCCTTGCTTAATCATATGAATCCTTGCAAAAAAATAGATCTAGGTTGCTTTGTGTTAATTTTGGTTTTTTTTTACTAAATAAAATGTGGATCTATGTTTCCTTTGGTTCGCATGCTTATAGATCTAAAAATATTTCCAAGTTGATTTTGTTGTTGTTCTTTGTTTGGTGATATTTGATCTTGTTGTTAGTATTTCATTTTAGTGTTAAAAGTTACTTTTGTTGTTTGATGATCTAGCAATATGATTCTCACTAGTGCCTAGTGCACTTTGCTCAAAGTGGAAGGATTGCTCTAGGTGATTCAACTTATTTGTGTGTTTAGTTAATCTTTGCATTTTAGTTTGCTTATTGTTCATTGTTGATGATAGGCAAGTTGATCCTCACTAGTGCCTAGTGCACTTTGCTCAAAGTGGGAGGATTGCTCTAGGTGATTCAACTTATTTGTGTGTTTAGTTAATCTTTGCATTTTAATTTGCTTATTGTTCATTGTTGATGATAGGCAAGTTGATTCTCACTAGTGCCTAGTGCACTTTGCTCAAAGTGGGAGGATTGCTCTAGGTGATTCAGCTTATTTGTGTGTTTAGTTAATCTTTGCATCTTAGTTTGCTTATTGTAAATTGTTGATGATAGGCAAGTTGATTCTCACTAGTGCCTAGTGCACTTTTCTCAAAGTGAGAGGATTGCTCTATGCGATTCAACTTGGTTTTAGTGTTTATTTACTTTTTACCATTTTACTTTACCATTCATTAACTTTTTACCAAAACATAAAAATATTTTACTACTTTGGTTTTTACCACTTCATTAATTTTTTACTAAGACATAAAAATTTTTTACCACTTCTCATTTACCTCATGCATTTTTACTTTACCATCTCATTAAATAATTACCATTTACTTCATGCATTTTTACTTTACTTTTCACTAACTTCTTACTTAAAGTTTTACAACTTATCAACTTGCAAAAATACCCAAAACATTTTCACATTCATGCATCTTCATTCATACTTAGTTTATGTGACACTCTCATGCATCCTCATATGCTTATATCTCTGCACTTCTATATTGAAGTTTATGTCTGTTACATGGTCTTAGGAGAGGGTAGCAGGTGCAGCCAAATACCTTGAGGAGTTTGTAGTCAGGGATTTTGTTATAAAGGGCTTGGTATGGGGAGATAAAGGTTTTGTGGCTAGATGTGGGTAGTCTGTTGATGAGGTGGGTGGCTGTAGTGAAGGCATGGTCCCTATAGTGCATAGGAATTGAGGCATGGGAGAGGAGTGTGAGGCCCATTTCTACAATTTGTCTATGCTTCCTTTCAACTGTACCGTTTTGGTGTGACGTGTAGGGACAGGTTAAACAATGGACAATGCCTTGTGAGGTAAGGTATTGGGTGTATGGTCCAAATTCACCACCAAAATCAATTTGGACAGCCTTAATAACAGTGTTAAATTGTGTTTTTATAAGAGCTTGAAACAGTGTAAGGGCTAGCATTGCATCAGATTTGTTTTTCAGAAAATAGACCCAAGTAAACTTTGTAAAAGCATCTACAAAAGCTATGTAATAGTTGTAGCCTAATTTGGTTGGAGAGGGAGAAGGTTCCCACAAATCAGTGTGAATTAACTCAAATGCTTGTGTGTGCTCAGTTGTGGATGCAGGTGCATGAAGTTTATGCGACTTACCCATGCAACAAGACTTACAAATGGAAATCTCAGCTTTATTAGACAATGGAATGTTATACAACTTGAGTACAGAGTGGACAGATTTTACATTGGCATGACCCAGTCTTGAGTGCCAAAGATTGTATTCTTTGATTAACTTATCTATGACATTGGTGTTCTTGCCACCACACTCAACTACATTAACTGGTGTTACAGACTCGTGACTAATGGAATTAGCAGACTCAAGTGATGTATCAGAAACTGATTCAACTACATTAACAGATACTGTGTCCTTACTTTGACCAGTGGAAGCAGACTTGTGCGCATTGCTAGATGATGCAGTTTTTTGTTTGAACTTTAGCTGAGGTTTGAACTTGACTCTAGACTTGATTGTCACCCGGAATGGAGAGTTCTTGAAGGAATAGAGTCCATCACGACCTTTCACTCCTTTGAGCAACAGTTGATTAGTTCCCTAAGATTTAACAAGGCAATAGTTTGAGTGAAATTCAAAATATACACCGTTTTCCTCAGAAAACCTAGATACTGATAACAAGTTCTTAGTTATGGATGGCACATGAAGCAATTTATTGAGTTTAAGTATAACTTTAGGGCTAAAACACTACTAGAAAATGAGTTTTTAGCGTCCATTATTTAGCGTTGGCCACGACACCCACGCTAATAGCGTTAGACTTGCGTCGGTCAGACCCACGCTAGCCCACGGAATTTGCTTCTCTAAAAAAAAGTTAGCGTCGGCCATGGCGGACGCTACATTAGATTTAGCGGACGCTAATTTTTTATTTTTTAAATACTATAGTTAGCGTCGGAGAGGGCCGATGCTAAGTTTTATTTGTTTTACCAAAAACCCTAACTTTTCACTTTTTCTTCCTTGCACTTTCACTCGGCCTTTCCTGACCTCTCTCTTTCCCTTTCACAAAAATCAGAAAACTCAAAACGCTGCTGCTTCTGCTTCCTCTTCCCCTTCGCGAATGACTGCTTCCTCCGCCGTTGCTGCTGCTTCTGCTTCCTCCGCCGTTGCTGCTGCTTCCTCTTCCCCTTCGCGAATGACTGTTTCCTCCGTCGTTGCTTCTGCTTCCTCCGCCGTTGTTGCTGCTTCCTCTTCCCCTTCGCGAATGACAGGTTCGTATAGAACAACAACTCTCTTTGATCTCATTTCATTTCGTTTTTAGTTTTGATTTCAGTTCGTTTTTTTATTTCATTTCATTTGTTTGATCTTTTTGATAAATCACCCTGACTATCTCTAGGAATGTGTTATATTTTGTTGGGAAGAAGATATATCAGTATATTGTAACTGGCCTCTACACTCCACTGGTAACTCAAATTTCTACCTTTATCTGATTTTTGATGCTTATTTTACTGATTTTTAGGTGAGTCGGTGGAAGATGTGATGAGATCTGTTGTGATTTTTGCTTCCTGATTCATGTTTGTTAGCTATTTTTTGTTTCCAAGCTTTGCTTTCTGATTCAAGATATCATTTTTTGTTTCTTTTACTTTTTAGGTTAGTGTGTGTATAATGTTCAATTGAATGTGCTATGGAACTGTCTCTGTACATGAGGGGGCATTTGGTTCCTTGCTATGCCTTTCTCTTCAAGTTGATTGCTTTCTACTCAATTATTTTAAGCATTTGTTTTAGAAGTAGCCATGTGAAGACATGTAGGTTCTAGACTATCAAGGCCATCTGAAAATGGAGAATTGTCTATTCTAACGATGTCTTGTGCGGACCTTTCTCAAACATTGAGGTCAAAGCACTTTGCTTTTAGTCCTTATCAGAATGCACTTGTTCTCTCTTTTTAGATTCCTTTTTCACTATACTCTTCAAATTCAGCAATATCCTTTTTAAAAAAAAAAATTCACACTTAGGGCCTATTTGGATCAATTTATTTGAGATTATCTATTAGCATAATCACTAATAAGGATTCACCAAGTACTTGTTGACATCATAGGCAAAAAGTATATGTTAGATATTCTCAAAATTCAAACTAGTTTGAGTTTTTGAATTCCATAGTAACACTGAATTGTCCTTATCATATTCCTTTTTGACCTTCTTGATAATTGCCCTTGGTTGAAACCAGGACATCATAGTGAAAGCTACCTTGAGTGTGGCTAATCTCTAAGAGGGAAATATAATTTTTCTATGGCTTCATCATTCGGCTTAAATGTACAGCCAGTCAGGTTCGAGTATTGGTGACAATTCACTATTGGGCAGACTTCCTGCCATTTTTGGTTGTAGAACTGGTTATGTATGTAGCCATTGTTGAGTCTTGTTCTCAATTGTTTTCCTCAATTCCAGATTGTATTGCTAACTTTATCATGATTGAAATTGAATATATATCTTTCAGTAAAGAAAAAAACTGGTTATGTATGCTTTCCAGCATTATAACAGAAAGCTTGGGAGTAGAACAATGTGGTAACAGTATGATAATAATACTTGATTATGGATAATTTAAGCAATATTAAAAGTATCAATATTTCTATGGCTTTTACTCACAGTTGTAACTTTCAAATAGTTTTGTTTGGAAAAAATAACACAGGCGACAGATGATGATTGCATTTGACATGAGGTATAGCCTGGGAAATTGTCAGTGAAGTATGTGTGTAATGGAGGTTTATGTTCTTATGTGATTTTTTGTTGTTATGTAGCTGCTCTTAAAAGGGCCAATGTTGATCCATCACTTGTTGAAGAAGTATTCTTTGGGAATGTCCTTAGTGCCAATTTGGGGCAAGCTCCTGCCAGACAAGCTGCTCTTGGAGCAGGACTACCCAAATCAGTAGTGTGCACTACTGTTAACAACGTTTGTGCATCAGGAATGAAAGGTGTGTACTTTTATTTTATTATATAAAAAGGAACTCTGTTTGTTTTTGTTAATGGTGAATGGTGATATTAAACTTGTTCTGGTTAATTGCAGCTACAATGCTTGCTGCACAGAGTATTCAGTTAGCCATAAATGATGTTGTTAATTGCAGCTACAATGCTTGCTGCACATGTAATGAGCCTACAAAATACATATCTATAGACTCTTCTATCCATATTAAGTAATCTTAGTTTTCCTAGTCTTAAAAGCATCTCAAAAGAATATATAGCTGTGCATGAGAAATTGAGAATATAGGCATTTCATAAGTATCTTTTGTAAATACTCTGCTAATGTAAGCAACTAATAATAAGGAGTAGGGATTGAAGTTTGTAATTTTTTTTCTTCCCAGATAAAGAACACTAACATCTATGGTACTTGGAGTTGCAAATTTAGTAGGTTATTGTAATCATTAATTTTACTTATACTTGCATCTGATGTAAACCAATATATTGTTATATTTTTTCCTTTTGCTATCTCAGTTTGATGCTTCCAAGTTACGCAAACTCCGACCAAGTTTCAGGGAGAGTGGAGGTTCTGTTACCGCTGGCAATGCTTCTAGCATAAGGTTAATATATTGTCAGAATTTGCTCAACTTTTTCATGTGTCTTTTACTTAGCTGTTTACATTACTGTTTGTGTTTGGACCATGAAGTCAGGAGAGAGTTATGTTTATGACTTGTCTGATATATTATATGCTTCCTTGAATGTTCACTGTGCTAAGTCTTGAGTTTTTCATTAATTTAGTGTTAACGTTAAAGTGCCAACTAATAACAGGCAAATATTTCTAGTAAGTTTAATTTTGGCATCAGTCCTGGTTTTCAAATGAAAATGCTCTTGTTGACAGTGATGGTGCTGCTGCCTTAGTTTTGGTGAGTGGAGATGCTGATGCTGCTCAGGTACATAAAATATTTAAATATGAACTACACTAAGGCCACACAAAAAATGAGAAATGGAAAAGCCATATTGGTATTACATTATTTGTAGTGTCTGATCTGTTAGTTCTATTACTTTATGCTCATAAGATGTTTATTTTTACAGGAACCAGAGTTATTTACAACCGCTCCAGCACTCGCAATCCCCAAAGCTATTGCTGCAGAGTTGGAGGCTTCACAAGTTGATTTTTATGAAATTAATGAAGCCTTTGCCGTAGGATTTCATGCCTAACTTTTAATTGTATTAGTTTGTCAATGAATGACACCATGAATTTTAATTTTTCAAGATCATGTTATATTTTGTAGTTTTAAGACTATCTTATATTTTGTAGTTTCTGTTATTATATTTTGTAGTTTCAAGATTGTTCGGTTCTATGGTATTTGGTATTTTGGGATTAAGCATTTTATGGTATTTTGTAGTTTCTGTTACATTAGGAGAAGTGGTAGAAGAATAAGTAGGATAATTAGTTCTAAGATTGGTCCTGTGTGGAATGACAAGAAACGCTCAATTATTTTTTTTTTAAAAATTACATTAGTGTGGGCCTAGCCGACGCTACGCATTAAGTTGACTCTTATGTTGTTGACTTTAGCGTCGGCCTGACCGACGCTACCCTTTAAGTTGACTATTCAGTTGTTGACTTTAGCGTCGGCCAAGCCGACGCTACCTTAATTCATTGACTTTTTTTAAATAATTAAGTAGCGCCGGCCCTGGCAGTAGCGTCGGTTTTAGCGTCGGCCAGGCCCACGCTACAGTTAGCGTCGGCTAAAATTAAGGGACGCTACATTTACCTTCGAAGATTTTAGCCTCGACACGTGGCCGACGCTACTCCGACGCTAATTCACTGTTAGCGTCCGCTTTTGCCCTGTTAGCGTGGGCTTTTGGCCGACGCTAAAAGCTGTTTTTCTAGTAGTGAAATGTGATGTAATGCTAGCAGTACCAATAGCTTTAATTGGTATCTGGTGTCCATTTCCCATAGAGACTTGTGTGTTGCCTCTATAGGGAGTGCTAGTTTCAAGATTATAACTATTAGGTGTAACATGGTGAGACGCACCTATGTCGTTGTACCAGTCCTCATTGCCATGACCGGTTGAATCAAGTTCCTCACCAGTGGAAGCAAAGTTCACCTGTGGTTTGGAGGAAGAGCCAGAAGTTTCTCCTTTGTCCTTGGTACCACTAGGTTCTACTTTGGTGCTGGTTTGAGTAGCTCCATTGGTGTTCCGTGGTTGGAACCCTTCATCAAACCTATGCCAGCATTCAATGACCGAGTGACCGTATTTGCCACAGAGTTGGAAAGTAGGTCATGTACCTGATGTTGAGGCAACCTCAGAGTTTTGACTGCGACCACAACCACCACGACCGCGTCCTCTAAAGCCACATCCTCCGCCTCTATAGCCGGAGTTCTGATTGCGTGCACCAAAGGAAGTATGTGCGAGATTACCACTCACCAACGCGTTGGAGAGATCTTGACAATGTTTCTCAAACTGTGCTTCTTGCACGAGGAGTAACGCCTCAATCTCTGAGAGAGACGTAGTATCAGAACGACTGTAAATCATCATGACGAAGGAGTTTTACTCATCGGGTAAACCGTCAAGAACCACGTCACTTTTATCTTGATCTGATATGTTTTCACCAATTGACAAGAGAAGATCAGCGAGAGTGTGAACACGCATGAGATACTCAGAGATGGATCTGTCTGCCTTTTTGGTGTCTTCAGTTTAGATCAAAGTTGACGAATCTTCGCCTTGAGATGCTAGTCGTAGTGCTTGTGAATTCGATCCCAAACTTGATGTGAATGCTTGCATGTGAGCACTCGCGGGAGCACCGATTCAGATAGTGTCGTGAAAAGCCAGGTGAAAAGCATTTGATCTTGCACAAGCCACTTCTCATATATGCTTCGGTGACGGTGTTTGTTAGACGATCAGACTCCGAATTGAACTGTTGAGGTAAGTCAGGGTTAACCAGAAAATGGTGGAGTTTATAGGAGGTAATGATTCCCTCAACCTGCTGATTCCACAAGAGGAAGTTCGTATCTTCCAATTTGATAGAAATTTTTGGTGCTCCAGCAAATCCATACGAGGTGTTCGACGAATTGCTGTGCAGAGCGATGACATTGTTGTTGACGCCGGAGGAAGGGATACACTACAAAAAAATGCCCATTAGCGACGGAAATTAGCGAGGGACTAATGTTCCCTCACAAAAATTGGAATTAGCGACGGAATTTGCGAGGGAATAGGGGCTGTCGTATTTTTGAGAATTAGCGACGGAATTTCAGTCCCTCGCTAATTTTTGACAGTTTTCAGATGATGGGACTCAGTGCAGGTATTTAGCGACGGAATTTCAATCCCTCGCTAATTCCCTCGCTAATTTTTGACAGTTTTCAGATGATGGGACTCAGTGAAAGGGTTGGTAAATGTGCAGCAATTAGCGACGGACAGTTCCGTCGCTAATTCCTTCGCAAATTTTTTTACTTTTTTTTTCTTAAATCCGTTTACACCCTCACTCTTCTTTCTCACTCACAACACCCTAACTCTTCTTTTCTCCTCTTCACCCTTCCTCTTCCCTTCCTCTTCCTCTACTCTCCACCACCACACAACCACCACCACCATCACCACCATACAACCAACCTACGGCCTACTCACCCCTTCCTCTTCCTCTACTCTCTCTCTCACCTACAAACCCTAACCCACCACCACCACCACCACCACCACCACCACCACCGGAGCTCCCCTTTCCCTCTTCTTCTCTCCACCTTCTTCCACCACACCACCACCACACAATCACCACCACCGCCACCACCACCGGAGCTCCTCATCCTCTTCCTCTCTCTCCCTCTCTCTTATGATTTCCCCTTTCCCTCTTCTTCTCTCCACCTTCTTCCACCACACCACCACCGCACAACCATCACCACCACCGCCACCACCCACGAAACCACCACCATGAACTCCTCTCTCCACCTACGAATTCCTCTTCTCTCACCTATACGAATTTCTTTCCACCTTCCACCACCACAACCACAAAATTAATAATATAATATAATATTCATTAATAATATAATAATTTTTAACAGTATTAATAATAAATATATATAAAAAAAAACAAGCCATTCAGCACTGGACACGTGTCAGTTTTTTTTTTGAAAAACTGCAGTCATTAGCGAGGGAATTAACGAGGGAAAATTCCCTCGCTAATTAGCGAGGGATTCAATTCCCTCGCTAATATTAGCGAGGAGGGATTTAGTGACGGAACTGGTCCCTCTCTAATTCCCTCGCAAATGACCATTAGCGACGGATTTTGGTCATTTTGTGAGGGAAATTTTCGTCGCTAATAACCAATTTTTTTGTAGTGATAGCTCGTTTAAGCGAACCTTCTGCCATGGACGAAGCTTGATGATAGAATGCGACGGCGGAGTGCGGTGTTTGAAGGACCGAGAGCGGCGAATGATACCATAAAGGAAACTATACTCAGAGAGAGGTTTGGAACTAAATCACTTTGTGATTCATTCTTTCATTGATTAACTGTAACTTAACTTTTACAATGGTATATATACCAGATTCATACATGCAACTGAATGGCAACATAATTTGTTGGAGAAACTAACCCTAACTGAATTGAAAAACTAAGCTATTACAAGATCTGAGCTATTACAGTGTTTTAATTGCTTAACTGCAGGGTGTGAGTATTCTCGTGTTTCTCATTCTGCTGTTGTGATGCTGCAGCTTTGACTTGTGTGTTGACATGTGTACTGATATCTCTATTTTATATAGAGTTATTTATGCATCTAAACATAACTAATTGCTTGAAACCAAGTATAATATCTGTTAAATATAGTAGTATGAGTAAGATAACAACATTCTATGTTTCAAAGAGGATTATGTAATGATTTAAGCATTATATATATATATATATATATATATATATATATATATTGGTATGTTTGAGATGTGTGTTCAGTGCACTTGCAGTTAGGTGCAAATACACTAGGGAAACAACAATGCATCTGCACAAAACTACACTTACAGCAGTGCAACAGCACTTAGGTGCATCTGCACCATCCTGCGCTGAAGGCAGATTTAACCCCACCTTGGAAGCACCTCAATTCATACCAAAGCAGAAACTTTTCTATGACATCATGCTTAGTCATAAATCACATGGAGGCACATGCCAACATGCAAGAGGAGGCGCCTAAAATGGAAAATCATCATGAAAGGCTACGCATCTAGAACACGTGGCTTTCCACAATTGGACCTCCCCTTTGGACTCAATCTTCTCAATCAAAGCTCTGAAAAGTAACCATGGTTAAGCCACCTTTGGTCAGCTTGATCTCCAAGCAAACCCTCACTTGAAGGAAACCTCCAAGGCTATATAAAGACTTCCACTTCTCACTTGAAGAATATCTCATTCATCAGCAATTTACATATAATTTAGTAGTTTCCTTTCTTGTATTTTATTTTATAGTTTTAGTAGTAGTTAGTTGGCAAGAAGGTAAGGAGGGAACTGACGACTTCTTCCTTCACTTCTTCATCAAGTTAGTTAGGTGCAACTGCACCAGGAAGTCAGTGCTTCTGCACTGCTGGGCAAATTTATGCAAGAGTACTTCAATCAGTGTAATCTCTACCCTATTGATATCTCTTGTATTTTCTGTTATATTAACATGTTTTATTTCATCTATCATTGCCTTGCAATGCATATTATGAGCTAAACCTTTTTGATTGAGATGTTCTAACTTTATCATGAGCTTTTGAGTAAGTTATTGTGTTTTCAAAATGGTGTATGTATTTTTGGTTCTTGTGTTATACTACATCCATCTTATTTTAAAGTTGATCACTTAAGAAATAAATAGAGTTATATTCACAGACATGGTTTATAACTAGAAATCAAGAACAAATAAGGGTTAGTATTTTAATGAAGGCTTTTGTTAACTTGCTTAATAAAGAAAACTTTGTTAAAATCATGTTAAGTCCTAGACATAGGATAACATAGTTCTTAGGGTAATGCAGTGGGTACTTAAAAGGCAGGAGTGTACTTATTTAGCAACTTAGACAAGAATTGTAAGAAGGCAAGAAGGGAATTGACAACTTCTCTCTTTACTTCAAGAAGGGTTTTAAGAGCATGTAACGAAACTCTGAAGAAAGTAGCTGAAAGGCACATACTGGTGCAACTGCACTCAAGTGCATCTGCACCATAGAAAACACAATACTCTTGAAAGTGATTTATTTAGTGAAGACATCTCAACTATCTTTCCCAACTGATTTTCTTCATATTTTATTGCATATTTACATTCTGTTTTCCTAAACATTAAACACCCAAAATTGTGAGTAGTGTAGCTGCACTAATTTATATTTTCTTAAATATACAAAAGTTTAACCAATCCCTGTGGGTTCGACATTTCTCATCACTATATTACTTGTTTGTGACTGTGTATATTTGCACATATTTTCACACACCATGTACCTATCCCTATTACATCTTCATCATCGGTAGTTCAACTCCCTCTACCGGTGTGAATATCTCTTTAGTGGATAATCTGTAAGTACCTGCAGTAAGCACTCAAAGTGCTATGAGGTCTGCCCTAATCTTGGTGAGTCTCTGAAACCGATTCACCTAAACTTTTTGTAAAAAAAGAATCTTCTAATACCCTTGGTGGAAGCCACTTTAAGACACTCATTTGAATAGAAGACGTTCTATTTTGAGGTTTTGCAACCCATAAATATGGACAAGGAGGGACAAAAAGCCGTAGTTTTGTCGTTTGAATTTGATATATTGTTAGTTAAATTTCCAAACAAAACAAGTCCTTTTCATCTCCACTGCTCCACACGTTGTCGGCCAAAAAAGAATGATGAAGATATGAGGGTCCTAACTTTATAGTGATTTATCAAGATCAGTGTTATTTCGGCCAAAGTTTTTTAAGCTAAAAATAGTCAAAAACCAGATTACAATACTAATTAATCAAGTTTTTAATTCATTAACCAACCTACTTTTTACGATTTTTTAGGCAATTGACTAAAAATTGTGAAAAAGTAGGTTGATTAATGACTTAAAAAATTTGGTTAATTGGTGTTGTAATGTTGGTTTAGCTATTTTTGGCCGGAAAACTTTGACGAATAACATTACTCATTTATCAATTGGCCATGAGAATTAGATCATATATTGGCTCACGTATTGGAATTACTAATTGAGTGCAATTTCTTTGTCAATCCTTCATTGAAGATCCATTTAAAGAGTTAATCTCTGCCGAAAATTGTTTTTCCATACGCACTGATCAGGTATCGAATCCAAAACCAAAAATGATTAAGAGACCTAAGTATTTACCACTTGTGCCACATCATCTTGGTGACTTCTTTTTAAAATTGTGTATAGATATATGCTTTGGATTTGTTAATTTAAGTGTTTTTAATCTAAAATATCTTTGTTTTTATTTTTTACTTTTATTTTTCATTTTAAAAATATCATCTTATTTATATATTGTTTTTATTTTCAACGATTTATATATTAAATACTGAAATTTTTACCATTTCTAGTGTGATTTTAATATTTATTTTAAAAAAATTATTTAGAAAACAAAGAAACTTTTCCCATTTCCTGTATGTATTTTTTAAGGAGATAGTATTTTTATAAGAGTTTAATTTATATGCAATTATGCATGGTTATTTTAAAGAATTTTTATATGGTTAAATTCATAAATTATTTCCTTCACTTTTTTTGTTATTTTTTTTACTCGTTTATTGGTTTATTGGTGCGCAGTATTCACCGAATTTTTCGGTGACTAATAATCTACACTAAGAAACCTGACTCGCCACGAATATGTCCAGCTATGTGGGTTCGTATAGCTCTCCCCCCTCCTAACAAAGTTTTTGTCACACTGAAGATTCAAACCTAAGACCTTATGATAGGATCCCAGCCTAGTTACCATTCAGACCGACCATTATTCATAAAATAAAATTTGCATATGGCAAGGGTGGGAAAAGAAATTAGAAAATCAATAGTAATAAATTTTTTCTTGCAAATGTCAAATTTTTTATTGTTAATAGTAATTTAAATAATTTTTTAAAAGATTAATTCAAATAATATCCTGTACACGTGTACTGCAGATAAATGAAACTATTAAATACAGTCTTGTAAACAAAAAATTAAAGTGGTGTCATTTCATCCAATATCTAATGAACATGATTTATAAGCTGTTTTAGAAATCATTTTCATAAAATGACGTGACATAAGTGGTAGATACTTGAGTCCCTAATTATTTGGTTCTGGGTTTGATCTTTAGCCGGTGCGTATGGAAAAACATTTGTTGGGAGAAATCAATTTCTTAAATAGATCTCATATACCTCGAAGGATTAGTCTCCACGATAGTTGTGGAGTATAACTTGGTTTAAAAAAAAAAAGAAATCAATTTCCTCTTATGATTAATTGTATTCAAAAAATTAAATTCGAAGGCTGGAATCTCGCTGAAAACAATCAAATCCAAAGGGTTTTTGCGTGAACATTTGAATATATGAGGTAAGCTTTTGTTGGGAAGGAGCAGCAGAGCAAAGTGGTGAGAGTAAGTTTATGAGAGAGAGAGAGAGAGAGAGAGAGAGAGAGAGAGAGAGAGAGAGAGAGAGAGAGAGAGAGAGAAGGTAATGGCAGAATTCATGTGTTTGGAATGCAACTGGAGGAGGGGAATGAGCTGGGCCAGTTGTTGTGAAATGTTCTTTGGTACTAAGCACTAACTATGCAATTGCCACGTATTACCTTCTCCCTTTAAGACTCGTCTGCAGGAGACACTGACTCTTGTGTGAATCAGTGACCTCAACGAATATATTCTTGCCTAATATTTTCAGACAAATTTATTGCCCCCAACTAACACATGTGATTCTTAAACATTCAACCGAAATAATAATACTATATATTAACATGAAAATTAACATTCCTTGATTTACTTCATTAGGAGTAGTAGGAGGTAGGGACCTGAAGAAAAAGAACCATATCAACATGTAATTGCAATTTAAAGAAAAGATTAATGTTAAAGAATATATGATTATTATTGCATTTTATTTTTTACCTTGAATAGAATAAAAAATATCAGTAGTAATTCAATTTCTTCTTATTTATTTAATTTAATTCTCTTGAGAAATGATTAGTGGTTGAGATTTTGAGAGCTTATTATATTGCTGTATCCCTCAATTCACAACCCCATTTAAACCTCAGATTTTGTCATCACATCTCATTATAACATAACCATCATCATCACTTTCTCTCCCTGCATATTCATCATAACCCTCTTTGTATTTTTTTCTCATTTCCCCTCTCAAGCCTACAAATCAAAATCTCATTTCATTTCTTTAACCTTATCAAAATTCCAAACCCTAATCCCTTTTTTCTCTCATGGATCCAGATACTGAAACAACACCACCAACACTACCCACAAATCTCACAACACCAAAGTCACTAACTTTCACCAACGGCAACCACAAACGTCATCTGATGACATCCACTCCTCCGCCGTTACAACCACCGTCCACGGTGGTTTGTTACAAAGAATGTCTGAAAAATCATGCTGCTAGTATAGGTGGACATGCACTTGATGGTTGTGGTGAGTTTATGTTTATGCCTTCTTCTTCTTCTTCTTCAACTAATAACCCATTTGACCCTCGTTCACTAAAATGCGCCGCTTGTGGTTGTCACCGTAATTTTCACCGCCGTGAACCTCAAGAACAAATTATCACCCCAACTACTAAAACTACTAATAACACCTCCCCTTTTTGCATCTACACCACTCCACCATCAACAACAGTTCCACCACCACAACCACCATTACCATTACCTCACCGTGCTAAAACACAAAGCACCACAAGTCCAAGTCAAAGCACAAGTCCAAGTCAAAGCCAAAGCCTAAGCCAAAGTCAAAGTCCAATTTCAAGTCCTTCACCACCACCAATTTCACATATACCACCACCTTCTTCTTCTTCATATCATCACACTTCAGCTTCAGCACCTCACATGCTTTTAGCTCTTGGAAATGCTTTTTCAACAACACCACCATCTTCTGAATATCATTCTCAAAAGAATCTCAATTTCTCATTACCTAAGGTTGAGAACATGAACATGAACATGAACATGAACAGCAACTCAAGTGGGAAGAAGAGATACAGAACAAAATTTAGCAAAGAACAGAAGGAAAAGATGCATGGTTTTTCTGAGAAACTTGGTTGGAGAATGAATAAAGGTGATGATGGTTTGGTTCAGAAATTTTGTAATGATATTGGTGTTTCTAGAGGGGTTTTCAAAGTTTGGATGCATAACAATAAGAATAATTTTAGAAAGAGATCTGATGTGGGAATTGCTGATGATCATCCTCAAGCTGAAAAGAATGGAAATGACGGTGTTGGTGTTGGTGTTGGTGTTGGTGTTGGTGTTGGTGTTGGTGGATTTCATAGTGATATTAATAATGCTTATACCGCAAAGAGCAGCAGCAGCAACAACAATGAGATTCATATTGATGAAGAGAATTGTGTCAATGTTCCTGTTGCTTTTAATGGGTTGTCCTCTTGAATTTATCTTCATTTTTTGTCTATTATTAGCCTTTTTTTTTCTTAATCTGGTAAGGTTATAGGAAAATTCATCGCTTCAGTTTCACTTGTCTTGGCATTGGTATCTTAGTTTATATCAAATTGTCAAATGATGTTTTTTTTTCCTGTTCATATTATAGTATCATTTGATCCAGACATGTTTCATCCTCGGCTGTTTTATTTTTTTGTTTGGACATTGTTTTGCTACTCACCGAGTGTTCCAACGCAATGAAAGATGAATTTTGTGTGTGCTTAGAAGCAAATCTTACATCGACCAACACCGAGTTCTTACTACCAGGATTGAACTTGGAGCACCAGGTCGACTCCTACCTCATGTGGCTCAAACCACTAGGCCAAAAGCGTTGTTTCTTCCACACTTTCAACGAAAGATTAATTTCTTTTTGTGTTTAGAATTAAATTTCGTATTGGCCAACACCAAGTTTGTTTACTGCGAGAATCAAACCGAAGAACAGTAGATCGACCTGGGATTAGGTGTTGTTCTCCACAGCTTAATTTGATAGCACTTATCAACATTTTAAAATAATTGTGGTTTAATTGTGGTTTCCGTTATATTATTACAAATAAATAAATGTGGCTAATGTAATTGCAATTGTGGTGATCTCAAAAATGGTTATATTATGGATATGGACGTTGAATGTAATTTAAAACCATATATAGATTTTAATGTAGTCACATTTTTCTCTTGATTTAGTAACTGATTTAGCTTTAACTTTGAAACGTAAGTAGTATTAATTACGCATCTACTTTGTTGGAAACATCGATCCACCTCTCTCCAAAATGCCCATACTTGTTTATGGGGTAGAACTTATCTGCAAATTTGTCCTTATCTATTTATGGGGATCTTCTACTTTTACAGGATTCTTCTGTCCTTGAGCTTGAGAGAGAGAGAGAAAAAAAGAGATAATAATGTTATTGATGCATCTAGTCGTGAATGAAACTTTGCATTAAAAAAACCACTAATCTAATCTTCTTATTAATTTCTTCCATTTTTTATATCATCCTAATTACGGCTTTGATTTCATGTCAGAGAATTAATCTTTTGTTAATTACCCAACTCCTCAACTTCTCTTTTGGTTTGTCACCGCTATTTTTTTATTGACAATTTCAGCAACATGAGCTTCTGAGTTTTAACTTGAGTGTGATAGTGTTTGTGTCTGGTATTTATTTATCGTTTCGTGTTTAAGACGATCAAAAGTTTTTCTAACCGTTTTCTTTTTTTTTTATAAGCAAAATTTATTTAAAAGGGGTGCAAGCGGGCACCCAACCGTTTTCTCTTAAGAATCGTGTTCTATTTTTATTAAATTTACAGGATTGCTTACAATTTAACCAATGTAATTAATTCAGATTTAGCTCTTAAATAAGAAATGTTAACAACTAATTAGAAGGGTAATATCAATCATTGATGGTTAAGATTATATTTTTTTTCATTTTAAAGTAATTGTTTGCTTTAGAATATTTGGATTTATTAACTGGTTTTATGATTTAACGTATTTGTGTTGGGTATAAAAGTGGTCCAAGGTAGATAATTTTTTTTGGAAAGGAAGGAACATTTTGAAGTCATTAATCACAATGAAAACGACATTAGTCCATACTCCATATGATGCTTATTGCTCTTGCCTATGTTGGTGTTATCTTCCTTTGTTTCCCTTGAAAGGCGTGCAAACATCTCTTTTTTTGGTATAAAAATGAATGAGGATAATATTTGGAATTGGAAGATGGTGTAGAGATCATGGGAATTGTCCAAGGCTGTGTTTATTTATTATTAATATTTTATTATATTATAATTATAATTATAATATTAAACATTGACTAATGTGGTTGGCTAGAGACCATGAGTTTGCTAGGAAGGGTAGATTTATTATTGTGCGCGGTAGAGTGTGATGGAGAACTAGAGGTGAACAAATTAAGATATGAGATTTTTTCATAAAACAAAATATGTGATATTTTTGGTAAGCAAGATATTATTAAGAATAAGTTCATGGGTACTCAAAATCCATTATGTAACATTTTTTGTTCGGACCATTGTTGGCTACTCACTGAGTGTCCCAACGCTTTGAACGAAACATTAATCCCCGCTCGTACTTAGGATCAAATTTCACACTGGTCAACACCGAGATCGATTATGTAACTAAAATCCTATATCTCCCCTCTTTTGAATAAAATATTATGAAATTAAAATGCCTCCCTTAAATTTTGTTAATAAGGAGTTATAAGATGGTGTAAGATAAGGTAAGGGATACATGGGTGTATGTAGAGCTCCAAAGGGAGCTTTCAATGGCGTACAAGACTCAATAAGACAAATTTGGATTGATTTATTTCATTACTTTGATTTAGTTTTAATTATGTTTGATTTGGATCTTATTAAAAAATCAAATCCAAAAGATAGAATTAATTTAATATCCTTGATTGGTAATAAGATATTAATTTTTACAATTTTTTTTGTTTAAGGTGGGTAGAATATTGAGATTTTGTGTTTCTAAAGTAAGTAGAGAATAAAGTAAGATGCAAAAAATCAAAGTCATTAGTTATGTGTGCGTTATCAATATCAATCACTGATTTTCTCATCAATAGTTAATATTAATTACTTTATTCTCTAAACTGATTTGCTTATTTTAGACAAGCTGAATCTAGAATGTTGTTGTACGGTTGGTTATGTTAGTTAAGTTTAACTATCCCTTTCCAAAAAAAAATATATTTTTTTATATAAGTGCAATGCACATTTTTTTTATTTTTTTGAAATGGTAAAGATATTTTATTAAAGTAATTTAGGTACTCAAAACCTTTACAAACTATTAACATACAAATATGCAAGAAATGAGACCCCCGTTATAAAACTCGGACAAGTTGTCGACTAATCAGAGCACTGGGTCACCAGATCAATGGTCAGACCGAAGAGTCACTTATTGAGCCGTATGAACAAATTTTTATTAAAAAATTATAATAAAACAAATATTCATCCAAAAATATAAAAAATACCATACATAAGCATTTTGTCAAGAATTTAAAAATATCACTGACCTGGTTCAATCAAATTAACCCACGGATCACCGGTTTGTCTACATTTCTGATCAAGCCGCCGAACCGACCCACATATGACATCGAATCCCAATAAGGCCGGTCCAACCGATCGGTTTGAGCCGGGTTTAATAATACTGGATGAGGACGCTAACAAACTTGAAGGTACCAGAATCCAGATAACAAAATACGCCTATCTTCTAGAGATCGACACGCTCTAAGGAGCCAACACTACTATTTATCAGTTGGTTTAACCGTTTAATCTGCTATCAATCATTCAAAATAAACTCATTCGCTATTTATAATATATCTACTATTTATAAACTCTTTTTTGTTGTAGTGGTGTTATTGGTGCGCAGTTTTCAGTTGTGAGTTCGTATGATTCTCCCCTTCTAATAAAATTTTTATCACAATCAATATGAACCTGAAACTTTGAGATGGGATCCGAATCTATTTACCACTGAGACCCATCCTTCTTGGTTACCTATAAAATACTTTTGCTGCACATAGATATAATTCATATATTGAGCCACCAGTTTACCCTGGCAGAACAACTAATTAGTAGAACCATTTGTTTGTCTATACATTTTGTTTACTATATGGTTTTGTTCTTGTCTGTCTATACCTAGAAGACAAGCGGCATGCTTTGTTAATTAATTAATTAATTAATGGAAAGTAAAGGCGGCAGTGCTAAATACTTAATCTGCCACCAATCTATATTGGGTTGGTTCAAAAAAGCGGCAACTTTTGTTGTTTTCCTATATTATATTAGGTTGACAAGTTTAAGGGCGAAGGAATTAAGTTTCTTTATTTAATTTTTTTTTGTATTATAAGTTTCATTATTTTGATAAAAGGACGAAGCATGTTCTTGCCATAACTTACCTCCAAATCACCAATATATAAAAGAGGAATGCATGAAAGGTTAGAAAGCCACGTGGCAGTTTAAAAGGCATAATCACAATAATTTTAATTCGGATGGATCTTGACCGAGTTAATTTAGGCCTCTCCTACAACCTTCCTCTACAACACTGCATACATCTGATCTCAACCGTTGAAATAATCCAACAGTAGGGAGGGCTAAGATATTTTTTGTTCCGGACTGGGCCAATGGCCCAATCCTCGTAATGGCCCCGGACCGGCCCACATTGTTACGGCTCCATTCGCCAGGACGCGTAGAATAAGCAGGAGCCTCAATCAACGGCTGAGATCGACACGACTAAATCCCACGGCCTAAGAGCGTTACCTCGCTCTATAAATAGGGGTTAACCCTAGGGGTGTCAAAAAAACCCGGACCCGCGGGTACCCGCGGGTAAAACCCGTCACGGGTCCGGGGCGGGTAGTTAAACGGGGACCCGCGGGCCAAATAAACGGGTATTTTGGCTACCCGTCAATAAACGGGGCGGGTCCGGGTAGCGGGGTACCCGGACCCGCGGGTACCCGTACCCGGTGAAAATTATGTTGTTTCTTTCTTTTTTTTTATCATCTATTGTTGTTGTTGTTGTTGTTTAAGTGAATGTTTATTCACATTTTGTTGTATCTTTTATCCTAATATTTTGGATAATATTTAGTTGTTATTTTTTAAGTTTCTATTTTCATAATTTTAGTTTTTTTTATCTCAATTCATTAACAATTATATATTAATAAATAGTTGATACGATAAATGCATATCAAAATGCGTAATTTTTTTATATAAATGAATCAAAAAAATAGTGTTAAAAAAACTAATTTTCTATGGTATTTCAAATTTTATTTTTAAAAGTTTTTTATTTATTAATTTACAAATACCCGCGGGTACCCGTTTAAAAAAGTATCCGTTTAAAACCCGTTAAACGGGTACCCGTCACGGGTCCGGGACGGGTCCGGGGCCTATTTATAATAAACGGGGCGGGTCCGGGTAGTGAGATACCCGTGCCCGCCCCGCCCCGTTGACATTCCTAGTTAACCCTCACTGACAGGTACAGTTTTTGACCCATTTCATATTCTGTTTTGATTTCTCCCTCCCTGACTTGGGCGTTAGAGTGTCTTTGCAGGTACAACCCGACCTGGGCTCTGCTCCCGACTTCACCAACTCGCACGGCGACCAGGCCCCAGATCACACTATACGAGGACCGATTAGGCACGGTTCATTTTTTAACACAAATAAGGTTATCTCAATTCATTCCAAACCAAATCGGAAATTCACCCAAGAGCACTTGGATGAGATGGTAGGGGTCTCTTCCAGCTTAACTAAGGTCCTGAGTTCGAATCCATCCTTGGGCATGCAGCAGTGTTAAATCTCTCGAAGGAGAGCTTTGCCACCCTTTGTGGTCCTACCAGACTCGAGGGATTAATCTTTGCAGTTGCGCGCAGCGTGTACCCAGTTTATACAACAACAAAAAAACCAGAAATTCACAAAGGCAATTCATAATAGATATGAGAACAAACATTAATTGTTTGAACCCTAGAAAGAGTGTGAACAAAGTATCCGCCTTATTGGGCAGAATGCCTTCCGCTGTGGGTTATCAACCCACCCTGGGTACTGAAATGGGTTCTTTACAAGAAAGAATTACTTCTACCAAAGAAGGGTCTATTCTCTTTCTAAACAAAGTTTGATAACGACAAATAACAGCTCCAAATTCAAACATATGTCTATTACTAGAGTGAAATGATTTTACTATTACTTTTGCATCTACCTCAAAAAGTACATTGTCTAAATTAAGGGATGCAATCAACTTCAACGCGCTTCTAGTAAACCAACAGTTGTACTGTGACATCTGTGGTTGACGAGGGCGGGGAGTGATCGTCGGTGCCCAAAAGTTGGCACAGACAAAGTGCGGCTCCTGACAGCTTCCAGCGAAGGGGCACGTGAATGAACCGAATACGCACTGGAATGAGAGGGATTCTGGGGCTGCACAGATATGGGACTGTACAGTTGAATGAAAGACTTAAAAAGAATTGATTTGGACTACCTATACCAACAAAATGCATTATCTTTTTGGGAGCTTAGAACATAAGAACTACAAAGTTAATCGTGCTTGACTTGGAGAAATTTTGGGATGGATGACCTTCTGGAAAATTTCCCAAAAAGCATAAAAGTGAGGACAACACATGCTAAAAAGGATCGTGTTGGTTTGTGGGGAAGTTTGAGATGTTACAAATTGTATCAGAGTATACCTTTCCCAGTACGGTGTGGTCCGGGAACAAACCAAGAAAAAGCTGGTGGGCATGTGACATCTGTGGCTGACGAGGGCGGGGAGTGATTGTTGCTGCGCAACAGTTGGCACAGACAAAGAGCGGCTCCTGGCAGCTTCCAGCGAAGGGGCACGAGAATGAACTCAATACGCACCGGAATGAGAGGGATCTTGAGGTTGTGCAGGTATGTGGCTGTACAGCTGAAGAAAGACTTAAAAATAATTGATTTGGACTACCTATATCAACAAAATGCGTTATCTTTTCGGGAGCCCTGAACTTAAAAACTCCATAGTTAAGCGCGCTTGACTTGGAGCAATTTTGATACGAGTGACCTTCTGGAAATTTTTCCAAAAAGCGTGCAAGTGAGGAACAACACATGCTGAAAAGACTTGTTTTTGTTTGTGGGAACAGTCGACAATCCCAAAAACCAGTCTGGGATATTACACGCACCTTCACGGACTTGAAATATTGGAGTATGTGTCTCAAAGTCTTTGCTAAAATAAATTCACGTTTTCATTTATTAGGCACATCGCAATACCAACCACATTGTTTTCTTCCATTTTCTTCCACAAATGAAGCATCCAGATTGCACTTGAGAAAGCCTTTTGGAGGTGGATCTCATTTTACTATCACTGCGTTGCTCCTAGTCACATTTGTTTTTATCCTTGATTAACTTTACACCCTTCTCCAATTCTTCAAAGACACAACCGCTTGCTCCAAAATATCCTCCACTCGATCCTGCTTATGTTCCCATCCCACCAGCTCCACAAACACATGCCTCGATATTTAGGGTTTAAAGCATGGCAAAAGTTAATTCTTTAAAGCCTTCAATTGTCAATATTTGTTCTTCCATTTTAGCATATAGAACCTTACTTTCTGCCAAAGTGGTCTAACACATGTACGGTCTACAAATAAATGCTAGGCTGTCTCATAGTGTGTTCTGCAAATCTCACATCTTGGTTGACAATTCACCCCCTTTTGCATGATTCTACTGATGAAGGATAATATGGAATTTTCAAGTAATTGAGAATAATATAGAATTTTTAAGAAACACCATTAGATGAAGATGTAATAACTAGGGAAACAATAAGAATTATAAATTCTTCTAACCATATGAACTAGTATTCTTATTATTTAGATTTTTCTTCTAATCAATTACTAGCATTAAATGCTTCTAGATTCTTCTATCATTAAAGCCCTATAAGAATAGTATAAATAGGGCTCTTCACAAAGTGTTTGGACATCAAGCAATAACAGTTTTTCTTGAACAATTAGATAGTTCTCTCTTTCTCTACCATTCCTATTATCCCTGGGCCATATTTGGCATCAAGGCAGCGTATGATATCCCAGAGTTGAGTTTGAGAGCAAAATAAATAGAAAGTGAATTTTCAAGTGAGCTAGGAGTTGCCTTCCCAAAACTTCGCTTTATGGTCATTTGTTCGCAAAACTACAACTACCAACAAAACCTCCACGCACCACCACGATCTTCACCAGAAAGTTCACCAGACTACTATTGTCAAAATGGCACCTAGAAGAAAGAACGAAAGATCTTTGCATGAAATTGAGATGGAATATATGAGGCGAAAAATTCAACAATTAAAGGAGACTGTCAACACCTATAACAAGTCCTATTGGAAGCACAATGAAGAATATTTGAAGATAATGGCTCTAGTAGTGACTCTTCATCTGGAAGCAGTCGCTCACACCGACATCAATTTAGGATCAATAATATCAAGGTAGACACGATCTTCACCAGAAAATTCACCAGACTACTATTGTCAAAATGCCACCTAGAAGACAAAACAAAAGATATTTGCATGAAGTTGAGATGGAAGAAATGAGGCGACAAATTCAACAACTAAAGGAGACTGTCAACGCCCAACAAGTCCAATTGGAAGCACAATGAAGAGTATTTGAAGATGATGGCTCCAGTAGTGACTCTTCATCATCTAGAAGCAGTCGCTCACATCGCCGTCAATTTAGAATCAATGATATCAAAGTAGACATTCCAGATTTCGAAGGTAAGCTACAACCCACTGATTTTGTGGATTATGTACCAATCGTTGAACGTGTATTTTAGTATAAGGAGGTTTTGGAGGAGCAAAATGTAAAGATAGTAACTGTCAAACTGTAGAAACATGCTCCGATTTGGTGGGAAAATCTAAAAAGGAAACGTGAGCGTGAAGGGAAAAGTAAGATAAAGACATGGGGGAAGATGCGATGGGAACTAACTCTTAAGTTTTTACCTCTTCATTCTCATCAAGACAATTTTATTCAATTACAAAATCTTCGTCAAAAAACTTTGTTAGTAGAAGAGTACACTAGAGAATTTGAGAAATTGATGATAAAATGTGATATCTGTAACACCCCGGTATTTTTATCGAGTAAAAATACTCAAGTGTACCATCATATAATAATCAGAGATATAAAATTCCTGCATAGATACTGAACACTACAATATAGTTCTCGCTGAATAACGACAAAACAGTCTTAAATACAAAAAAGACCGAACAGGTTTCCTGACCATAACCTTCAGCAAACTATAGTGCTCAATATTATACAAGAAAGCGGAATAAAAATTATAATACCAATACATAGAGTTGTAATACATAGACAACAAAAGGAAATATAAACTTAAGCATAACGTTAAGTCTTCAGCCACCATCCGAGTACCATCTACTCGTGCCTCTTGGATTTCCGCTGTCCCTGTTTCTCTGTAAAACAACAACATATAAACAATGAGATACAATCTCAGTGAGTTCTACCGAGACCCCTACTAGCGCTCTCGGTCCAGTTTTAAAGCATTGTTGACTGAACACGGCATCGACTGCGCGAACGCTAACTCCCGATGAACCGCATTATTTTACACATAGCATTCCACTGACTGCCCCAAGACTAATCCCGGCGAATCTGCTATAACTCAGTGCGTCACCGACTGCCCCAAGACTAATCCCGGTGAATCACACTACACAACAACAGTAACGTACCACCGACTGCCCCAAGACTAATCCCGGTGAACTTTACTCAATACTCTTTGACACACCACCGACTGCCCCAAGACTAATCCCGGCGAACCCCTTACCAATAATAGTTTAACTATTGGCATCGGAGCCTAGGGTGGGGGATCATGACTGCCCCTCCTAGTATGTCAACATGGGTCGTCACCCATACCCGATATATATTAAATATATCTACACTCAATGACCTGTTAGTTCACCTATACTCAATGAACAGTTAGTCCATCTACATTGACCGTTAGTCGAACATGATACCCGCATTGGGCCGTTTCCTATAGTCGATATAATACATATCGTGAATCGTAGATCGGTTTAGACAATAGATAATAATCATCTCGCGTCGGTTATACCATACCACGTAGGACTCATAGTCCGCTTTATTATTAACAAAACATATTTGCACACGTATAATATTGTTCGGCTTTTCGAAACAATTTCAACTTCAAAAACAGTTCTTTTTACCATTTTAAGTTGTATATTTAGTTAGGCCTCGGAATAAGCTTTCAAACGCATCTTAGAACACCTCATTCGGGTTCCCGGATCAAAAGTTATCGCGAAAACAAAATCAGTGAAAAACTGTTGAAAATCTGCAAAGCGTCGCGACGCGAACTGCTACCGTCGCGACGCGAAAAACGACAGAAACTTTTTGCGTGACAAAACTGGGCCAGGTCGCGACGCGGCCCTCTGCAGAAAAGTACAGGTTTTCCGTTTTCTTGCGAAATTCGTCATTCCGCTCAATTCCGATTCTCGTTCCGATTGAAAACAGTTTTGACCATTATAAAAACAGTCTCAATCAAAGTCACACAATCAATCAAAAACTCATTTTAAACGAATTGTATCAAAACGCGACATATTTTCCAATTAACGGTTTTCAACCCAAAATCTCTCAAACTCAATTACCAAACAATATTCCAGTCCAGCGAAAGCGATAAAACAGTTAATTAATTAATTCGAAACATAAAATCCTAAACGTGAGTAGAACTCACCCTTGAAGCGTGAACCACGATCGAGCCGAATTCACCGAGTAACCACACGAACATTCCCCGCTCCGGCGACCTCCAATCCGCTTCCAAAGCTTTCCACTCGATCGCGAAACCTCTTGTTGACCGAAATACCGAATTCCCCGAAATTCTCCACGGATACTATTCATCATCTTCCTCCTCTAACCTCCATGACACTATTCACACATAACCCCAATAATTTTGATTTTTCAACCTAACTCACCCAACTAGCTCCCAATCATCCAATCGAACTCTAATACTCGAGCAATCCACCTTGGGTTCGTTCCTAACCGAACTTAAACCTTCAAAACCAACCCAAAATCGGATTTCCCACAAAACCTCCAAAACACAAAAATGGCCAAGTGAGAGAGAGTGAGTTGATCGTCACGAAATTGGTACCAAAACGAAGAGGAAGGAACGCCGAACATTTTTCGTGTTGGAAGGAAGTCGTTTCGGCGAAGTCTTCTCTCTCCCTCTTCTCTTCTCCCTCACGCCATTCTCTTCTTTTCTCTCTTCTCTTCTTCTCTGTAACTCTTTCTCGCATTCTCTCTTTCTTTTTCCTTTCTTAATTCTTTTTCTTTCCTTTTTAACACACACACACACACGTACACATATATATATTTATTTAATATATATTTGGTAACGTGGTCCAATCACCATATTGATCGAAATCTCTTATTTCAATTCCAAAACTTCCTTGACCCGTATTATCCGGTTAACGATCCGATGACAACCAATAAATAATTTTAGCACTCAGTAAAGTTACCAGTCAAGTACTAAATTAATTTAATTGGGTTAACACCCAAATAATTCTTACTAATTATTTTGCGGATGTTACATTCTCCCCAACTTAAAAGAATTTTGTCCTCAAAATTTCGTCAAGTCTTACGATTGACTAACCGAGAACAAATATTCTCTGAAAGGTCCAAATTTGCTGGAAAACATTCTTGAATTAACGAAATGTGTGTAGAAAATCTTCCCCAGTTGTCACATCAATCTCCAAGTATGATCCACTACTACCTTGATACGAACTCTCTGGTCACGCATCTACACGAGAAACTCATCATTCGCCTGCATAGGCTCGACACCGCGTTCGAAAACACTTCCGAAGCTTCATTCCTCACTTGCTCCCCAACTTGATTAATCCAAATCAAAGGGTCTATTACAAGACACTTGATAGAATTACAGGTTGAAAATGAGATACACAAACTGGTACTCCTCGGTAGAGGTAAAAACAAGCACAATTCCCTCAAATTTTTTAAAAATCCATAACAGTCCCTGTACACATTGAAAAATGTGACGGAAAAGTCACTTGTGAAACTTCTTGACTCGCCCCCAAGATTTCGAGATAACACTCCTCGAAAGAAGATGGAATGAGGATTTACCAGAAACGTTTATCTTAAACGTAGAAATAAACCACGGGGACATCAAATAAATTGAACGTAATGAAAATCACCTCAGTTGTTCTCCAAACAACTATCAAACAGAACTCAGAGCTCCTTTTCTTATATTGCAACTTCTTCACGAGGTTTTCACCAGCGACGTACCCGATTCCTTTCCGAATTAGTCAATAGCATTGAGAGCTTCCCCTCAACCTAAGTAATCCTTCTAGGATTTTCCTAAATCAGATTTCATTAGCCTCTAGATTCGTTCCCAAAATTAACTTTAGCATGCGGGTTTTCACAAAAATGGTTTTTCAAAACTACCATACCGCACGCCAAACTTCACATTGGAAAGTTCAGTCCCTTGCAGCAGATCCATCAATTAGTCCTTTGGTGGTTATTCGCAACGTGAAACAGTCAACAGTTACCTCACTTACATATTCGTATTCACGTTCGTCTTGTCAAACGAAATCTCGTAAGACAATCTTATTGTTAACCTTCACCAAGGAGAGGTCAACAAACTAACACCTTACCACCAAAGTGGAAACTTTGGATGTACTCCAACTTAGATCTAAAAGACTCTAACAATTCCATTTCTTGCATCATTAACTCTGCCATGTAAATGGATTCCCTACTCAGCGCATCCGTTACAACATTGGCCTCTCTTGGATGCTAGTTCAACACGAATTTATAATCCTTCGGGAATTCAACCCACCTCCTTCGCCTGTCATTCAATTCGTTGTGATCAAACAGATACTTTAAACTCTTGTGATCACTAAAGACATCGAAACGAGACCCATCCAGGTAATGTCTCCAAATCTTCAGTGCATACACAACAGCTGCCAACTCCAAATAATAAGTTGGATAAATCTCCTCATGGATCTTCAACTGTCTGGACGCATAAGCTACCACTTGATGATTCTGCATGAGAACACATCCCAACCCTTTCCAGAAACATCGCCGAAAATTTGGAACTCCAAATACGAATCTGGAAGAATATGGGTTGGAGCAGAAGTCAACTGAACCTTCAACTCTTGAAAACATTCTCCACAATCGACATCTCACGTAAGCGGTTGACCCTTTCGAGTTAACCGAGTAGGTGGAAGAACCAATAGTGAGAATCCTTCGATAAACTTCCTGTAGTAACCGGCTAGACTTAGAAAACTTATGATTTCGGCGACTGACGTTGGTCACTCCCATTCAACACCGCTTCCTTCTTACTGGGATCTACAGAAACTCCCGACTTGGGAAATCACATGTCTCAAAGACTTTTACCTCTAGCACCCAAAAATCACACCTCGAAGGTTTCAAGTACAACTTCTTTTCTCGGAGTACACTCAGAACAATGAGGGGATGTTGGACATGCTCCTCAATGGTCTTCGAGCACATCAAGATATCATCGATGAAAACGACTTCAAACTGATCCTGATACGTATGAAAAACTCGGTTCATGTAATCCATGAATACCGCCGGAGCATTAGCCAAACCGAAGGGCATTACTACCCACACATAATGTCCATACCTAGTACGGAAAGCTGTCTTCGGGATATCTAAGGCTCTAACTTTTATTTAATGATATCCTGACTTCAGATTGATTTTAGAAACACTGCAGCGCCTCAAATTACTCAAGCAAATCATCTATCCTTGGTAAGGGATATTTATTCTTGATCGTCACTTTGTTGAGTTGTCGATAATCAATGCACAATCTCATGCTACCATTTTTCCTTTTGACTAACCACACCAGAGCACTCCTTAGAGAAGCACTCGGTCGAATGAATTTCTTTAACATCGACTCTTCATGTTGAGACTCCAATTCCTTTAATTCTAAAGAAACATTCTATAAGAAACAATAGATATTGATCCCGTGCCAGGAACCAATTCTACGGTAAACTCTACCTTTCGCTCTGGAGGTTCAGAAGAAACTTCATCGTGAAAACATCCAGAAAGTCATTCACAACCTGAATGTTCGCCAAATCTAAACTAGTTTTAATAGATGCAGATAACATACTAACACGTGCTTCCGCACCTTGAAATAAAGATTGACCGTCTAAGGTGAACTAGGTAATCGCTTCAGAATTTGTCCTAGACAATTCGACTGATTCTGAAGCGAAGCTGATAGTTGATTAATACAGTCGATTGCAACATGATTTGCAGTCATCCAATTCATACCTGAAATGGTGTCCACACTCCTCATAGGCAAACAAATAATGCTTCTACGAACTTTCCGTCTCCTATAACACGTAGACAATGCAGGCACAAAGATTGGGTCTGGACACGACCCTTAGCCGCAGTTAAGATGGTTATCGGCTCGGATAGCGGAGATAAGGTTAATCCCAATCGATCTACTCACGATTGAGCTATTATACAATGGGTTGCACCCGAATCGTGTAATATACTAACGGAGTTATTGAAAACTGATCTCATACCCCTCAGTAGATTGTCTGCAATCGTAACTGTCTAAACATCCAGAATGTTGACTCGACCTCGTCTTAGAGCTGCTTATGACTCCTCGGAACTTTTCCTTGCAGGGTACTCTTTACCATAGTGACCCTCTTCATTATAATAGTAGCACCGATTGATCAGTGCTGACGATCACCCTAGTGATGTCTTCCATAGTTAGAACATCTTCTGACTTTTGAGGAACCAAAGAATCGCATCTACTTTTCCTTTGATGAAATTATCTTAGGACTTTGCATTCGGAGTTGATAATTCAACTACCTTCTTTCCTTTCCCATATTTCCTATGAGATCACCCTCGGCGACATAGGCTGATTGCACTAAGGCAACATAATTGGTAATAGTATAAGAACTGAGACCCTAAGTCATAAAAGCACTATGGCCCTTCTTATACATCTGCATTCTCCATTCGTCATCCGGAGCTTACTTTACCACTTGGTAAAACTGAGACAAATTCTCAGACTTAGCGGTGTATTCTTCCACCGTCATGCCACATTTCCTGAGGATCCACCGGTTGGAGATTCCGGTTTTGGTCGAGGACTGCGTCTTGATCATCCTTCCATAATTCCGCTTATGATGCACTAAGTATTAAGTTGATCAGGCTCAATGTCTCTTAGCATCACAAGTGTAATTACAACAAGGACTAACAAGGAATCGACTCAACCCAAATCTAAGTCCGACTAGGTCGAACTGCTCTGATACCAACTGTAACACCCCGGTATTTTTATCGAGTAAAAATACCCAAGTGTACCATCATATAATAATCAGAGATATAAAATTCCTGCATAGATACTGAACACTACAATATAGTTCTCGCTGAATAACGACAAAACAGTCTTAAATACAAAAAAGACCGAACAGGTTTCCTGACCATAACCTTCAGCAAACTATAGTGCTCAATATTATACAAGAAAGCGGAATAAAAATTATAATACCAATACATAGAGTTGTAATACATAGACAACAAAAGGAAATATAAACTTAAGCATAACGTTAAGTCTTCAGCCACCATCCGAGTACCATCTACTCGTGCCTCTTGGATTTCCGCTGTCCCTGTTTCTCTGTAAAACAACAACATATAAACAATGAGATACAATCTCAGTGAGTTCTACCGATACCCCTACTAGCGCTCTCGGTCCAGTTTTAAAGCATTGTTGACTCAACACGGCATCGACTGCGCGAACGCTAACTCCCGATGAACCGCATTATTTTACACATAGCATTCCACCGACTGCCCCAAGACTAATCCCGGCGAATCTGCTATAACTCTGCGTCACCGACTGCCCCAAGACTAATCCCGGTGAATCACACTACACAAAAACAGTAACGTACCACCGACTGCCCCAAGACTAATCCCGGTGAACGTTACTCAATACTCTTTGACACACCACCGACTGCCCCAAGACTAATCCCGGCGAACCCCTTACCAATAATAGTTTAACTATTGGCATCGGAGCCTAGGGTGGGGGATCATGACTGCCCCTCCTAGTATGTCAACATGGGTCGTCACCCATACCCGATATATATTAAATATATCTACACTCGATGACCTGTTAGTTCACCTATACTCAATGAACAGTTAGTCCATCTACATTGACCGTTAGTCGAACATGATACCCGCATTGGGCCGTTTCCTATAGTCGATAAAATACATATCGCGAATCGTAGATCGGTTTAGACAATAGATAATAATCATCTCGCGTCGGTTATACCATACCACGTAGGACTCATAGTCCGCTTTATTATTAACAAAACATATTTGCACACGTATACTATTGTTCGGCTTTTCGAAACAATTTCAACTTCAGAAACAGTTCTTTTTACCATTTTAAATTGTATATTTAGTTAGGCCTCGGAATAAGCTTTCAAACGCATCTTAGAACACCTCATTCGGGTTCCCGGATCAAAAGTTATCGCGAAAACAAAATTAGTGAAAAACTGTTGAAAATCTGCAAAGCGTCGCGACGCGAAAAACGACAGAAACTTTTTGCGTGACAAAACTGGGCCAGGTCGCGACGCGAAAGGGACGGGTCACGACGCGGCCCTCTGCAGAAAAGTGCAGGTTTTCCGTTTTCTTGCGAAATTCGCCATTCTGCTCAATTCCGATTCTCGTTCCGATTGAAAACACTTTTGACCATTATAAAAATAGTCTCAATCAAAGTCACACAATCAATCAAAAACTCATTTTAAACGAATTGTATCAAAACGCGACATATTTTCCAATTAACGGTTTTCAACCCAAAATCTCTCAAACTCAATTACCAAACAATATTCCAGTCCAGCGAAAGCGATAAAACAGTTAATTAATTAATTCGAAACATAAAATCCTAAACGTGAGTAGAACTCACCCTTGAAGCGTGAACCACGATCGAGCCGAATTCACCGAGTAACCACACGAACATTCCCCGCTCCGGCGACCTCCAATCCGCTTCCAAAGCTTTCCACTCGATCGTGAAACCTCTTGTTGACCGAAATACCGAATTCCCCGAAATTCTCCACGGATACTATTCATCATCTTCCTCCTCTAACCTCCATGACACTATTCACACATAACCCCAATAATTTTGATTTTTCAACCTAACTCACCCAACTAGCTCCCAATCATCCAATCGAACTCTAATACTCGAGCAATCCACCTTGGGTTCGTTCCTAACCGAACTTAAACCTTCAAAACCAACCCAAAATCGGATTTCCCACAAAACCTCCAAAACACAAAAATGGCCAAGTGAGAGAGAGTGAGTTGATCGTCACGAAATTGGTACCAAAACGAAGAGGAAGGAACGCCGAACATTTTTCGTGTTGGAAGGAAGTCGTTTCGGCGAAGTCTTCTCTCTCCCTCTTCTCTTCTCCCTCACGCCATTCTCTTCTTTTCTCTCTTCTCTTCTTCTCTGTAACTCTTTCTCGCATTCTCTCTTTCTTTTTCCTTTCTTAATTCTTTTTCTTTCCTTTTTAACACACACACACACACGTACACACACACATATATATATATATATATATATATATATATATATATATATTTAATATATAGTTGGTAACGTGGTCCAATCACCATATTGATCGAAATCTCTTATTTCAATTCCAAAACTTCCTTGACCTGTATTATCCGGTTAACGATCCGATGACAACCAATAAATAATTTTAGCACTCAGTAAATTTACCAGTCAAGTACTAAATTAATTTAATTGGGTTAACACCCAAATAATTCCTACTAATTATTTTGCGGATGTTACAATATCCAAGAAAAGTAAGAGAAAACGATTGCTCCATACCTTGGAAGACTGAACACAAAAATTGCACACTCGGTTCAACTCCAACAAAATTGGTGCTTGGATGATGTTATACGTCTAGCCATTCGAATCGAGAAATAGTTACCTAAAAAATCTTCATACTAACCTATATCCTCCACTAGAAAGTATGTAAACCATAACAAACTACCAATCCAAAAACCCAGTTCCTCATTCTAACACTAGTAAAAACAATCAAACAGAACAATTACAAGACACCCAAACGCTTCACGTGCCAAGAGTTTGGACATATTGCTTCAAATTGTCTAAATCGTAAAACCATCACCATCATTAAGAAGGAAAACATGAAGCTTTTGAAGAAGATATTCACAAAGTCTTAGAAGAGGAGATGGGAGAGCCAATATATGACAAAGAGTACGTTTCTATCGATTAAGGTGAATCACTGGTAGTTAGAAGAAGCTTACACACAACAACAGCCAAAGAAAAACCATGGCTATGACACAATATCTTCCACACTCGTTGAACCTCTCACGGAAATGTTTGTTTTGTCATTATTGATAGTGGAAGCTATGAGAATGTTGTTTCAAACAATAAGGTGGAAAAATTGAAGGTGCCGACAGAAGAGCAACCAAATCCATACAAGCTACAATGGCTCAAAAGGGGTAATGAGGTAAAAGTATCTAAGCATTACCTTGTATCTTTCTCTATCGGTAAAAGGTACGATGACACTGTATGGTGTGATGTTATTCCTATGTATGCTTGTCACCATCATTTTAGGAGACCTTGGTAATATGATCGACATGCCTTATACGATGGTCATGCCAATGTTCGAGATTTACAAAATGTTTGAATCTTGTGTGTGAATTAGAAAAAGTCTCACATTGGATAGACTAAACACTTCTATAGTGTTTATAAGTGGGATTCTCATCTATTGGGTTGGGCCCCAAGGGGTACCCAATTTTGTGGATGGGAGAGGACACACACAAAATGACCACCACACGCGCGCGCGCCGCCTTTCGTCCGGGCGTGGGCTTGGGCTGAGTGGTGTACTTATTTTTTTTCAGAAAAATATTTTTTATTTTGACCGTTGAACTATTGACCAAGCAAAATAGTAACGGCTTTTGCATTCAATTTGCAACGGTTTTTTCATTTAATTTCCAACAGTTATGTTTTTTCTGAGCCGTTGGATTTTAATTCACCTCCAACGGATCCTTCCCAAAGGCCTATAAAATGAGAGCTTCTCCTCATTTGCAAATCACACCAAAACTTGACGATAAAGCATCTCTCCTCAAGTTTTCCCTCTTCTCTCTAAATTACTTTCTTCTTCTCTAGAAAGCTTGAAGCATTTCCAAGCTAAAGAGTGGTTTTCATAAACCATATTGAGGGTGTATATCTTAGAGCAAATTTTCACGGTGCAGTGATCTTTCGTAACAGTTTCGACTGGGCTGTTTTATCCTGGGGACGTCGTGGTTGATAACCTGCTTGCACCTTCGAGCAGTGCCATGAAACGTCTTAAAGAGAGCGACCTAGTCCGCGACCCATCCTAGTAATCTTTTTGGCTTGATTTTTGAAAACAGTGTTGTTTGGGGAAAGTTCTGGCTAGGAAAGACTTGGTACTTAAAAGTGTCCATTGTGACCCACCTCTCTTTCCTTGGAACCTACTCGGATTGACATTTTTATGACGTTTCTAATTCAGCCATGACAACCGAAGAAATTATTGGTGTTGGTTCTGCTGTCTCTGACTTCAACAAACCATTCTGGTTTGAGGGAGCTCACTTCAAACGTTGGCAACAAAAGATGCTTTTCTTCTTAACTGTGAAAAAAGTTGCCAATGTCTTGACTGATGAGATTCCAATGGCAGATGAAACAGCTGAATAGGATGAAAAGGCTAAAACAACAAAAGAAATACTCCTATGGAAATAGCATGACTATCTCTGTAAGAATTTTATTCTTAACGGACTAACTGATGATCTTTATGATTATTACAGTACCTGTAAGTCCGCCAGGGATGTCAGGGATGCTCTGAAAAAGATATATGATACTGAGGAAGCTGGTGCTAAAAAATATGTTGTGAGCCGCTACCTCAACTACAAGATGACAGATGAAATATCGGTAAAGACTGAGTCACATGATATTCAGAAAATAGCTCATGAAATTATGTCTGAAGGCATGGCCTTAGATGAACAATTTCAAGTAGCTGTTATTATTGACAAGCTTCCTCCTGCTTGGAAGGATTTCAAAAATTCTCTCAGGCACAAACTCTTGGGACTTGAAGCATTTGGGTGTCTTGTAATTGTTCTGTTTGATTGTTTTTACTAGTGTTAGAATGAGGAACTGGGTTTTTGGATTGGTAGTTTGTTATGGTTTACATACTTTCTAGTGGAGGATATAGGTTAGTATGAAAAATTTTTAGGTAATTGTTTCTCAATTCAAATGGCTAGACGTATAACATCATCCAAGCACCAATTTTGTTGGAGTTGAACCGAGTGTGCAATTTTTGTGTTCAGTATTCCAAGGTATGGAGCAATCGTTTTCTCTTACTTTTCTTGGATATCACATTTTATCATCAATTTCTCAAATTCTCTAGTGTACTCTTCTACTATCAAAATTTGTGGAATTTCCCAGCCCGGACCCCGGACCCTGAAGGTGCATTTCTCAGGATTGAACCTGAGGTTATTCTTTCTTGCTTCGGCGAAGATTTCTGTCAAGTTGGCGAGGTGGTAATCGTCGGATTTGCTTTTCACGATCATGTCGTCCAGGTAGACCTCCACAACCCGTCCTATTTGGTTGTAGAATACCTTGTTCATCATGCGCTGGTTGGTAGCGCCCGCATTTTTTAATCCGAACGACATGACTCGGCTAAAAAATATGCTGTGAGCCGCTATCTCAACTACAAGATGACAGATGAAAAATCGGTAAAGACTGAGTCACATGATATTCAGAAAATAGCTCATGAAACTATGTCTGAAGGCATGGCCTTAGATGAATAATTTCAAGTAGCTGTTATTATTGACAAGCTTCCTCCTGCTTGGAAGGATTTCAAAAATTCTCTCAGTCACAAAAACAATGAGTTTTCTCTAGAAAGTCTGATCACCCGACTCCGAATTGAGGAGGAATCTCGGAAACAAGATCAGAAAGATGATGTCTTGTATGTTTCAAACAACAAGACATGCATCGTACTCGGCTTGGTTGTTGGAGATCTGGAATGAAAAGCTAAGAGATACTTCTATCACCAATCCTTCACTGTTCTCGAGGATGAGCTGGCGTCACTCCCTTTGCTATTGGAAGAACCATCGATGTGGAGCTTCCAGGTCAGGGCCTCGTCGCTGGGGAGAGGAGGAGTCATCTCGGTGATGAAGTCGGCCAAGACCTGAGCTTTGAGAAGGAGAACAACGAGAGCCGCACAAGGCACAGCAACAGTAGCGTCGGCTTGGAGAGAGGGAGTTTTGGGTACCCGTTCTTGACACCGTGAGAGAGCTCTGGAGCAGAAAAAGGAGACTAAATTTTCAGGATCAGAATTTATCTCTGTAATTTATGACTCCTAATTTTATTTTACTGTTCTCGAACACTATGGATAGCTAAATCCTCTTCTAGGGTCTTAGGTGGATCTTGCATGTTTAGAGACATTTTTATGTTCTAATTTCTGGTTTGAATTCCTACTTTTATTTCAATTGATATTATCTTATTGCTTTTATCAAATAATTAGGATTGACAACCCTTCGCATGTCGATAATCAATTAGTTGATCAGCGACCGTACTGCAATTAGTTGGTGGACCTATAGGATAATTGAGACTAAAATTAATGCATGACCAAACTTTAATTTAGTCTTCCAATCATTCAACCTTTTTGTTCTCTATGCTTTTCTTAAATTTAAATTCTTGCATGACCAAACAAGGGTTAATTTAGGAAAAAGAATATTAATCGCGAATGACCAAACGGGTTAATAGCTTTAGTAAAGGGATTGGTAATTGAATAAAATAAGGGAATTCAGGTAGAATTAGACATAGAGGAATCAAAACTTGCAAGTGAAACCATGACCATTGGCTTCTCTCCATTGGTTAAACTTCACATTTTCATTCTTGCTATTTATTTCCTTTTATTTTAGTTTCTATAACAACCAAACATTCGTTCGTCTAAATAATAATTAATCTTAAGTAGTTTGGTACTTGTTAATTAATCCCTGTGGAGACGATATCTTTTATACTACTTCTGCGAGAGAGTACACTTGCTCTAAGTGTGTTTTTAACGCAACAAGTTTTTGACGCCGTTGCCGAAGATTAATTTAATAATATTAAACGAAAAAAATTTATTGCTTTAGACATTTATTTTATTTCTTGTTTTAATTTAATAAAAAGAAAAAAAAATTATATTTAGTTTTATTTATTAGTTAGTTTAATTTTTATTACTATTACTCGTGCATGCTCACCCGCTCCCAGGAGCCTATTTTGGTTTTTGATCCAGAAATTGAAAGAACTGCTCGAAGGAGAAGAAAAGAGACAAGAGCGATGGCTGCCAATCCGAGAAGAACTCTTCGGGACTACAAGCATAGTCAATCCACCTGTGCAAGCTACTAATTTTGAGCTCAAACCAAGCTTAATTCAAATGGTTCAGAATTCGACTATGTTCAGAGGTACACCAACAGAAGACCCGCACACCCATCTTAGAAACTTCTTGAGGGTGGCAGTGTAACACCCCTTTTTCTACCCGGTAAAGTATAACGGTAAAATCAGAGTTTTAAAAAAAATTATTTCTCATCATATCAAAAGGGAATGTCACGCACTTCATTAATTCAACGTCAATAACATAAAGAGTCTCGCCAGTAGGGACAACGCCCGAAAACAACGTTTAACTATGTCACCGCAAAATAATCACCACGCAGCGGAAATATAATAACAGAGTTTCGAAGTCAAGAACCAAGACATCTAAATCAAGTTCAACAAAATCCAATAATAATTCTACGATCTAATGCCCCCCCCGAGTGTTACATATCAGAAGCAGACACCTGACTCGAATCTAGTGAAAGTAGCTAAGCCTTCACTCGGGATCACCTGCAAGTTACCACAAGGGTAACAAACCACAGAAAGGGGTGAGATATCACATCGTATAAGGAATCATATGAAAGACCGTATAGACAGGTCCAACAGTCAGGTAATCACACAGGCAACGAGTCAACAACAACATAACAGGCAATCTATCACTCCGACAGTCAATATACTACGACAATAGTTAATATCTAACAACGGAAGTTCACCACAGTCATATAACACCGAATATACAATGACCATATTCATCGCACAAGTCCACACGGCCACCGCCCTACGACACAGATCCATACGGGCCACCGCCCCCTAACAACAATTCATACGAGCCACCGCCCTCTAACAACATATTCACACGGGCCACCGCCCTTTAAAAAAATTCATACGGGCCACCGCCCTACGGGCCACCGCCCTACGAGCCACCGCCCTCTAACGACAAATTCATAACAGGCCACCGCCCTTTAGCAACAAATCATACGGGCCACCGCCCTCCACAGCAACAACTACACACCAACAATCCATATAGGTAATTCACCAATCAAGGAACAACGTTGTCCATCACCAACATAGCAACAACATCGTTAATATTACAACGTCACAACATGGGTGCCAAGGGCACTGACGGCATCACAACAACCTAGGCACTAGGGCACTAACAATCATCTCAACAATTTGGACACTGAGGCATTAACATCATCACAACATCAAAAAAAAGGTTTAAACACCGAAATAGCTTTACCACGCCAACGAAAACAACCACCGGGGCAGCCACTTGAGGCGCCCAGAAACCATCAGAAAAATTACACCACTTTGCCTCAAATTAGAACATTCAGTTAGGCCTCTGAACGAGCTTTCCAAAACATTTTAAAACGCCTCAATCGGAGTACCGAGTCAAAAGTTATCCCAAAAACAAAAACGGGAACGAGACACCAAGAACTGGCGCACGAGGGGATCCGGCGCCCAGCAGCGCAACGCAGAAACTGGCGCAGGACAACACAGACAGCAACACAGTTGGCGCCCAGGGACAGGGACCCGACCAATTTTTCGTAAACGAGACTGAATCGCGTAGGAGCCAGAATGGAACACTTCAACCCAGTAATATAAGGTATTCTATGCTTGAACACGAACTAAAAAGTCAAGGGAACAAGAATTCACTTGGTTCCCATCGATAGGGATCCTGCACCAAAAACTGGCGCAGCAGCAACACAGGCAGCAACACAGTTGGCGCCCCGGGACAGGGACCCGACCAATTTTTCGTAAACGAGACTGAATCGCGTAGGAGCCAGAATGGAACACTTCAACCCAGTAATATAAGGTATTCTATGCTTGAACACGAACTAAAAAGTCAAGGGAACAAGAATTCACTTGGTTCCCATCGATAGGGATCCTGCACCAAAAACTGGCGCAGCAGCAACACAGACAGCAACACAACCCATAGGGTGGGCGCCTAAGGCGCCAGATTTTCCAGCAACATAAAAAGGTGGATTTTTATCAAGATCATGGCAACATAATGGCAATTCAAAAACATAGGAAACAACCATCTCAAAACACAATTATTCAAGACAACACCAATCCATATATTAATCAAAACGTTTCATCAAACACATATTAGACATCACACATGCTTGAGCATTACCAAACCGCAACCCACATACCATCCCTCATATCAATCTTTATAAAATATGAATCTCACCCTTACCTTGTTTAGAAGAATTCGAATCCCTAGCCTTAGGAAGCACCACGAAAACTAGCTTGCCCTTCTCTCTCCTTGCTACGCCTCTCCTTCTCTTGTGGCTTGCTTGGAAGTCACGCTTCTCTCCTTATTTTTCTTTCCACTTAGCCGTCCCACTCTTCTCTCACTCTCTCACAATCTCTTTTGTTTTTCTTTTTCCCAAACGTGAATGGCAACCCTAGTCACTAAAACCCCTCCTATGCTCGATTTCTCTTGGGCCTCCACTTATCACATGCGAATTACCCACCCTAGGCCCTCATTTAATTTTTGCTAATACCCATTCCTCATGGACTAACCAACACCTTCATGTAATATTTAATTAAATCCTTATTATTACTTTACCACCTAATTTTTTTTTATTTAATTAAATCTACCATCCACATCAAGTCAAACAATCCACACAAACAATTAAATAAGTCTTTAAATGAAAATGGGGCGTTACAGGCAGACTCAGTAATTTGTAATGGTGTCACTCCTGATGCCATTAGAGTGAGATTGTTTCCATGGTCATTGGCTGACAAGGCATCTGCTTGGCTAGACTCTCAACCTGCTGAGTCCATTACCACGTGGGACCAACTGAAACAAAAATTCTTGACCAAATATTTCCCTCCAGGTAAGACTACTAAGATACGAGGTGCAATAATCAGCTTTGCTCAACTTGAGCAAGAATCTTTACATGAAGCTTGGGAAAGATTTCAAGACTTACTCCGAAGTTGTCCACATCATGGATTTGAGAAGTGGCAATTGCTTGAATATTTTTGCAACAGATTATCTTCTCAAAATAGGGGAATTGTTAATATGGCTTGTGGAGGCTCTCTAATGAATGGAGAACCTGCGACAGTATATGATTTAATTGCAGAGATAGCAGCTGATAATGCCCAATCGGAGACAAGTGATAGACACATCAAGAAATCAGCTGGGGTGTACAAGGTTGAAGATGACACTAGTGTTAACATAAAGCTGGATGCTCTCTCTAAACAGATGCAATCTTTGATGAAGGTACAAACTCAATCTACTCCAATAATTACCTCCACTAGTGACATCACAAATAACCTCTGGGGAGGCTTAACTGAAGAAGTCAACTATCTTGGTCAGAAGAAAGGTGAGTTAAGACCTGGTATGCAAGATTCTTTAGTTAGATACATGGAAAAAGTTGGACACCCGTGCATGGGTGTTTTAGCCAATTACATGGACGGGACTGATGGGAGGTTGCAATCCATTGAAGAACTGATAAAAGCACAGGGCCGGCCAACAACTTCAACTGAAGAGGCCAATTATGTTCAGAATTCCAACCGGACCCAAAATGACCCTTATTCAAACACTTACAATCCGGGTTGGAGAAATCACCCTAATTTCTCTTGGGGAGGGCAACAAAAGGAGCAAAGCTCGAACTCCTATAAGCCTCCACATGTGCAAAGACAAGAGGAGAAAAAGTTGGATACCAATGATGTGTTGACAAAGTTTATGCAGCAGACAAATGAAAAATTTGGAAGCTTGGAGGGTCAAATTGGAGGCTTGAAGGGTCAAATCTCAAATCTCATTACTGTGTTGTCTCAAAGGCCTCAAGGCTCACTGCCTACCCAAACCGAGCCTAATCCAAGAAATGAGCATTGCAAGGCTGTCACTCTTAGGAGTGGCAAGGAGTTGGTTCAAGAAAACAATCAAGATGGGCGGGAGCCCGAGAAAGAAATACAAGCTCCTACTGAGGGGAGCACTTCTGAGGAAAGCAAAAAGGAAAAAGAAAAATATGAGCAAGCAAAGGTAAATGCTCATTATCCTCAAAGACTTAAAAATGAGCAGCATGATAAGTAATTTGCCAAATTTCTTGAAATATTTAGAAAATTGCATATCAACATTCCTTTTGCTGAAGCTATTGCTCAAATGCCTAAATATGCCAAATTTTTAAAAGAAAATATTTCTAACAAAAGGAAGTTAGAAGGCTTTGAGACAGTTAGGCTTAATGAGGAATGTTCTGCTATAGTTCTAAAAAAGTTACCACCTAAGCTTAAAGATCCACGTAGTTTTACTATCCCTTGTACAATTGGTAACTCTCATTTTGAAAAGGCTTTATGTGATTTAGGAGCAAGTATAAATTTGATGCCTTTTTCTATTTTTAGAAAGCTTGGTTTGCAGGAACCACATCCTACTAACATCACTTTGCAGCTAGCTGATAGATCCATTGCCCACCCCCGTGGAGTGGTGGAAGATGTTTTAGTTAAAGTTGATAAGTTTATTTTCCCTGCTGATTTTGTTGTATTGGATATGGAAGAAGATGAGTAAGTCCCAATTATTTTGGGGCGTCCTTTCTTAGCTACAGGAAAAAGCTTAATTGATGTTCAGCAGGGAAAATTGACTTTGAGATTTGGAGATGAGGAAGTTGTATTTCAAGTCTTGAACTCATTAAAAAATCCTTCCTCATTTGCTTCTTGTAATTTTATTCAAGCTATGGAGATTAATGATGTGGTTACCTCTGAAAGTTTTGATGATTTTAGAATTCAGGACCCTCTAGAAAAAGTAGTTACTGTGCAGGGACTTGGCATATTGCAAGGTGGTGAGGAAGAAGAGTTCTTAATGTTTTTGCAGGCTCACCACCCTCAGAAAAATTGGAGTAACTATAGATTTGAGGAATTGGAATGGGGTAATACTCCAAATCCCAAACCTTCAATTGAAGAGGCTCCTGAGCTTGAATTAAAGCCTCTTCCTTCAAATGTAAAATATGCTTTCTTGCACCCCCCCACCCCCCCCCCTTTCTCTTTGCCTGTGATTATTTCTGCAGATTTGACAGACACCCTGGAGAATAAGGTTTTAAGGGTATTAAGGGCCAGCAAAGAGGCCTTTGGTTGGTCTATTAATGATATAAAAGGCATTAGCCCCTCAATTTGCACTCACAAGATTTATATGGAGGATGATTACCAACCTCGGGCACTGCCTCAACGCCGCCTCAATCCTAACATGAAAGAGGTGGTCAAAAAGGAAGTGATTAAGCTTCTTGATGCAGGTATCATCTATCCTATCTCTGATAGTAAGTGGGTAAGTCTTGTTCAAGTGTTCCTAAAAAGGGAGGTACTACTGTAATGGAGAATGATAAAAATGAATTAATTGCAGTTAGGAAAACTACCGGGTGGCGTATGTGCATTGATTATAGAAAATTAAATGATGCTACCCGAAAAGATCACTTCCCTCTTCCCTTTATTGATCAAATGCTTGAGAGAGTGGCAGGAAATGATTATTATTGTTGTTTGGATGGATATTCCGGTTATTTGCAAATACTAGTGGCTTCTGAAGATCAAGAAAAAACTACTTTTACTTGCCCATATGGAACATTTGCATATAAAAGGATGTCGTTCTGTTTATGTAATGCCCCTGCCACTTTCCAAAGATGCATGATGGCTATTTTCTCTGACTTGGTTGAAAAATGCATTGAGATATTTATGGATTATTTTACTGTCTTTGGATCCTCTTATGAGGATTGTTTACATAACTTGAATTCAGTGTTGCAGAGATGCAGGGATACCAATTTGGTGCTCAATTGGGAGAAATGCCAATTTATAACAAGATTGTATTATTCTAGGACATAAGGTGTCCACTAGAGGCATTGAAGTTGATCCTGCAAAGGTAGAGGTAATTGCAAAGTTACCCCCACCCAATTCTGTTAAGGGGGTCCGTAGTTTTCTAGGCCATGCTGGCTTCTATAGGAGGTTGTTAAAGACTTCTCAAAAATTGCAAAGCCTATGAGTGACCTCTTGGTTAAGGAGGCCACTTTTGATTTTTCTGACACTTGTTTGAAGGCTTTTAATTGTTTGAAGGAAAAATTAATTAGTGCCCCTGTTGTTGTTGCCCCCGATTGGGCGCTTCCCTTTGAAATTATGTGTGATGCTAGCGATACTGCTGTGGGGGCTGTTTTGGGGCAAAGAAATAATAATGTATTCTATACCATTTACTATGCTAGTCGCACTCTTGATGATGCTCAAAGAAATTACACTACTACAGAGAAAGAGTTACTAGCTGTAGTATTTGCATTTGACAAGTTTCGTCATTACCTTGTTCTTTCTAAAGTTATTGTTTACACTGACCATGCTGCCATTAGATATTTGCTTGGAAAACAGGATGCTAAACCCAGGTTAATCAGGTGGATTTTGTTGCTACAAGAGTTTGACTTGGAGATTAGAGACAAGAAAGGCTCAGATAACTTTGTAGCTGACCACCTCTCAAGGCTTGACCATAGTGTGATGCAGGCCTCAAATGATGGGGAGATCAAGGAGGTTTTCCCTGATGAGAGACTTTTAGCTATTTCTACTATTCCTTGGTTTGCAGACATTGTCAACTACTTGGTGGGTAAGGTTGTTCCCCCTGATTTTTCTTTTCAACAAAAGAAGAAATTAATTTCTGATGCTAGACAGTACTTGTAGGATGACCCTTACCTATTTAAAGTATGTGGAGACAAGGTTATTAGGCGTTGTGTGCCTATGGATGAGGTAACTTCTATCCTTGAGCATTGTCACTCTAGAGAGGTAGGTGGCCACTTTGGCCCAAATAGAACTGCATATAAAGTTTTACAATGTGGTTTTTATTGGCCTACTATATTTAAAGATGCTCATGAATTTGTGAAAGCTTGTGATAGCTGTCAAAGGAGTGGCAATATTTCTAGGCGTCAAGAGATGCCTTTAAACAACATTTTGGTTTGTGAGATATTTGATGTATGGGGTATTGACTTTATGGGGCCATTCCCTAAATCTTTTTCAAATCAATATATTCTTGTTGCTGTAGATTATGTGTCTAAGTGGGTGGAAGCTGTAGCCTTACCCACTAATGATGTTCGGGTGGTGGTGAAATTTTTAAAGAAAAACATTTTCTCCAGATTTGGCACTCCCCGAGCCATTATTAGCGATGGTGGCACTCATTTTTGTAATAAACAATTTGAAAATATTTTGAGCAAATATGGTGTCACTCGTAAGGTAGCAACTCCTTACCACCCACAAACTAGTGGGCAAGTTGAAATTTCAAACAGAGAGCTAAAAAGGATTTTAGAGAAAACAGTTAGTGCATCAAGAAAAGATTGGTCTTTGAAACTTGATGATGCACTACGGGCCTATAGAACTGCTTTTAAAATCCCCATTGGGATGTCTCCTTACCGTCTTGTTTTTGGAAAAGCATGTCATTTTCCTGTTGAATTAGAGCATAAAGCACTTTGGGCTTTAAAATTTCTAAACTTTGATGCTCAGCTTCCAGGTGAAAATAGGTTGCTGCAGCTCGATGAATTGGATGAGCTCCGTCTGGAAGCTTATGAGAATGCCAAGTTATATAATGAGCGAACTAAGAAGTGGCATGACAAGCGCATCCAGCAGCGTGAATTCCATGTTGGTGAGAAAGTTTTAATTTATAACTCACGTTTGCGTCTTTTTCCAAGAAAGTTGCGCTCAAGGTGGTATGGACCCTACACTGTTACTCAAGTTTTTCCTTATGGAGTGCTTGAGGTATCCCATGAAGATGGCACCACTTTTAAGGTCAATGGGCAGCGTGTGAAGCATTTTGAGGAAGGGCTGAGTCAAGTGAGCTATGTCACTGCCCTCAAGGATTGACTCTAGTACCGTCAGGCTCGGGACGTTAAACAAGCGTTTTGCAGGAGGCAACCTGTGTTTTATTTTCTCTCATTTTTGTTTTGTTTTAGGGATAAGATCGGACTACAAGCTCTCTCAGGGAAGTCACTATTACTCTCTCTCTCATTTATTTCTTTTGATTTCTAGTTGATCATTTCGCATTGAGGACCATGCTTCATGCTAGTGTGGGGGAGGAGAGTTTAACTTTGTCAATTCATCTTTATTAATGCACATACCCACTACATGTGTTGATAGCATTTTTTTTTTTGGCTTGTTTTGAATTACTTATGCTTCAAGTTGAAAAAAAAATTAGAGATTTTGCCTTTAAGGGATCCCATAATTAATTTACTTGACAGACTTGTGCTTAATTGTAACTGTGAGGTTCTCCTTAGGAAGCTGATAATTAGCATTGTGCCTGTTAAGTACTTTTTGTGAACTAGCTTCTAAATGTGAGATCTGAGCCTTCATAAGGGGATTGATACTAAATCATAAACTTTTACCCCTTTTCTTTCTATGAGTGTGTTTCCCAATTTGCTACATTCTAGAATTTGTCTTTTGACCAATTCAAGGCGAAAATTGATTTGCATCATGTAAAAAGATTTGGGAAATTTAGGTATTTTTCTGGCCTTTGAAGTTGTTTGTTGAATTTATCTCTTAGTTGCCCCATTTGAGCTTAATTGTTATATTTTTTTTATTTGGTACCCAGATATAATTTTTCCTTTTTTTTGTTTGTGGTAACCCTTTGGAATTAAATGTGGAGCAACTATTGAAAATTACAATTTTGTCCTATACTTTAGTTGTCTATCTTGTCAGGATAAAAAAAAGAGTGAATCATGTGCTTACAAGAATATTCTCCTACAATGGAAACAAAATATGAACTTTCATGTACTTACCTTTTCCTCCAAAAAAAAAAATAGGAAGAAAATTTGAAAAAAACCCGAAGGAAAGCAAGAAAGAGGAAAAGGCACATCAAAAGAATGAAAGAGGCAAAGGACAAATCCAAAAAAAAATCAAAAAGAGTCGACTCAATAGAAAAAGATTGAAGAATGGAAGTGACATTAATGTGGAGTTTGGACAAAAATTGTAAAATAGATAGGAGCTTCATATTTGGTTTCAAATGTTACTATTTATTTCTTTATTTTTAGCCCTTTGATTATCCCTTTCTTCTTATTTCCTACCATGCATGAATTCACCCTGGCCCCATCACAACCCATGAAACCCCATTCTTTGCATGCATGTGAACTATTTAGTGAACATAGGCACTCGCTCACAATCTCTCTGAGTGTATATTTCCCTAGTCCCTAAACACTTAGAGAGATTGTGAGCGAGTGCCTATGTTCACAAAAATGTATTCCTCAGGGACATGAGCCTCTAATTGGGCAACCTTTTGGCACCTCATATGTGTTATATTGTCTATTGTCTGTCATTGTGCTTCAAATTTTGGGTTTCTTATTTGGCCGTCTCTATTACTTGTTTGAAAATTTTATTGAGCAAGGAAATTTGCTTGAGGACAAGCAAAAGTTAAGTGTGGGGGAGTTGATAAACTCCAAAAAAGTGCATTTTTTAGAGATATTTTTGAGCCATTTTTAGAGTAGTTATTACGAATTAAATAAATAAACGACTTACTTTACTCTTTATTTTTGCAGAAAATATAAAGTCCTAAATAATATAAATATATATATATATATATATTTGGCAAAAGAAATGAAAGGCATGCAAAGCAAAAAAGAAACAATATACAAAGGAGGGTCCAATGGCCCAATTGTTGGAATTGAAACGATTCCAATTCATGGAAGACGTGACCAGGAAGAGTTGGGAGCACAAGACTTGAAGAGAAAGAAATCACGCAACCCTAGAAAAAGAATTAAGAAATTAAAGACCACACTTTGGAGAGAGGCCGTCAATGATAGCACTGAGAGATACAGATAGCCGCACAACAACAACAAAGATTTTTTTTGATAATTAAAAGAAGAGAAGGAGAACAACGAGAGCCGCACAACGCACAGCAACAGTAGCGCCGGCTTGGAGAGAGGGAGTTTTGGGTACCCGTTCTTGACACCGTGAGATAGCTCTGGAGCAGAAAAAGGAGACTAAATTTTCAGGATCAGAAATTTCTCTATTCCGGGTTATTTTTATCTCTGTAATTTGTGACTCTTAATTTTATTTTACTGTTCTCGAACACTATGGATAGCTAAATCCTCTTCTAGGGTCTTTGGTGGATCTTGCATGTTTAGAGACTTTTTTATGTTCTAATTTCTGGTTTGAATTCCTACTTTGATTTCAATTGATATTATCTTATTGCTTTTATCACATAATTATGATTGACAACCCTTTGCATGTCAATAATCAATTAGTTGATCAGCAACCGTACTACAATTAGTTGGTGGACCTATAGGATAATTGAGACTAAAATTAATGCATGACCAAACTTTAATTTAGTCTTCCAATCATTCAACCTTTTTGTTCTCTATGCTTTTCTTAAATTTAAATTCTTGCATGACCAAACAAGGGATAATTTAGGAAAAAGAATATTAATCACGGATGACCAAACGGGTTAATAGTGTACTAAGGGATTGGTAATTGAATAAAATAAGGGAATTCAGGTAGAATTAGACATAGAGGAATCAAAACTTGCAAGTGAAACCATGACCCTAGGCTTCTCTCCATTGGTTAAACTTCACATTTTCATTCTTGCTATTTATTTCCTTTTATTTTAGTTTCTATAACAACCAAAATTCGTTCGTCTAAATAATAATTAATCTTAAGTAGTTTGGTACTTGTTAATTAATCCCTGTGGAGACGATATCTTTTATACTACTTCTGCGAGAGAGTACACTTGCTCGAAGTGTGTTTTTAACGCAACGCAAAGCTAGGTGAAATTTTTTTTAGGGACTAAAAATAAAAAACTTACAAAAATTATAGGGACCACAAACTTATTTAACTCTAAATTAAATTCATAAAAGATAAGGATTTTTTTAGGGGGGTTATCTAATATAGACTGGGTCCAACGGTGCGCGCTCCTTTTTTTAGTAGCTTTTAATAAAATACTATTTTTATTCTCCATTTTTATTATTTTAAAGTTCAGTTTTTACTAAAAATGATAAAGGTGTCCACCTATCAATCTTTTTTGACCAAATATTAGGGAAAGTTTTTTCTTATGATAATTAGGGAAAGTTTTTTAAACAAATTCAATTACTACTATTTTTTATTTAGGGTGCACTTGCAGAAAATGGACCACGCAGGAATTAATGTCATTCTCTTTTTTGTCAACGAACTAATGCCATTCTGTAAGCTTTATTGTTGTACCAGTGGGCCTACTGCTAGAGTGTTAGTGGACCTACCGTTAAAGTCTTGGGGTTTTTTTAGCCCCACCCCATATCCATCTACCCCCACAATTTTTGGAATCCCGAAAATACTCCTCTCATTTATTACATAAAATTGAATTTGGACCAGATTCTCTAGTGGGACCCACTATATCAGTAAATGGATTTACCTGTAGTAGAGGTAAATCCGTTAATCATTAAAACTGCATTAAATACGATGTCAAACGGAAGTAAACGGAGAAAGATACTTCCGTTAGTTGACTTTTTTCTCAAAACGGAAGTATCTCAAAAGGCTTACTTCTGTTTGACATTTAATTGTGTCAAAACGGATTTACGTTTTAAAATGTAATTCCGTTTTTAAAATTTTTTCTCCAAAACGGATTTATATTTTGCAAACTTACTTCTGTTTTTATATTTGCTCCAAAACGGATTTATTTGTTACCACATAAATCCGTTCCGAAAAAAACCAAAACAGATTTATGTCCATAGCATATAAATCTGTTTCGTAATTATATTATTATGTCTTATGTTTTATTTTTTCTCGTAAAACTGAAACAGATATGGATACGGAGTCACAGTTGGTTCCGGTCGAGATAGATACATCAGGGTCATTCAGGACGGAGACGGTATATTTAATTAATTATTTTTTTAAACATGTATGTAGATATTTAATTAATTAAGTACCTAACAATTTTCTATTTTGTAGCTATTTCCTTCACGTGAGGATGTTATACGTTGGGTCAGAGACGTTGGGAGAGGCATTGGAGTTGTGGTTATCATTCTTAGATCAGACAAAGGTGGAGGAAAAAGGGGGACGAGAGATAAAATTATTTTTTGCTGCGAGAAGCATGGGAAGTTCACTAATAATTCTAGAGTCATCTGGTCAAAGAAGTTCGACTATCCATTTAAGTTGAGAGCTACTTGTACTGTTCGTGATTGGGGTTGGCGTGTGAAGGTTAGGTGTCACTACTACAGATTTTTTAATGGGCAGCGCTTTTTTTTATCAATGGGCAGCGCTTTTGAGCGCTGCTAATATTTGTGCTGCTGATTCCACTCTAACAATGGGCAGTGCTTTTAGGAAAAAGCGCTGCTCATTGCCTTAGCGCCTTTTCAAATGGGCAGCGCTGCTCATTGCCTTAGCGCTTTTAAGAATAGGCAGCGCTTTTAGGAGAAAGCGCTGCCAATTCGTAATAGCGCTAAGGCAATGAGCAGCGCTTTCTCCTAAAAGCGCTGCCCATTGTGTAATTTTATTTTTATTTTTATTTTCTGTTTTTGTTGTTTTCCTTTTTACAATTGCAATTTTCCTGGACATATATACTCATAACTAACTTAGCTATATGTATCCAAAAAGGCAAATCAAACATTATGAGCAAAATCAAAACCAGCTATTTTTCAGCAAGTAAACCAACTATTTTTTAGCAAGTAAACCAGCATAACTAACTTGTTTTTACATTCCCAATTCCTTCCAATTCTATTTCTCAGCAAATCAAATTATATCCAAATACACCAGAATCAAAACAAGTGCTTAAGTTTCCCAATTCATTCCATTTCTACACTTGAACCAAAACAAACTAGCTAACAAGTTATTATCCAATTCATATGTACCCAAAACTAGCTAAACTTACAATATGAACCAAAACTAGCTAACAAGTGCTTAAGTTTCCCAATTCATTCCATTTCTACACTTGAACCAAAACAAACTAGCTAACAAGTTATTATCCAATTCATATGTACCCAAAACTAGCTAAACTTACAATATGAACCAAAACTAGCTAACAAGTGCTTAAGTTTCCCAATTCATTCCATTTCTACACTTGAACCAAAACAAACTAGCTAACAAGTTATTATCCAATTCATATGTACCCAAAACTAGCTAAACTTACAATATGAACCAAAACTAGCTAAGCTGTATGTATCCAAATCAAACGCTAACAACTTACAGTATTACATATTCTATCCAAAAAAAAAAAACAGGAGACATAACGGCACCACTCTCCTCTAAGCTCAACTAGCTGTTCTTCAGAGTATGTCTTCACCCGACAATCAGGAAAATACTGAAATTATATAAATAAATAAAATTAGAATTGAAATGGTTAAATGGAATTAACTATTATTATATCAAAATCAAAAAAAATTCTAGATACCTGTCGGGGAATAATCGTTTGGTTGTGGGTAATAATTTCCTTCAAAAATTTCATTACATAATACCCACAATCATTGCTATTGGGTTGTTTTGGACACTTCAAAAAAAAAACATTAGTTAAATGTTAAATTTAATTTATTACATTTTTTCACAAAATAATGTAATTAAATATATAAGAACATTGATTACAAACTTACATCCATCGGTATCCATTTGGTCTTTGATTGTTCCACTCCCCAATATGTTTTCAAACAACTGAACACAATGACATATAACTATATTATTCGAAATACATACGTATATAAGTAAAACAAAGAAATATGTAGAGGGATCGAAATACACACACCTATTAAATAACTCGATCAACTCGGGGTAGTTGTTGAAATGACCATGCAATGGATCAATGAAGTACACTGTATCTCTCCCCGGATTTATTGCTAACAGAATCCAATGTTCCCTACAAAATAAGATTTTGAATAAGTAATTGACTAGTATTTAAAAAATGCATGTTATATAAGAATGGATTAAATCTCTCACCGAAAGAGACACGGTGCCAAAAACATGTAATCATCGCTTTTACTTTGAGCTTCCCAGAAGAGTCGAGTGATATAATTTTTAACCTCTGTCTTGTTTTGTTCCACAAGCATCTCATAATTACGCAGCTTCTGGGACACATCATGCAGGTGTGTATTATCCGGACACATGAACACAAATCTCAGTGTCTCTTCCGAAGGGACCAAAATGTCCTCGTACAAGTACCTATAATTAGAGATATATACAAATTAAATTAACGATTTAATAAAAAAAATTCAATGATGTCAAATAATCAATTACATACGTACCTGACATATGCTCTAATAGAAGTACTGGTTGCCCAGTTCAATTTACATACATCACTGATATCCTCACGTCTGATCGACAGTGTTTGACCTAAAGTCCCAAAAATTTGGTCATCCATCTCTAATTGAAGCGGGATTGCCTCATCCATCCTGAATTCCGCGTGCATTTCAGCATAACCAATAATCTTATAATCATTAATTGAAGAGGCCGAGGGCTGAGACTGAGACACAATTGGAGAAGGGGAGGACTAAGTCACTTTTGGAGGAGGGGTGGGCTGGGTCACTTTTGGAGGAGGGGCGGGCTGAGAATTTTGTGTAGAAGGGCCGGACCGAGACACTTTCTTGCCAATAGATTTTGCCTTGCCAACACTTATGCTTTTAGATTTTGCATTTTGGCGTACCTATATATTAAAAAAAATAATTACTTAGTTAGCACACAATATATGACAAAAAATAATAATTAGTTACAAATATATTGTCACTTACCACAAGGTGTGTTGGCCATGCCACAAAGGTACCAACTGCATTATCCACATTCAGTAAATCTATACTGACATTTGGAACAGGCAATTGTGCATTCCCCACAATCGCACAGTCAACTCTGACTCTAAGATGATCTGGAGGTAGGGGTAAATTGTGCATCAATGGACCCAATTGGTTACATATGAAGCCTATTGCAACCATTTGACGTGGGTTTGAGATATACAATTCACACTCACACTCATTGTTGTCCTAAATCAATTATAAACAAAAAATAATAAAGACATTATTTGATGTAATAAGAAAGAGAGTTTAAAAATTAATTCATTATTTATTGTAAAAAAACAATTAATACCTTAGTTGACGGAATGGTGCAACTATCTCGTGCGCTATTTGTGGCAGGGGATGATGGAACCGCAGGCGCCGAAACCATCGCATATTGCAGTTTCAAATCACTAAGTTCAGCCCTTAGACCTTCATACAATACTCGCAACTCTCTACTTTGTTGACCATCATGCTCACCATGAGTTTGCTTTTTTGGTCCAAGGTAGTGGGTTGGATTAACGCCAAATCCACAACCCCTTGTACGGCCCGAATATTCTCCCCTTTCCAAGGCACGAGAAAGAATTTCCTTTTCAGAGCAATCTGTGATCTCTCCCTGTGACACAGACTGTGATATGGTTTCCTAATTCACAAAAAAAAGTATAATAAAATTATTATACATTACAAAGATCATAAAAATTTTAAAAGTTTTTGAAATACTTACAATTCTATGGGTCACCTCCTTAGTTTTGGGATCCACAATCTCTCCATCCTTGTTTTGTCGGGCCTCTACCCACAAAACATGCCGCTCAATACTTTCTTTATGACGATCTTTCCTACTCTCCTCCAACTATATTTAAATTTACCAAATGTTAAGACATTATAAATCAAAAGATTCATTAAACAAAAAGAAATCAAGTTTATTGTGTCTTACCAATCTTTCTTCATTAATTTGATATCCACTAGCACCGCCTCTATACGGGTACTCACAACATGAAGCTCTCCCTCGATTCTGTTGGCTTGTTTTCTATTTAGAGAGATAAGTATACATTAATGCATAATATATAATTGTCAAATATATTTTAAGTTATAACTTAATAGATTATAGTACTAACCAAGAATTCTGGATCTTCAGTGCGTTTTCTAACAAATATACCCCAATCCTCCTTTGTAATAAATCCACTATATAGTGGTGGAGGCTCCCATCTGATGTTTCCACTATGATCTTTGAGATATTTATTTGTTAGACTAGTCCTGAAATTCCGATGTAACTTTCCCGCTTCCTTCATTAACCAGATTTTTCGAGTCTCGTCCACGTCAAAAAATTTCTGCTTACACATATTCATTGAAAATGATATAAATATATATGGTTACAAAATTATTAAATAAGATAACTAAAGAGATATAAAATTATATACCTGTATTGTTAACCAGAACTCCTCTTTTTGTTTCCACAAAATGGCATTTTTTTTTGTCATTCCAATTAGTGATTGTAGTTGGTATCATTTGTTTTACCTTACTACCAACGAAGGTAATCAACTGTGTGCCATTTCTTCCAATTGGCTGACCCTTAACATTCCACTCGACCTGCATTATGTCATTAGTTAATTAATTATCAAACAATTAAAACTAAGTATTGAATTAAGTTAATTAGTAACTTACTGATAAGGGTCCTTTTCCTTTATTTATCCGACCGATGATATTTTTTTGACAGTCATTCCACGGGGACCATGCTTCCTGATATAGTCTCCAACATCACTCTCATGACCGCTGTCATCATGCCCACTACCATGATCATTATAATCTTCCATCTGACCTGCAATAAAATAAATAACCAGTCAAGAAAAATAAATAATCAGTCAAGAAGATGAAAACTATGTAAATAACTAGTCAAGAAGATGAATAATCATTGTTATTGTTATTGTTATATTTATTCAAAAGACCAACAAAAAATTAAATAACCAATCAAGAAGATGAAAACTATGTAAAAATGCATTTGATGTAAGAAAACTATGTAAAAAAATAAATAATCATTGTTATTGTTACCTTTTCCTTTTATTGGAGATAATTTTATTTGCAATTCGCTTGTTGGTACTTTGTTTTTGACAAATCTTAATTCCATCACTATGATCCTTTCTAACATACACAACATCCTCTCTTTCCCCTACTATTGGTAGTGATGTCCCGAAGAAAGGGTCGTCCTCAATACCATCATCATCGGTTGATTGATCATAAATGTCACTCACCAATTTTTTATTTGTCAATAAAACAATGGACCAATTGATATCAACGGGATCAGTGACATAAAACACTTGTTGAGCTTGGGATGCCAAAATAAAAGGCTCATCTTTATATCCTAACTTGTTGAAATTCACTCGCATGAACCCCGACTCATCAATCTGTAAACCATTATTATTGTCAACCCACTTACATTGGAACACAGGCTCCTGAAACATGTTGTAATTCAACTCCCATATGTGTTCAATGACCCCGAAGTATGACATATTCGCGTATATGGGATTTCTGTCTTTGGCACTTGATGTATGCATAGCTTGAGCTACAAGAGTCACCCCACTATTTTGCATTTTACTCTGATCATCATGGTTTTTTGTATAGAACGTGTACCCGTTCATTAGATAGCTGGTGTAAGAGAAAACAAATATATTTGGACCTTTTGCTAACCATCTCAATCTTTCTGAAATCGAGGTAGGATTCATAGCAAACTCGAAATCAATGTGCTCTTTTAGCCACACTATGAAACTCCGATTGTGTTCTTTTGTTAACCAAACTTGACCCTTATATGGGTGATCACTCTTAAGTATGTCCATGTGCTTGGCAACATATGAATCAACCTCACTATCATTGTGCAAAACATATAAGTGTGCTTGATCTAGTTCTTTCCTTGATACCATAACTATTTTAGTTCCTGACATCCCTTTACTAATGCTTCCTAAGTGACGAGACCTTGGCAGTCCCACAGAATATTCAAGACTAGATAGATAGCCGGTGCAGAACTCAATAGCTTCTTCAACTATGTAGCGCTCAACAATACACCCCTCGGGTCGTGATCGGTTTTTAACATATCCTTTTAATTTCTTCATGTAACGCTCAAACGGATACATCCATCTCATGTAACATGGGCCACACAATTGTGTCTCTCTAATCAGATGAACTATTAGATGAATCATTATGTCAAAAAACGAAGGTGGGAAATACATCTCAAGCTCACACAAAGTGACGGTAATTTCTCTTTGCAATGATGGCAACTTTCCAGGGTCGATCACCCTACTACAAATCGCCTTAAAAAGAAACAAAGTTTGGTTAGGGTCTGGCGCACATTCTTAGGCAAAATGGATCGTATACCAATGGGTAGCAAATTCTTCATTAGAACATGACAATCATGGGACTTTAAAGACTTTAACTTGAAGTCTTTCATCGATACAAGGTTCGTAACATTTGAAGAGTACCCCTCTGGAACTTTAACTCCATGAAGAAACTTACAAAACACGGTCTTCTCCTTTTTAGATAGAGTATGAGCTGCCGGAGGTAGATATGTACGTGTACCCTTCTTTATCGGACCCAATTCTGGTCTCAACCCCAAACTAAGCAAGTCCAACCTCGAGTTGATGGTATCTTTAGTCTTTCCTGGTATATTAGGTAAAGTACCAATGACACTTTCAAAAACATTTTTTTCAACATGCATCACATCAATGAAGTGCCTTACATATAATGACTTCCAGTATGGCAACTCAAAGAAAATCGACTTTTCCTTCCACCCCCGTTTGGCAAGCTCTCCGGCAAAAGGCTTCCCAAATTTAATGTTCAAATCTTTCACTTTTTCAAATAGTTGTTCGCCCGTCAAAGGCATGGAAGCTTTACGGGTTTCGGTATTCCCATTGAATGCCCTTTTCAACAGTCGATACTGATGAGTAGATGGCAAAAATCTACGATGACCAGGGTAGATATTCTTCTTACCATGTTTCAACCACATCCAATCAGTGTTATCTTCACATATAGGGCATGCACACTGACCTTTGTTACTGTACCCAGATAGATTTCCGTAAGATGGAAAGTCATTAATTGTGCCAAAAATCATAGCCCTCAGGGTGAAACTTTCTTCTCTGAACCCATCATACACCTCTACTCCAGTCTCCCACATTAACTTCAAGTCTTCAATTAAAGGAGTCAAGTATACATCAATATCATTTCCTGGTTGGTTGGGCCTAGAAATTAACAATGACAACATCATATATTTGCGTTTCATGCAAAGCCATGGAGGTAAGTTATAGATCGCCAAAATCACGGGCCAAGTACTAAGGGAGCTACTCTGAATACCGTGCGAGTTAAATCCATCAGCAGACAATGCAAGTCGTAGGTTTCTTGAATCCAACCCGAAATCAGGAAAATCAATATCAATTTTTTTCCACTGCGGAGAATCCGCCGGGTGTCGTAGCATGCCATCTTTAACCCTTTCATCCTCATTCCATGTCAAGTGTTTTGCATCTTCTGAACTACGGTACATGCGCCTAAATCGAGGAATTATGGGAAAATACCACAACACCTTTTCTGGAGCAGATTCTTTCTTTTTATACCGTGATGTGTTACATTTAGGACACAACTTTAACAATGCATGTTCATTCCGAAATAAAATGCAATCATTGGGACAAGCGTGTATCTTCTCATAGTTCAAGCCAATGGACCCTAACATTTGTTTTGCATCATACGTCCGAGAAGGGAGCACATTATCCTTCGGCAACATTTCTTTCAATAGTGCGAGTAATTCCGTAAAGCTCTTATCCGTCCATCCGTGGGAAGTTTTCAAGTTATATAACTTTATCACAGCCAATAATTTTGTGAATTCAGTACAACCCGAATACAACGGCGTCTCCGCATCCGTTATCAACTTCTCAAACATTTGAGGACAGTCATTAAGATCGTCTTCAACAGCCTTTGCCATCTCTTCAAATTCGTCCCCATCCAATGTAGGTCTTTCTGTTTCAACCGGCGCACATCTCTCGGTATTATTACCCATATTTGAAAATTCACCTCTTTCCTCACCATGCATTGTCCAACAAGTATAACTTTGATCAATTCGGTAACCCTTTAAATGTCCTGCCAACTCCTCTGCATTAACCGATTTTACATAACAACAACTTAAACAAGGACATTTGATATCACTAGAAGTCCCTAAACGTTTAACAGCACAGTTCACAAAATAATCCACTCCAGCGACATATTCCTTGGACAGACGATTGGCAGACATCCACTTTCTATCCATAATTTCCCAATATTTATAATAAAATCCTGATAAGAGAACTTAAACCTATCACAGGTGAAAAACACACAACGTACAATTTTTTTGAAGCTAAGACATTCAACTATTTTCAGCTAAAAAAATCAAAGACTTTAATGTCTTCCATAATGTCATTCTTCATATAATAAATATAAGAAAACAACAAAAGTACCTGAACACGCGGAAGCAACAATGAATTCGAATGAACTAGAACGAACACTCGAACCAGGACGAACTCGAACAATGAACGCGAAGCTCCGGCAAACCAAACTCGCAAAACCTAACAAACAATTCGCATTAAGTTCGCATTAAACAACAAATCATCAACATCAATGCTAAATTTTTCAAATTTATAAATACAACACAAGAATCCATTAACCTAGAGCAACATTAAATTAACAAGCATTTATTTGGACATTTCAACAAATACTACACCTACATTTCCCCTTAAGTTTAGAAACACTACACCTACACCTACTTTCAAAGAACCAATCAACAAGCATCAAAATTGAATCATCTAACCTAAGGTTCCAATGCCATTAAAAGAACTAGAACAAAATGCAATGCCATTAAATTCGCAATAAACAACAAATCATCAACATCAATCCTAAATTTTTCAAATTTATAAATACAACACAAGAATCCCTTAACCTAGAGCAACATTAAATTAACAAGCATTTCATTTGGACATTTCAACAAATACTACATGTACACCTACATTTCATTTGGACATTTCAACAAATACTACACCTACACATACTTTCAAAGAACCAATCAACAAGCATCAACATTGAATCATCTAACCTAAGGTTCCAATATGCCATTAAAATAACTAGAACAAAATGCAATGATATATATATATATATATATATATATATTACCTTTGGTGAAAGTGGAACGAAAATGCAAGCTTCACGAACCCAACGAAAATGGAAAAGCTCCACGTACGTACGGACCCAACAAAAAAATGGTGAGAGTGAGAGGTAGTGGGCAACGAAAATGAGAGAGGGAAGAAAATGTGAGGGAACGAAAATGAGAGTGAGAGGGAACAAAAATGTAAATGGAGTGTGAGAGTGAAAAATGTGAATGGAGTGTGAGAGTGAGAGGGATAGGGACGTGAGTGAGAGAGTGAGAGTGAGAGTGAGACAGTGAGTATGAGAGCTGGAAGTGAGATAGTGAGAGTGAGAGGGAAGACGCGAAAAAAAGAAAATAAACTTAAAGGAATAGGCAGCACTCCATCCCAAAAGCGCTGCTTATTCGTATAGCGAGTTAAAGGAATGGGCAGCGCTGCGCATCAGTCAGCGCCTTTCATTAATAGGCAGCGCTCCAACCCAAAAGCGCTGCTTATTTGTATAGCGAGTTAAAGGAATGGGCAGCGCTCACCCCAAAGCGCTGTGCATCACTCAGCACCTTTCATCAATGGGCAGCGCTCACCCCATAAAGCGCTGCCAATTGTTTTAGCCCGTACATGAATGAGTAGCGCTCCCAACTAAAGCGCTGCCCATTGTTAAATTTTTTGCAGATTGAGTAGCGCTTTTATGGCAAGCGCTGCTTATGTGTGCGACTAATTTCAACAATTTTGGCGTAGTGTGTGGACTCCACATACATGAGCTGCTTACTACCTCGACCGGCTCGGTAATGTTTGGTCGGTTATCGAAGGAGGAGAAGGCTATGGTCGATGAGCACACTTCATTGAGGGTTAGCCCAAAAGATTGTCTTAATGCATTGAAGAAAAAATTTCCGGGCAATGTGACTTCTATGCCCACATATATAGGCAGCGTTACGCCAATAGGTCTTCTTTGAGGGGTCCTAGAACTGATATTCAGGAGCTGCTGAGATTGATTGAGTTTGAGAATTATTTATGTTGGAGCAGGAAAGTTGAGGGGTCAGATGTGGTTAGTGACATCAAGTGGGCACATCCGACTTCTATTAAATTATTCAGGTTGTTTCCAAAGGTTCTTATTCTCGACACGACTTACAAGACCAATAAATACCGAATACCTCTATTGGAGATTGTAGGAGTCACTTCAACTGAGATAACTTTCTCGGTTACATTTGCATATCTTGCACATGAGCGTGATTCTCATTTTACTTGGCCATTGCAGCAATTGAAAGATTTGTTTGATATACACGGCCTATCACCTCAGGTGTTCTTGACTGACAGAGATCTTGGTCTTATGAGTGGCATTCATGAAGTATTTCCGAGTTCTGTAAATTTGTTGTGTATGTGGCACATAACTAAGAATGTGAAAGCAAAGATTAAAGAGTTGTTGGTGCACGTGGATAGGCAAAAGTCAGTCATCTCTCTTTGGTAATTGTGGCTTCCGAGCAGTCACTGTTGGTCTTGGTCTTGGTGAGGAAAGTTGGTCTTTAATTAGACAAGATTTAATCCAAGAAATAAACTCTCGTTGTAGACTTAGCAGCTGATTCAGATGATTTAGATTAACGTCTCATTTACTTATTTTTGTAGTAGTTTTTTGTAATTATTTGCTTTTTTTTTTACAAAACAGATTTATCTATAGAGGTGTTATTTGCTTTTTTTATAGAGGTGTTATTTGCTTTTTTTTGTTTACATATTTATTATTTATAGAGGTGTTATTTTCTTTTTTTTTTTACAAAACGGATTTATCTAATTAATAGATAAATCCGTATGTACAAATTACAAAACGGTTGTTAATAGATAAATCTATTACCTTACATTGCTAAAAACGGATTTATCTAATAACAACTTACATCCGTTTCGTAAAATTAACAAAACGGATGTAAGTTTCTCCAACTACTTCCGTTTTACATTTTCTGTTGCAAACGGAAGTAACTATCAAAACATACTTCCGTTTTTAGATTTATTAATAAACGGATTTACCGGTTAAACAGGTAAATCCGTTAAATTTAAATTTTCAGGGGTATTTTGGGATTAACAAAAATTGTGGGGGTATAACTTGATAAGGTGGGGTTAAAAAAAAAACCTAAAGTCTTTTATTTTAGAAGGTTACTTTTCAGTTTTCATCCCCCTCTTGCCCTCTTCGCAATTAGTTTTTTTCTTTCTGAAAACAACCCTGATATTCGTACTATTGCCCAAGTTATTATATTTTCTCATTTGTTTTGAAATCTATTTTATTTATAAAATAAAAATTTATATTGCAACAAACATAGGTGTTTTTATTCTCTAACGGCAATGGTTTCTTATTCCAACTTAGAATGCTCAAAGGCAATAAAATTATATTAGCAACAGCCAATTTAATTGGGACTCCCTTCTCTTTTTCTAGTTTTAGAACCAGAGTTTGCCTTGCTCTCCTTATTAATGCTCTCTTCAGTAAGAACAATCAAAAAATTGTTTAATATAAATAGTGTATTTACAGTCAACAATTTAAAACTGCAGACCGTAAATATATAGTTTTCGGTATCCAATTTTTAAAACTGTATGCCATAAGTAGCATGCTTATGGTATACAATTAAAAATTGTATATCGTAAATAGCATATTTATGACATGAATTTTTTTTAATAAGTGTACGTTCTTTTTTAAATATATTTTTTAAAGAATAATTAACTTTTATTTGGGCTTATTTGTTTAACTGCATAATTGTAATTTTATTGGTTTAAATATACTACGCAAGAGAGGAGGTTTGATGGTTTCTTAGAGAATGGGAGCGTATGACTTCCTTTGCACGTAGGAGGCGTGTTTAGATACATCTTCTTGGGGAACCTCAGCAAAAAGAACCTCAACACGTTGTTGAATACCTCATTAACTATATCATCAATATATGGATGAAAGTCCATAAAAAATTGGTCTAACAAATTACGTTTTCTTTGCGGGAAAATGGATGACTTTGATGAAGGCGAAAAGGACGTGTGGTCGTGGACAAAATATATTTTGTCCACTTGCTCAAAGTAGAATGAGTCGCGTCTGACATCATATCTATCAATCTTCGATGCCTTCTTGAACCTTTTTTGGGGCTCCCATGGTCTTCACCTTATAGGTGGTGGACACATTGAAGTTGTTTTCGGATATACAAGTTCACGCACTTTAGCATACAACATCCTTTTGCTAGTAGCATCAAGTCCTTGAAATTGTCTTACCAATTTGTCCCATTAAACTGCGAGCTCTTCCTCCATTACAGTGTATGATCGTTTTTCCTCTTGTGCCTAACCAAAACTTAATGTCCTCCCATACATGTGAAATATATCTCAAATGGAATTGGAATAGCCAACATACTATATTATGTCAGCTCACAGGCACAAGGAAACCCATGTGAGGTTTTAATTTTGCAACCACATGTAGATGAATCTGCTAGCAAATCTAGATCAATTTTCAAAACATTTTTGCTCTCTAGAACAGAATATCCCTTTGCCCAAAGATTCGATTAGCCATTAGTCACCCACAAATAGAGCAAGTATGTGATTAAAAAGATTTTTGTATTTAAATCATAAAGCATGCTTTGATCACCGGTCAGAAAAATATTTATTCTCTACAAAGACCATGCGTTCAACCAGATTTGAGATGCTAGCCATTAGAGGGAGAAAGGGAGTGTGGCTGCTGTACTTAGCTTACTTAGGGATGAGTGCTTTTTTCTATTTAGAATGAGTTGCATCTCCTAATCCTATTTAGCTAATGGGTCGTACCCATGAAGTGTAAGCCTAGTTCAAAATTAATTAAAATAATTTTAATTAACTCTTGACTATTAATTAGATCTAATCGTATTCAATCCAATCAGTTAACTTCTTTTATATCATTAATAATAATCTAATCACATTCAATTAAATAAACAGTAAAATATAGTTTTGGCCCCTATAAAATTGGATCCTTCTAAGTTTAGTGCCTACATTATCGAAATAGGTGTTTTGGTCCCCAACTTATTTTTTCGTTTCCACTATTAGTCCGCGTTAAATCATCCTGACCGGATTAATAGAAATTTGAGTTGTCATCTGCTTGGTTATTTTAATTGACCATGTGGCTTTTGTGATTTATTAAATTTAATTTTATTTGATAACCTATTCTTTTTTCATAAAAAAAAACTTCTTCTTCTTCTTTCTTCAGCACAAACGCACGCAGCAATGGAAAAAAGCCCCAATGGCTTTCTTCCCTATTTCGTTCTTCCTCCCTATAACACGATCAGCTTCAAAACCTTATACACCTACATGAAATCCTTCTTTGAGTCAGAATCTAGCATCAATTTCACCCATTACAGCCTATATCTCACGTTCTAATCCTTTTCTAAGTCCGAATCTAGTGTCAATTTCATTGTGACATCAAGAGTGCTTTCGTCGGCGTCTCTGGCATTGTTCACCACCACAGATAACGGCGGTATGGCCCCTCCTTGACGCTCAACCTTTTCAGCTCCGATTCTAATCATTGGACTCTTGTTTGATGCAATTTCTTCGGCACCAACCTTTTTCTGGAATCAGAAACAGTTAACCAAACACGTTCGGTGTACAGATTGATGATGCAGCATGTGAATTGAAAATATGAAGTTGTGAAAGGACTGCGAGGAGGCCTGTTCTGGTTTCGGGAAGCCATAGAAATTGGGGAAGCAGAGCGAAGAAGAAGAGCGTCAAACTTTAATTTCGATCTGAAAGGCAGTGCTTCAATCTTCAATAAAAAATGGGCATGGGACTTCAATCTTCAACCTTCCAGTGCTTCAATCTTGAACAATTTCCCAGCAATCTCTACACAATCGCCACCTCCAGCGAAGCATAATCCAAAACCCTCATACATTTCACCCTCGCTAATCCAAAATCGCCAATTTTAGCCCTAAATTCCCAATCAAAAAGAGTATTAATCAGCTTTATATCACCATGAATCACAGGCAGTTCACATTGATGATGAAGATACTCAATTCCTTTAGCAACAGAAACGTGAGGCAGTTCAAATGACTTTTTTTATTTTTATTTTTATTTTAATAATTAATAAGGATGATTTGTATCTATTTAATTGGTTGTGCTCAAGATGATGTGTTGGGTTTGTGACTGTGGTGCCACATGGAAAGCCACATGGTGCCACATCAATTAAAATGCCACCTAGGCAATGCCACGTCAGCATTTTGTTTGCCCATTCAGCAACAATTAACGTAAGAGACTAATAATGCAAACAGAAAAATAAGTTAAGGACTAAAACGCCTATTTCTATAATGTAACGATTAAACTTAGAAGGTCCGAATTTTGTAAGAACAAAAAATATATTTTACCCTTAAATAAATCTATTTGTCAATCAATTTAAATCATATTTGATTAAATAGACATATGATTAAATTAGATCATATTTAATTTAATCATATGAAAAAAAAAATTAATCATATGCTCCACTATATTTGCTCTATGTGCAAGACTCTAATAGGTTGTCACTGACTTGGCGATAATACTTCTACTATTTGACGTGTGGTTGGAATCTTTTTTTTGACAAAGCAACAACTCATTTCATTTTATTTTATTTTTACATAGCAGCCACTAACTTTTTTAGAACAACTTAATTTTAGGGTCCCATTTTTTGTACCGCCACCTCTATACACCATACTCCCACACAAAATTTTTATCCCTATTTTACCCCCTTAAAAATGTAAAAGGGATTTATCTAGTTTTAGGATAAATCCGTTTTACAAAAAAAGTTGAAAACGGATTTAATAGATAAATCCGTTGTGCAATTTTTCAAAACGGATTTATCTATTAAAAAGATAAATCCGGTTTTGAAAAATTGCAAAACAGAATAGATAAATCCGTTTTGCAATTTTTCAAAACGGATTTATCTATTAAATATATAAATCCGTTTTTCAATTTTTAAAAACCGGATTTATATATTTAATAGATAAATCCGTTTTGCAATTTTTCAAAACGGATTTATCTATTAAATAGATAAATCCATTTTTCACAATAAAACAAATAATATTTATTGTTTTTTTTTTTGGTATAATAACGGATTCCTTATATATTAGATATTTTTGCCTTAAAATTTTAATTTAGTTTATGAATTATTTTACAAAACGGATTTTCCTATTTATTAAATAAATCCGTAGTTAAATATTTAACTACAGATTTATCTAATAAATAGATAAATCCGTTATTATAAATTTACACAGTCGATTTATGTGTTGCTGATGTAAATCCGTTTTGCAAAAATATAATAATGAATTTATCTATTTATTAGATAAATCTGTTGTACATTTTTTATCAAAACGGATTTATCTAATTTAAAGATAAATTCGTTTTGGAAAAAAACCAAAACAAATTTATCTTTAAATTAGATAAATCCATTTTTTAGAAATTTAGCAGGGGTAATTTGGGAATAAAATAATTGGTGGGGGTATAGTGTATAAGTGTGTGGGGGGGATGGGACCTTTAATTTTATGGAAGGGAAGTTTTTCCTCGCTAGGATTTTGTGGTTCCTAAACCATAAGGGTTTGTTTAGGAGGGAAGAGGAGGGGGGAACTTTGGAAATATTTGTCTATATTTTAATATACATATGAGATTTTAAAATCATCGAAAGAATAACATAATAGATAACATGTAATATTTTTAATCACATTTCATTTATGTTTAGAGACATTTTATATATTCTTCAACTTAGAATTGAAAAATATGTCTTCCTCTCTCTCTCTCTCCTCCTCCCAAAACCCCCTCCCAAACATACCCCGAGGCTTGCATGATAATTAATAGAGCCTATATCATCATATGCATGTCCATTGAGATGCATGGATAACTTGACTCCTCCTCCAATTGGGGTTATGAATAACAAAGCAACCAATTTATTGGAGTATAAAAGTATTTTAGAATAAATGACTATTGTAATAAACTACAATTAGTTTAGGATCAACTACAGTTATTTTGTTGACTACAGTTAGTTATTAAGTTTGTTACACTATTTAGAGATTAGTTAAAGTTTGTTAAATGATTAGTTAAAGTTTGTTAGATGGTTATCTGATATTGATACATTGTATATAACATTCATTTCGCTCAATGGAATACAATAAGTTCAGTTTTCACTATCTGTGAATTAGAGTCTTTTGTGGTATCAGAGTAGATAAATCTGCTCTGCGTGCCAATCGTCTTCTTCTTCGGTTCTTCGTCGCTCAAACCCTAAGTCGTTCAACAATGGCGGAAATCGTCACTCAGACCGAAGAACCAGGTGAACTTGAACAAACACACAAAGGTGAGGAACGATCTAAAAACTGGACTCACATTGACAAGCCCATACTATCTCCACCCCGCTGAAAATCCTGGTGCGATTCTTGTTGCTCCTCCAATGAATGGAAACAATTATGACACCTGGAGCAAAAAGATAAAAAGAGCTCTTCTGACCAAGAACAAGATCAAGTTCATCAACGGTAAGATTACGGCAGCAGACGAAAACGACGATCTCTACGAAGCATGGGAACGGTGTAATGGAACTTTGGTCGCTTGGATCGCTGGTTCACTTGCACCAGAAATAGCGCAAAGCATCGAAAATGTTGAAAATGCTTTCGATCTATGGAATGAGTTGAAGAATCGTTTTTCGAAGGGAGATGCCTTCCGAATGTCAGATTTAATGCAAGGGATTCACTCAATCAAGCAAGGGGAAAGGAGCATCAACATGTATTACACAGATCTGAAGGTGATTTGGGAAGATCTTGAGACTGTTAGACCGATTAGCGCCTGTGCATGTGGAGTGGTAGATGCTAACATCAAGAAACAGCGTGAGCAAGAGTACGTGATATGCTTCTTGAAAGGTCTCAATGATCAGTACAACACCGTGAAGACACAGATCATGATGATGGAGCTACTACCAGGGATTAGCAATGTTTTTTTCCTTAACATTACAACAAGAAACACAGCTGATGAATGGAAACGTTTTGGGGGAATTCCTAAAGCGGCGTTAATGGCGAACACCGGATCAAATCAAGAATTCCAAGGAAGAGGAGGCAACAATTCGCATGGTAGGGGACGTGGAAGATTCCTTGGAAGAAGCAACAACAACAATTCCAACAAGACTTGCACATATTGCGGAAAGCAAGGACACACGGTGGAAACATGCTACTTCAAGCATGGATTCACACCAGGTTTCAGATTTCATGACAAAGAAGGCTCGGCAAACAACACGTCTACTGAAGGGAACAACGGACAGAATGAGAATGCAGCACCACAACCAAATGAATCATCAGTGAGCATCACCCCTGAGGTATACCAGAAGCTTATGGCTCTGCTCAACAAGAATGGCGATGGGGGAAACAGTCAGGTACACCACATCATAGCATCAAACATGACACAAGACTCCTCAGGTAAAGTTACTTACTCTATTTGGATTGTAGACACGGGGGCCACAGATCACATATGCAACAATTTATCTTTGTTCTATTCATATCATGAAATTCACCCTGTTAGCATTAGAATGCCTAATGGGACACACACTTATGCTAAATATGCTAGCACCATTATGTTTAATTCTGATTTAATCCTTCACAATGTCTTATATGTGCCTGAGTTTGGTTTCAATCTCATTTCTGGCTATAAATTGTCTCATTACTTGAAATGCAAGATAGTTATTGATGATGATGATTGTACTATACAGGAAAAGCCTTCATTGAGGACGATTGGGCACGCTAGAGCGTTCCACTCACTTTATGTACTTGATTAAGGCTCTAAATGTTTGTCTTCTTTTACTATACGTAGTGATAGTCCCGTTCCCATTTGTAATATGAATTCTGTTAACCAATCTAGTTGTAATCACAGTGCATCTGATAAATTTGTCTTATGGCATCATAGGCTAGGGCATCCTTCTCATAGTGTTATTAGGCAAATTTGTAATCATTCTTCATATGTACATGACATTCATAATAAAGTTTGTGATTCTTGTCATCTTGCCAAGCAACATAAGTTACCATTTCCTATTAGCAATACTAAAACTGAGAATGCATTTGATCTAATACACATGGACATATGGGGGCCCTTTTCCACTCCATCTGTCCATGGTCACTTGTATTTTCTTACTGTTGTAGACGATTTCACAAGACACACTTGACTATTTCTTATGAAGAGCAAGGTTGAGACAAGGGACTTGATCAAAAACTTCATCAACATGGTGCACACACAATTTGGGGTCTCTGTGAAGAGCATTCGCAGTGACAATGGGCAGGAATTCATGATAACAGATTACTATCAAGAGAAGGGGATTCTGCACCAAAGAACCTGTGTGGAGACTCCTTAACAAAATTCTGTAGCAGAGAGGAAGCACAGACACATATTGAATGTAACTCGTTCCCTGATGTTCCAGTCACATTTGCCTAAAGTATTCTGGTGTTATGCTGTGCATCTCATAAACAGGCTGCCCTCCACTGTATTGAGTAACAAATCACCATATGAAGTGCTACATCATCATATACCTGATCTAAGACATTTGAGAGTCTTTGGCTGCCTTAGCTTTGCTTCCACTTTACTACAAGGCAGAAATAAGCTTGTCCTAGAGCAAAGAAGTGCATCTTCCTTGGGTATAAGCCAGGCATTAAAGGATACATACAAATGGAGTTGAAGTCCAGAGAAATTTTTGTTTCTAGAAATGTTGTCTTCTATGAAGACACATTTCCATATATTACTCTCCACCAACAAACACCCAATTCCATTCCCACTCCAAACACATATGAATTCACCACATTTGACCCAGAAAATTCAAACACAAACAATGCTCCAGATAATTCAGTCACAACTCCAACTGATACACCAGATAACCTACAAACCTCAAAACCAACTGATATAGTAGACACTACACCAAATACTCTTCCCACAGATACACCAGAAAACACAACCACAATAGCTTCACAAAGGCCAGTTAGAACCATTAAACCCCACATACGTTACAATGACTTTATATGTAAAACTGTTGTCACTAATCCAAAGATTCTGTACCCCATTCAGTTTGTGGTTGGTTATGAGAAGCTTATGCAACCCTACAAAAAATTTTCCCTCTGCATATCTTCTTCCAATAAGCCAGCCACCTACAATCAAGCCTCCAAGTTTGAGTGTTGGAACAAAGCAATGAAGTCAGAATTAGAAGCTCTAGAACAAAACCAGACTTGGGAATTGACTTCTCTCCCTCTTGGCAAAAGAACAATAGGGTGTAAATGGGTATATAAGATCAAGTACAAAGCAGATGGGTCCATAGAAAGGTCCAAGGCACGATTGGTGGCCAAAGGGTACACCCAAACTGAGGGCATTGACTACTTAGATACATTTTCTCCTGTTGCCAAGATGACAACAGTGAGATTATTGCTGGCTATTGCTGCAAGTCAGTCATGGCACCTTCAACAACTAGATGTAAACAGCGCTTTTTTCCATGGTGACCTAGATGAAGAGGTCTACATGGTTATTCCTCAAGGGTATGATTCTCAGTCTCCTAATCTAGTGTGCAAGTTACTGAAATCTCTATATGGTCTGAAACAGGCAAGTAGACAATGGTTTGCAAAATTGTTTACTTTCCTTATTTCTCTTGGCTACATTCAATCCCAATCAGATCACTCTCTCTTCACCAAATACCATAATGGGAATTCCACAGTACTTCTTATATATGTTGATGGCTTGATTCTAGCTGGCACTGATATTGATGAAATCAATTCTGTAAAAGGTAATCTGAATGTTGCCTTCAAAATCAAAGACCTAGGGTCCTTGAGGTATTTCCTTGGCATTGAGGTAGCCAGATCTTCTACTGGGATATCTCTTTGCCAACGCAAATATGCATTGGATCCTCTCACTAAGACTGGTCTATTGGGCTCCAAACCAGTATCCACACCAATGGTTAAGTCTCCTCATCTTGATTTAGCAGAAGACTCTCCTGAAGCAGATGCCAACAGCTATCGTCGCCTCATTGGAAAGCTTCTCTATCTAAATACAACTAGACCTGATCTGAGCTTTGCTGTACAACAACTAAGCCAATACATGACCAACCCTAGAGAAAGGCACCTACAAGCTGCACGCCGTGTGCTTAGATACAAGAATGCCCCTGCTCAAGGCTTGTTTTTTCCAGCTTCATCCACTCTGCAGTTAAAGGGTTTCAGTGACTCAGACTGGGCTACTTGTGTTATGACAAGAAGATCTGTTACTGGCTTCTGTATATTTCTTGGGAAATCTCTCATTTCCTGGAAATCAAAGAAACAAACCACAGTGTCTAGGTCATCCAAAGAGGCAGAATACAGGGATCTAGCTTCAACTTTTTGTGAACTTCAATGGCTCACCTACATTCTGCAGGATCTGTCCTTGCCATTGATAACACATGCTGTTTGGTATTGTGACAGTCAATCTGCTAGACACATTGCTGCCAACTCCAGTTTTCATGAACGAACAAAGCACATTGACATTGATTGTCATGTGGTTCGTGAGAAACTGCAGGCAAATCGGTTCCATTTTGCTGCCTGTTCCATCATCATCTCAATTAGTAGACATTTTGACAAAGGCTTTGGATCCTCAACCCTTCAATACTTTGCTATCCAAGCTTGGAGTGCACAACATACACCCTCCAGCTTGAGGGGGGTATTGGAGTATAAAAGTATTTAGAATAAATGACTATTGTGATAAACTACGGTTAGTTTAGGGTCAACTACAGTTAGTTAGTTGACTACAGTTAGTTATTAAGTTTGTTACACTATTTAGAGATTAGTTAAAGTTTGTTAGACGATTAGTTAAAGTTTGTTAGATGGTTATATGATATTGATACATTGTATATAACATTCATTTCACTCAATGAAATACAATAAGTTAAGTTTTCACTATCTTTGAATTAGAGTCTTTTACAATTGGAGGCATTCAACCAATTGAAGGTATATGCTTGTTAAAAGATATTCTTGTCCACGGCTCGCATAGGAGAAGCAACCAACTTTCTTAATAAGGATCACTTCACGCATCGAAAAGTAGCTCATGGAGATGTTGAATTTTTACTGGAGATGTTGAGTAAAGATTCCATTTGCTTTCAAGATCTTGCATCTAAGAAGAAAAATAAGTCTTTTACACAAGTCGTAACCAAACTTAGTGACAAGATTTGTGCTATCCCTTTAGATCAACTACCCTGCCCTTGCATCAAAGGGGACAAATTGGCAATATCCATCCCCGAAGAGGAATATATAGCAGGTTTGGAAAGATGCAAGATCGACATTATTTGAAATATAAACTTTAAGATTTTTGAAATATAGCACGTAAGTAGAGTCTAATCTCACTGGGAAAATGTCATTATGAATTTTCTTTATCCTTTATATAGATGATTTGAAAATAATACAGTTGCAACCTTCTTGGAACTACAAACCAGGTGTGCTTTGATTGTTCACTTGACAGCCGGATTTTAATCCATTAACTAGGAAACATACAAATTCACAATGTTGGATAAGGCTTTCAGGTCTTGCATAAGAATATTATAAACCTATAATTTTATTTGCAATTGGTAGTAGTGTTGGTACACCCATTTGTCTAAATTATTCGACGAGTAAAAGTTCTCTTGATAGGTCCTTTTGTCACTTTGAATGAAGTCTAGTTGACAGAGATTTGCGATCTCATAATAGACATCAAATTTTGGTCGAGAGATTCAATTATGTCTTCTTTATGGGTATTGAATATGAAAATTTGCTTTTTGTTTTAACCGTCGGACCATTGGTCATATTACAAGCAATTGTCAAAATTGGATGTAGTCTGGTATGAAATGTACTGAGGAGAATTGGTTCAAGAACAAGTTGTTAATCCAAAAATTGTTTTGAAGTATAACCCTAAGGTGAAGGACACAAATCAGGATAAAGGAAAAATAATTAATATAAAAGTTGGTTTGTCTAAAGATATTACAATGGCATTCAGCCAGGAAATTAACTAGTAACTCATCAAATGTTGATAAATGTCTTATTTCTTACTTCAGGCAATTAAGTAGTAATTCATCTGCTAAAATTGAGCTCATGTTTGTACTTATTTCTTACTTCAGTACTGCAATAAAACATAATTTGATGGTTCGGTTATTAATGAAATTGTCGATTTGGCTAAGCGTAGCAAGGAGGAGTGTTTGTGTAATACCCAAAGCTATTATATAAGTACTTTGAGTGTTACTTGAGTGATTTATTTGTGTTGAAATTGAGTGATTTGTGATGTTCAATGTGATTGCTTATCTACGGGTAAAAACTTTTTTGCTTTTGCTCTTAGGCCAATTTTTAGGAATGGGTTGTCCATTGCTTTCTGGAAGCACACTTGGATGAGCAATGAGCCTCTCTTGAATTCTTTCCCAAAGCTTTATGATATTGCTGATATTGAACATGGTAGCATGGCTGACCATGTGTGTTGGATTAATGAGAAGTGGAGTTGGCGTTTATCTTGGAAGCACAGTCTGTCAGTATTCGAATCTGAAGACTGCGAGTTATTGTATTTGGCTAATGATAGCGATGACGTGTGAAAGTGGAGAATTGAGAAGATCCATTCCTTCTCTGTGAAGTCTTGTTAAGTTGTTATACTTTCCTGTTAACAGTTTTTTGTTGATAATGATTTGCAAGTGGTGATGAATGATTTACGACAGTTGTTAATCAAGTTTGCTAGTAATGTTGGTTGTAATTTTTCTTTTAACATTTTGGATTGGTGGGGGAACCCACATGCTTGTTTGGCCTTTTAACAAAATTGAGAAAGAAATAATCTCACCCATCACCGACCATTCAAGATGACGTTTTAAACGGTTGCGGGTTGAACGGTTTCACGGTGGGTCGGGTGGGTTAGCACGGGTAAACAAATCTCAAATTGGTAGATAAAAAGAAAAAAAAACCCACAAATTTTTAGATCTAAAAGGAAACATCAACAAACATGAGTTTCTTACATTAAAGTTGTAGATCAAAAAGAACAAATCCAGATTGTGTCACATAAATTTCTTACAAAAACTGAAACTTTACAAACAAATTTCAAATCTGAAATAAACAAAAAATTACAAATAAATTTCAGATTGTGTCACATAGATCTCAGATCGTGTATTACCGCAACTCCCTTGAATCATCTTCGTGTTACAGCAAAGGAGTTAGAGAGATGGGGAGATGAAGAGTGCGAGAAGAGCATCACAACACCCTTGCTCTGTCGTTGTCGTGTGTTTGTTGCCATTGAGAGAGATGTTGAGACTTGAGATGGAGTGTAGAGGAGAGGCTATAGGTTGATGAACTTGAAGAAATCAAGGAGAATTAGGAAGATTGTGACGGATGGATGTCGGAGGAGGTTGGAGGAGGCAAAGATCAAGGGATGGATGTTGTTGCTTTCGTTGTGATGCCTCTCTCTACTAGAGTTTCATTCTCTCTCTAGATTTCTTTTGTAAAGGAATGGGCTGAGCAAATTGATTTAGGGTTTTGCTGTGTATGTGGTGTTGCCTAGGGGTCATTAAAAATAATAGCTAAATTTTCGAACGGGTTTGGTTCTGGGCAGATAGCAATTTAAGCAACTGAACCCGCCCATTAGTAACCAAACAGAACCATTTTTTTTCACCCGTTGACCCGCAAAACCGCATTGGCCCGTCATTTCGGTTCCAATTTTATGGATTGATCGGGTAGGAGGTCGGTTTCCCAATTTTGTCCGGCCCTAATATTAATTATGCATAAGGCCTAATTAATTTACTCTTTTGATGTATTATCTCTTGCTAACATATGAGTTTAGTTTTTCCCAATATATACACTATCCCTTGTCTCGATACTATTGAGTTTGATGTGTGAATAATCTAAAATATGCTCTACTATCATTTTAGATATTTTTGGTCTAACTCAACTCTACGAAATTGACTTGTAAGGTAAGTGGTTCCCATCTTAATAACTCTATTTAGATCATGTTTCTATTAACATCGACTTCTATTTTGATAATATATGTTAGGCTAAATTGCTCTTTTGGCCCTTTATCTTTGGGGTTGTGGTCACTTTGGCCCTTTATCTTTTTTTTGTCTCAATTTAGACCCTCATGTTTTTTTTGTGTGTCATTTTGGCCCCTACCGTTAGTTATTTCTAACGGACGCCACGCTGGCAGTTAACTGCTGACGTGGCGTCCAGCTGACGTGGACTCATTAATTGAGGTGGCAAAAAAAATTATTATTTAAATGAAATTAAAAGAACACATCATCAGCAGTGTTTTTAAAATAACACTTCATCAATAAACTTGAAACATTAAAACATTAAAACACAAAAACAGAAAACACAAAAACAAAAAAAATTTAAACCACGTTCTGAGCTGAAGGAAGGATGAACAAAAATTAAAGAACATAAAAGGAAAGGAAAAGAGTGTTCGCGAAGAATGTGAAACCCAGAGAACGAAGCGAAGAGACAACGAAGCGAAGAAGTAGGGTTTAGGTTCCAAAAGCCAAATCGAAGGGTAATCGAGTTATTAGAAGCAAGAATCGCTCATTGGGAAGCAAGAATATCTTCAATCATCCAGAAACTCCATTGTTGAAGGTAAGAAATTCTCGAAATGCTGCGAAATCGCTCCCTTTTACTGTTCTTTCAAAAATTTCGTGTTGTTGTTTGTCAATGTTACTGGAAAATGGTGCGAAATGATCCCTTCAACTATTGTTTGTTTATTGTGGTAAAGTTTTGTGGTCAGATTTTGTGGTCCTGTTTTGTGGTCCTGTTTTGGGTTTAGTGTTGTTTAGTGTTGTTTATTGTGGTCCTGTTTTGTTGTCCTGATTATTGTTTATTCTTTGTAACAGCAAAAATGGAAACACTTAATGTTCAATTTCACCATGAGGGACATTTTGTGGATGAAGGGATGACCAACTATGTAGGGAAATTGACTACTTGGCAGCTTGATCCTGATAAGTGGTCCTATTTTGAAGTGGTAGGCATTCTCAAGGAGTTGGGGTATATTGAGTGGGTTGGAATTTGGTATGACATTAATGGTGTAAAAAAATTGCTTGAAAATGACCATGGAGCCTTGGAAATGTCCAAATGGGCTGAAACAAATGGATGTGTACATATGTACATACTCCACCCCATATCTCAACCTGAATATGTTGACTTGCCTGATATACCTATTGGGCCCCAACTTAATGAGCCTGCCCCACATTTGAGATCCTCTTTAAAATCCCATAATGTACCCAAAGCCCAAAATACTCCTCAACCCAAAACTGTTCACAAAGCCCAAAATACTGCTCAACCCGAAACTGTTGACAACTTGATTGAAAGTATTGGTGAAGGTCAAATAGAAGTGGAAGATGAGGGAGTGTTTTTACAAGAAGTGGTCAATGGAGATGAGGAGGGTGAGTATGATCAAAATACTCCTCAACCCGAAACTGTTCACAAAGCCCAAAATACTCCTCAACCCGAAACTGTTCACAAAGCCCAAAATGAAAGTATTGGTGAAGGTCAAATAGAAGTGGAAGATGAGGGAGTGTTTTTACAAGAAGTGGTCAATGGAGATGGGGATTATAGTGATGATAGTGATACTGCCCAGAAAGAAAGATTTAATGATTCTGATGATGAGGAGGGTGAGTATGATGGTTTTGATGAACAACAAGATCAAGTGGCTGACCAACAACAAGATCAAGTGGCTGACCAACAACAAGATCAAGTGGCTTATGAACAACAAGATCAAGTGGCTGATGAACAACAAGATCAAGTGGCTGAGACAAGTAAGAAGATGAATAAGGGTAGGCCAAAGAAAAGGAAAACCAAAGAGTCTACTACTCCAAATGTAGAAACGCAGCATGTGCCATTTGAGGAAGATAATGATACCTTAACTATTGGTGAAAAGAGAAAGAGGAAAACTGTTAAGCTTGATAGGGGTCTATCCGATGAAGAATACTACAGTGAAGATATTGAAACTGATGATTCCAAAGACTCGTCTGATGAAGAGGGAGAGAGCACTAAATATCCATCTTTTGTGATGCCAAAGAACATGATGGATTTCCAGTGGGTTAATGGTTCTCTTTTTTCATCAAAGGATGAATTCCTCACAGCAGTCAGAACTTATGCTGTACATAATGGTAGGGATATAACGTTTATCAGAAATGAAAAAGAGAGGGCAAGAGCTGTGTGTAAGGACGGATGTCCATGGGTTGCTTATTGTCGAAAGCTTCCTAGTGAAACATGGCAGCTAAGGACATTGGTTGATGAACACAAATGCAGCAGGGCATATAGAGTGAGAGCACTGAAGTCTAGTTGGTTGGGAGATAAGCTATACAATACTATGAAGGAAAATCCTAAAATCAAGGTAACTGATATTGTAAACAAGACACATGAGAAATGGAATGCAGGAATTAGTAGGTCTAAGGCATATAGAGCTAGGAAGAGAGCCATTGACCTTGTTGATGGATCATTTAAGGTGCAGTATAAGAGGTTATATGACTACTGTCATGAGTTAGTTAGGTCCAATCCGAATAGCACAGTTAAACTCAATGTGCAAGCAAGTGTTGAACGTGGTGACTATGTAGATAGACCTTTGTTGCCAACTTTCCAAAGGCTGTTTATGTGCCTTGAGGGTTGCAAACTGAGTTTTATGAAATGTAGACCAATTATTGGTTTAGATGGGTGCTTTCTTAAAGGATACTACGGAGGTCAGATTCTAGCAGCTGTGGGTAGAGACCCAAATGACCAGATGCTTCCAATTGCTATGGCTGTAGTTGAAGGGGAAAATAAAGATTCATGGTCTTGGTTTTTGAAGCTCCTTATTAATGCTCTGGGTGGTGCACCTGTCTGCCAGCAGTATGCCTTCATGTCTGATCAACAAAAGGTACCATCTAAGTAGTTTAATTTTAGTCCCTTATCATTTTAAGTAGTTTCATTTTAGTCCCTCATCATTTTAAGTAGTTTCATTTTAGCCCCTCATCATTTTAAGTAGTTTCATTTTAGCCCCTCATCATTTTAAGTAGTTTCATTTTAGTCCCTATCATTTTGTTTGGTAGGGATTGCTACCTGCTATGGATGAGTTACTCCCTGGTGTTGAGCAAAGGTTTTGCGTAAGGCACTTATACGCAAACTTTAGAAAGAAGCATCCAGGAAAGATACTTAAAGAGTTGATGTGGAAAGGCTGCAAAGGCAACATACCATCAAGAATGGGAGAGGCTGATGTTGGAAATGAGGGTCATAAATAAAGATGCACACCGGGATTTAATTAGGATACCTCCTAGGTTTTGGAGTAAATCTAGATTTCCTTTTAACTCAAAGTGTGACGTGGTTGTGAACAACATGAGTGAGACATTCAACAGTGTCATAGTTGGTGCAAGAGCAAAACCAATTGTCACTATGATTGAAGAAATAAGGAATTACCTTATGGAAAGATGGGCCAAAAATAGAACTAAAATTGAGAACTACAGTGGTGATGTGTTACCAAGAATAAGGATGAGGTTAGAAAAGGAGAAAGAGCAGTCCAGATTTTGGTTGTGCAGGTATAACACCTTTTAATTAATTTCATTTTAGTCCCTTATGTTTTTAATTGATGTCATTTTGGTCCCATATGTTTTTAATTGATTTCATTTTGGTCCTTAAAGGTTTGCTACTGAAGACATTTATGATGTGAGGCACGTACACAATATTGGGGACAAGTTCGTAGTCAATCTTACTCGGAAGGAGTGTTCTTGTAGAAAATGGATGCTCACGGGGGTGCCTTGTTGTCATGTAGTTTCCGTTTACAATGACAAACAACTTGATCCTGAGGAATTGGTTCCTAACTACTACAGGAAATCAACCTATGAGGCATGCTACCAGTCAATAATCTATCCAACAAATGGTCAAAATGTATGGCAACAAACTCCATACCCAGACATCCTCCCTCCTCCTCACAGAAAATTACCAGGTATATATCTATGATGGTGCTTTACCGGGTATAAATGTATGGTCCCATTGATAGCATTATGTATGATGGTGCTTTACAGGTAGACCGAAGAAGGCAAGGAACAAAGATTCAGATGAGAAGAAGACACCTTCTGAACATATAAGTAGAAAGGGATGGGTTCAAAAGTGCAGTACATGCAAGCAGCCTGGGCACAATAAAAAGTCTTGCCAAAATGCTCCAAGTGCATCCACCCAAACTGCCCAATCACAAACTACACCAACAACTGCACCACCAACTGTACAAGCAACTGCACAAACTGCAACACAAAATGCAACACAAAATGCACCACCAAATGCAACACAAACTCAACCAGCTGCACCAAGTCAACCACCAGCTGCAACAAGTCAACCACCAACTACAAGGTCGAAGAAAACATCAGCTGCACCAAGTCAACCACCAACTGCACCAACAACTACAAGGTCGAAGAAAACACCAGCTGCACCAAGTCAACCAGTTACTGCACCAACAACTACAAGGCTGAAGAAAACACTTGGTGTACCCAAAAGACCTAACTCTACAAGGGCTAAACTTCCAACGTGGAAGAGGCAGTGAATCTGTGCTACTTTATGTTAGTGAATCTGTGCTACTTTATGTTACTTTTTGTTATGTGACAATGTTGTTGAAAGATGTGGATGTTTAGTAGGGTTTTAATTCCCCTTTTTGTTGTTTAATTGGCTCGATGTTATGTATTAATAGCCAATAGACCTCATGACAGAACATATTTGGTCATCTTAAGTTAATATTAAGTTGGTATGGTATGTTTCAATTTGGTCCCTCATGATTTTAAAATGTTTCAATTTGGTCCCTCGTGATTTTAAAATGTTTCATTTTGGTACCTTATGTTTTTAATTGCTATTTATACGTAAATGTAAATTGACACTGAATAGAGACATGAACATAGTGTTCTTAACATAAATATTTCAGGATTACATCAATTACCATTACCATTACACAAGGTACAACCAAAAGGAAAATAGGATTACATCAATGAACATACTGTTACCCTTCTAAGTTAGACCATTACACAGAATGTCCAGATTTCAGAATTAGCATTACACAAGCTACAACCAAAAGGAAAATAGAGTACAATGCAATTTTCAACAAATTTTTTGTGGACTCTCCATCGTTCTTCATCTCCTTAATAGTGTTTCTAAGTTCAACACAATGTGCACATCCAGTCTCTACACGCTGTGTCTCTATACTTTGACTTTGTGTCTGAGGAGGCCATGGATCTGCAGTCCACTTCATAAATGCGCAACCAGAAGGATCCTCTTTACTCTGTCCAACCAAACAAACATACATACATCAAATACAGAATTGAGAATTTTTCCAAAAAAAACAGAGGGACAGAGCTGAAAGTAAGCATAAACATTGAGGGCCAAAATGAAACAAAGCATAAACATTGAGGACCAAATTGAAAAAAATAGTTCTTCAAGACAAAACCCAGATCTGCAACACAGATGTGCTCAGAACTTCAACAATGGGGAAATACTTGAACCAACTACCATAAATCTTACCACGAAATCTCTACAGCCCTAGAACTTCATTCCCTTATTTCCAGTTTCTTTTTTCACAGTGCGCACAACACATCTCAAGCGGCAGTCACACTCGGGTGGAGTTTCACTTGTGCTTCGAGATTTGGGGTTCTGTTTTAGTGGAGATGGGCCACAGTTGTTCGAATGGGACGATGCCATTGATTGAGTGGGGAAGAAGATGCAGATGATTGTTTTCGAGTTAGTGGAGGGAGAAGATGACAATGGGGGTTTTGGAGATTTAGGTTTCTGTTCTTCAAACGAGTCCTCAGATCTGAATCTGGTTTCAATTTTTTTTGTGATTTGTGTTTTCTGTTTTTGTGTTTTAATGTTTTAATGTTTTAAGTTTATTGATGAATTGTTATTTTAAAAACAGAATTGATGATGTGTTCTTTTAATTTCATTTAAATAATAATTTTTTTTGCCACCTCAATTAATGGGTCCACGTCAGCTGGACGCCACGTCAGCAGTTAACTGCCAGCGTGGCGTCCGTTAGAAATAACTAACGGTAGGGGCCAAAATGACACACAAAAAAAACATGAGGGTCTAAATTGAGACAAAAAAAAGATAAAGGGCCAAAGTGACCATAACCCCAAAGATAAAGGGCCAAAAGAGCAATTTAGCCTATATGTTAAGTATGAGTTTGGTTTACGGTGATTAAACGAAAAATGAAATATGTTCGGATATACTTATAAAAAAAGTGATTCTTATCAATTTATGTTTGGATATTTTAGATTAAAGTTGCTTTTGTACATGTGTGTATACTTGCTTGCCACTTTAATAATTTGAAAATTGACTTTATGTCAACAAGAAAGCTAGAAAACTTAACATATAGATAGAACTGATTTTAGTGATGAAATCAATTATAGGAATGAGAATCAGACATAACATATCTAACCAACTCAAAACTGATTTCAGAGTGTGGAATGAGAGTATGATAAATAGGTTAAGTGAGTAGTTCAAATTCATAGGCAGAAACAATATATGTGTTAGAGAAGAAATCTTCAAAATCCTATGGACCCGTTTAACTGGCCAGGATAAGATAGAGACAGAATATGATATAGAACTAGATAGAGATGTGATATGATAAAATGAAGATAAATTCATAGGCATTATCATATCAAGTGTTTGATGTGCACTTGATAAGAAATAAGATAACATATTATTGTTGTTATTTTTTGTACAAAGATATGTTATTCTATCATATATTTTAAATAAACTAATAAACAATGATATATATACACACACACTAACAAGACTACCAATGTGATAACTATATTTCATTTGTAATTAGAAAGGATAAACTAATTTTATATTCTTAGTTTTTAATAATAATTTATTTAAATATTTAGACCACCTACTTTTATTTTTTTATTACTTTAATTTCAATAAATTTTTAATTTGAAATTATGAAAAATGACCAAATTATCCTTGTCATAAAATGATACATTATTTTCGAAATTAAGTATTGGTATTTTTAATTTAATTTCAGTTTCTTTTTAATTATATAGTTTTTTTGACAAGTTTTAATTATATAGTTATATTTTATTAGTTTTTATTTTTTATATTTTAAAATATGTTTTATAATGATAAATTAATAAATATTTTTTTTACCCTATTTTATTGGATTCTAACCCAGGTCATATTGAGGATGATATTTTAATTAAATAAGCAAGATAAATAGGGTATGATAAATTTATCATGTCATTTCTTTGCTATTCTTCCCATAAAATAGAAAAAAAATGGTAATTTTTATTAAATCATCATTCACTATTTTCTCCTCGCAGGTGGGGTTGGTTTTTGACATAAATCCATGGCAATGGGAGCAAATTTATGGACTTGGTCTCATGACCAAAATCCAAAAAAGAGAAGAAACTTCAAGTCTTTACAAACACAGACATCTAAAGAATTGACCCACTGAACCCAAAAACAACCACCGACTGAGTCCAAATTAAGAAAACAAAAAGCAAATTAACACACAAATTTCCTAGTCCACTTTGACCGTACTTCACTCTCCCATTCCTAGTCCAACCACCACTTGACACGTGTCATGCAAATACTAAAACTCTCATATTTTTCATTTATTCTACAGAAATACTTTTAAAGAAACTATTAACCGTTCGTACCAAGATATCATTTGACCAAATCTATTTTTTTTTTGACCAAATGACCAAAGCTATTATTATTCTCATTAATACTTCAAAACCCACTTTTCTTTCTTTCCTTCTACAAAATATATTCCATATTTTATCTCAAAAAAAATATATTCCCTATTTTTTGGGTCCAAAAACACAAACTATGCTCACATCTTATTCTTTTCCCACTAATTTCACAGTGCACTAATCACTATCTCTTCACAAAAATGAATCTTTTATTGTGAGATAACTCAACCTTATAACTTAGAAATTTTCTCAAAACAAACAAAAAAAATCATTGATGGGTATTAAAAACCTTGTAATGCTCAAAACCCACATTGATTCAATCAAAATTTGTTTTGCTAATGATTTTCTTTATGAAAATGTGCTTTGGCCATTGGTTTCTCTCTGGGTTTTCTTCTCCAACTATGTGCTTTCTTCCATGGGGGTTCATATTCACTTACATCTTCAGGTAATTTGATCAATTTTCTCATATGGGTTATTGCTATTCACTTATTAATATTATTTGAAAAAAATAAATAGTGATTCATTTCTTTTATGTTTTAGATTTCAGAGGAAAAAGGAGCAACTTGTTCCAGCTAAACAAACTAAGAGGAATCAAATTGAAGATTATGAGATTAATAGGTTCACAGAAGAGTTGGTTAATTCTCTCTTTCCAAGTTGTGAAGATTTTCATATAACATGTGAAGAAATAGATTGTTATATTTTAAAGGAGAAAAACTATGATATTGATATGCATGAAGATGGTAAGAAAAAGGAAGGAAAAACAGAAGGGTCTGTTTTTTTGATGGAGAGTGTTTCAAATGTTGATGAAGATATCAAGAAAATAGATGAAAATGAAACAGATTACTCTGTTTTTTTGAATTGTGATTCTGATTTTCATCAAGCTGGTAGCAAGAGATTAGAAAATGTTCAAGAAGAAAAAACAGAAGAGAATGTTCTTGGAGATGGTAAAAAAATGGAAAGAGGAATATATGGGCCTGATTTTCACATGGAGAGTGTTTCAAATGTTAATGAAGATGTAAAGAAAATAGATGAAAATGAAACAGAGTGCTCTGTTTTCTTGAAGTGTGATTCTGATTTTCATCAAGATGGTGGTAAGAGAATAGAAAAAGTTCAAGAAGAAGAAATAGAAGAACCTATGAAATTCAGCTTCAGTTTCCTACATAATTTTACAAGTAAAAATGTTTCTGATAATGCAATTTTCACAACTGGAAATATAGCCAAAGAGGAACTTTTAGAGCATAATTTAGTGCAAGACATTGTTTCTCAAGATGAAGAAGAAGAAGAGGAATCTGTTCAAGGACATTGTGAAGAACTTGAGTGTGAAACTCTTAAACCAATTGAAGATGTGGAAAAAACTCAATTTTCAATAGATATAAATGTCTCACAAGAAGCTGAGTACAAAAATGAAAGAGAAGAAGCATGCAAGGATAAAATGGAGAAAAGTGAAGAAACCATGTGGGAAAATGAGATGGATGAAATGGATTATGAAGAAGAAGAAGAAGATGAAGATGAGTGGGAAGATGATGAGTTAGTGGAACAAATCAAATTGGAATTGAGAAATGCAAGACAAGGAGGACTTGAAACAATTTTAGAAGAAGAGGGAGAAGATGATGATGATGAGGAAAGAGAGTCTCCAAATGTTGTTAAAGAGTTGAAGCCATTGAGTATTGAAGAGAAGTTGGAATATAAGGATCATATTATTGAAATTCAAAAGTTTTATAGGTGTTATGCTGAGAAAACAAGGAAATTGGATGTCTTGAATTACCAGGCCATGCAAGCTATAGGTAAGAAACCAATTTATATCTTTAATTTTATTTCAATGAAAGTTAATGTATATGAGGGTCTTACTAAAAGGGTCTTAATATGTTAGTGGGTCTCATTTTTAAAATACTCAAACCCAGATCACATGAGTTTTAAAATACACAGCCATGTTTTGCTAAATACTACATGAAAGTTGATAACAATAGAAATTAAAGGTGAAAAAAATGATATTTATCTCTATTTTTCGACTCTAACACATAAGACAGAATTAGAGACAAATTTTACTTTTTCAGCCTCTGCATTCCTAAAATGATTTTGTTTACAAGCTTAAAGGTATTTTTATGCATTTTATTCTTCCAATAACATTGCCATAGGCAGTGGCTAGTCAACGCCATATATTTCAATTCCACTCTTTGCCAATCTTTTCCAATATTTATTCTTTTTCTTTTTTGATTATAAGTCCACCATATACATTAAGATGCTAAAATATCAATGAATGAGACTCGTTCACCCGTTTTCTTTGTTATAAAAGTATGTAATGAAGAAGTTCGGCTCAGTTGGTAAGGAGTTGGCTCATTTCCCACAAGGTCATGGGTTTAACTTCCGCTGTCGATGTGAGGACCTCTTTGGTGGGTGATCTATAAATACCTCTCTGTAAGCGCTCAAAGAGTCTTGAGGCCTGCCCTAACCCTAGTGAGCCCCCGGAGCCCAACTCACCTAAACTTTTTAATATAAAAAAAAAAGTATGTAATCTAGATGTTTGAACCTTGACTTGATACGTTTCTTTTTTTTGTTAGATTGGAATAATACTTTCAGCTTTGACTTAGTTCGATTACCAATATTAATATTTTGGTCAAAAAAAAAACTACCAATATTAATATACTCCAGCATAGAAAGATTAAATTAAAACCTAAAAAGACAAATAGGTATTTGATTATACTTTTTCGTTTTTAAAAGTTAACTTTTTAAGAATATAAAATTGTTTTTAAAAACCTAGTCAAACATAACCTTATTATTTTTCGGAAAGCACTCTTGTTTTTCTTGCATCATTGACTAATTGACCTATTTTATTTTAATGTAGGTCTTCTTCAACTAAAAGACCCTCTAAAACTAATGCAAATGCCAAAATCTACCCTCCAACATGCCAAGCCTCTAATCTCTCAGAATTTGTGGCCACGCAAAGCACCAAAGCAAAAATATGACCCAATGCTGAAGCTTGTTCATGAAGTGCATAGGGATTTGGAACTTGTCTATGTTGGCCAGGTTTGTCTCTGTTGGGAAATCCTATGTTGGCAGCATAGGAAAATTCAGGAGTTAAAAAAATATGATTCTCAACAAAGGCCTCATCGGTATAATCTAGTTGCTGGTGAGTTTCAACTTTTTCGAGTTCTCATGCAACGCTTCATAGAAGATGAGCCATTTCAACAAGAGTCTAGGATTCAGAATTATGTTCAGAACCGTTTTGTCATTCGCAACTTGCTCCAAGTTCCTCACATAAAAGGTACAAACAACTTCATCATTTAATTAATGCATGTGTGTGGTGTGGAAAATGGTTTGCTTTCGGTAATGCAATCAAGTATGCGCCATCTGATTTTGATCAAACGGTTAATGTTTCGACTTTGTGATTTGAATTTGTTTCACAAAGTTTGAATATAAGTTGTGTGATCAAGATTTGATAGATGAGATTCTGTGACTACATGGTTATCCAAATTGGCATGGAATCTCTAGGTGTATGGTATGTTATAATTTTGTTATGATTTTTTTTAGATGACAATACAAAGTGATAAGAAAAATGTGTGTGTGCTGTGGAAAATAGATTGCATGTAATCATACAATAAGTTTGCACCGTCGGATTTTGATCAAACAGTTGTTTAACTTCGTATTTTGAATTTTTTTAGCGAAGTTCGAATACTATAAGGGCTTAGATTGTGTAACTTCATAGTTAACCCTAGTTTCTGTTATGTTATAATTTTGATATGATTGTTTTGTAGATGATAATACAAAGGATAAGAAAAAAGTGAAGTGGAGTGAAGAGGATGCAATTGCTAGTGAAAGATTAGCACATATCATAAAGGAATGCATGCAAGTGTTTTGGGAGTTTGTTCGGGCAGATAAAGATGATGGAAACACATCTAGTAGATTATCTCACCAAAACAGGAACGATGCCAATGAAAAGGAAATCTCAGATCTTCTAAGGGATATTCAAACCCAATTACAAAAGGTTTTTTTTTTGACTTTTTCCTTCTTAGAGAGACTAGAGGATTTGTTTGATTGTGTTTCGGTATTTAGTATTTAAAAATTGTTCTATAAGAAACAACGGTTTTATAAAAAAATTTAACCAAACAATTTTTTAATTTTTTAAAAAGTGAAAAACAAATTTTAAGAAAAGAACCAAATAACCCCCTATACATTTTTGTTTTGTGGTATTATCAATTTTTTACAAAATGCGTTTATATTTTGAAATATATATATATATATATATATATATATATATATATATATATATATATATATATATATATATATATTTTGCAGAAGGAGAGAAAGCTCAAGGACAATGTGAGAAGTGGGAATTGCATAGTAAGGAAGTTCCAAAAACACCATGAGGGTAGAATTCAACTAGATCATGAGCAATTACTTGCTCAAGTGGGATTAAGGTTGATTTCAAGGGTGATAACCATGAAAAAATTGAGAAAAGATCATCTAGTATGGTGTAATGAAAAGTTAAACCAAATCAAATTTGTGGGCAGAAAGATCCAGGTGGAGCCATCTTTTTTGCTTTTTCCCTGCTGATTGATTTATTCAGCTTCTTATATGCGTATAGAAGTTGGATCTCTGCTCACATAATCTAAAGTGTATATACATAGACTAGTTTTTTACACATCATGTCATATAGATATATAGTTGTTGACTAGTTGATTCTCATAAAATGTTTGATTAATTGATGATGTACAATTGCAAAATTTTGGAATCGAAATTGTTTCCATTTAGTTAGTGTTGAGTTACAATCAAATCAATTTTTTATTTATCTATCTATGTATACAAATCAATTGAAATCTCTAATTAACCTTATTGTATGATTGCCACATGTCCTATTTTTGGGATTAAGGAGTTATTCGCTTCAATAAGACAAAAGTAAAACACATCACAACTAAAAACCAAGAATGTCCTTTTCTCCCTTACATCTTAAACTTGTAAAGTAAAACATCATTTTCAATAGCAAACATAAAAATATATGTAAAAAACAGGCCACCTACAATACTAGCTCATACCATAAATGTAATGATTTATGAAATTATCTAGAATATTCGTAAAGAGTTCACATACATGATTATATAAAATAACTTCATACATAAACTTAGCTCAAAATTTAAAATCGTTACATAAATTATAAGTCATACAAATATGTCGCTTAATTAAAAGTGTAAGAGTACCTAAGCTTCTTGAGTACCAGTCGCAACTCAAGTACAATCTAACTTATACAATTATAACAATTCGAGACCATAAACGCACCCCACTTCAAACCAATGGTGATCTACCTCAGATATCACAATCACAAGTAAAAATAATATCTATTTTTTCATATGTTCAACATTATGATTATTATTTATACTCATAAATTCAGCACACATTTCAAAAAAATTAACTTTCTCGACTACTCCTTATCTTTCGCCTATATATACACATACATGTAACATACAAATGAAAAATATACATAACCATCGCATGCCCAATACTCCTCCAGCAACAACGAAAATAAACTGTCAAACACTATAAGAAGGTAATGTTTCTTATATTCCCTCAAATCTTTAATATGTTCGTACATATTCCATTTCTATATTAACTTCTAAATTTACTTATTACATTTTTTACTAATAATTATATTAATGTTTTTTTGCTCTAGATGACTTTCATAGAGCAATACGAACGACAAGACGAACTATCTATCTATCTATCTATCTATCTATCATCATTATCATCATCATCTTCATCATCAAATTTAAACGTTTTTACTTGGAATATCACCCTGATAAGGTATACTAATAATTAATTTTAAAAATTTTACCAAATTTCATATTTGTAATTTATATTTCAAATATTTTTTCTAGGCATTTTGTTTAAATGCCTACATCGTTTCACCAACAACATTATCATGAGGTCTCTCCTAATGTAGTATTCTATGATCCAGTTGGTAATAAATTTGAAATAATTATGAGGAAAAGAAAGTAAATAAAACAACAAAACAAATAACTAATCCAATATGTACTAATGAATTTACAAAACAGTATTTCATGATTCTATTGTTCTAATGAAACTCATTTAGAGCCAAAAAAAACTTTAATATAATTATTAGTATAAAAAGTAATAAGTAAATTAAAAAGTTAGTATAGAAAGTCATTTTTTTTTACAAAAGTATAGAAAATCATAGTATGTGGAAGATGTATGAACATATTAAAGATTTGAAGGAATGTAAGAAACATTACCTTCTTGTAGTGTTTGATCGTTTATTTCCATTGTAGTTGGAGGAGTATTGGGCATGTGGTGGTTGTGTGTATTTTTCATTTGTATGTTACATGTATGTGTGTGTCTATATATATATATATATATATATATATATATATATATATATATATATATATATATATATATATATATATATAAGTGATAAGTGAAAGATACTTGGGAAAGTTAATTTTTTAATTTTTTGGAATGTGTGCTGAATTTATGAGTATAAATAATAATAATGTTAAATATATGAAAAATAATAAATATTATTTTTACTTGTGATTGTGATATCTAAGGTACATCCACATTAGTTCGAAATGAAGTGCGTTTATGGTCTTTATCTTATCTTCAAATCTTGAAAGATGTGCCAAATATATTTAAAATATCTTATTTCTATTATTCATTAACTTAACCATTGGTACGAAATGAGGTGGATTATTATGGTCTTTATCTTATCTTCAAATCTTGAATAACGTACCAAATATATTTTAAAAAAAATTATATCTTATTTCTATTATTCATTAACTTGATATATGTGTATGTCAGTCAAATTGTACTCAATAGTTGAAAAAATAATTAATTTTATAGATTTAAGATTGTAACAGTAGGATTGAAATAGATGAAAGAACATAAATGCTTGATAAGAAATATTTCAATAATGTAAGTGAAATTATATATATATATATATATATATATATATATATATATATATATATATATATATATATAACACATGCTTTATTAGTATCTTGATTTTATTTACATAAAAATAGGTCCAAATAAAAAAAATTGAATTGAAATACGTTGACATACTAAATATTGAAATCAAAAGTAGATATTGTTAATTGTAGACACCCCATAATCAGCATTGCTATATATCACGAAGGGATTTTCGACCAAATTTCATGAATAGCATTGTCATTGTCTCTTTTTATATTTTTTTTGACAAAAAATTGTCTCTTTTTATATATTCCTTGTAACATCCTAAATTCCATTTGTCAACAAAATATAGAATGTATACAATTACCAAAATCAGAGAATACGCAACTTGATTGATATGGATTTAACAACAGAATATAAAAATACGGAAAGACTCAACACAAGGTTTATATCGGTGAATGTGTCAATCTATTACATGGTAGAATAATTTTGTCTAAAGGGGATAAACCATATCAGATTAAGGAATTAAAGGAGAAGTTGTCTACTATGTGGAAGACTTCTTCTGATTGGTCTCTGGTTTCTCTTGGTAAGGGATTTTTTGAATTCTCTTTTGTATCTAATGAAGACTTTAGGCGTGTTTGGTCGCTTGGATCGCGATCTTTACAACCGGGAGTTTTGCGCCTGTTTGCTTGGACGCCAGATTTTGACCCTCTTTCTGCAAAACAGACCAATGCTCAGTGTTGGGTTAGGCTTCATGGTCTTCCCCGGGAGTATTGGAGGTCAAAGATTTTGTTTGAGATCAGTGGTAGCCTTGGTGCTCCTATTGTTTTGGATGAAGCCACTATGAAAAGGACTTTTGGTCATTTTGCTAGAGTTCTTATTGATGTTGATTTCTCTGTGAAGCTGCATGATCACTTGTTAGTAGAAAGAGAGGGTTATGCCTTTCTTATCAGGGTGGAATATGAGAGGATACCTCTATTCTGCAGCTCTTGTGGTAGTATTGGTCATTCTCTCCAGAATTGTAAGAGAACCGCGGAGACGGACAGTACGAAGATAAATCCCCTTAGCAAGCCTTCTCGGAATGATAAGGGGAAGTCATTGGAGAAACCGGATGAGCCTGACGCTGGCCCAACCATACAAGACAATAGTCTGGTTTTGGTGATGGATGACATCAATCCCAATCGACTCAAGGGTTTTGGCAACACTGTTATTACTCCTGAAGAGATGGCTGGGGGCCATGATCTTGGTGAAGCTCATACCTACTCCACCAAGTCTCTCACAACTAGGCTTGACTCTGGTGCTTCCTACTCAGTGGAGACATCTGCTATAAAGAAAAAATGGGCGGATATCTCAGATGATGAGGTTTCGAACTCTCATGCATCTATGTTATATCCAAACTCCAAAGTCTTGATTGTTGACTCAGAGGACATGAATCCAGCAGTTAAAGCTGATATCCAACTTTTAAGTAGGTTGTGGGATAAGTCGCCAGACGATGTGGGTGATCCGGTGGTTCCTGACTCAGCTGAGAGGTACTCGGAACCGGTTGTGTCCAAGAAACAAAAGAAGAAACAGAAAAAGAGTGTGTTAGTTGGATACAATCTTCGGTCCAAAGCTAGCTCAATATCTGTCACTTTGAGTTTGTTTTTTCAGCCGTTTTTGGACTGTTTTGTTGATTTGTTTTCATTTGGATGGTTGGTCTAGGGTGCCTTGCCCAAGTTTCCATTTTGCTGGTTTGTTTGTTTTTTCCCTGGCCTTGGGTTTTGGTTTGGTCCCCCCTCGGTCTTTTTCTGTACTCCTTTTTTTTTAATTTATATTAGTCTTTGCTTAAAAAAAATATTAGTCAAAAGACAACAAAATCTATAGACCAGTTGCATACATCCTAATATAACATTGATACACAATTTGGTTCTACCTCACAAAATACAAGTGCATCAAATGCAAGGACTCAAACTACAAGTGCACAACAACACTAAATCAAGTCTTCACATGACTTTCAAGTAAAATAGTAAGCATCCTTAGCTTTGTCATCATTCGCCTTGCTTACTACCTGCTTATCTGAAAAAGCCACAATAATTTAAAGGGTGAGATAATAATTTCAATGAGTTCTCCAATCGACGCCATACTAATATCTCGTACGATGTCTTTTATACTTTTTAACCAATAATGTAATCCCCTTTTAACGAAAGATAAATACAGAGAATATCTTATACTCGACCGGGGATACCATTCACTCAACATTTAGAAGAGTGCATAACCGGGTAGTAGACTGGGGATCATGACTTCCATCTCTACTTACGCTAACCATTCTTTAATGAGTTCATTATATATATTCACCAAATTCTAACGAAACGATAATGCATTAATAAATTGGGAGAATGAGAAATAAATGAGACAGAGCACCAAAGGGGGCACGGGTCGTGTTTAAGGGGCACAGTTCGTGCTCCAGTTGTTTCAAAAAAAATTGGGAGCCCAGACCCTTGCACGGTCCGTGCAAGGTGGATCACAGTCCATGCTCTTGTTGCAGAACAAGGTTTTCTATTTTTCAAGTATTTTTCTACATTCTTTTGAAACCAAATCCTTCCAAACTCCACAAATAGTTCAACAAAATTTATACCACATATATAATCACAAACAATCAAAGTCATTACACCAATTTTAGTACACTAAATGAGCAAAGTTATCCAATTTGAAATAATAGCCAATTTGGGTCCCACACAACCTCCATACACTCAAACAAGTGTATGAGATGACCAAATGAGGTTAATACATCAAAGAGACAATGCACAACAGATTTATAAATACTAATTGTGCTAACAACCCTAAAATGGATTTAGAGGGAAAAAGGAAAACTCACATGTTAAGCAGAAGACCCAGGTAGGTGCAAGAAATGATCTCCCTATTCAAGTCTTTAAGCTAACATCCAAGCAGCTAACATTCCATCCCTAGCTCTCTAGACCATATGCATTTCGAAAAATGAAGAAGGAGAGTGAACTTAGAATATTTCTAGTTGTGAGGTGTCTTTAGAGGAGAAGGAAGTTAAATCTTCAGCTTGTTTGAAAATGGAGGTGATAGGGTTTCAACACCCTTTCTTTCTTCTTCCCTTTCCCACTCTCAAGCTCACTCTCTTCTTTCTCTCTAATTTTCTTTCTCTATCTAAAACTGAAAATGAAGAGTGAAAACAAGAGGGATTTGGGATTTCAGCTAATTTTTAATAGCTATTGGGCTTGGATTTGGGTTTTAGAACAAGTGGGCTGAATGACATTGAATGTTTGAACTCTATTTGCACCCCCGTATATTACTATACCCAAATTCTCTAATAAAACTCAATCAAGTAAAAATGCTTAATCAAACTTCAAATCCAATGAAAACATATAAAAAGCACACAATCAGTCTTAGGAATACGATGTAATAGTCAAAATAATTCAAATTATTTTGGGTATTACATCCCTCTTTTCGACAACAGAAGTAGATATCCTTCTTCTTTTATCATATAAAATAATTATCCTTCTTAAAAACAACTAAATATGAAATGTATATTACCTCCGGACTGCTGGTATTTTGTTTTGATAGCCACACTATTATTTAACCCATATAAAGAAACAAGCACCCCAAAAACAAACCCACCGTCATCACCCTCACACACCTGGTTAAACCTTTGCATTCACTATCTTTGTTGCTAAACACAAGGTTTAAATTGCCAACAAGTAGTGTTCCAGCAAGAACCATGGATTTGATTCTCTTCTTTTGGAAGTTGCAAGAAAAATTATTTAAATATTTTTTTTTTTTATGAATTTATCATATCCACAAGTAAAATCAAAACCAACATCATTAACATGAAGGGAAACCAAGGGAAAAGAGGAAACTTGGGAGGAAGAAAACAAGAAGGAAAGAAGAGGAAACTCGGTAATGAGTGATTCATGAAGGATTCGTGAAGCCCATTCGCTATATTCAACATTTCTCTTCCATAATAATGTAAAGAAATGATAGAAAGATAAATCTAATAAGTTGGTTGGGTAAGGTGATGACTCTATTTTATATAGAGTCATTTATACTTCAAAGACTTAAATTATTACTTGAATCTCAATAATATTGTCTTGTAAATAGTCAAATACGCAAGAAAACATAAAACAAGGGTCAATGAATGTTTTGTTAACCAACTTGCCACTTTTAGATGTTTTGTGGTATTCTTTTATGCGATTGTTCAATGCTACAGCATCAGCATTAAAAGCCTGGAATGCTAGAGCATTAGAAGACTAGAATGCTACAAAATTAGATGCAAAAGCAATGGATCCCACAACATTACCATGATGACGTCACAATGAGCTCACAAGTCAAAAAGTTAAGCAAGTTGCCCAAGTTGCTTACCTTAGCGCCACTCCATTGGCAACATGACCTGCAACTTACACTTTTTAGGGACACTTGTCATTACGCCATAGGACCCATTTGGTGGTAGTTTTGTAATCAAATCAATCCTTTTGAAACAAGTGAAAGCAAGTTCAATTAACCTCTTTCTCAAGCAAACTTTACCTTGAAGAAACCTCTCACATGAAGACTATAAATACCCTTCACAAGTAGACCATAATTTATCACTTAAAATCGTATTGGAGCTGGTTTCGAATGAGAGGGAAGAACTTGACAACTTCTTCCTTCAACTTCACGTAACTACAAGGAATGTTGTGAGACGATGCTACAGCATTACTGTGCTGATTCTTGCAAGGAAAATTAATTGTGTACTTTCTACCCTACTTCTTTTCCTTTGTATTTTTCAGTAACATGAACTTGATTATTATTTCAGTAATGTTAAGCATGAGCTAAACTCATTTGTAGTTGGGATGTCATACACTTTGTAATGATCTTTTAATTAGCTTCGTGTTATATATTGATGTTTGCATTTTAGTTCTTACATGATAATTCTTTCAAATTCATTCTTTAGAATTGGTCAACTAAAATTGAATCCAAATTATAAATTTAGACATGGTTTATAAATTTATAATTGGAACTCAAGAACTAATGTGGATAAGTGTTTTAATAAAGGAAATTTTGTAATTCCGTGCTCAACCTAGACATAGGCAGCATAGTCTATAGGGTGATACTGTGGGGGCAGGCTTCATATACAGGAGTGAACCTATTTAAGGGCAGACATGTTGTCCCTTATAATGAAACTATGACGTTAGTGACCAAAAGGCAGACATCAACTGCACAACATCATATGTAACACAATGTTGTTAAAAGTGATTTACTAGTGGAACGTATTCCAACTACTTTCTCATCATATTTTCCAACTCATTTCAACTTGAGTGTTTATTTTCCGTTAGTTTACATTATTTCATTCCTAATTTAGACTTTGTCAAAGAAAAATTATTATTTTTTCATCAAAATATTGAAGCAACTTAGTAAGGCATCAACTAAACCTGTAAATGGAAAAGACAAACTTTTCATGAAAACTTTGGCTCCAGTGAACTATTTCATGCTATTTATGTGATTAATGAGATCGCAACTTTGAAAGAATTGATTCTTTTTCAACTTTTACTTGGAGTATTCAATAGAAGAACAATAGAACTAAAGAAGCGGAAAGGGACAAGTAAAAGCTAGGCTACATGATCAAGTTTTTTTAATTTTTTTTAAGAATAACACTACAAGAAATTCCTGTATTACCGGTGGATTTTTTCCGGTAGATTTATTCCGCCGGTACGTTTCCGGCGTATATTCTGCATTTCTGGTGGATTTTTTCCGTCGGTAAATTTCCGGTGGCAAAAATGGTATTTCCGGCGGATTTTTACATTATTGGCGGATTTTTAAAAAAAAAACTTTTTTTGAAAATCCGCCGGATTTTTTTTAATTACCGGCGGATTTTCAAAAAAATAATAAATAATTTTTTTTGAAAATCCACCGGAAATTCAAAAAAATCCGCCGGAAATCTACCGACGGATTTTTTTTAACTTCCGGCGGATTTTCAAAAAAAAAACTGAAAATCCGCCGGAAATTCAAAAAATCCACCAGAAATTTATCGGTGGATTTTTAACATTTCCGGCGGATTTTGTTTAAAAATAATAATAAAAAATTTCAGAAAAACCGCCGGAAATGTTAAAAATCCGCCGGTAAATCCACCGAAACGTTTTGAAATTCCTATAAATAAAACTTTCTCCTAAACTCTTATCATTCTCTCATTTCACTCTTTATTTCCTTCTCACTTTCTCCTACACTCTTCTACATTTCTTTTCTTCTTCCTTCTCATTCATCACTTATTCATTCCTATTTCTTCTTTCTCATATACTCTTCAAACTTAATTAAATTTCTCTACATATCTATTTTCTATATTTCCCAGTTCTTCTTCCATCTCACTTCTTCTTATTTCTCCATTCACATACTCTCATCTATTCTTATTTCTTATCACTTATTCATTCTTATTCTTTCCTATATTATTTTTCCATACTCTCTTTCATATATTTTTTTTTACACAACTCTCTTTCATTCTAATTTCTCTATTACTTCTCATTCTATTCTATATAATTTTTTTCTCATATTTTAATTTATTTTTTATTACTTCCTATTTAATTAAAATACAAAATTTGAAAAAAAAAAGTTAAAAAAATTTAAAAAAATTAAAAAATTAATTAATTTTTTTTAAAAAAATCCGCTTGTAATTCAAAAAATCCGACGGTAAATTTCTGGCGACATTTCCGGCGGAAAAAATCCGCCGGAAACCGTTACCTGTGGACGAATTTCTGGCAGAAAAAATCCGCCGGTAATGACCAATTTCCGGCGGATTTTGGCCTTTTTCAGCAGATTTTGGCCGCCGGTAATCCAGGAATTTCTTGTAGTGTAAAATCATTTAAATATGTGATTTTATTTGATAAAACTTAGAAAAGAAGAGAATTTTTTTTCTTTCTTAAAGACTATGAAGTGAAGCTAAAAGGTAAACACCGAAAAAACATATGAAAAGGAAGCGAAAAGATTAAAATGTTATACCATAGAAGCTTTAAGAGGTGCTGTCAACTAGGTAAGAAGGATGAGGATCCTTTGAATTTTCATCCCACTTACTCTCACAAGCTCACCGACTCCCTCTCTAGTTATTGTTTTCCTCATAATTCCTCCAACAGACCAACACTTAGACCAACACTCATAAAAAGGAAATGGAAGTTCTTGGACGGGATAAGATGGAGGAAAAATTAGTAAACAAAATATGGCTTTATATAAGGATGGCTAAAAGTTTGATGAAATGAGAATGAGAGAACGGAGAAGAGATGGAAACTTTATGAAGAAAGTGGGATGGTGTGATGCTATGGGCAAGGTGGGTTTTAAAGGAAGGAGTGATGAATTTTTTTCTTTTGCTAATTAGGTAGCTTATTTGTTAAGTTACTAACAAAAAAATGTCTAGATATTTTATAGGAAATAATAATATAATAATATAGCTGATTTAGAACTATTTTTTTTGACAAAGATTTTATAAATATTTTTTTATAGCCATACATGACCTCTAGAAACATAACGACAAATTTTTTCGAATTCACGCTAGATTTGAGATTTTTAAGCGGTTGGATTTCGTCTGGCGAGTCTAAAACGTGTCCAAATTCCGGTAAGATTTTGGGACGAAACTTAAACCTCAACCTAATATAATATATTACGTTCTAAATTTACTTTCACTTATGGAAAAACACAGAAATTCTGAGGTCAAGTTCACACGCGTCATAGTGAGAGAACACGCAAGCGAAAAGATGTATGTAAGGCAAGTAGAAAACTGAGAGTGTTACATTACTATGCCCCTAAAAATAGTTTCGTCCTCGAAACTACAAGCTTAAGGAATTAACTCCCATTACTATTTTATATAAAGTCATTTATACTTCAAAGACTTAAATTATTACTTGAATCTCAATAATATTGTCTTGTAAATAGTCAAATACGCAAGAAAGCATAAAACAAGGGTTAATGAATGTTTTGATAAACAACTTGGCACTTTTAGACGTTTTGTGGTATTCTTTTATGCGATTGTTCAATGCTACAGCATCACCATTAAAAGCCTAGAATGCCACAACATTAGAAGTTTGGAATGCCACATCATTAGAAGTTTGGAATGCCACAACATTAGAAGACTGGAATGTTACCGCATTAGATGCAAAAGCAATGGATGCCACGGCATTACCATGATGACGTCACTATGAGCTCACAAGTCAAAAAGTTAAGCAAGTGGCCAAAGTTTCTCACCTCAGCGCCACTCTATTGGCAACATGACCTGCAACTTGCACTTTTTAGGGACACTTGTCCTTACACCATGGGACCTCGCTCGCGAAACAGAGATCACTTCGTGGCTTGCAATTGGAGCGCTCCCCCTACGGATTGGGTTTCTCTGTGTGTTGATGCATCCGTTAGATATGGTGGATCGAGTGCTGGGTGTGGGGGTCTTGTTCGTGATCAGCTGGGAAATTTCCTCTTCGGTTTCGCTAGGAAGATTCTCCCCTGTTCTATTCTTGAAGCCGGACTACAAGCTATTTTCCATGGTCTCAATGTGGTTTTCGGTAAAGGGTTTTCGAAGGTTGTGGTGGAGAGTGGCTCTTCAATTGTTGTGGATCTAATTGAAGGTATTTCTTCAATTCAGCACTCTCTCTCTCATATAATTGAAGGCATCAAAGACTTAGTGGGTGAGTAAAGTGGTCCAAGATTCCAAGAGACTTTAATAATGCTGCAGATACTCTAGCCAAGAATAGCTTAGTTATGAGTAGTAATTTTGTAATTTACGAGACTACCCATTCATCTATCCAATTGTTTGTCAATGAGGATAGAGAAGGTCTGTTTATTGTGTAATTGTTCTATTTGTGGGGTTTTAGGCTTTAAACCCCTTTTTTCTCACAAAAAAAAAAAAAATAGGACCCATTTGGTGGTAGTTTTGTAATCAAATTGTAGCGACCGAAAAATCTGGGTGAGGATTCCTCGAAGGTTCAAAAATGAAGCCGCCACCAAAGTTTAGTTTAAGGGCAAATATTGGAAAATCCCTTTTTGAATGGATAAGGGTCCTTGAGACCAGATTTGGGTTCGGGAGTCGGTTATGCGTGGGGAAGGTATTAGCACCCCACGACATCCTTCCTAAGGAAGGTTACCTGCTAATTAGTTGTAAGAGCGGAAGTTAATTTTGAAAACATTTATTTTTACCCTTTTATTGTGAACTAAAAAGAAAGAAGAAAATTGATGTTTTATTTAAGAAAATGGTTATTTAGGAGAAGACTGAAAAATGTTTTTTATTAGTGCAATTGACAGATGTGGGCCCCCATCTGCTCCTACGTATCTCTTGGTAGAGAATCAAATCACACGTAGTTCTTGGGTAGAAAAAGTTTGTTTGTTGGTGTATTTTATTTAGGGATTTTAGGACTCCTGAGTGATCAGTTCATTTGTCCTAAAATGATGACTAACCCGCCTGTTCAGTCGGCTTAGTCCCCTATTTTGTAAAAATGGGGTTTTTGGAGTTTGGACAATGATTTGAAGTGTGTTGGTTTGATTTTATTGGAATAGGGATTTTAGGATTCCTGAGCCGTACGGTTCATTCGTCCTAAAACGCTGATTAACCCAGCCGTACGGCCGACTTAATCCCCTATTTCGAAAATTTGATTTGTGGAAAAAAAATGTGTTTGTGTTTATTTCGATTTAGAAATTGTTCGTTTTAAATAGGGATTTTAGACCTTGATCCGTAACGGTTCATTAGTGACCTAAAAAGCAGACTAACCCGACTGTACAGTCGACTTAGTCCCCTATTTATGTTTTTTTTGAAAATGAAATATTTATTTATTTGTTTTTATAGATTTTTTTTGTAAGTTTGTGAAAGAAATTGTTTTTGTAGAGAGAGAAAAAAGAAGAAAACGAAAAGGGGTGCAGCAGTAAAGTTGGAGTGTAGTTAACTGTAGGAGGTTGTATTATTAATGAGGGGGTGCGAATAAGAGAGCAGCCCACAGCTTTGCTTAAGAGTCCTGGGCCTGCGCAAATGGGCTTACCGGGGGGCACTGTATAGTAAAACAAGGGGTGTGCTTGATGATCTGAACTAAAAATAATTCAGAATTAAAAGGGATGGTCCTATTTAAGGTAACCTGTTCACCACAAACCCTAATTTCTCATTCTTTCCCCTGCTCACAGCGCGCCGCATCAAAAAAAAATGGAGAGAGAGGGAATCTCGCGAAATTCGCGGCCAAGAGAGAGAGAAAGGAAATTTCGGAGAGAGAGAGGCAGAAACGAAGGGGAAGGGAGGGAAATCAAGGAGAAGGTTGGCGTTCCGTCGCCATTAACGGCGACCTTGTGGAGCTGCTACGGCAAGGCGACGGCGGGAATCGCGCCGGAATGGTCGCTGCCATGGACGCGCTGGTGACAGTGGCGCTGTGACGCTACTGTGCTTACGGCAAGGAGACCGAACCGGACTAACTGATCATGTACGATGGCAGCGACGGCGCAAAGGGGCTTGAGGTGGAGGTTGTGGCGGAGACGGTAGAACCAACAGTGATGGCACGGTGTGGGAGGACGATCTAAAGGAAGGTGATGGCGTGGTGGTCCACGGGTTGTTCACGACGGCGACAACGGCGCGTTTTGGGGGAGACGACCACCGTCACGGTGGTCGGAGTAGGTACGGTTCACCTTTCTATTTTTCTTCTCCTAATTCTGATTTGGTTTCGTTTTTTATCCTGTCCTGCTTTCTCTCTAATGGATTTTATTTTCCTAACTAATTTTAGTACCTCCAAAACCCTAATCTTATTTCTAAAAAAAACTTTAATCTGATCCTAAAAACAAAACTAATCTGTTCTAAATTTTAATTTACTTACCATATCAAATTATAAATTATACATATATACAGTTTTGAAAACTAGCCTGTTCTAAAACTCGATGCCTCCTAATCTTGATTTTTACATGTATATACGGATTGGGTACTAGTTTCAGATTGATAACAGATACAGTTACTTGCAAAATAACCTATTATGCCTTAAACTTGTTAAAGTCTGGAAAAAAAAAGAAACTGTGGTAACCTACCTCTTTCCCAGCCTCTGATAATCTCCTGTTTGTTTATTCTGCTACTGCTATTTACATTCTTGTTTGACTGTTACTGCTGCTGTCTGATTTTCGCACTTGTTGCCTCTTCTTTATTTCAGAAACTCTGATTGTTTTTGTTGATTAGGGTTTTGGTGTGAAACCCTAACCGCTTGGGTGTTTTTCTCTAAATTTTCGTATCTGATTTTTTGTGTATTTCTGTCTGATTTTCTGTGTTTTCTTTTCTTTTTTTTGGGTCTGTCTAGGCTTGTTTATATAGGTAAAAAATTAGGGTTTTTCTGATTCTTCTCCATATTAGTTTCCATTTTCAGGTTTTGGGCTTGGGTTGGAGATGTGTGCTTGGTGAACAAGAAAGGGTTAAGTCCAGCTGCTGTTTTTCCTTTTGGCTGAGGCGCCTCTTTTGCTTTTTTATTTTATTTCATGAATTTTCGGATTTTTATTATTTTTTTGTATTTTTTTAATTTATTTTGTATTTTTTGATTTTTGGATGTTGTAATATTTGTAAATTATTTTCATTGACTTTTGATTATATTTGCTATGGACAGATTTTTGTTTTTGGTTGAAGTGGATGAGAATGATTAAATTGGGCCAAGCCCAATCAAAACTAACATAGGCCCAACTTAGAAAAATGGCTGAAATGAAGCCCAATTAGAACAAATTTAAGATCAGGTCCAATCTAGCCCCATAGGTCCATTTAGGCAAACATTAGACATAAGCCCAATTATTAAAAAAACTGGTTCAAAACGCTAAGCGTAAGCCCAATTAGGCAAGCTAACGAAGATAGGCCCAAATGGTTGAACATAGGTCCAATTGGACAATTTGGTCCGACTTTAAACAAAACAGCGTTTGAAATGCCATGGGCTTGTGACACGGGGCTAAAGCGATTATGATAAAAAGACCGGGCAAAACTAGGGTATAACACAAATCAATCCTTTTGAAACAAGTAGATGCAAGGTCAATTAACCTCTTTCTCAAGCAAACTTTACCTTAAAGAAACCTCTCCCATGAAGACTATAAATACCCTTCACCTCCTCATTCACAAGTAGACCAGAATTTATCACTTAAAATCATATTGGAGCCGGTTTCGAAGGAGAGGGAAGAACTTGACAACTTCTTCCTTCAACTTCATGCAACTACAAGGAATGCTGTGAGACGATGCTGCAACATTACTGGGCTGATTCATGCACGGGAAATTAATTGTGTACTTTCTACCCTACTTCTTTTCCTTTGTATTTTTCAGTAACATGAACTTGATTATTATTTCAGTAATGTTAAGCATGAGCTAAACTCATTTGTAGTTGGGATGTCATACACTTTGTAATGATATTTTAATTAGCTTTGTGTTATATATTTATGTTTGCATTTTAGTTCTTGCATGATAATTCTTTCAAATTCATTCTTTAGAATTGGCCAACTAAAAGTGAATGCGAATTATAAATTCAGACATGGTTTATAATTGGAACTCAAGAAGTAATGTGGATAATTGTTTTAACAAAGGAAACTTTGTAATTCCGTGCTCAACCTAGACATAGGCAACATAGTCCATAGGGTGATACTGTGGATGCTTCATATACAGAACTGAACATATTTAAGGGCGCAGACATGTTGTCCCTTGTAATGAAACTCTGACGTTAGTGGTTGAAAGGCTGGCATCAATTGCTACAGCATCGAATGCTACAACATCATATGTAACACAATGCTGTTAAAAGTGATTTACTAGTGAAAAGCATTTCAACTACTTTCTCATCATATTTTCCAACTCATTCCAACTTGAGTGTTTATTTTCTGTTAGTTTACATTATTGCATTCCTAATTTAGACATTGAAATTAATCCAATCTCTGTGGGTACGATCTCAACTTACTATTTAATTACTTGTTACGATTGTGTATACTTGCACATACATTTGTGTATATATATCAAGCACAACATAAGGTTAGTAATTTTTTATTATACAAATTCATTTTCACCGGTGATTTTATATCTGAATTTGTTAACTTGTTTTAGTCTTCCATTATTAATTAATAATAGGCTAAATTCTATTTTTGGTCATTTATCTTTGACAAGGTTTCAGTTTGGTAATTTATCTTTTTTTCACGCGGGTGGCCGGCCGGGAAGTGCGGGTGCCACGAGATCTCGATTTGATGCATTAATTGGAAATGACGATAATATGGAAGGTCAGCGGTAGTAGAATAATTCTGTAATTTTAGGAATCACAATCCCGAAAACTGCAAAATCATCAAGTTCATGCGGTGCAAGGGATAAGGAGAGAGACACGTGATGGGGGAAATCTAAAGGGAAAGGTTTTATTGAGAAGAATAATGGGAATAATGGTCGTGGTAAAGAGAAGGCAATTTTCGAGAATATTATCATGACTCAGATAAGTGCCAATCAAGAAAACAAGAGTAATGATGAGACAATTATTCATGACCCGGTAAATGACACTACAAAAAAATTGGTTATTAGTAACGGAAATTTCCCTCGCAAAATAATTAAAATCCGTCGCTAATGACCGTTAGCGAGGGAATTAGCGAGGGACGTGTTGCATCGCTAAATTGCTCATCGCTAATGGGATTAGCGAGGGAATCTCAGCCCGTCGCTAATTAGCGACGGACCATTCCTTCGCTAATGCCCTCGCTAATAAAGGCAGCCACGTGGGGAATTCTGACAACCACGCGTCCACGTTCCCTCGCTAATTTCCTCGCTAATGCCTAGTCACGCGTCCAATTTCCCTCCCTAATTCCCTCGTTAAAAACACACTAGAGCAAGTGTACTCTATCGCAGAAGTAGTATAAAAAATATCGTCTCCACAGGGATTAATTAATAAGTACAAAACTACTTAAGATTAATTATTATTTAGACGAACGAATATTTGGTGGTTATAGAAACTAAAAATAAAAAGAAATAAATAGCAAGAATTAAAATGTAAAGATTAACCAATGGAGAGAAGCCTAGGGTCACGGTTTCACTTGCAAGTTTCGATTCCTCTATGTCTAATTCTACCTGAATCCCCTTATTTTATTCAATTACCAATCCCTTTACTAAAGCTATTAACCCGTTTGGTCATTCGCGATTAATATTCTTTTCCCTAAATTAACCCTAGTTTGGTCATGCTAGAATTTAAATCGAAGGAAAGCATAAGGTACAAAAAGGTTGAATGATTGGAAGACTAAATTAAAGTTTGGTCATTCATTAATTATAGTCTCAATTATCCTATAGGTCCACCAACTAATTGCAGTACGGTCGCTGATCAACTAATTGATTATGAACATGCAAAGGGTTGTCAATCCTAATTATGTGATAAAGCAATAGGATAATATTAATTGGAATAAAAATTAGGGACTCAAAGCATAAATTAAAACATAAAAAGGTCTCTAATCAAACAAGATCCACCTAGACCCTAGAAGAGGATTTAGCTATCCATAGTGTTCAAGAACAATGAAATAAAATTAGGAGTCATAAATTACAGAGATAAAAATAACCCGGATTAGAGAAAATCTTTATCTTGAATTTTCTGTCTCCTTTTTCTGCTCCAGAGCTCTCTCACGGTGTCAAAAACGGGTACCAAATACTCTCTTTTTCACTTTGCGACGCTACTGTTTACTTCTTATGTGTACGGTGTGCGTGCGTGACTTTCTTCCTTTTTTTCACGGCTCCTGTTCCTCTTCTTCTTTTGATTATCCTTTGAATTCCTTTCTCAATTCTCCGCGGCACTGTTTCCTCTTCCGTACGTTTTAATTCTCAAAATTAACTCCCCCCTGTGCGTGACTTTTCCTTTTATAATTCAAAGCTCCTTTTCCCTTTTCTTTTCTTAGGGTTCACGCCTAGGTTTGTATGGAATTGGACTTGGACTTTATTTTTTCACACTTGGGCCACATGCTTCTTTTGTTAATGACACTCCTATTTTACTTCAAACAACTCGTTGAAACAATTTCTTTATCTATCTTCTTTCCTACAAAATAAATAGCAAATTGAGTCACTTATTTATTTAGATAATAATAATAGCTCTAAAAATGACTCAAAAGTGTCTCTAAAAATGCACTAAATTGGAGCTTATCAACTCCCCCGCACTTAACCTTAGCTTGTCCTCAAGCAAATTTTCTGGCTCAGCATTATTTTCAAATAAGGAATAGAGACAGCCAAATATAGGACCCAAAATTTAAAGCACAATGACAGACAATAGACAATATGACACATATGAGGTGTCAAAAGGTTGCCCAATTAGAGGCTCATGTCCCTGAAGAATACATTTCTGTGAACAAAGGCACTCGCTCACAATCTCTCTAAGTGTTTAGGGACTAGGGAAATATACACTCAAGTTTCCACAAAATGCACATTACCATAATCTTGTAATTTGACCAAATCTCCACTAAATAGTTCACATGCATGCAAAAGATTGGGTGTTAAGGGTTGTAATGGGGCCAGGGTGAATTCATGTAGGGTAGGAAATAAGAAAGAAGGGATAATCAAAGGGCTAAAAACAGGAAATGAATAGTAACATTTGAAATCAAATATGGAGCTCCTATCTATTTTACAATTTTTGCCCAAACTCCAAATTAATTCCATTTCTTTCTTCACTCTTTTTCTATTGAGTAGATCTTTTTGATTTGCCGTTTTTTTTTTGTAGGCCCTTTCATTTTTTTTCTTTTGGATTTGCCCTTTGGCTCTTTCATTCTTTTGATGTGTCTTTTCCTCCTTGTTGCTTTCCTTTTTTTTTTTTCAAATTTTCTTTCTATTTTTTTTTTCATTTTTTTTTTTGGAGGAAAAGGTAAGTACATGATTCACTCTCTTTTCTTTTTTTCTAACAAGATAGACAACTAAAGAATAAGACAAAGTTTCAGTCCTAACAATATAGACAACTAAAAATATAGGACGAAATTGTAATTTTCAATAGTTGCTCCACATTTAATTCCAAATGGTTACCACAAGCACCAAAAAGAGAAAAATTATATCTGGGTACCAAAGAAAAAAATATAACAATTAAGCTCAAAGGGGGCAACTAAGGGATAAATTCAATAACCAACTCTGGGGCCAGGAAAATACCTAAATTACCCAAATCTTTTTACATGATGCAAATCAATTTTCGCCTTGAAATGGTCAAAAGACAAATTCTAGAATGTAGCAAATTGGAAAACACACTCATAGAAAGAAAAGGGGTAAAAATTTATGATTTAGTATCAATCCCCTTATGAAGGCTCAGATCTCACATTTAGAAGCTAGTTCACAAAAAGTACTCAACAGGGACAATTGCTAATTATCAGCTTCCTAAGGACATCCTCACAGTTACAATCAAACACAAGTCTGTCAAGTAAATTAATTATGGGATCCCCTAAAGGCAAAATCTCTATTTTTTTTTAACTTTTAGCATAATTCATTCAAAACAAGCCAGAAAAAATGCTATCAACATATTTGGTGGGTATGTGCATTAATAGAGATCAAGTGACAAAATAAATTCTCCTCCCCCACACTAGCATGAAGCATGGTCCTCAATGCAAAATGATCAAATAGAAACAAAAATAAATAAATGAGAGAGTAAGAGTGACTTCCCTGAGAGAGCTTGTAGTTGGAGCTTTTCCTAAAAAAAGAAAAAAAAACAAAACAAAATGAGAGAAAATAAAACACAGGTTGCCTCCCGCAAGCGCTTGTTTAACGTCCCGAGCCTGACGGTACTAGAGTCAATCCTTGAGGGCAGTGATATAGCTCACTTGACTCAGCCCTTCCTCAAAATGCTTCACACGCTGACCATTGACTTTAAAAGCGGTACCATCTTCATGAGATACCTCAAGAACTCCATAAGGAAAAACTTGAGTAACAGTGTAGGGCCCATACCACCTTGAGCGCAACTTTCCTGGAAAAAGACGCAAACGTGAGTTATAAATTAAAACTTTTTCACCAACATGGAATTCACGCTGCTGGATGCGCTTATCATGCCACTTTTTAGTCCGCTCCTTATATAACTTGGCATTCTCATAAGCTCCCAGACGAAGCTCATCCAATTCATCGAGCTGCAGCAACCTGTTTTCACCTGTAAGCCGAGCATCAAAGTTTAGAAATTTTACAGCCCAAAGTGCTTTATGCTCTAATTCAACAGGCAAATGACATGCTTTTCCAAAAACAAGACGGTAAGGAGACATCCCAATGGGGGTTTTAAAAGCAGTTCTATAGGCCCATAGTGCATCATCAAGTTTCAAAGACCAATCTTTTCTTGATGCACTAACTGTCTTCTCTAAAATCCTTTTCAGCTCTCTGTTTGAAATTTCAACTTGCCCACTAGTTTGTGGGTGGTAAGGAGTTGCTACCTTATGAGTCACACCATATTTGCTCAAAAGATTTTCAAAATGTTTATTGCAAAAATGGGTGCCACCATCACTAATAATTGCTCGGGGAGTGCCAAATCTAGAGAAAATGTTTTTCTTTAAAAATTTCACCACCACCCGAGCATCATTAGTGGGTAAGGCTACAGCTTCTACCCACTTAGACACATAATCTACAGCAACAAGAATATATTGATTTGAAAAAGATTTAGGGAAGGGCCCCATAAAGTCAATACCCCATACATCAAATATCTCACAAACCAAAATGTTGTTTAAAGGCATCTCTTGACGCCTAGAAATATTGCCACTCCTTTGACAACTATCACAAGCTTTCACAAATTCATGAGCATCTTTAAATATAGTAGGCCAATAAAAACCACATTGTAAAACTTTATATGCAGTTCTATTTGGGCCAAAGTGGCCACCTACCTCTCTAGAGTGACAATGCTCAAGGATAGAAGTTACCTCATCCATAGGCACACAACGCCTAATAACCTTGTCTCCACATACTTTAAATAGGTAAGGGTCATCCCACAAGTACTGTCTAGCATCAGAAATTAATTTCTTCTTTTGCTGAAAAGAAAAATCAGGGGGAACAACCTTACCCACCAAGTAGTTGACAATGTCTGCAAACCAAGGAATAGTAGAAACAGCTAAAAGTCTCTCATCAGGGAAAACCTCCTTGATCTCCCCATCATTTGAGGCCTGCATCACACTATGGTCAAGCCTTGAGAGGTGGTCAGCTACAAAGTTCTCTGAGCCTTTCTTGTCTCTAATCTCCAAGTCAAACTCTTGTAGCAACAAAATCCACCTGATTAACCTGGGTTTAGCATCCTGTTTTCCAAGCAAATATCTAATAGCAGCATGATCAGTATAAACAATAATTTTAGAAAGAACAAGGTAATGACGAAACTTGTCAAATGCAAATACTACAGCTAGCAACTCTTTTTCTGTGGTAGTGTAATTTCTTTGAGCATCATCAAGAGTGCGACTAGCATAGTAAATGGTATAAAATACCTTATTCTTTCTTTGCCCCAAAACAGCCCCCACAGCAGTATCGCTAGCATCACACATAATTTCAAAGGGAAGCGACCAATCGGGGGCAACAACAACAGGGGCACTAATTAATTTTTCCTTTAAACAATTAAAAGCCTTCAAACAAGTGTCAGAAAAATCAAAAGTGGCCTCCTTAACCAAGAGGTCAGTCATAGGCTTTGCAATTTTTGAGAAGTCTTTAACAAACCTCCTATAGAATCCGGCATGGCCTAGAAAACTACGGACCCCCTTAACAGAATTGGGTGGGGGCAACTTTGCAATTACCTCAACCTTTGCAGGATCAACTTCAATGCCTCTAGTGGACACCTTATGTCCTAGAATAATGCAATCTTGTACCATAAATTGGCACTTCTCCCAATTGAGCACTAAATTGGTATCCCTGCATCTCTGCAACACTGAATTCAAGTTATGTAAACAATCCTCATAAGAGGATCCAAAGACGGTAAAATCATCCATGAATATCTCAATGCATTTTTCAACCAAGTCAGAGAAGATAGCCATCATGCATCTTTGGAAAGTGGCAGGGGCATTACACAAACCGAATGGCATCCTTTTATATGCAAATGTTCCATATGGGCAAGTAAAAGTAGTTTTTTCTTGATCTTCAGAAGCCACTGGTATTTGCAAATAACCGGAATATCCATCCAAACAACAATAATAATCATGACCTGCCACTCTCTCAAGCATTTGATCAATAAAGGGAAGGGGGAAGTGATCTTTTCGGGTGGCATCATTTAATTTTCTATAATCAATGCACATACGCCACCCAGTAGTTTTCCTAACTGCAATTAATTCATTTTTATCATTCTCCATCACAGTAGTACCTCCCTTTTTAGGAACACATTGAACAGGACTTACCCACTTACTATCAGAGATAGGATAGATGATACCTGCATCAAGAAGCTTAATCACTTCCTTTTTGACCACCTCTTTCATGTTAGGATTGAGGCGGCGTTGAGGTAGTGCCCGAGGTTGGTAATCATCCTCCATATAAATCTTGTGAGTGCAAATTGAGGGACTAATGCCTTTTATATCATGAATAGACCATCCAAAGGCTTCTTTGTTGGCCCTTAATACCCTCAAAAGCTTATCCTCCATGGTGTCTGTCAAATCTGCAGCAATAATCACAGGCAAAGAGGAAGGGGGGTGCAAGAAAGCATATTTTACATTTGCAGGAAGAGGCTTTAATTCAAGCTCAGGAGCCTCTTCAATTGAAGGTTTGGGATTTGGAGTATTACCCCATTCCAATTCCTCAAATCCATGGTTACTACAATTTTTCTGAGGGTGGTGAGCCTGCAAAAACATTAAGAACTCTTCTTCCTCACCACCCTGCAGCATGCCAAGCCCCTGCAAAGTAAGTACTTTTTCTAGAGGATCCTGAATTCTAAAATCATCAAAACTATCAGAGGTAATCACATCATTAATATCTCTAGCTTGAATAAAATTACAAGAAGCAAATGAGGAAGGATTTTTTAATGAGTTAAAGACTTTAAACACAACTTCCTCATCTCCAAGTCTCAAAGTCAATTTTCCCTGCTGAACATCAATTAAGCTTTTTCCTGTAGCTAAGAAAGGACGCCCCAAAATAATTGGAACTTCCTCATCTTCTTCCATATCCAAAACAACAAAATCAGCAGGGAAAATAAACTTATCAACCTTAACTAAAACATCTTCCACCACTCCACGGGGGTGGGCAATGGATCTATCAGCTAGGTGCAAAGTGATGTTAGTAGGATGGGGTTCCTGCAAACCAAGCTTTCTAAAAACAGAAAAAGGCATCAAATTTATACTTGCTCCTAAATCACATAAAGCTCTTTCAAAATGAGAGTTACCAATTGTACAAGGGATAGTAAAACTACCTGGATCTTTAAGCTTAGGTGGTAACTTTTTTAATACTATAGCAGAACATTCCTCATTAAGCCTAACTGTCTCAAAGCCTTCTAACTTCCTTTTGTTAGAAATAATTTCTTTTAAAAATTTGGCATATTTAGGCATTTGAGCAATAGCTTCAGCAAAAGGAATGTTGATATGCAATTTTCTAAACATTTCAAGAAATTTGGCAAACTGCTTATCATGTTGCTCATTTTTAAGTCTTTGAGGATAAGGAACATTTACCTTTGCTTGCTCATATTTCTCCCTTTCCTTGCTGCTTTCCTCAGAAGTGCTCCTCTCAGTGGGAGCTTGTATTTCTTTCTGGGGCGCCCGCCCATCTTGACTGTTTTCTTGAACCAACTCCTTGCCACTCCTAAGAGTGACAGCCTTGCACTGCTCATTTCTTGGATTAGGCTCAGTTTGGGTAGGCAGTGAGCCTTGAGGCCTTTGAGACAACACAGTAATGAGATTTGAGATTTGACTCTCCAGACTTCCAAATTTGTTGTTCATGGCTCCCATTTGACCCTTCAGGCTTCCAAATTCGTTGTTGATGGCTCCCATTTGGCCCTCCAGGCTTCCAATTCTTTCATTAATATCTGGCTTCTTTTCTTCCTGCCTTTGCACATGTGGAGGCTTATAGGAATTTGAGTTTTGCCCTTTTTGTTGTCCTCCCCAAGAGAAATTGGGGTGATTTCTCCAACCTGGATTGTAAGTGTTTGAATAAGGATCATTTTGGCTCCGGTTGGAGTTCTGAACATAATTGGCCTCCTCAGTTGAAGCAGTTGGTCGACCCTGTGCTTTTATCAGATCTTCAATAGATTGTAACCTCTCATCAGTCCTGTCCATGTAATTGGCTAGAACACCCATACAAGGATGTCCCACTTTTTCCATGTATCTAACTAAAGAATCTTGCATACCAGGTCTTAACTCACTTTTCTTATGGCCAAGATAGTTGACTTCTTCAGATAGACCTCCCCAGAGATTATCTGTGTTGTCACTAGTGGAGGGAACTATGGGGGAAGATTGAGCTTGTGCCTTCATCAAAGATTGCATCTGCTTAGATAGGGCATCCAACTTTATGTCAATACTAGTTTCAGCTTCCACCTTGTACATACCAGCTGCTTTCTTAAGGTGTCTGTCAGTTGTCTCCCATTGGGCATTATCAGCTGATATCTCTGCGATTAAGTCGTATACTGCTGCAAGCTCCCCATTCAATAGAGAACCCCCGCAGGCCATATTAACAATTCCCCTATTTTGAGAAGACAATCCGTTGCAAAAATATTCAAGTAGTTGCCACTTCTCAAATCCATGATGAGGACAACTTCGGAGTAAGTCTTGAAACCTTTCCCAAGCCTCATGTAATGATTCTTGCTCGACTTGAGCAAAGCTGATTATTGCACCTCGGATCTTAGTAGTCTTGCCTGGAGGAAAATATTTGGTCAAGAATTTTTGTTTCAGCTGGTCCCAACTGGTAATGGACTCAGCAGGTTGAGAGTCTAGCCAAGTAGATGCCTTGTCAGCCAATGACCATGGAAACAATCTCACTCTAATAGCATCAGGGGTAACACCATTGCAAATTACCGAGTCTGCTACCCTCAAAAAGTTTCTGAGATGAGCGTGTGGATCTTCTGTTGGTGTACCTCTGAACATAGTGGAGTTCTGAACCATTTGAATCAAGCTTGGTTTGAGCTCAAAATTGGTGGCTTGCACAGTTGGGTTAACTATGCTTGTAGTGATATTCGCTGTGGGAGTGAAGTAGTCCCGAAGAGTTCTTCCCGGATTGGCAGCCATTACTCTTTTCTCTTTTCTTATCCTTCGAGCAGTTCTTTCAATTTCTGGATCAAAAACCAAAATAGGCTCCTGGGAGCGGGTGAGCATGCACGAGTAATAGTAAAAATTAAACTAACTAATAAAATAAAACTAAATATAATTTTTTTTCTTTTTATTAAATTAAAACAAGAATTAAAATAAATGTCTAAAGCAATAAAAAATCTTTTTCGTTTAATATTATTAAAGTAATCCCCGGCAACGGCGCCAAAAACTTGTTGCGTTAAAAACACACTAGAGCAAGTGTACTCTATCGCAGAAGTAGTATAAAAAATATCGTCTCCACAGGGATTAATTAATAAGTACCAAACTACTTAAGATTAATTATTATTTAGACGAACGAATATTTGGTGGTTATAGAAACTAAAAATAAAAAGAAATAAATAGCAAGAATTAAAATGTAAAGATTAACCAATGGAGAGAAGCCTAGGGTCACGGTTTCACTTGCAAGTTTCGATTCCTCTATGTCTAATTCTACCTGAATCCCCTTATTTTATTCAATTACCAATCCCTTTACTAAAGCTATTAACCCGTTTGGTCATTCGCGATTAATATTCTTTTCCCTAAATTAACCCTAGTTTGGTCATGCTAGAATTTAAATCGAAGGAAAGCATAAGGTACAAAAAGGTTGAATGATTGGAAGACTAAATTAAAGTTTGGTCATTCATTAATTATAGTCTCAATTATCCTATAGGTCCACCAACTAATTGCAGTACGGTCGCTGATCAACTAATTGATTATGAACATGCAAAGGGTTGTCAATCCTAATTATGTGATAAAGCAATAGGATAATATTAATTGGAATAAAAATTAGGGACTCAAAGCATAAATTAAAACATAAAAAGGTCTCTAATCAAACAAGATCCACCTAGACCCTAGAAGAGGATTTAGCTATCCATAGTGTTCAAGAACAATGAAATAAAATTAGGAGTCATAAATTACAGAGATAAAAATAACCCGGATTAGAGAAAATCTTTATCTTGAATTTTCTGTCTCCTTTTTCTGCTCCAGAGCTCTCTCACGGTGTCAAAAACGGGTACCAAATACTCTCTTTTTCACTTTGCGACGCTACTGTTTACTTCTTATGTGTACGGTGTGCGTGCGTGACTTTCTTCCTTTTTTTCACGGCTCCTGTTCCTCTTCTTCTTTTGATTATCCTTTGAATTCCTTTCTCAATTCTCCGCGGCACTGTTTCCTCTTCCGTACGTTTTAATTCTCAAAATTAACTCCCCCCTGTGCGTGACTTTTCCTTTTATAATTCAAAGCTCCTTTTCCCTTTTCTTTTCTTAGGGTTCACGCCTAGGTTTGTATGGAATTGGACTTGGACTTTATTTTTTCACACTTGGGCCACATGCTTCTTTTGTTAATGACACTCCTATTTTACTTCAAACAACTCGTTGAAACAATTTCTTTATCTATCTTCTTTCCTACAAAATAAATAGCAAATTGAGTCACTTATTTATTTAGATAATAATAATAGCTCTAAAAATGACTCAAAAGTGTCTCTAAAAATGCACTAAATTGGAGCTTATCAGTGGCCGGCCGGGAAGTGCGGGTGCCACGAGATCTCGATTTGATGCATTAATTGGAAATGACGATAATATGGAAGGTCAGCGGTAGTAGAATAATTCTGTAATTTTAGGAATCACAATCCCGAAAACTGCAAAATCATCAAGTTCATGCGGTGCAAGGGATAAGGAGAGAGACACGTGATGGGGGAAATCTAAAGGGAAAGGTTTTATTGAGAAGAATAATGGGAATAATGGTCGTGGTAAAGAGAAGGCAATTTTCGAGAATATTATCATGACTCAGATAAGTGCCAATCAAGAAAACAAGAGTAATGATGAGACAATTATTCATGACCCGGTAAATGACACTACAAAAAAATTGGTTATTAGTAACGGAAATTTCCCTCGCAAAATAATTAAAATCCGTCGCTAATGACCGTTAGCGAGGGAATTAGCGAGGGACGTGTTGCATCGCTAAATTGCTCATCGCTAATGGGATTAGCGAGGGAATCTCAGCCCGTCGCTAATTAGCGACGGACCATTCCTTCGCTAATGCCCTCGCTAATAAAGGCAGCCACGTGGGGAATTCTGACAACCACGCGTCCACGTTCCCTCGCTAATTTCCTCGCTAATGCCTAGTCACGCGTCCAATTTCCCTCCCTAATTCCCTCGTTAATGCCTAGCCACGCGTCCAATTTCTCTCGCTAATTCCCTCGCTAATGCCCATCTGATTGTAATTTTTTTTTGATTAATCTGCTTTTATACCTGTTTATTTTATTAATAAATAATAAAATCTAAAATACATAAAACAGTTTAAAATTAAAATTCTTCAATAAATAAAAATTACGAGAATAAAATTTTTCTATAACATAAAATTTGAATCCACAACACTTAATCTGAAATGTTATAACAAAAACGTTAATCAACAGCACTAAAAGCTGCCACCATCAGACTCCTCAGCTTGCTCCTCATCTTGCTCGTCATCTTCCTCCTCATCTTGCTCATCATCTTCCTCCTCATCTTTCTTCTGATTTTGCTGCATATTCTTAAAATACTTTAACATCATCGCCTGCCTACGGCTCACCTTCTCAAAGTTTTGCTGCATCTTTTTCATCGCCTCAGAAGAGGTCCTGACCTCCTGTCGAGTATCGTGCAGCTCCTGTCGAGTAGACTGCAGCTCCTGCTCCATCCGCCTCATATGCTCTATATCTGTAGGAGTAGAAGTTGGTCGACTGCGTCTTCTGCTGCTCCCGGCCCCAGACTGGCCCATACAGGGAGCCAAGGGCCCCGTACCATACAGGCGACCCTTAGACCAACCAACTGTCTTCTCCCAATGTTGGTTTGCCATATCTATCATCTCATGAGTAAGTTGGCCAAGTGATTCAGGGTCCCAGCTCCCCTGAGTTAGCTGAGTCATGAACTCATTTACTTGCTCCTGTTTTGAATAACCCCAAATTAGCACTCCATTCTGACAAAACAACATTATATAATACAAATCAATTTGTATATTTACCTGAGTCATCTTGGAGCGCTCATCAAGAGACTCGCCAGTGTCTTTCCTCACATGGGTGGCTCTATGCAGCTCAGGAGCAGTGATAGGGCGTCCTGCCTTCTTACTCTGTAAAATGAAACACATTTTCAAAAATTGCTAACTAATTAAATAATGTAAAAAAACACACAGATTTGTAAAATAATTTACCAATCTAGCAACATGCTAAGACTGGTTGATGGACCCGCCGCAGTGAAGCGAGCCACCCTTTTCTGAGTTTCTATTATTTTTGGAGCTTGCAGCATTTCTCTTGAAAGTCTCGGTAGCCCAATGGCTCTTGAAGGCATTCCAAATATCATCACCCATGTAGTCAGGCTTTTTATCTTTACAGTGGAGCTTATAAAGATCATCTGAAATCTGAGCGCCCATCCTTTTGAAAAAAGGTCTCCGCACATTGTCGTCTTCTTCTATGTCCCAAGTTACCTTGGTCTGTATTAAGTAAAATGAAAATATCTATTAGTAATTATATTAAACGTTATTAAACATAAAATTTAAACAAACAATATAAGTAATGACAAAATAATTGACACTTACCCTAAAGAAGTCAAGCAGATCCTTCCTGTCATCTTCTTCGACTTTGCTCCACTTTTTATGGAACTTTTGAAAATATTTTTTCCGGATGACATAGGTGATGCTTGATGAAGCTACCTTTGCAGGAAGAAGCCTGCATAATGAAAGATATATCAAACAATCAAATATATATAAGTCGTTGCATAATTAACTTTAAAAAAACAAACAATATAATACTTACGCGTTACCACGACTATAAATGACTTTGAGTCTAATACCATTAATAACAACCACCTCCACTCTCTCGTCATCGGTGGATGAATCACCTTCAACATTACCACCACCAACATCATGCTGAATATCATCCTGGGGCTCTGGTGTAGGCATAGATAACCCAGCTGATGGACCCATATGTACAGATGATGAGCCTATATGCCCAGCTGGTGTGTCATACCCAGCTGGTGTGTCATACCCAGCTGATGTGCCATACCCTGCTGATGTGCCATACCCTGCTGATGGGCCCATATGTCCAGATGATGAGCCTATATGCCCAGCTGGTGTGCCATACCCAGCTGATGTGCCATACCCAGCTGGTGGGCCATACTCTGCATACGCATCTGCTGGGCCCATATAATGCCCATGTGATGGTAAATGATACCATCCGGGGCCAGATGGAGGCGGAGGTTGTGGGGCGGTAGCTGGTGGGCCCACATACATATGACCCCTCATATTCCCAATATTAAGTTCCACCTCACGATTACGCCTCCTCCTAGGTGGTTCATCGGTCATAGTCTGCTTCCCTTTATGAGGACGTCTCGGTGGGTCAGAACCTCCACCTGGATCCATATCTATGAAAAAATAGAAATGAAATGTGATACTAACAACATTAATTATATATATATTTATAAATAATTTAAATAAAGTAAATTAACAAGAACAATATTGATATATTAATGATTCTAATAAATTTAAAGACAACATAAGTAGACAATATATATAAGATTAATCAAATACAACATAAGATTAATCAAATTATTCATCTTCATTCTGTTCTTCATCTTCATTCTGTTCTTCATCTTCATCAACTTCTTCAACTAGGAGTCGATCATCACATAATGAGTCAATCGGTTCAAATTCAATTACCTCATCTACTCCTGAAATTTCATCCACCTGATAAGGTAATGTTAAACAGTTTGTTGATATGCAGAAGCCTGATATTTTGTTGAGGAGGACTTTTAGATTACTTGGTTATGGTGGCTATTGCTATTCCGATGTGAGAAGATACGCTGGGGTATTTTGCTGGTCTGGAAAGAGAACAATGTTGACGTGAAAATTGTTCCTACCATTTTCCATGTCATTCATGTTTATATTCTGGTTAGTGGCGAACCTATGTGGTTTTTGACTGTGGTGTATGCTAGCCTTTGTGATGACAATAGACGCCTCATGTAGGAGGACTTAAGGCGTATAGTTGATGGTATGAATGAGGAGTGGCTTTTAGCTGGAGACTTCAATGATATAGCCAGCCCCTCTAAGAAGAGAGGTAGGGGGAGACATTCCCTTTGCTAAGCTTGACAAATTTTTGGAAAGGACCGACTCGTGTGGATTGATGGATTTAGGTGGGGTTGGCACTAAGTTCACTTGGAGAGGGGCTCTTTATCATGATGGAAACTGTATTTTCAAGAGATTGGATCGTGCTATGTGCAATGACAATTGGCGCGTTCGATTTCAAGAAGCTCTTGTTTGTGTGCTCGCAAGAGTGGAAAATTCTGGTCACCACCTTATTCTTATTTGTCCTTATGGAAGCAATCACGTAGGACTCCAAAAGGAAATTCTGCTTGATAGCGCTTGGCTCACTGATGAATCCTGCATTGGTATGATTTATAGAAACCATGACAAGAGGATGGAGGCTAGAGAAGGTCTGTTTATTGTGTAATTGTTCTATTTGTGGGGTTTTAGGCTTTAAACCGCTTTTTTCTCACCAAAAATAAAAAAAAAATAGGACCCATTTGGTGGTAGTTTTGTAATCAAATCAATCCTTTTGAAACAAGTAGATGCAAGGTCAATTAACCTCTTTCTCAAGCAAACTTTACCTTAAAGAAACCTCTCCCATGAAGACTATAAATACCCTTCACCTCCTCATTCACAAGTAGACCAGAATTTATCACTTAAAATCGTATTGGAGCCGGTTTCGAAGGAGAGGGAAGAACTTGACAACTTCTTCCTTCAACTTCATGCAACTACAAGGAATGCTGTGAGACGATGCTGCAACATTACTGGGCTGATTCATGCACGGGAAATTAATTGTGTACTTTCTACCCTACTTCTTTTCCTTTGTATTTTTCAGTAACATGAACTTGATTATTATTTCAGTAATGTTAAGCATGAGCTAAACTCATTTGTAGTTGGGATGTCATACACTTTGTAATGATATTTTAATTAGCTTTGTGTTATATATTTATGTTTGCATTTTAGTTCTTGCATGATAATTCTTTCAAATTCATTCTTTAGAATTGGCCAACTAAAAGTGAATGCGAATTATAAATTCAGACATGGTTTATAATTGGAACTCAAGAAGTAATGTGGATAATTGTTTTAACAAAGGAAACTTTGTAATTCCGTGCTCAACCTAGACATAGGCAACATAGTCCATAGGGTGATACTGTGGATGCTTCATATACAGAACTGAACATATTTAAGGGCGCAGACATGTTGTCCCTTGTAATGAAACTCTGACGTTAGTGGTTGAAAGGCTGGCATCAATTGCTACAGCATCGAATGCTACAACATCATATGTAACACAATGCTGTTAAAAGTGATTTACTAGTGAAAAGCATTTCAACTACTTTCTCATCATATTTTCCAACTCATTCCAACTTGAGTGTTTATTTTCTGTTAGTTTACATTATTGCATTCCTAATTTAGACTTTGAAATTAATCCAATCTCTGTGGGTACGATCTCAACTTACTATTTAATTACTTGTTACGATTGTGTATACTTGCACATACATTTGTGTGTATATATCAAGCACAACATAAGGTTAGTAATTTTTTATTATACAAATTCATTTTCACCGGTGATTTTATATCTGAATTTGTTAACTTGTTTTAGTCTTCCATTATTAATTAATAATAGGCTAAATTCTATTTTTGGTCATTTATCTTTGACAAGGTTTCAGTTTGGTAATTTATCTTTTTTTCACGCGGGTGGCCGGCCGGGAAGTGCGGGTGCCACGAGATCTCGATTTGATGCATTAATTGGAAATGACGATAATATGGAAGGTCAGCGGTAGTAGAATAATTCTGTAATTTTAGGAATCACAATCCCGAAAACTGCAAAATCATCAAGTTCATGCGGTGCAAGGGATAAGGAGAGAGACACGTGATGGGGGAAATCTAAAGGGAAAGGTTTTATTGAGAAGAATAATGGGAATAATGGTCGTGGTAAAGAGAAGGCAATTTTCGAGAATATTATCATGACTCTGATAAGTGCCAATCAAGAAAACAAGAGTAATGATGAGACAATTATTCATGACCCGGTAAATGACACTACAAAAAAATTGGTTATTAGTAACGGAAATTTCCCTCGCAAAATAATTAAAATCCGTCGCTAATGACTGTTAGCGAGGGAATTAGCGAGGGACGTGTTGCATCGCTAAATTGCTCATCGCTAATGGGATTAGCGAGGGAATCTCAGCCCGTCGCTAATTAGCGACGGACCATTCCTTCGCTAATGCCCTCGCTAATAAAGGCAGCCACGTGGGGAATTCTGACAACCACGCGTCCACGTTCCCTCGCTAATTTCCTCGCTAATGCCTAGTCACGCGTCCAATTTCCCTCCCTAATTCCCTCGTTAATGCCTAGCCACGCGTCCAATTTCTCTCGCTAATTCCCTCGCTAATGCCCATCTGATTGTAATTTTTTTTTTGATTAATCTGCTTTTATACCTGTTTATTTTATTAATAAATAATAAAATCTAAAATACATAAAACAGTTTAAAATTAAAATTCTTCAATAAATAAAAATTACGAGAATAAAATTCTTCTATAACATAAAATTTGAATCCACAACACTTAATCTGAAATGTTATAACAAAAACGTTAATCAACAGCACTAAAAGCTGCCACCATCAGACTCCTCAGCTTGCTCCTCATCTTGCTCGTCATCTTCCTCCTCATCTTGCTCATCATCTTCCTCCTCATCTTTCTTCTGATTTTGCTGCATATTCTTAAAATACTTTAACATCATCGTCTGCCTACGGCTCACCTTCTCAAAGTTTTGCTGCATCTTTCTCATCGCCTCAGAAGAGGTCCTGACCTCCTGTCGAGTATCGTGCAGCTCCTGTCGAGTAGACTGCAGCTCCTGCTCCATCCGCCTCATATGCTCTATATCTGTAGGAGTAGAAGTTGGTCGACTGCGTCTTCTGCTGCTCCCGGCCCCAGACTGGCCCATACAGGGAGCCAAGGGCCCCGTACCATACAGGCGACCCTTAGACCAACCAACTGTCTTCTCCCAATGTTGGTTTGCCAGATCTATCATCTCATGAGTAAGTTGGCCAAGTGATTCAGGGTCCCAGCTCCCCTGAGTTAGCTGAGTCATGAACTCATTTACTTGCTCCTGTTTTGAATAACCACAAATTAGCGCTCCATTCTGACAAAACAACATTATATAATACAAATCAATTTGTATATTTACCTGAGTCATCTTGGAGCGCTCATCAAGAGACTCGCCAGTGTCTTTCCTCACATGGGTGGCTCTATGCAGCTCAGGAGCAGTGATAGGGCGTCCTGCCTTCTTACTCTGTAAAATGAAACACATTTTCAAAAATTGCTAACTAATTAAATAATGTAAAAAAAACACACAGATTTGTAAAATAATTTACCAATCTAGCAACATGCTAAGACTGGTTGATGGACCCGCTGCAGTGAAGCGAGCCACCCTTTTCTGAGTTTCTATTATTTTTGGCGCTTGCAGCATTTCTCTTGAAAGTCTCGGTAGCCCAATGGCTCTTGAAGGCATTCCAAATATCATCACCCATGTAGTCAGACTTTTTATCTTTACAGTGGAGCTTATAAAGATCATCTGAAATCTGAGCGCCCATCCTTTTGAAAAAAGGTCTCCGCACATTGTCATCTTCTTCTATGTCCCAAGTTACCTTGGTCTGTATTAAGTAAAATGAAAATATCTATTAGTAATTATATTAAACGTTATTAAACATAAAATTTAAACAAACAATATAAGTAATGACAAAATAATTGACACTTACCCTAAAGAAGTCAAGCAGATCCTTCCTGTCATCTTCTTCGACTTTGCTCCACTTTTTATGGAACTTTTGAAAATATTTTTTCCGGATGACATAGGTGATGCTTGATGAAGCTACCTTTGCAGGAAGAAGCCTGCATAATGAAAGATATATCAAACAATCAAATATATATAAGTCGTTGCATAATTAACTTTAAAAAAACAAACAATATAATACTTACGCGTTACCACGACTATAAATGACTTTGAGTCTAATACCATTAATAACAACCACCTCCACTCTCTCGTCATCGGTGGATGAATCACCTTCAACATTACCACCACCAACATCATGCTGAATATCATCCTGGGGCTCTGGTGTAGGCATAGATAACCCAGCTGATGGACCCATATGTACAGATGATGAGCCTATATGCCCAGCTGGTGTGTCATACCCAGCTGGTGTGTCATACCCAGCTGATGTGCCATACCCTGCTGATGGGCCCATATGTCCAGATGATGAGCCTATATGCCCAGCTGGTGTGCCATACCCAGCTGGTGGGCCATACTCTGCATACGCATCTGCTGGGCCCATATAATGCCCATGTGATGGTAAATGATACCATCCGGGGCCAGATGGAGGCGGAGGTTGTGGGGCGATAGCTGGTGGGCCCACATACATATGACCCCTCATATTCCCAATATTAAGTTCCACCTCACGATTACGCCTCCTCCTAGGAGGTTCATCGGTCATAGTCTGCTTCCCTTTATGAGGACGTCTCGGTGGGTCAGAACCTCCTCCTGGATCCATATCTATGAAAAAATAGAAACGAAATGTGATACTAACAACATTAATTATATATATATTTATAAATAATTTAAATAAAGTAAATTAACAAGAACAATATTGATATATTAATGATTCTAATAAATTTAAAGACAACATAAGTAGACAATATATATAAGATTAATCAAATACAACATAAGATTAATCAAATTATTCATCTTCATTCTGTTCTTCATCTTCATTCTGTTCTTCATCTTCATCAACTTCTTCAACTAGGAGTCGATCATCACATAATGAGTCAATCGGTTCAAATTCAATTACCTCATCTACTCCTGAAATTTCATCCACCTGATAAGGAACCTCATCCTCCGCATCAGTGGCTTCAATGCGACCCCGTGGTTTTGTCTTAATTGCGACACACCATCCTCTCTGAGTTGATGGATATGAAACATAATACACCTGCCTCACATTTTCTGCCATGATAAACGGGTCATAAAGTTTATACCTTCCATTCATTCGAATGTCCACGGTATTACATTTTGGATTCAATTTCATTCCTTTAACCGATGGATCAAACCATCTACAAAAAAACAAAACTATTCTCTTTTCATAGTCTAACGGTGGGTATTCAAGTTCATATATGTGTTCGATCACACCGTAGTAGTCATTTTCACCTCCTCCTGTTTCACCTTTAACATATACCCCACTATTAATTGTTTTTCCCCTCACTCCATGATTGGGTGTCAAATTTGTAACCGTTAACTAGGTACGTGTGCCACTCGGTCACCTCAAGAAAAGGACCATCGGCTAAGTTCCTCAAGTGTCGGATTTGGGGAGTTGGTTCTGCTTCATAAACCTAAGAAAACCACATATGGAAAAATAAGTCATGTCTCATATCTACTTTAAAGAATTATTCAGCGCCTTGGGGATTTGGTTACTTACTCTAGCCTTAAACCAGGATGGAAAACTTTCATGTATACGAATAGAAGATTCTTCAGCGCCTATACCCTCAATTCGTAAGAATGCACTGAAAAAGAATTATTATTACTCTTTAGATTGAAAGTTGATCAAAATTTGATTTAACATCATACATTATAGATTAACAACTGAATTGGAGCATACTTACTTAAGATATGGTTTAACTTCAGTGCAATTGATCAAGACATGAACATGTGTTGATTTATGCTCTTTATCTGATAAGTAGTTGGTTGACTTCTTTCCCGAAGCGCGACTGTTGTGCGAAAAAGTGATGTACAAGTATACACAATCGCAACAAGTAATACAGTGATAAAATAGAGATTGTTCCCACAGGGATTGGAATTAATCTAGTAGTTTAAGCAAGTAGCAATTTAGTGGAATGAGTTAAGTGACAAATAAAAGTGTTGAGTTGTAAACATGATAAGTTGTGATAAAACAGTATTAATTTGAAGTATTTAAAGGTGAGTTGGATAGCTCCATTGTATGTAAATTCCCAAGAGTAGTGTTCTATAATATTTAGACGCTGTAGCGCTTCAGAATCCGTAGACGCTGTAGCGCCTTGGTGGCGTGCCTTTCAGTCACTATCGTCATGGTGATGTTACAAGACTCCTATGTCTAGGCTCTAAATAAGTTTTACCCCTGTATATTAAGCTTATACAACATTTGCCTTATGAACTATTACTCCCCTATGTCTAGGGTTAACTGGTACTTCATTTAAAAGATCTTTAAATGGTTTTCATTCATATCATTCTTTGAGTTCTCTTCGTGAACCATGTCTGTACCCACGAAGTTACCTTGTTTTAGTTGATCACTCCCAAAGCAAGATTGAAAGCATTATAACACAAGGAATGAAACGCAAACATCATAATATTATATAAAAGCTACTCAAGGTTCATCACACACTAAGAACAATCCAACTACGTGATTAGCTCATAACAAGTTTCATCATCACAATATAACCAAACAAGATCATATTGCCGTATGAAGACAAGAGGAGAAAGATTGCAAAAGATGCACTCCAATGATCCCAAGTCATATACGTAGATGAAGCTATGGCGTGAGCAAACCTTGAATGAAATCTAGAAGCTATAGTAAAATTAAAAGCTTAAGAGTGGAACAACAATGGAAGAAGAACTGAGATGTCAAGATAGGTCTCTCCTTGTTAACAACTCTCTATGTATATGTGTGTGTGTGTGTGTGTGTGTGTGTGTGTGTGTGTGTGTGTGTGTGTGTCCTTCAATCCCTTGTAACTAGATAATATCCTTAATTAATATATTATCTTAACTTATGATCATAAAACTAGATATTATCCTTATAATCATAAAGCTACTTTACAAAAAGTGCTAATGATGAGAGTCACCAACTATCACATGGGTTCCATTTAGGAGGCACCAAGTGTAGTTTAGCATCCACTTGGAAGTGGCCTCACAAGTATCTAAGTGGTCCACACTTCTTAGCGCTGTAGCGCCTAATGCTGATCTACCGCTGCAGCACTCAGCCAAAACATCAATATATTCACAAAGGCACCTATTATGCCCAATATTTAGGAACTTGACTTATAACCTGTATTTACTCTAATAATCACATATTCACATATTTAAGTACTAAAATTACATGAGAAGTGGGCTTGACTTAAGTATTAAGAGCATAAATAACCTATATAAAATAGAGTTATCACACCCCCAAACTTAAACCATTGATTGTCCCCAAGCAATGACGCTTGAATGAAGTGATAAGAGACAACAAAACATAAATAGCTGCAACTTTTAATTCAAACAGAATTTCACGAAAAATTGTTCTCAAGCATAGCTTATATTTTAAGATCAAACTTCACACGCTCAAACAATGTTGTGCACTACAACAAATAGAATCATTCCTGCTTGTTTGTTAGTGTGTGAATTCAAAGCTCAGCTGAGTTCCTAGCTATATTCAGAATTTCTCTAAGGCTTTGATAGAGTTGCTTTCTTTTGGAATAGTCACAGGATTTTTTCAAAAGAGAGAGTTGAATAACAAATTCACACAAGAAATGGGGGGCTTCAAAGCACTGCAAAGGGCTTTGATTAGGAATTTTTAGATCCTTGGTCAGTGCAAAAATTTTAATTTGGTGATCCAACGCTGTAGCGTTTAAACGCTGCAGCGCTAGGTTTTGATGATCAGAATTAGATGCTATCTTCATTACTGAGCTCCTTATTTGCACTTTTTTCTTTTCATGCTTTTTGGAACAGCTCAGCAATTTATTTCAGATATTTTGCAACTTTTTACAAGACCATTTGCACATTTTTGTTTCACTTTGCAATGACCAAACTATCATCTTTTGTTCCTAGCCTTAACATAACCGATGCACCCCCAAACTTAGCTTCAAAAACAACTCTTAATTTTTAATGAAAACTTGACTATCCATTGGTTACCCAAGACTACTTAGCCTTAGATTATCCCAATCTAACCTAGGTTCTTCACTAAGCTTGAAAATTGTGCAAAAGCAGCAATAAAAATATTTCATTGTTTTACACAAGGATGCCTTATTGCATCATTTATCATATGATTTGGCTATATGAGTTCAATTTTCTTTTGTCACTAAAAGAATTAAAACATGCAGCTACTCATATTTTCTATCTACATACCCTAACATGGCACAAAATTAATTATAACTATACTAACAGAATATAATTGTTCATACATCGCAAGATATAATTAAAATTATCCAATAGGTCCTCCTCCAAACTTTAAAGAGAACAGTGTCCTCACTGCTTCATGCTTGAACAAAGGGACATGCCTTTTTAACAAAATACAAAATATAAAGAAACAACAATAGACACCCTACAATAACAGGCATTGATGGCAAATAAGACTTGCCTTAGACTGCCCCTGCCTTCAGGCATTTGCTGGCCTTGGAAGGGGATGAGGCTGCTCTGGCTGTCTTTTTCTTCTTTGGGGGTGGGGGAGTAGTATTCTCTGCCGCTACAGCTGTTGGGGGCGCTGTAGCATTTCCTTCTTCCACTGCTGCAGCTGTAGACGCTGCAGCACTTGATCCTTTCACTCATTCCCCTTTTTCTGCTTGCTTTTGTTCTTGCTCTCTTTCTTCCTGCACTACTTCTTTTCCACCCTTCAAATGCACCAACTCCTCAGTAGCCTCCTCCTCAAAGGTCTTCTCACTTTCATCTTCAGTCAGAATTGCCTCAGGTACAGTGTCACTAGATACTGCAGGCATAGTTGCTGCAGCATCTACTGGCTGAACACCTTCTTGTGGGTGCTCAGGCAGTTTGACTCCTGGGCTTCTCCTTGCTTTAGTGAAAGACTTCTTCACAGATGGGGTTGCAGGTTGTTGTTGCTCAGGTTGTTTTTGTGTTGGTTCAGGGATGGGGGTGGGGGTTGATAGTGGCTTGGCTTTTGTGGGTGGGGATTTCGGTTTCTTGGGGCTAGGGCTTGGATCACATTGTATTTCCTCCATTTCCTCTTCCTCTGAACTTTCAGTTTCTTCTTCACTTCCACTCTCCTCACCTGATGATTCCTCATCCTCTTGCTTCTTCATCTCCTTCATTACTGCAATGGTCTCTTCCTCATCTTCCTCACTTATATCCTCAATCTCATCAGAATATAAACTCTCCTCCTCCTCTACAACTTTTTGCACTTTCTTTACAAGGCTGGACTTTGCTTTCTTTGCTGGGCTAGCCACAGCTTTCTTCTTTTCTTTCTTAGCTCCCTTTTTCTCTTCTTTTTCAGCTGGCACTTCTTCCAATAGCCACTCAGGTAACTGAGGTGGGGAAATGAATGTCTTCCCTTTTGATATCTGGGCATACATTGCCTTCTCCCATTCAAACTTTTCCTTCACAAAGCTGTAGAGAACCTGCTGCTTTAGCGCCAACCGCTGTAGCGCTACAGAGTCAAGAGACGCTGCAGCGACAGGTTTCTGCTTGACTTTAAAAACACATGGGAATGCCCCCAAAGGGTATCTCCTCTCTTCTTTCATCTCAACTTCCACATCAGAATTCAGACATAGATCAGTAATTAAGGAAGGAAAGTACAGATTACCTCCTTTCTTAATTCTGCATTTCTCTATCTCCTTTGCAATTAATCTCCCCACATCTATCTTCTCACCAGCCATAATTGCGTCAATCACAATGAGCCTCTCCTTTTCCACGAAGGTTGTGTGAGAGGTGGGCAGCAGGGAGTGCTTGATGAAGCTACACCATAAATTTGCTTCCTCACACAAGTAGGCTCTCTTGATCTTGTACTCAGCCCCAAATTTGTCCCACGTTGCTCCTTCTACACAAATTCTTTCCCTGACTGCTTCCATCTCTTCATCCCCCCAAGTTTGTACTTTGCTTTCCAACGCTTTTCCATGATACCCTAGATGATAAATGTCATTGATGGTCCTGGAGTTGAAGTTAACCGTTTCACCCCTTACTACGGAGAATGTTTGTGGTTTTCCTTCCTGAGGCTCATCTATTCTAGAATAAAACTCCCTTACCAAAGAAGTCAGGTACTCCTTTCTGTGTTTGATGAAGTTCTCCCAACCCAGTGCTGTTACAGCGTTTGTAAAGGCCTCAGGAGCCTTGTCTGTTTTGAGTCCCCTTTCTGCGATGAACTCCATTTTCCAAAATTTGTGAGGATCTGGAATTGCTCTGGCCATGGCGGATTTAACAGGGTTGGATGGTTCTTGTTTCGTACTGGCTCCTTTTCCAGACCTTTTTAAAGCAGCTTGCTTTTTGGTCATTTTTGCTTAAAGCTTGCGTAGATGATTATGGTCGTTGGAAATTTCTGGGCAGTGCGTTGGAACGGAGGAAGAAGAAGAGTGGGAGATTATGAATGGTGAGTGGTAACGGTTAGAGCAAGTTCAGAGAGAAAAGAGAGAGAGAAAGAAAAATGGCTGCGTGGGGAGTTGTAAAGATTGAAGCAACCGTTGTGAATTAAGTGGGAGAGAGAAAAGAAACTGATTTGACTGGACAAGGTCAGGTCAGGTCAACAGGTGCAGGCATAGGTTAGGTCAGGGATAAGGGCAACAGTGCCAGCTCACCCTAAGTAGGATATTTTATTTTTTTGTTTGACCACACCCAGCCCTAGTTTAACAACATACGCTGTAGCGCCTCTGCAACTAGCAACCGCTGCAGCGCTAAACCTGATTTCCTGCAAAAAGAATAAACACAACAAAACAGAAAATTCGTTAAAATCCTTGGGGTGCCTCCCAAGAGCGCTTGCTTTAAGAGTCTGCAGCCAGACTTTCTCTTTTAATTTAGAGATCTTTAAGCTCAACTGTGGTCTTGTTTCTTACCACATTTTCACCAAAATATTGCTTAATTCTTTGGCCATTCACTTTGAAAGTAGTGTTGGTTGCCTTATCATAGAGGTCCACAGCTCCATGACTGTATATTTTTATCAATTGGAATGGGCCTGACCACCTAGACTTTAACTTCCCAGGAAACAATCTTAGCCTGGAGTTGTAAAGCAATACCTGTCCTCCTTCAGTGAGATCTCTTTTGATCAATTTCTGACCATGCCACATTTTGGTTTTTTCTTTATAGATTGCTGCATTTTCATAGGCAAAATGCCTAAGTTCTTCCAATTCATTTAGCTGCAGTAATCTAGCATCTCCTGCTTTTTTATAGTCAAAGTTGAGTTTTTTTAGGGCCCAATGGGCTTTGTGTTGAAGTTCAATTGGTAGGTGACAGGACTTCCCATAAACCAACCTATAGGGAGACATCCCTAGAGGTGTTTTATAAGCTGTTCTGTAGGTCCATAATGCATCATCTAGATGTATTGACCATTCTTTTCTTGAAGGCCCTACCATTTTTTCCAACATCCTTTTTATTTCTCTGTTTGACAACTCAGTTTGACCACTCGTTTGTGGATGATATGCAGTTGCTATTTTATGCTTAACTCCATATTTAGCCAATAGGGTTTCAATCAATTTATTACAAAAGTGAGAACCCTCATCACGTATAATGGCTCCAGGAGTTCCAAAACGAGAAAAAATGTTTTTCAATAAAAATTTACTCACAGACTTTGCATCATTGTTGGGTAGAGCAACAGCTTCTACCCAAACATCAAAAATTTCAACCTCTAGAATGTTTGTTAAAGGCATTTCATGTTTGTTTGAAATGTTCCCAGTTCTCTGGCACCTATCACACTTTTTTACAAAGTCTTGAGCATTTTTAAAAAGTGAAGGCCAATAGTAGCCAGATTGCCATACCTTTGCAGCAGTTCGGATACCACCAAAATGACCACCACATGGTGCAGAATGGCAGTGCTGTAGCACTTGATTTTGTTCTTCCTCTTTATAGAAAAGGTTTTGTTGCGCCCCCTTCCTTCAGTTGGAATCTCATCATCAGTAAATGTAAGGTAATTACTTGCAACAAGGTTTCCAACGATCCCATCAAACTGGCCGACTGAGATGTCATGAGGGACATGGGCCTCATTCAATACTTTCACCAATGCTGCACGATGGGCTTCGGAACTGAGCAATAATGACAGCAGAGATATCTTGGCAGGGGTCTGGTTCAGCTGATCAACTATCTTATACTCGCTCTGTCTCATGAGTTTTAAAAGTTCGCCGGCTTCTTGTTCTGATAGCGACCTTTTACCCACATTCTTATCAACGTGTTCTTCTTCTATGATTTTTCCTTTACGAGCTCTTTCTTCCCCTTCCTTCGTTTGCTCTCCACTGAGTCCTTCGGGTGTGTAAATATGCCCGCTTCGAGTCATTCCACTAGTCCCTGAGATGTTAATGACATCAGGAGTGGTCTGAATTTTCACGTTGTAATTACATGGAGCTGCATTGGTGTCCTTAAAGGGGGAGGGAGTTGGCACTTGAATAGTGATCGGTTTAGGCATAGCCGGATTCAGCTTCGTGTCCTTTTTGTAACGGATTTCTAGTGGTTTCCGGATATCCTTGCTCTAGTCAATATTTGACTGGAGAGTCCACACGTATTTTGTTGTATAGAAAAGGTTCATCCCAATAATATTGTTTCATTGTGTGGAAGAACCTTCTCTTTTGCTGATAGGTCATCTCAGCAGGCACTGTAGCATACCAAGGGGCTGCAGGTTCAGGCGCTGTAGCGTCCAGTGTATTAGCGCTAACTGCTGTAGCGGTTGATGCTGCAGCAGTTATTGACAATAACTTTTCATCTGGAAAATGTTCCTTGATCTCCCCACCTGCTCTACCTGCAATGTCTCTTTCCAATCTAGACAAATGATCAGCAACTTGGTTCTCCACTCCTTTTTTATCCCTTATTTCTAAATCAAATTCTTGGAGTAGGAGAACCCACCTAATTAGCCTAGGCTTTGCATCTTTCTTTGTTATTAAATATTTGATGGCTGAATGGTCTGTGAAGAAAATTACTTTGGTGCCAACCAAATATGATCTAAATTTATCAAAAGCAAAGACTATAGCTAATAATTCTTTCTCTGTGACTGTGTAATTCAATTGAGCCTCTACAAGTGTTTTGCTAGCATAATATTTTGAATGGAAAATTTTGTCATACCTTTGCCCAAGAACAGCTCCAATGGCAAAGTCACTAGCATCACACATAAGCTCAAAAGGCTTACTTCAGTCAGGAGCTATAATAACTGGTGCTGTTATTAAAGCTTTCTTCAGTATCTGGAAGGCTTGTATGCATTGATCATCAAATATGAATGGGACATCATGCTGCAGTTGTTGACATAGAGGTTTGGAGATTTTTGAAAAATCTTTTATAAACCTCCTATAAAATCCAGCATGCCCCAAAAAGCTTCTTATGCCTTTGATGTTTGTTGGAGGAGGTAGCTTCTCAATGACCTCTATCTTAGCCTTGTCCACTTCCAATCCTTTTTTGGATATCCTATGCCCCAAAACTATACCTTCTTGTACCATAAAATGGCATTTCTCCCAGTTCAGCACAAGGTTAATTTCTTCACATCTAATCAAGATTTCTTCCAAGTTGGATAGGCACAGATGGAATGTTTCTCCAAACACAGAGAAGTCATCCATGAAAACTTTGTTGCACCCCGAAAAATCCCGGCTTGGGTTTCTCAATGTACAACGTGAAAAAAATTTGGAGCCGCCACCAATATTTTAATTTTAAGACCAAAACATTGAAAAAAGGTCTTTTGGACAAAGCGGATGGTCTTTGAGAACTAGAGATATAGGTTCGGGGGTCGATTACGCGCGAGGAAGGTGTTAGCACCGCGCACGTCCTTTCTACCGAAAGGGAACCTCTAATTAAATGTGTGGTTTTAACGTTTGATTTGAAAAATACCTAGGTTTGCCTATTTATTTCTTGTTTGAAGACGAATGAGAAAACTTACTGGAAATTTTATTTTTGGTGAGAAAGGGGGGAAAAAGGGTTTTTAGAAAAAAATGCTTGACTGGACATGGCCCGCTCCTACGTATCTCCCGGTGCGATGGAGAATTCAAAGCTACGTAGTTCTTGGTTCCTTTTGAAAAGTTTTTTTGTTTTTTTTTATCTTTTTTAGTGAGTTTTTGAAATAGGACGAGCGTTAGCAAATGATTAAACTAGCAGAGGCTATGATGAATCACTTACTAAATACTCAAAAGAGAGAGTTGTACCACTAGTCAAACGAACGAAGGTTCTGATGGACTATTGATAACAACTCGTTTTTTATTATCTTTTTTGAAAGTGATTTTCGAAAGAGATTGACTTGTACGATGATCAAACTAACAAAGGTTATGATGGATCATCGTTTATTATTTTTAGGAGAAAAGGACATTGTCACTAATAGCTAAACGAACAGAGGCTCTGATGAGCTACTAGCAACAATGGGTTTGAAAATGATTTTTGTTTGCTTTATGAAAATGATTGGTTTAGGGGGATGAAAAGAATTTTATTTGTTGTGCTTGACGAGGACGTGGCTCGCTCCTACGTATCCCAAACGGGAATCAAAGCGACGTAGTTCTAAAAAATGTTTTTGAAAGGGTTTGAAAGGGGCAAGCTGAATCACCCGAGACCATCTTCACCACTTAGAACATGATGCACTAGGCATAAGTGGGAATCATATGGTTCGTCATCAGCGATGGACGATAATATACAAGAACGAGTAGATAAACGCTATAGCTAAGTTAAATCACATGGATCACAATAACTAAATATTAACAAATGAAAAGACTGAAATACCTCTGATGAAGACAGATATTACAGATCTGAAGAACGCAAACCCCGACTAACCCTTGCAGGAGATCAGCTCAGACGGACCAATGGCGCGAATAGAGCAAAAATGAAGCGGAGAACTGGAAAATGAGATTTGCGAGAGTTGTCTTCCCAGATCTCGTGAAATGTCTCTGGAGCAATTCTTCTCAGATCTCGTGAAATGTGTGTGTGAAATGGTGAAGCTTAGCTTCCTATTTATAGAGTTTCAAAAACACAACCGTTTGACTTTTAACAATTAATGCATGACATAATCGATTATGTCTTTCAATTGAAACATATGCTAATCGATTATGTTGATGAAGATGGAAACTTTGGTGAGATGATAATCGATTATTGTTGTAAGACAAAACAGGTGCATAATCGATTATCAACCTTCCTTAAAAGGTGGTAATCGATTATGTGCTTTAGTTGTTTGAAGCCCCTAATCGATTATGGTATATAAAAAAGGAAGGTAAGGATAGCTTGCTAATCGATTATTCTTTTTAGTTATTTGAAGCACATAATCGATTAGTTTGATAAGAAAGGAAACTTTGTTTGCTTGCTAATCGATTATGTATTTAGTTAAAATAGGATGCTAATCGATTATGTGCTCTGAAACATTCAGGCACATAATCTATTAGCATAATCGATTATGCCTTGTGAAAATAGATTTCAAGCTTTCAACAAAATTATTTTTTGGGTTTAGGTGCCACCTTATGCATGCATGCAATTTTGTAAAATATTTTTTCAAAGCTTATTTTGATGCATCATGCATGTTTTGAAAAATCATCTCTCAGCTACTAAAGTATCATAGACCTTAAGTGATAGGACCTTACACAGTGTCCTAGAGAAAGCGGATAAACAATTAGGTCTTGATTTTTGAGGTGGCTTCTTCTCCAAGCTGCTCCACTTTAATATTTCCTGCTCTTCCATTCATGTCCTGTACTTTATTTTGTCCCTGCACTTTTATACACTGCAACCATTAGTGGACTAAATGTAATTTGTTATCATACCAAACAAAGAGTGTTTGTCCTTGGTTCAACAAACTCCCCCTTTTTGATGATAACAAATTAATAGGACCCAAAAGCAATGCATAAGTTATTTTTTTATATTTTTCTTTTTGTGTGGAAAATTAGGGTTTTGACCTAAGCCGGACAAAATTGGGGTATGACAGCTGCCCCTCTTTATCTGAATTTAAACGAGGAATATGAATTGGCCGAAACATATTCCAAGGCAAAATGAAGATAAAGAATTCAGAAATTATACCGATTTTGTCCATTTGGGGAAACCCGAATTTTCCTCTTTTTCTTTTTCTATTTTTTTTTGAAAAGATGGGCTTGAGAACAAACGGGGAATGGTTAACACCTGGCGCATTAACCGAGAGAGAAAATGACGGACCACTCGGGATCTGAAGGAGAACTAAGGCTCTGAAGGACCACTCAGGGTCTGAAGGAGCACTAAGGCTCTGAAGGACCGCTCAAGGTCCGAAGGAGCACTAAAGCTCTGAAGGTCTAATTCGCAGTCGATGCTTGGCGCATTGATTAGAGTTAAACGGAAGGACCGACGAGGTCTGAAGGGCATGCCTAAGCCTGATGGACCAATGGGTCTGATGGAGCGCAAACTAGCAACGGTACTAGTAAAACGGTCTGCCTGAAGGGGTGGCCTTTTCCGAGCAGCCATGATGGGTCAAGATCAGATCCGGAACTGATATGTTGACCATGTAGGACGTCCATTGTGTCTTAGGCTGACACAACTAGTCTGAAGGACCACTCGGGGTCTGAAGGACTTACCCGCAGCTCGAATGCGAGGTGAAGTCTGCTTTTGAAGGGACACTTGGGTCCTGAAGGGATTCACGAATCCTGTTGATTGATTGATTGAAATGTTCAATGCTGCCGCACTGAATTGAGGTACCTGCATACGTCGGTTAATGCAAGGAATGGTGCATGGAGTATGAGTGCATGTTATGAGTGCACGTTATGAGTGCATGTTATGCAAAGGCATGTTATGCATGTGCATGCAATGAGTGCATGTTATGCTATGATTTTGGCGTGATGCTGAATGTGGTGAAATGCTATTTCTGATTCTTCATCTCTGTGATTTTCTTTGGTCAGCTTTCTTTTTTCTGACTGTTTGTTTTTTCTTTTGCTTTTTCATTCTTTGATCAGCTTTCTTTTTTCTGATCGTTTGTTTTTGCTTGCTCTTTTGCTCTTTTGGCTTATTTTCTTTTGCTGGTTCGACCAACCCATGACGAGACTGAGGAACCCATTAGACTTGTGGTGGCGTATAAGCCAAGTGCCGATTGTCTTGTGATTTGCCATCTGAAATGGCCTATGAGTGCAATTATTTCCTTGTAAGCTTAATTTGCCCTGAGAAGTTGCTTCCTTCCCATAACTTTTAAAAATTTCGCAACGATTGTGGTGCCCTATGATTTATGCACATGTTTTACAGATCAGTGTTACCATCATCATAAAACGTTTATTTTGAGCAGAAAAAGCAAAAATAGAAAGCAAAGAGATATGAAAAGGTTGGACTTTATTGATATAGAAGCCGATTGTACAGAAGGTTACACCGACTATTCAATACATTTGAGAATTTAAACTACAAAAAGACACGAAAAAGAGAGAAGCTGATTTCTGACTGTCCGTCTCTGTGGAACAGTGCTAAACATTCATGTCCCTGACCTTGATCACCTCCTCATCCAAGTTTCCGGGGAGTTTGTATGCCTTTCTTTACTTTTCATGCCCAAGCTTTCCGACCCTAATTTTTGCCTGGATCGCCCTTTGCGGGTTTTCAATCCACCGGGTCGCTCTGATTTTGCCTAGGCCGCCCTTTGCGGGTTTTCAACCTAGCGAGCTAATTCTTACTTGGCTTGTCTTTCTCTTTTTTGTCTATTTCTTTCAGGCATAATACTTCTTCACTGAATCAGAATTGACTGGGTTCCTGAGATCTTCGCCGTCCATATTTGTGAGTATCAGCGCTCCTCCGGAGAAGGCTTTCTTGACTATGTACGGGCCCTCATAGGTGGGAGTCCATTTTCCACGGGGATCACTTTGAATAGGCAGAATCTTCTTGAGCACTAGGTCTCCCTCATTGAATCCTCGGGGATGAACTTTCTTGTCGAAAGCGGTTTTCATCCTTTGCTGGTATAGCTGCCCATGACACAAGGCTATGATTCTCTTCTCCTCAATGAGATTTAGCTGATCTAGGCGAGCTTGTACCCACTCCGCTTCTTCCAGCTTAGTTTCCATCAGTACCCGCAGGGAGGGTATTTCGACCTCGATAGGGAGGACTGCCTCTGACCCGTATACCAAAGAGAAAGGGGTTGCCCCGGTCGATGTACGCACTGAAGTACGATAGCCGTGTAGAGCGAAAGGAAGCATCTCGTGCCAATCTTTGTACGTGACCACCATCTTCTGCACTATCTTCTTGATGTTCTTGTTAGCCGCTTCGACTGCCCCATTCATCTTGGGCCGGTAAGGTGAAAAATTATGATGCTGGATATTGAACTCTGCGCACAAGTCCTTCATCATTTTGCTGTTCAGGTTGCTGCCGTTATCAGTGATGATCTTGTTGGGAAGACCATAACGGCAAATCAAGTCTTTCTTCACAAATTTGGCGACCACTGAGCTGGTTACACTGGAGTAGGAAGCAGCTTCGACCCACTTAGTGAAGTAATCGATTGCAACCAGAATAAAACGATGTCCATTTGATGCTTTAGGCTCTATAGGGCCAATGACATCCATGCCCCACATTGAGAATGGCCAAGATGCAGTCATGACATTTAGAGAGGCAGGTGGTACATGAATGTGATCAGCGTAGATTTGGCACTTGTGGCACTTTCGGACGAAGCTGTAGCAGTCACTTTCCATCTGCAACCAGTAATAGCCGGCTCTCAAGATTTTTCTTGCCATGGTGTGCCCACTGGAATGAACCCCGAACGACCCTTCATGGACCTCTTTCATAATTTTTGCTGCCTCTTCCTCTGTCACACACCTCAGGAGGACCATATCATAATTCCTTTTGTAGAGAACTTCGCCATTCAAAAAGAAATTCCTCGACAATCTTCTGAGCGTTCTTTTGTCATTCTCTGATGCCCCAGGGGGATATTCTCTATTGATGACGTACTGCTTGATATCATAATACCATGGCTTGCTATCAGGCTCTTCCTCAATTGCAGTGCAGTAATGATGTGCCGGGAGACCCCGATGTTGGATTCTGATACGAGTTAGACTTTTGTCGCAATTGATGTTGAACATTGACGACAGAGTTGCTAAAGCATCGGCCAGCTGATTTTCACCTCGAGGGATATGCTGGAAAGTAATTTCGTCGAAGGACTCCACCAATTCCTGGACATAATTACAATAAGGGATCAATTTAGGATCTCTGGTCTCCCAATCACCTCTCACCTGATGAATAACCAAAGCCGAATCACCATACACATCGAGTCTTTTAACCTTCCACTCAAGGGCTGCCTGAATCCCCAAGATGCACGCTTCATATTCTGCGATGTTGTTAGTGACATAAAAGCTCAATCTGGCAGTGACTGGAATGAAACGGTTATCTGGGGAGATTAGCACAGCCCCAGCTCCATGCCCCCATACATTGGATGCGCCATCGAATATCATCCTCCACCTCTCCTCTTCTTGAGACTTTCCTTCCTCAAACAGTGCCATGATGTCTTCATCGGGAAAATCATACTGCATTGACTGGTAGTCTTGAATTGGCTGACATGCTAAGTACTCGGCGAGTGCACTGCCCTTGACCGCTTTCTGCGTGACATGCAGGATATCGTACTCTGATAATAACATTTGCCAACGAGCGATCCATCCCGTGAGTGCTGGCTTTTCAAAAATATACTTGATTGGATCCATTTTAGATACCAACCAGGTTGTATGACTTAGCATGTACTGCCTTAGACGATGAGCAGCCCATGCTAAGGCACAACAAGTCTTTTCTAGCACTGAATATCTCGTCTCACAGTCAGTGAACTTTTTACTCAAGTAGTATATGGCATGCTCTTTCTTTCCTGATTCATCATGCTGCCCCAGCACACACCCCATCGAATTGTCCAACACGGTTAGATACAGGATGAGCGGTCTTCCAGGCACTGGCGGCATCAGAATTGGTGGGTTTTGAAGGTAATCCTTGATTCTCTCAAAAGCTCTTTGGCAATCATCATTCCACTCTAATCTTTGGTTCTTGCACAACAGCTTAAAGAGAGGCTCGCAAGTGGCGGTCAATTGGAATATGAACCTTGAGATGTAGTTCAGTCTCCCAAGGAAACCACGAACCTCTTTTTCAGTCTTTGGTGCTGGCATTTCAAGGATTGCCTTGACTTTATCTGGATCAACCTCTATCCCTTTCTGACTGACGATGAATCCCAGTAATTTTCCAGACCTCACACCGAAAGTGCATTTTGCTGGGTTTAACCTGAGCTTGAACTTCCGTAGACGTTCAAAGAGTTTTTACAGGTTGACAATGTGTCCTTCATCAGTCTTGGACTTTGCAATCATATCATCTACATACACCTCAATTTCTTTGTGCTTCATATCGTGGAATAACGTCACCATTGCCCTTTGATAAGTCGCACCGGCATTCTTGAGTCCAAAAGGCATCACTTTGTAGCAGAATGTTCCCCAAAGAGTTATGAATGTGGTTTTCTCCATATCTTCTGGAGCCATTTTTATCTGATTGTACCCTGAATACCCATCCATAAAGGAGAATAAAGAATGTTGGGCTGTACTGTCTACCAGAACATCAATATGAGGCAGAGGGAAGTCGTCTTTGGGGCTAGCTCTATTCAGATCCCTGTAATCGACACACATCCTGACCTTGCCATCCTTTTTCGGAACAGGGACGATATTTGCTACCCATTGGGGATACTTGGCCACTGCTAGAAACCCTGCATCAAACTGCTTTTTTACCTCATCCCGGATTTTCAATGACATCTCAGGTTTCATTCTTCTCAATTTCTGCTTGACTGGTGGACACTCTGGCTTCACGGGTAACCTGTGCTCAACAATATCAGTATCTAACCCTGGCATATCCTTATACGACCACGCAAAGACATCAGCGTAATCACGCAAGAGTTGGATTAGCCTTTTGCGTTCACTTTCTTCCATGGCAGTACCGACCTTAACCTCCCTTTTATCCTCTTTTGTACCCAAGTTGATGATTTCAGTCGACTCTCCATGAGGCTGAATGATCTTTTCTTCCTGCTCTATTAGTCTTGTCAATTCCGGAGGAGTTTCCCAGTTTTCCTCAACACCCCATTCAGTTTGGTTGATTGGATGATCAAAGCCATAATAGGAATCATTAGCACTGTTATTTTCAGAGACAATTACTTTTGATCTGCATTCGTAGAAGCAGGAAGTAGAATGAAAAGCGAAACAAACAAATAAAGCTAAAAGAAAGGAAAGATAAATGAAGAAAAAGAGATTTTATTGATGGAATTCGAAACAAGCATTTTTATTGATGATGGGTCATTGAAAATAAAACATGCATGCCCTAACAACTATCCTGAGGCCTTGGGCAGAGCCAAAGGAATGCATTACAATCATTACTTTGAACTAAAAGTGATGGGCAAGTCTACAGCTTCCCAATTCTTGAGCTCTTCTTCAGCAAGGCAACGACGGACTAGGCTGGTACCGCCTTCTTCATTCTCTGAACCATTCTCAATAGCAGTAATCTGGTCTGGATCTAGCAACCCTGCACTCTTGAAGCTTTGACTGATATTACCGATGGGGATCCTCTTTGACCATGGATCCTGGCCTCTCAACTTGGCCAACCATTCACCTCTTCTCTCTTCAGCCAACTTCCTCCTTTCAGCCTCACTTGGGTAATATCCCAACCCACAACGATCTTTGTTTCCTTTCAGTTGTACAGGAGCAAGAATTCCTTGTCCCGTTTTTCCCAAACCACGCCCCAGCTGGTATCCTTGATCCATCATGATCCTTGCAACCATCTCTTCATCTTTTGACAACTTCATCACAGGCGACGGTAACTCACTTCCCCCAAACTCAGCATTGGCAATCTCGAGAGATTGAAAGGAGGTTTCCAAGGATTCCTCAGCTGCTTCCACATAACGAAAGGGGGAAGGCTTGTTGACTAACATTTCCTCCTCTCCGAACACCACCACAATTTTATCATCGACCACAAACTTGACTCTCTGATGCAGTGAGGAAGGGATGGCTCCCGCCATATGGATCCATGGCCTTCCAAGCAGACAGCTGTAGGACGAGGAGATGTCCATGATTTGAAAGTTAACACAGAATGTCTCAGGACCTATCTGAATAGGGAACTCCATTTCCCCTATTACCTCTTTCCTCGATCCATCAAATGCCCTCACCAATGTCGAGCTAGGCTTCATGAAAGAACAATCCACATCCAACTTGTTTACAGTGGATTTCGGCATCACATTTAGAGAAGAACCATTGTCGATCAGAACACGAGCTAGCACGAAATCCCCACATTTAACAGAGATGTGTAGGGCTTGGTTGTGTTTCCTTCCTTCTGGGGGAAGCTCGTCATCGGCAAAAGTCACATGATTCGCAGCCACGACATTCCCAACTATTTCATCAAATTGGCTTATGGGAATATTCTTCGGTTGCTGCAGTTGGATCTTCAAGAAAATGTTGTGAAAGCCCTCAGTCAGTTTTATGATACGGATATCCGCTGTTTCATCTTCAAGGATTTCCAACTCTCACCAGCTTTAGAAGAGTATGAGCAAATTTTAGGTTTCTTTAAGTCAGAGGCGACGCCTTATCAGTGCCAGGGGCATCAATATTCAGATCAGAGGCTCTCTTTGCTACTACAGGTTGGAGTGGGGGAGTTAAAGCTCCGGAAAGAGAAAAAGAACCGTATAATGGGGTTTCCACTGAGTTATTTTGAAGACCTAATGAAGTCCCATGCCCAAGCCAACAGATGGGGTCCCTTTAAACAATTGCTAGCACTAACTATCTTTGGGATTGTCCTCTTCCCACAAGTTGAAAGGTTCATTGACGAGGTTGCCATTGGGGTGTTCTTAGCCTTCATAAGCAAGGATAAACCAATTAACCCAGTACCAGCCATACTCGTAGACACTTACTACTCTTTTACGCATCATCGAGTCCTGGGGAAAAAGAAGATTGCCTGCTCCCTTCATGTACTATATGCTTGGCTCCTTAACCACGTCATCGCTCACAAGAATCCAGCTACAAATCTGTTGTCTTATGCCTTGAATTGTGAGGTAGAGGTCAAAAGTGCCCAGGAGTGGGTGCATACCTTAGGGAGCCTTAATGCCCTCAAGGTCCGCTGGTACACTCCTTCATGTTGGAAGAACAGGCCCTCCGTTGTGTTTCGGTGTGGAGACTTTCAGAACGTGCCCCTAATAGGTACTCAAGGTTGCATCAACTATAATCCTTCCTTGATTTTCCGACAGCTTGGGTACCCTATGAGGAATATGCCTACCGAAGACATGTTGGCTCCTGTCTTCCTTGACAAAGAAGATCCGAAGAACAAGGGTTTACTTCAGAAAATCTCAAAGGCATGGGAAACTGTGGTCCGTAAAAATAGAGATGAGCTCATGAAAAAGGTTGGCGAGGTCACTTTTTACCAATGGTTGTATGAAAGAATCCAAAGTACTCGTCCACCTCCCCAAGAGGCACTGCCAGTCGAGAAAGAGATGCCGGAACCTGTAACATCCTCAAAATAATTAATGGAATTATTTGGATGTTAACCCAATTAAATTAATTTAGTACTTGACTGGTAAATTTATTGAGTGCTAAAATTATTTATTGGTGGTCAACGGATCGTTAACCGGAAAATACGGATCAACGAAGTTTTGGAATCGAAATAAGAGATTTCGATCAATATGGTAATTTGACCGCGTTACAGCTTATATATTAAATAAATATGTATATGTGTACGTGTGTGTGTGTGTGTTAAATAGGAAAGAAGAGAATTAATTAAGAAAGAAAAGAAAGAAGAATGCGAGAGAGAGTTACAGAAAGGAGAAAGAGAGAAAAGAAGAGAATGGGTTAGTGAGGAAGAAGAGGAGCTAGAGAGAGATTGGCTCACCGAAACGACTTCCTTCCAACACAAAAAATGTTCGGCGTTCCTTCCTCTTCGTTTTGGTACCAAAATCTTCATCATCAACTCACTCTCCTCAAATCCACCATTTTCGAAATTTGGAGAAAAGTGGAGGTTTTGTTGTTCAAGCTCAAAGGGAAGCTTTGGATGGTGTTTGGGAGCGAGCTCAAGGTGGATAGCGCAAATATTGAAGTCCGATTTGGAGTTTGTGAAGAATCAAGGGGTTAGGGAGCAAATTGGGGTTTTGTGAATAGTGTTCATGAAGAATTTCGGGAAATCGGTAATTCGGTCAAAAGCGGTTTCGTGATCGAGTGGGAAGCTTTGGAAGCGGATTGGGTGTCGCCGGAGCGGGGAGCGTTCGTGTGGCTACTCGGTGATTTCGGCTCGATCGTGGTTCACGCTTCAAGGGTGAGTTCTACTCACGTTTAGGATTTTATGTTTCGAATTATTAATTAACTGTTTTATCGCTTTCGCTGGACTGGAATATTTCTGGATATTGTCTGTTTCGGATTAGGAATCGATCGGAGTGAGTCTCGAGTTGTGTCGCGTTGAAATGAAATTTTCGGTGATTTGATTTCGAAAGATTTTGACTTAAAAACCGTTAATTGGGAAATATGTCGCGTTTTGATAAAATCCGTTTTGAATGAGTTTTTGATTGGATTGATTGTTTGTGTGGTTTGTATTGGGTCTATTGTATTGGTTGTCAAATCTGTTTTCAGTCGGAACGAAAATCGGAATTGAGCAGAATAGCGAATTTCGCAAGAAAACGGAAAACCTGCACTTTTCTGCAGAGGGTCGCGTCGCGACCCGTCCCTTTCGCGTCGCGACCTGGCCCAGTTTTGTCACGCAAAAACTTTCTGTCGTTTTTCGCGTCGCGACGGTAGCAGTTCGCGTCGCGACGCTTTGCAGATTTTCAACAGTTTTTCACTGTTTTTCGTTTCGCGATAACTTTCGATCCGGGAACCCGATTGGGGTGTTCTAAGATGCGTTGGAAAGCTTATTCCGAGGCCTAACTAAATATACAATTTAAAAAGGTAAAAAGAACTGTTTTTGAAGTTCAAATAGTTTCGAAAAGTCGAATAATAGTACGCGTGTGCGAATATGTTTTATTAATAATAAAGCGGATTATGAGTCCTACGTGGTATGGTATAACTGACGCGGAATGATTATTATTCATTCGTCTAAACCGGTTAATAATCCACGATATATAAATTATATCGATTATAGGAGTCGGCCCAATGTGAGTGGTTATATATGATGGTAGATATATATATGTATATATATTATATCGAGTTTGGGTGACGACCCATGTTAACATACTAGGCGGGGCAGTCATGATCCGTTACCCTAGGCTCCGTGCCGTTAGGAAACACTATTGGTTATGGGGTTCATCGCAGCTTAGCGTTCGCGCAGTCGGTGTTATGTTAAATTGTTGTTGTACGATTCATCGCAGCTTAGCGTTCGCGCAGTCGGTGTCGTACAGTGCGGATCATCGCAGCTTAGCGTTCGCGCAGTCGGTGCCGTACCAAGTTATAACAGGTTGGCCACAGCTTAGCGTTCGCGCAGTCGGCAGTATATTAAATGGTTGTCGTGCGATACACCGCAGCTTAGCGTTCGCGCAGTCGGTGTCGTACTTTGTTGTAACAACTTGTCGTAGCTTAGCGTTCGCGCAGTCGGCATTTTGTTTAAAGTTAAAGAACGTGGTACACCGCAGCTTAGCGTTCGCGCAGTCGGTGTCGTGTTCGAATGGTTGTATAATTGAACCGAGAGTGTTAGTAGGGGTCTCGGTAGAACTCACTGAGATTGTATCTCACTGTTTATATTTTGTGGTTTTACAGAGAAGCAGGGGAAAAGGAAAGGTGAAGAAGCACAGCTAGGTGGTGTGCATATGAAGACGGTGAAGACTTAGTTTTCATTGTTATTGTCTTTCCCTCGAGATTTTTGTATTTTCGATTGTATAACTTGTATCAGTAAAAGTTGTAAAATCGTTTCCGCTATTTCTTGGTATTTGGATATTGGACTCTAAGTTATGAGTTGTTTTTATTTATGTTCAATATCTAAAACAGGAAATATATCTCTGATTATTTTATGATGGTACACTTGGGTATTTTTACTCGATAAAAATACCGGGGTGTTACAGTTGGTATCAGAGCAGTTCGACCTAGTCGGACTTAGTTTAGGGTTGAGTCGATTCCTTGCTAGTCCTTTTTGTAATTACACTTGTGATGCTAAGAGACATTGAGCCTGATCAACTTAATACTTAGTGCATCATAAGCGGAATTATGACTGGATGATCAAGATGCAATCCTTGACCACAATCGGAATCTTCAACCGGTGCATCCTCAGGAAAGGTGGCATGACGGTGGGAGAATACACCGCTAAGTTTGAGAAGTTGTCTCAGTTTTACCAAGTGGTAAAGTAAGCTTCGGATGACGAACGGAGAATGCAGAAGTATAAGACGGGCATAAGTGTTTTTATGATTTATGGTCTCAGTTCTTATACTGCTACAAATTATGTTGCCTTGGTGCACTCATCCTATGTCGCCGAGGATGATCTCATAGGAAATATGGGAAAGGAAAGAAGGTAGTTGAAATATCAACTCCGACTGTAAAGTCCTGAGATGATTTCATCAAAGGAAAAGCAGATGCAATTCTTTGATTCTCCAAAGGGTCAAGATATTCTAATTGTGGAAAGCAACACAATTTAGAAATAGTAGTATATGCGGAAGAGGGTCACTATGCAAAAGAGTGCCCTGCGAGGAAGAGTTCCCGGGAGTCACAAGCAGCTCCAAGACGAGGACGAGTCAACATTCTGGATGTTTAGACAGTTACGACTGCAGACAATTTACTGAAGGGTATGAGATCCGTTTTCAATAACTCTGTCAGTATGTTATACGATTCGGGTGCAACCTATGCTGTATATCCCGATCGCGTGTGAATCGATTGGGATTAGCCTTATCATCGCTATCCGAGCCGATGACTATTTTAACTGCTGCTAAGGGTCGTGTACAGACCTAATCCTTGTATAGAATTGTCAACTTGTCATAGGAGGCAGAAATTTCGTTGTAGAATTTATTGTTTGCCTATGAGAAGTGTGGACACCATTTTGGGTATGGATTGGATGACTGCAAATCATGTTGCAATCGACTGTGTTAATCAACTATCAGTTTCTCTTCGGAATCAGTTGAATAGTCTAAGACAAATTCTGAAGCGGTTACCTAGTTCACCTTAGACGGTCAATCTTCATTCCAAGGTGCGGAAGCACATGTTAGTATGTTATCTGCATCCACTGAAACTAGTTTAGATTTGGCGAACATTCAGGTTGTGAATGACTTTCTGGATGTTTTCAGGATGAAGTTTCTTCTGAACCTCCAGAGCGAGAGGTAGAGTTTACTGTAGAATTGGTTCCTGGCACGGGATCAATATCTATTGTTTCTTATTGAAGGTTTCTTGAGAATTCAAGGAAATGGAGTGCTCTGGTGTGGTTAGTCGAAAGGAAAAATGGTAGCATGAGATCGTGCATTGATTATCGACAACTCAACAAAGTGACGATCAGGAATAAATATCCCTTGCCAAGGATAGACGATTTGCTGGATCAACTTCGAGGTGCCGTGGTGTTTTCAAAAATTGATCTGAGGTCAGGTTATCATCAATTAAAAGTTAGAGCCTTAGATATTCCGAAGACAGCTTTCCGTACTAGGTATGGACATTACGAGTTCGTAGTGATGCCCTTCGGTTTGACTAATGCTCCAGCGGTATTCATGGATTACATGAACCGAGTTTTTCATACGTATTAGGATCAGTTTGAAGTCGTTTTCATCGATGATATCTTGATGTGCTCGAAGACCATTGAGGAGCATGTCCAACGTCTCCTCATTGTTCTGAGTGCACTCCGAGAAAAGAAGTTGTACGCGAAACCTCAGAAGTGTGATTTCTGGATGCCTGAGGTAAAGTTTCTGGGATATGCGATTTCCCAAGTCGGGAGTTTCTGTAGGTCCCAGTGAGAAGGAAGCGGTGTTGAATGGGAGTGACCGACGTCAGCCGCAGAGATCAAAAGTTTCTGGGTCCAGCCGGTTACTATCAGAGATTTGTTAAAGGGTTCTCACAATTAGATTTCCACTTACTCGACTAACTCGAAAGGGTCAACCGTTTACGTGGGATGCTGATTGTGGAGAATGTTTTCAACAATTGAAGGTTAGGTTGACTTCTGCTCCAATCCTAATTCTTCCAGATCCGTCTTTGGACTTTCAAATTTTCAGCGATGCTTCTGGGAAGGGTTTAGGATGTGTTCTAATGCAGAACCAACAAGTCGTAGCTTATGCCTCCAGACAATTAAAGTCTCATGAGAAGAGTTATCCGACTCATGATTATGAGTTGGTAGCTATTGTGTATGCACGGAAGATTTGGAGACGTTACCTGTAAGGGTCTCGTTTCGATGTCTTTAGTGATCACAATAGTTTAGGGCATATATCTGTTTGATCAGAAAGAACTGAATAGCAGGCAGAGAAGTGTGTTGAGTTTCTGGAGGATTATGAATTTGTGCTGATGTAGCATTCAAGAGAGGTCAGTGTTGTAACTGATGCACTGAGTAGGAAGTCCATCCACATAGCTGAGTTTATTGATGCATGAGATGGAATCATCGGAGTCTTTTAGAGACTTAAATCCGAATTCAAGATCAAGAAGGAATCGGTTAGTGTTGAGCCATATGAGGATCTCTAGTTCCCTAAGGGATTCTATACGCTTAGCACAGGAAGTTGATGTGAAGCTACATTCACAAAAGGTATTTCCAGATTTTACTATGGATAGTGATGGAGTCAGTTGTTTCAACGGTAGAATCTGTGCGTCCGATGATGAGAACAATAAAAGGCAAGTGTTAGAGGAAGCACGCCGAAGTTTATATTCTGTTCCAGGGTGTACAGGATATAAAGCAGATGTATTAATGGCGAGGTATTAGTTTGTTAACCTCTCCTTGTGAAGGTTAACAAGGAGATAGTATTATGTGATTCCGTTTGACAAGTCGAACGTGAATACGAATATGTAAGTGGGGTAACTGCTGACTGTTTTCACGTTGCGAATAACCATCAAAGGATTAATTGATGGATCTGCTTGCAAGTGACAGAAATTTCCGAAGTGAAGCTTGGCGTGCGGTGTAATAGTTGTGAAAAATCGTTTCTGTAAAAACCCGCATGCTAAAGTTAATTTTGGGAACGAATTAAGAGGCTAATAGAATATGATTGAGGAGGAAAATCCTAGGAGGATTACTTGGGTTGAGGGGAAGCTCTCAACGCTATTGACTAATTCGGAAAGGAGCTCTGAGTTCTGTTTGATAGTTGTTTGGAGAACAACTGAGGTGATTTTCATTACGTTCGAATGTATTTGTTGTCCCCGTGGTTTATTTCTACGTTTAAGATAAACGTTTCTGGTAAGTCCTCATTTCATCTTCTTTTGAAAAGTGTTATCTCGAAATCTTGGGGGCGAGTCTAGAAGTTTCACAAACGACTTTCCGTCACATTGTCGGTGTGTACGAGAACTGTTATGGATTTTAGAAGGTTTGTTGAGAACGTGTTTATTCCCTTCGAAGAAATTGTGTTTGTTTTTACCTTTGCCGAGGAGTACCAGTTTGTGGATCTCATTTTCAACATATATTTCTATCAAGCGTCTTGTATTAGACCCTTTGATTTAGATTAATCAAAGTTGGGAAGTAAACGAGGATAACTAGAATGAAGCTTCAGAAGTGTTTTCAAATGCGGTGCCGAGCTTATGTAGGCGAAAGAGGAGTTTCTCATGTCGATTCGTAATAAGGGAGTTCGGACTGTAATCTTAGAAGCGTTCTGGGGTAGTAGTGGATCATACCTGGAGATTGATGTGCCAACTTGGGAAGCTTTTCTACCCTCATTTCGTTAATTCAAGAATGTTTTCTAGCAAATTTAGACCTTTCTGGGAATGTCAACCCTCGGTAAATCGGATGAAAGACTTAGCGAAATTTTGAGGACAAAATTCTTTCAAGTTGGGGAGAATGTAACATCCTCAAAATAATTAATGGAATTATTTGGATGTTAACCCAATTAATATGAATGATTCATATTAATATGAAACTCTCCCCTTTCAATGCATAATAGTTACACCAAAAAGAATATCAAAGGCTCACTCATTATTTCTTAGCTCAAAAACATTTCTGATTAAATTTGATTTAAGAGTGATCAATTTGAATCAAGAGTGATCAATTTTATTTTATATAATTGCTAGAAAAACAAAATGTACATTTAAACTTATGATATATAATCGAAATAAATAAGTAAATAATTTAGCAAAAATGGAAACGAATGGATAACCCCAATATCAAAATAAAATGAAACAATTCATAAGAAATTATATAAATAAATGATGAACTTAAAAACTTTGTCTCTTACACTCATATTATATTAAAACATGAGTTTATTGACAACTAAAATAATTCTTTATATTATTTTGAAACTCTAATATTTCAATACTTAACTATGACACCAAAAATAATTTCAAAGGAAGATATTAAAAGAAATTTGAGATATAACACATCAGTCAATTTCATGGAAGCTATTAAAATTAAACAATTTTTTAAAGAATAGTATTAAAACTAAACATAATCCATACATGTCTATAGCTTGACAAAAAAATTGTTCCTCAATTGCATGACTCACTAAGTAATCCAATTTTTTTTTTGTCTTTTTGACTACATTAGAATTGTCTAGAATATAAAATTGAAATCCTTTCCTTTTCCTTTTCAATTTCTTCTATATCCATGTAAGCTCCATTTCCTTCCCTTGACTGCAATTTGAAACATATAACAAACTCAATATCAATAAAATATTATGAATAAAAGACAAATTTACACAAATATTTTTTGGAACTACAACTACTACAATGGCTTTCTCCAAGCCTGAATAATAGTGATGTAAAAAAAAGTAACATAAGTGACGTGACAACCAAATAAAAATGATGTAAAAAATAAAATGATAAGTGGTGACTACTCTTCTATAGTATTTATAGTATTTCTTAAAGAAGAGTTAAAGTGAAGGAAAATGAAAAGATTGTAACATATCTCTATTAAAAACCTATAATAATTAGTACTAATCAAAATAATAATTTAGAGACACCAAAAGGTAACAAAAATCAAAACATCAATTTATGAATAAAGAGTAACCAATAAGTCAGAATTTTTTTTAAAATAATAATAAAAAATGGAGAAAAACTCACAATTCATGAGTCAAGATTCTTTGATATATAGATATATAGATATAAATAGAATATAGAATATAGGTAGACAAATATATAAAAATATAAATATAGAAATATTATATTATATTATATTATATTATATTGTAAGTTGTTATTATCAATTTCTATATTTCCAAAAGAAAATTTTATTTTAATATCAATATAGAAATATTTTAATTAGAAATTATCATTCTAATGTAAATATAAAACAATTTTTTAATATTCCACTAAGAGAATCATTTAATAAGTAGTGGCAATTATTAGATTTCATTAAAATTAAATTTCTCTTCATTTCGAAATTTTAAATAGAATATAGATAGACAAATATATAAAAATATAAATTTAGAAATATTATATTATATTATATTATATTATAATGTAAGTTGTTATTATCAATTTCTATATTTCCAAAAGAAAATTTTATTTTAATATCAATATAGAAATATTTTAATTAGAAAATATCATTCTAATGTAAATATAAAACAGTTTTTAAATATTCCACTAAGAGAATCATTTAATAAGTAGTGGCAATTATTAGATTTCATTAAAATTCAATTTCTTTTCATTTCTAAATTTTAAATAATTATTGTAATACACAAAAAGCTTGAGAAGCAATGTGGAGTGTAACATCCCTAATTTTTAAAGACTCGTATTATGATGCCTAAGACCGATTAATTATTTGTGAGAATAATTAGTCGTGTCTCGGTGATTAATAGTCGAGGAAATTGTCAACATAATTGTGTTTCCCTCGAATTATGGTCATTTCATGACTAAAAAGGAAGTTTAAGCCAAAGGGTAAAATGGTCATTTCACTAAATATCATTGGACCGATCTATTAAGGGGGTCATGGCTATAGATGTTAATCGACCCAAGTATTTTAGCTAATCAAATTGCTAATGATAGGAGATTATGCATTGGGGATTGGTAGTTTGGGTAGAATTGAATTAAGGGCATTATGGTAAAATTGGCCTCATTAAATTTCTAGCTGAACCTTATAGCCAGCCACATCCTCCCTTGTTTTATTTTTATAAAACACAATTCAGCTGCTGGGAGTTTAGAGGAAAGAAGCCATGGGAGAGAGAGTGAGGGGCGAAGGTAAGAAGGGGAGAGGGAGAGGAGAATCTTCAATGCATGTAAATCCTTCTTCCTCCATTTCAATCCTCTTTCAATTTCCTTTCCATTGATGCTGATTTCCACCACTGAAAGCTTCTCCTTCTTCTTGCTTCCAAATCGCACAAAAGGGGGAAAATGATTGAAAGTTGGGTTCTTTTTGGTATTTCAGTTCTTGAGCATTGAAAATGGTTGTTTGGATCTGGTTTGCTACATTTTGGAGTTGATTGGAGAGCTGGAAGTCTAGGGACAGAACTGAGATACTAGCACTGAGGTTGGAGCCCAAACTCGTGGTGACAAGAGACTAAAGATGTTGGTTCAAAATTATCAAGATTTCTGGGTAAAACCCGTTTTACATACCTTCAGTGTTTTCTTCGTATTTCCCAGTACACAACTCCGATGATCACGATTTTTGTTTCTCTGGAAAGTAGACAAAAAGCTCTTCATTTTAGGCACAAGAATCGTATGATTTCATGGAGAAATGAGAGAGATATCCTGTTCACAAGTTTCGGTTTCAGAATCAAACACTGTCCTGGACCAGTCATCTTGTTTTGGTGATATCTCCCAAACCTCTGGGTGCATGCGTGTGAAAATTTGATCATCAGAAAGAAGACAAAATTATCTTCAAAATGGGCACTGATTTGAGTAGATTTGGTTACGGATTGACTGAGATAACTCTGTTTCAAAACTGCTCCTTGATTCTGGAAATTTGAAATAAATCTGGAAATAACGGTTCGTTGGATTAAGGGTTCGATTCGTCATAAGTCTCGAGGGTCGTCAACTCAAGTACCGGATGAGTGTTCAGTAGCAAGAATTTGATCGAGTTACTGGTGGTGCATGTGGGACCCATCGAGTTCAGATGCGGAGGCACTAGGAGCGTGTACGTGACTACGGGGATTGTTCGAGTGGTTACAATCCGGCCGTCCGTGTTCCGGCGTGATTTCTCGCGAGATCGTCAACCGGGTGAGTTCTACTCACGGATAGGGATATTTTTATGTGTCTTGAAAATATATCGGTTTTGAGTCATAAGGCATTATCCTTTTCGAAAGATTTTGGGAACCGAAAACCGTTTTTGAGAAATGTTGCGTTTTTACGGTTTTTATTGAATTGTTGAACAATTTACGAAATTGTGATTTTTAGTGCTTTCACTGGAATATGGTCTGGAATGTTGTTTATTAAATCCGTTTTCAGGTTGGAGAACGATCGGAATTCGATTTGGGCGAGAAATGGAGAACGGAATGAGAAACTAGAATTCGGTAACAGAACAGGCCGCACGGGTCGTGCGCCACTGGGCACGGACCGTGCGTCCTCTTCGGGTTGGCTGTGTGATTTTGGTAAATCACGCACGGGTCGTGCGCCCCTGGGCACGGACCGTGCGTGAGCTGCTGTTACCGGACTCCGATTTCTCATTTCGTCGCTCCTTTCGATCCCGAATCACTTCTAATTTTCTCCCCAACCCACTTTAACGATGTTGCCTTATTGACAACCGTATTTTGAATTTATTCGACTCACGATTTTGAAAAAGAGTTTCAAAAGCATATTTGATTGAAAAACCGAAACCCTAGTATACGTGTGGGTACACCGTCTGATGGACTGACTGAATATATATGTTTATATATGTCAAATGAAAATGATTATAATGCCGGAGGTCTAAATTACGAATTCCTCAAAACGGGTTATAGATCGATATAGATATTGTTTATCCAATTATTATGTGATTGATCCTTTGGTGATCGAAAAGATATAAACTATCTAATGAGCTTATATGACTGATCCTTTGGTGATCAAAATGAAAAAGAAGATATAAATTATCTAACTCTCGAGAACTTGATGCGTATTGTCATACGTATTGCGTTGGGTGACGACCCGACAAGTAGCATACTAGGGAGGGTAGTCATGACCCCTTACCTAGGCCCTGAATGTGTTTTGGCGTGGTCAACTCACGGGTTACCGGGATTAGCACTGGATTGCAGTCGGTTTATGCTAAATGGAACACACGATTACCGGGATTAGCACTGGATTGCAGTCGGTACGTGTTAAATAAATTCACGAAGTGCGTGGCATTTCGATTATAGCTTGTGATAGCTAATTATCTATTTTTGATAACGGTTTAATAAGTTGAACACACGGTTACCGGGATTAGCACTGGATTGCAGTCGGTACGTGTTAACTAAACTCACGAAGTGCGAGGCATTTCGATTAATGAATAAGACATTGTTATGTCAGCTTTTGTTGTAACGGTTTAATAAATTGAACCGAGTGTCAGTGAGGGGGCACGGTAGGACTCACTGAGACAAGTTGTCTCACCCAATCCATATTTGTTGTTTTTACAGAGAACAGGTTATAAGGACAGCAGGCGGCACAGTTGGTTGTCGAGTTCAAGGAGAAGACTAAAGATTGATTCTTTGATAGTTGTCCATGTTCTCCTGTAGTTGTCTCTGTATTCGGTCGTATGACTCGACCTTGTATTAATTGTATTTTTATAGTTTCCGCTGTTTCTTGTAAAGATGTATATCTAAACAGGAATTTTTATACTCTGATTTATACCAAATTGTATATTTAGGTATTTCTTTGTTAAAGAAATACAGGGGTGTTACATTTGGTATCAGAGCGGTTCGGCCTTGTCGGACGTAGTGACCTTCGGGTCGAGAACATAGGATCGAGTCAGCTAGGGACTTAGACAATTATGTGTCAGATCTTTTTAGTATATTATGTGACGTATTGAGTCAGGATCCACTCAATGTTTCATGTAAAGTACTGAAAATTATGACAGATAGTTGCCTCAGCCCCGAAAATGTCCGAAACCCTACACCATAGGATTCTCAGCCTTCTCGTTTCGTCAGAGCACGCGGCAGGAGCAGAGGGCTACATAAGACAATTGAAAACAATGATGGGCATCCGCGATGGTTCGAGGAAACTGTGGGCGGCTGTTCAGTAAGTGATTCGCGGCATGAAACGTCGTAAATCTTATCGAGAAGTACAAATCAAGATAAGCCTTTGGGCAATAGCAATGTCAGTGTACTGAAAGCTGTCAGACGAGTTAACACCCGAAACCCTGACCTTATTTTAGTCAGCGTATCAGCTATCGAGATATCGTTCTCATCATAAATCTTTCCTTCTGGTGTCAGTCAATCCCAGTTAGGGCAGCAGTCAAGGAAAAAAAAAAAAATCCGTATCAGTTAATCTTAAGCATAGATTCCAATTCTTCGTCTTCTTCCGAGTTACAATGTGACAGATGACAAAGCCAAGTCAGTAAAGATACTCCGTCGTCAGTTTTGGCTAGTGGAATCAAAAGTGCTGATCAGGTTAAGTCCCGATCAGGAATTATGAATCAGATCCTTCAAAGCAGATCAGTATGTGGAATCGGTAGAAGTAACCTTATTTCAAACCGCTGCTGGAAGCATTCCGATCACGGTCTGTGAGAAATTCTCGTTAGTCTTCCGACCCAATTGTTCGTAACTTCTTCTCCGGAACTCCGATTTTTATGTTCCGAGAGGCGTTGGAAAGCTAACGAAAATATCTACACCGATGAATGGGTTGTGAACCGTATCTTCAATTGTATTTTGAAGTGTACCTCTATTTTAAATCTGAACCGTAAACTCTAGGCATTCGTGGAATGTGGACCTCCCTGTTGTACGGGAAATTGGAAAAAGGATCTCCAATCAGTCAGTTTAGACTCCTAGAGCCCATTCTGAAGCTATATTAATTAAATGTAATAATTATGTCTGGATAGTCGCGGAAATTCGGAGAGAAGGTGGGCCAAGGAAAATTTTAAATGATAAATTTAACGAATCAATACAAGGACACTTATGGTGTGCTCGTGTGATTCCCAAAATAACTTTTGTTTTCAAAAATTCCCTGGTGCCACCGCAATTTCAATTTCGTGACTAATCCGAGAATAATTACTACATCGAAGTTAATAGGGAAACCAAGGATTGTCTAGGATGACTCTAAATCTCATCTTCTAAAGAAAACCTTATGTCATTCTAGTAAGATTTCTAATATCGAAATTCGCATCTCCTTAAGATCCGAGTAAACAATATCTATGAAAGATAGGTATCGAAATGCAAAGCCTAGTTGATCTAAAAAGACAACTGTGATTGGATAAGTCGTTGACTTAGACAATCCTGAATGACCCATAACCTGTATAAGGGCACCAAACTGTAGGTTCAATTATGAGGACAGAGTCATAATGGTCGAAAGACGCACCCTTATCGTTGTTTTGGGTTAGATAAAACATCAGTTGTACCGGCGACTACCTGAAATGCTCGAAATGTTTCTAAGATAACCAAAGATGTGGGTTACTCAAACGTTTGCCCGAAAGTAATGGAAGGCTAGGTAACACGTGAATATAATTGCTAGTTGGAGAGGTATCAGGCCATGTGAAGGCAATTACCTTTCGGTAGTTATAGTGTTCGGGCTTCCACTACTGAAGTGAAACTCCAATCGTTAATCTTGAATTCGTTAAGATCAACAGTAAGTTGTTGTGACTTTGATCCATCGGATGGGTCAATGCTAATTCTCCATTCTAGTGACCTATGGTTAAATGTCGATAAATCAAGTATGTGCTGAGAATTCGGATTGTCCGATTGTGGTCCAGCACACGATGCTTTTCTAAGAATCCAATGAGTTGAGTACCTATAATGTTTTTACCTTTTCACCTTCAACACTCGTTTGATGGTAGAGTGAGTGAGGATGAACCGTATGTCGGTCGGAGACTAAATGATTGGACAGTGACTGTATGACACATGAGTCCTTGATAGTGAACTTTATAACCTTTGTGTAGTCTCTTGAGACGGTCAAGTCGTGTCTGTTTTTCATCACGAAATACAAGCCTTTGTTTTAACCTCAAAGTTTTATCTTGGACTAATTCGAGAAAGGAATCGAAGGGAAATGAATTGAATCGAATAGAATAGCGGCTTGGGAAAAGTTTAAAACAAGCACCCGCTTTCCCTTTCGGCTCAATGTCCTTCCCGATCCCTTCCTCGAACGAACCCAATTGTTTTGTCTTAACGGAGCCGAACACAAGCACGATAATAGAAGTTTGTGAGATCTTGATCGCACAAATGGCTGGTTCCAACAAGTAACACTTCTACTCTCACCTTCAAACTCGTAACTTTTAAATATCAGAGAATGAGATCCCGCTTTGTGGGAGCGCCGTGCATTGAGTAAGGTCATCTATAAGTTGGGGTGAATTAACCTTTTGGGATAGTCGTATTTTCAAACTATCGTCATTAGAAACCCCAGTGAAAAGAATTTTCATTCAAATGGAACTATAGTACTTTCAAGTTTTGGAACTGATTTAATGAAAGAATATTTTACTATTATTTTAGAGTTTTTCCTGGATTCGGTTGCAAGGAAAAATCGTTTCCAGATTCCTTGGACTGAGAGTCAAATTGTTTTATAAAAAAAATAACTCTACTCGCTTCGGTCAAGATTTTAGTAAATTGAGTCAAGCGCTTTTGTGGGCGTAACCTAGGAAGAAATGAAACTTTTCTTCCGGATACCGCGTAGTGTGATTTCCAAGTACTCGTCTCATAGGCGTCGTCTCCTTCCAATTCAAGCTACGGCTAAACCAAAACCTTTCGAGTTCCTGACTTCGAGAGTGCAGGATGTGTGGATACCATAAATTTTAAGTTCGTATTCTCAACATATTGTAGGCATTCCATTGTCCATAACAATTAGTGTCAGCTTTCAAGGGGTCGGAATAGTTAAAGAAAGTCTGTGTCTCTATGATGTCCTTCACGTGTCTCAGTTGAGAAAAGGTATTCCCGATCCACTTCAGCCATTGAGCGTTGATACGATCAATCTCCGACCGGATTTACCAGTTCAACCTTATCCTAGTTTTATCCTGGAGCGTGGTATGAAGACATTGCGGTCAAGGACTATTCCAATTGTCAAGATAGTCTGGGAGGGCTTCTCAGCCGAAGAGGCTACTTGAGAACTGGAAGAGAACATGATGACCCGATATCAATATCTTTTCGCTTAAGGCATGTCTCGTCAATTTTGAGGACAAAATTTTTAAAAGTTGGGGTGATTGTAACATCCCTAATTTTTAAAGACTCGTATTATGATGCCTAAGACCGATTAATTATTTGTGAGAATAATTAGTCGTGTCTCGGTGATTAATAGTCGAGGAAATTGTCAACATAATTGTGTTTCCCTCGAATTATGGTCATTTCATGACTAAAAAGGAAGTTTAAGCCAAAGGGTAAAATGGTCATTTCACTAAATATCATTGGACCGATCTATTAAGGGGGTCATGGCTATAGATGTTAATCGACCCAAGTATTTTAGCTAATCAAATTGCTAATGATAGGAGATTATGCATTGGGGATTGGTAGTTTGGGTAGAATTGAATTAAGGGCATTATGGTAAAATTGGCCTCATTAAATTTCTAGCTGAACCTTATAGCCAGCCACATCCTCCCTTGTTTTATTTTTATAAAACACAATTCAGCTGCTGGGAGTTTAGAGGAAAGAAGCCATGGGAGAGAGAGTGAGGGGCGAAGGTAAGAAGGGGAGAGGGAGAGGAGAATCTTCAATGCATGTAAATCCTTCTTCCTCCATTTCAATCCTCTTTCAATTTCCTTTCCATTGATGCTGATTTCCACCACTGAAAGCTTCTCCTTCTTCTTGCTTCCAAATCGCACAAAAGGGGGAAAATGATTGAAAGTTGGGTTCTTTTTGGTATTTCAGTTCTTGAGCATTGAAAATGGTTGTTTGGATCTGGTTTGCTACATTTTGGAGTTGATTGGAGAGCTGGAAGTCTAGGGACAGAACTGAGATACTAGCACTGAGGTTGGAGCCCAAACTCGTGGTGACAAGAGACTAAAGATGTTGGTTCAAAATTATCAAGATTTCTGGGTAAAACCCGTTTTACATACCTTCAGTGTTTTCTTCGTATTTCCCAGTACACAACTCCGATGATCACGATTTTTGTTTCTCTGGAAAGTAGACAAAAAGCTCTTCATTTTAGGCACAAGAATCGTATGATTTCATGGAGAAATGAGAGAGATATCCTGTTCACAAGTTTCGGTTTCAGAATCAAACACTGTCCTGGACCAGTCATCTTGTTTTGGTGATATCTCCCAAACCTCTGGGTGCATGCGTGTGAAAATTTGATCATCAGAAAGAAGACAAAATTATCTTCAAAATGGGCACTGATTTGAGTAGATTTGGTTACGGATTGACTGAGATAACTCTGTTTCAAAACTGCTCCTTGATTCTGGAAATTTGAAATAAATCTGGAAATAACGGTTCGTTGGATTAAGGGTTCGATTCGTCATAAGTCTCGAGGGTCGTCAACTCAAGTACCGGATGAGTGTTCAGTAGCAAGAATTTGATCGAGTTACTGGTGGTGCATGTGGGACCCATCGAGTTCAGATGCGGAGGCACTAGGAGCGTGTACGTGACTACGGGGATTGTTCGAGTGGTTACAATCCGGCCGTCCGTGTTCCGGCGTGATTTCTCGCGAGATCGTCAACCGGGTGAGTTCTACTCACGGATAGGGATATTTTTATGTGTCTTGAAAATATATCGGTTTTGAGTCATAAGGCATTATCCTTTTCGAAAGATTTTGGGAACCGAAAACCGTTTTTGAGAAATGTTGCGTTTTTACGGTTTTTATTGAATTGTTGAACAATTTACGAAATTGTGATTTTTAGTGCTTTCACTGGAATATGGTCTGGAATGTTGTTTATTAAATCCGTTTTCAGGTTGGAGAACGATCGGAATTCGATTTGGGCGAGAAATGGAGAACGGAATGAGAAACTAGAATTCGGTAACAGAACAGGCCGCACGGGTCGTGCGCCACTGGGCACGGACCGTGCGTCCTCTTCGGGTTGGCTGTGTGATTTTGGTAAATCACGCACGGGTCGTGCGCCCCTGGGCACGGACCGTGCGTGAGCTGCTGTTACCGGACTCCGATTTCTCATTTCGTCGCTCCTTTCGATCCCGAATCACTTCTAATTTTCTCCCCAACCCACTTTAACGATGTTGCCTTATTGACAACCGTATTTTGAATTTATTCGACTCACGATTTTGAAAAAGAGTTTCAAAAGCATATTTGATTGAAAAACCGAAACCCTAGTATACGTGTGGGTACACCGTCTGATGGACTGACTGAATATATATGTTTATATATGTCAAATGAAAATGATTATAATGCCGGAGGTCTAAATTACGAATTCCTCAAAACGGGTTATAGATCGATATAGATATTGTTTATCCAATTATTATGTGATTGATCCTTTGGTGATCGAAAAGATATAAACTATCTAATGAGCTTATATGACTGATCCTTTGGTGATCAAAATGAAAAAGAAGATATAAATTATCTAACTCTCGAGAACTTGATGCGTATTGTCATACGTATTGCGTTGGGTGACGACCCGACAAGTAGCATACTAGGGAGGGTAGTCATGACCCCTTACCTAGGCCCTGAATGTGTTTTGGCGTGGTCAACTCACGGGTTACCGGGATTAGCACTGGATTGCAGTCGGTTTATGCTAAATGGAACACACGATTACCGGGATTAGCACTGGATTGCAGTCGGTACGTGTTAAATAAATTCACGAAGTGCGTGGCATTTCGATTATAGCTTGTGATAGCTAATTATCTATTTTTGATAACGGTTTAATAAGTTGAACACACGGTTACCGGGATTAGCACTGGATTGCAGTCGGTACGTGTTAACTAAACTCACGAAGTGCGAGGCATTTCGATTAATGAATAAGACATTGTTATGTCAGCTTTTGTTGTAACGGTTTAATAAATTGAACCGAGTGTCAGTGAGGGGGCACGGTAGGACTCACTGAGACAAGTTGTCTCACCCAATCCATATTTGTTGTTTTTACAGAGAACAGGTTATAAGGACAGCAGGCGGCACAGTTGGTTGTCGAGTTCAAGGAGAAGACTAAAGATTGATTCTTTGATAGTTGTCCATGTTCTCCTGTAGTTGTCTCTGTATTCGGTCGTATGACTCGACCTTGTATTAATTGTATTTTTATAGTTTCCGCTGTTTCTTGTAAAGATGTATATCTAAACAGGAATTTTTATACTCTGATTTATACCAAATTGTATATTTAGGTATTTCTTTGTTAAAGAAATACAGGGGTGTTACATGGAGGCTCCATTGGGGTCTCATTTACATATATATATATATCTATATATAATACATTTACGAATATACTCGGAAAGGAAACAAAATTAACAACCATTCTAATTGGTTCACATCATCTCATTAATCTGATTTGTACTAATCCACCTGCCACGTATTTAGCTCACCTGTAATTCAAAAAAAAAAATCATAACCGAAAAATAAACGGGTTCTTATTGCAACATAATATACTTCCTATTATATACATGGTGATATTTTAATTGTCATTTACATGATCCACTTTTTCCTCCTTTCTCAATTACATAAATGACCTGTTTTACAATAAATATATACACGTCATACTATAAGAATCAGCCCAATTAAATACAATAATTCAACATTTTTATTGTACATTATTACCATACATTTAAGATCCACTATTTCTTCCTAATAGGACATTTATTAATTTTCATTGGGAACAATTACCATATATTTAGTTATAAATAATTAGGTTAACACTTCCATACCTATTGAGTTTTGATAGGTATGATACCCAACATTCAATTACTCAATGACATCTCATTTTTTATTATTTAAATATTTTAAATTAAATTTAAATTTACCAAATAATTCTTATTTAGTAATATTTAAAACTGTAGTAAATTTAGATAATTTGATATAGCTAAAAAATGACTTTCTTTTAATAACACTCTATCAAAATGACTGTAGTATATTTTTAGACAACAAATATCCACTATTCAATTTAACAAATATATCAGGGAAAAAAACATTCTGCCAGATCAATCCTTCACAAATAGCTGCCCACAATCATAGCCTACACCAAAAAATTCGAAATAATTATTAAGTCATTCAAAAAAAAGATTTCCTATAATCTTACATAAACTGCACCAATTAAAATGAGTTCTGCTGAGGCTACCTATCGTGGATGACACTGATTCCATTGTGTTTGTCCTATTTGATCGAGAGGCTGTCACACTGTTGGGACAGTCATGCGCAGACCTTATTGAATCAACGGAGATATCTCCTAAATATGTTCTTATGTGTTTATTAGAGTGTCTAACCCTGACTGTAACTACTTCTTCTAAATTTTAACGTTAAAATCCTATCTGCAGAATGCAAATCATTTTGGCTTCCCTAATCAGATCACAGATCTTATTGGGAAATCTTTCCTCTTCAAGGTTCAATGCGATGCTCCAAGTGATGCTAGATGGGAGCGCACCTATCGTGTCCGAGGAGTTGGCAATGATGATGGGTTGCTCACCAAATTCAAAGAGAAAATTAATACCCCGGTTGATACCCCTAATGCACAAAACCCTTCCACTCGGGTTTCTACAATTCAATTGAGGGCAAATTTATCCAAGGTGCCATTCTCAATCCCTATGTTATGTGAATAGCATCTATAACTACCAATATCAAATTTGCTGCAACTGATTCTATATTAGATCATATCTAATTGGTGTCCCAAATTTCGAATTATATTCATTTTTTTCCTTGCAATTTAACTATATATGTCAGACATATTTTACAGAATACCCCTGGTGATGTCCCTAATACACAGAATACTTCCACCTTTATTGAAGATCGGAGTATCGCAGAGGTGTCTCAGGTGTTTATCACTCCCTATTTGATTAATATATACTATTCCAATTCCATGTCCAAATCTATTTGCAATTCCAATAACAATAAGTTAACTACTACAACTGATGCGTAAAGAGTTCATAATTAATTTGATATCTACTTGCCACCATCATACTCCAGGATCTCCTACCAAAGTTTTCCGAATCTGATGATGGAGCTGAGGTTGCTAAGGACAGCACAAAAATTGTTGACCTGAGCAACCATAGTGACCACACTCCTATACTCAAGAGGACTTGCCCATCTGTCACCGACCCATCTCACTCTAATGGAATTGTCCTCAAGAAGATAAAGATCGAAAAAGAGTGATTACAATGATCTCATTTTATTTTTTAATGTTTATTGATTATGGTTACTCAGATTTTGTTTAAGGGTATTTTAGATGGTTTAACTTCCCGTCATTTCTATTTAAGGTTATTGGCTTTCGGCCAATGTGTTTTATCCATTCCCCCAAAATTCCACCTTTGGTGTGGCTATGCCACTTTGGTAATTCTGCATGACAATTTAGCAGATTTTAGTCTGCTTTGAACGTTTTAAATATTATGGTTATATTCCATATTACTCAAAATATAAGTATCTGTGTTTTCAACATACATATATTTTTATAATACTCCATGTTATACACATGATTTTTTGTTTTTAAGTGCATCCTAATAACACACATTCTACAACTATATTATTTGTGGTAATTTTTTCAACATGAATATATTTTTATACTACTCCATGATATCAATCACATGTTATACACATGATTTTTTATTATTTCCGTGCAACCTGTTAACACATATAATACTACTATGTTTCCTAATATCAATCAGTTAATAACTTTCAGCTCCAATTTTTATATACTGGGTTTTAGTAAAAATTTAGAATCACCTGTTTGGCAATACTTTGAGGACATCTTCTACGCACCCATACCATTTACCAAGTACTGCATAATTGAATATACAAAAAGTAAGCTACAATGTGAATATACAGGCATCTATTTTAATAAAGCTTTTTGGTACGCGGCTATATTATTCATGTTGAACATAACATATAAACGAAGAACTAATTGAAAATACCTACGCACTCACCTTTTTGTGGAGCCATTGGAAAAATGGAATAATGCTTGCTGCTTCGACGTTTTGCAAATGTCTTTGCTGTTCTTCTAGAATAATACATAACCTGCAGATCAGGGTATTCTATTAGATGATTGTTATGATAGTGGAATATACAAATGGTTTATCAGCTTTTTGTATTTTATTAGATGATTAGATAAATATTAGAATAAACAACTATGAAGAAGCAACTTAGGTGTCGGCACTTCATTTAGAATACACAAATGCATATGCCGCTATAAAATTTTAGGAAAAATTCATCAATCAACTTGGGTACGAAATGGTGACACTACTAACAAATTCTTTGATAAGATAATCTTGAACTTCCCCTTTATACCTCACCACCCGTCATCAACAACACTCTTTGGCCATTTCCTTTGTTCCTCGGAAAAAGACATTTTAAAAACAATTTTTAGAAAAATAGCAACAAATTTGACATCTATTAAAAGTCAAAAATGACAATTTAGTAACAATTTTGACATCTATTGAAATTTCACACGTCATACACACTCGCAGTAACTACATACTCTATTATATTCTTCACTCCAGAAATATTATAAAATTGAGTAGAATCACACAAATTAGTTATGATTTTTCTAAATTACAATCATAACACACGAGATAAATGTTAAAGGTTGCCGCATTTAGGGTTAGTTTTTCTAATCATACAATGAATTCGATGATGTCAAAAGAGTAACAGAGGTTCGAATTAATAAAACAATACACGAGATAAATTGATGTTCACTATATTCTTAAATTTTAATAAAATAAAAGTTTCTAATTAATTATCCACAAGTGGTGCCTATTATTGGTGTGCCTTTTTTCCCTCTTTTGAAAATGTCCATCGGTGGTCTATATGTTGGGCAACAATCTATTATTTTTATTTTTATAAAAAATACCAAATAAATCCTTAATTTCTTATTGAGTAATTTTGCCAATAAACTTATTTAGTAATTAACACTATTTCGATTTGTTCGTTGATATGTTTCAAGAGAAGTGCTACCAACCTTCTCCTCGCTACTTCACGTCAAAAAAAAAACCCTTCTTCTCGCTACTTTCCTTCCGACATTCACTTTATTGCACCTTACGAATTATTTTTGTGTCAATAGTTTCTATAGAAGTTAATATATAATTCAATGTCTTTTAGCATACTAATTTTATTGCCATTAAAGTATTTAAATTAAATCTTTAAAATAGTTTTAAATAGAATATTGGTAAATATTTTTTGATCATTTAGTGTAAAATTAGATAAAATGATATAGCTAAATAATATATTTTTATTAATAATAATCTAAATAATATCTATATATTTATGTATAATAAATTAGTTATAAAAAAAGTAAAATGCTTAATATGAAATGTGATTTTCAACTTGGAAACATATATTACTATTTATTTTACTAAACTATTAAAATAGATAGCTCTAAATATACATCTCACATTAGAAATCTATCAGACAAGTGAAGTTTAAATTCTTTTTTAATATAATTTTAAATTTATCATAATATCTAAAAGTGAATATTTTTATTGTCTATACTATGAAATCACATATTTTACTTTACCAAATAATAAATCATTTGCATTTTTCTGAAATACTAATATAGCATGTATATCCACAAAGATATATAAACTATAAATTCCTTAAATTTTATTTGATTGATATAAAATTGTTTAAATAAAATATACTTTTACATTACCTCTAATATTTAAAGTAACAAGAAAATGTATACCCGTGCATCGCACGGGTCATGCGCACTAGTATATATATATATATATATATATATATATATATAGATTATTATTATTATTATTATTATTATTATTATTATTATTATTATATGAGAAAAGTGAAACCTGGCACCACTTTGAAAACAGCGAACCCCCACCTTTTTTTATGTTATCTCTCTCTTTCTCATTTTTTTTAATTTATGTTTGTAGTTTATCACTTTATCTCTTTTATTTTAAAATAAATGATCAATTTTTCATTTTGAGATTTGACTACTCTATTTTTTAAACAACCCCGCTCTCTTCTCCCTTCACGTGATCTTGGTTCACTTTTTCAACTTAATTTTGTTTTACCTTTTTTCTCTCTCTCTCTCTCTCTTTATTTTGGTGTTTATTTATTTCAATTAAATTATTAAATTTCTTTTATCTATTATAATAAAAATGGGTACATCTTATCAAACCCGCAATCCGGTTTATGATGCCTGAGTTGTACAACTTGGTAATCTCGAAACCTTTTCAAAGTTAAAAACAAAACAAAACAAACAAACTTTTTCTTTCTTAGAACTACGTAACATTTGATTCTCCACCCGGAGATACGTAGGATCAGGGCCGCGCTCCTGTCAAGCACAAAAATAAATAATTTCCATTACCTTTCTTTCTTAATTATTTTTTTTTACAAAAAAAACTACAAAATATGAATAGGGGACTAAGTCGACTGTACAGTCGGGTTAGTCTGCTTTTTAGGCCACTAATGAACCGTTACGGATCAGGTCATAAAATCCCTATTTAAAATGAATAATTTAAGTTAAAAAAATTACAAACACATTTCTTTCATTTCAAAAATCAAAAATCTTATTTACAAAGTAGGGGATTAAGTCGGTCGTACGGCCGTGTTAGTCATCGTTTTAGGATAAGTGAACTGTGGTCCTTCAGAGCCCCAGCGCTCCTTCAGCCCTTAGCGGCCCTTCAGACCCCCAGCGCTCCTTCAGACCCCCAGTGGTCCTTCAACACAGATCACACAGTCCTAAAACCCCTATATTAAAAAACACCAACCAACAAACATTTTCTACCAAGAACTACGTGCGATTTGATTCTCTACCAGGAGATACGTAGGACCACAGGGCGGCCGACCTCTGTCAATTGCACTAATAAAAAACCTTTTTTATTCTTTTCCTAAGTAATCATTTTCTTAAATAAAATATCAATTTTCTTCTTTCTTTTTAATTCACAATAAAAGGGTAAGATAAACATTTTCAAAATTAATATTCTTTCCTACAACTAGTTAGTAGGTAACCTTCATTAGGAAGGATGTCGTGGGGTGCTAATACCGTCCCCACACATAACCGACTCCTGAACCCTTATCTGGTCTCAAGGACCCTTATCCATTCCAAAAGGGATTTTCCAATATTTGCCCTTAAACTAAACTTTGGTGGCGACTTCATTTTTGAACCTTCGAGGAATCCTCGCCCGGATTTTTCGGTCGCTACACCCCTGTGCCCCTTTAGTACATCCAAGAGCCTGGCATCGACGTCCTCCACCATGTGAAATACAAAGACTTGATAGACCTTTGACAGAGTTGACATAATTTTCTCTCTGGAATTGTTTGCCGCCACCATGTCGAGTACAAAATCCAGATTTCCCTCTAGCAGCTCGGGTACAACCTTCATTACTGCATCTCCAGCTAAACCCATAGGCAATACAGAAATCTCTACGTCCTTCTACACTCTTTGTGCAACCAAGGAATCCACATATCTTGCCACCTCCATGGGCCTTGCAGTACACTGTATGACCCTCAATTCCCTTGTGGCAGCCAGGTTTTTGGCACCTCCTACCACCACCAAGTGATATACATCGTCCATAGGCACCTCTGGCCCCCTTTCCACATCCCTCAACTTGACATATCTTAGAATTATTGTGGTGATGTGGTTGTTGTAGCTGCTGTGTTAGGCCGGAAATACATTTGTTTGTCCTTTGCATGGACAAGTAGTCTCACTTGATCAATGAGCAAGTTCAGCTTGGTGCTTGAAAGGGTTTGCAAGCTATCCATGGTGGGCCTACAGTTAGCCATTTAATGTTGGATGACACCATGGAGTGTGTGATGAACGTTCTTCACACTTTTTGCAACATGTCAGGGCAACAAGTGAGTGCTGAGAAAATTATTATGTTTTCCAAAAATGTGGAGTCGGGGATAGAACAACGTCTTACTATGCTCTCAGGGTTCATAGAGGTTAATGACCTTAGTAAGTATCTTAGTGTGCCTCTTTTTGGGAGAGCCCCTAAAAAGTCAGATTACCATTATTTGCTTGATCAAGTGAAATCTAAGCCGAATTCCATGGCTGGAAGTGTGACCTTGACTAAATCTGTCATTGAAGCAATGCCAATCTATCCTATGATGACAACTGTTATCCCCAACGGGGTGCTTCTTGACATCCAAAAGTTGCAATGAGCTTTTTGTTTGGGGAGATGATGAGAATGGCCGAAAGCATCATGCCGTTAATTGGGATATTGTTACTCGTCCCAAATTTTTTGGGGGGTGGGGGGGGGGGGTTGGTCTTGGAAGGCTTCAACCATACTTTCCATTTAAAATCTCAACCCACAAATTATTACAACCACTTGTGGAAGGCCTTGGGTAAAATTGGGCCTAACTTTGATAAATTCAGCGCTTGGGCCGTTGGTGATGAGCGCACGGTCCAAGCAAGGGATCACAAGTCGATTGCTTCAAATATTAAAGTTGCTGACTTGAATCTTCCTATCCTTTCACACATTTGAAATTGCTTCGTAGCCGACCTCGTGATGCAAGCCGGGGATTGGAGTTTCGATTTGATGAGAGATCAGCTCCCTGAGACAATTTTGAACAAGATTGCTGCTCCGATTCCTCCTGAAGATGAAGTTGGGTGTGATGTTTTCCTTTGGCCAAGCGATCCTCAAGGTAAATTCTCGATCTCCATCACCTATAGTCTGTTATGTGGTTTCCCCAGCACCCTGAGCTCGTTGTTAACAGCATCAACAAGGGGAGTTTGGGCAGTTATTATGGTTGGGGCCTTTTGCGTAAAATTCACCACCTTATCCAGCATGATTGGGAGCTTGTGTTTATTCATAGTTACCGCGAGGCTAATATTTGAGTTGATGCTCTTGCCAACATAGCTTGTGACCAGAAGTGCCTTTTTAATTTGCATAACTATATTCCCCCAAGTGGAATCACTAGTCTTAGCTGATCTTGTTAGAGAGTCTACTCCTCGTGTAATCCCGGCGTAGTTTCTTTTTTTCTTAGGCCCTCTCTTCAATAAAAAAAATAAAAAAAAATAAATAAAACAACACCCAAGTTTTTTTTTCTTCTTTTATGATTCCTACTTGGTTTTTAATTTATGTGCTACGTGTTGCAGTTTGGACCATCTAATTTTCACAACATACCATAGCGATGATGTCCTTACGGCCCTTGGATCTAGGTCACGCTGAAACCCTCTTTTTATACCTCATTACATTCATTTCCCTCACTTCTCCGCGTTGCCGTGAAAACTCCCCTTAGGTTCTGAGAAGAAGAAGAATATGGTGCAGCGTCTCACGTATCGGAGGAGGCATAGCTATGCCACCAAATCCAACCAACACAGGGTTGTTAAAACCCCAGGTAACCCTCTCTTCTCTTCACGCTTCTTTGTTGTCGTTTGCTGATGATTACGACGTGTCGTTTTACTCAACTAGAGAGAGAGAGAGAGAGAGAGTTCATCGTATTGTGATTAAGGCATTTTCTTAATCGGAGTTGTAAAATGCAGGTGGAAAGCTTGTTTATCAGACCACTAAGAAGAGAGCTAGTGGACCTAAGTGTCCTGTCACTGGAAAGAGGATTCAAGGGGTACGCGTTTCCTTCTAATTTGCAAATCAAAATTGATATGTTTATTTAATTTAATTGTTTAGCTAAGTGATCTGAATTGTTCTCTGTGAGATGTTGATTATTTAATTTACTATTGCTAGTTGACATTGTGAGAGTGAATCTGTCTTGTGAAATTGTATGTATTTTTGTTCTGGGATGTGTGCTTTAATCATATGGTAATGATGTGAATTAGTAAATAATGTAATGCTATTCAAATGTTTAAACTGCGGTTGTGTAGACCTCAAAAACCGTTTACTTTGCTAGCAATTGTAGGCAAATGCGACCAATTTGGTCTCAACTGCAGTTGCAGACTGCGATTTGAAACCATAATGCTATCACTAGCGGATAGAGTTCTTGGATTACAATCTGAAATTTTTTGTATGTAATGCTGAAAGGTCCAGTTAAGTAGATAGTGTGCTTACTACTACCAGTGATTTCTGTTATCACTTTTTATAATTGCCAAACATTGGCCACATAGCTGATGCACTCAATTTTGTATGTAATGATGAATTTTACATTCTTTTCGAAAAAAAACTATGTGCTGTTCCTATTTTGTTAGAATCCTGTATAGGCTTTTCCGCCCTCATTGCTTTATCAGTTCATTAATTAAAAGATGGGTGCTAAACCGTATCTATTGTGCTCAAAAGAGAGAAAACGAGTACTTGATGCAACTTTCATGTATAACTGTGTTCTCTAGATCTGGTAGGAGGTAGAAATGAAGTTGGCGTGCGGTACCTTATTTAGACTTTTTAGCTTAAAAGTTGATTTGTTCTACACTTTTTTTTGTTAGTCCCTTAAAAGTTGATTTGTTCTACACATGTTTTCACTTTTTTAATTGTGAAACATTGGCCACATAGCTGATGCACTCAATTTTTGTGTGTAATAATGAATTAGACATTCTTTTCAAAACAACCATGCGCTCTTCCTATTTTGTTAGAATCTTGTGTAGGCTTTTCCGCCCTCTTGGCTTTATCAGTTCATTAATTAATAGATTGGTGCTAAACCATATATTGTGTTCAAAAGAGAGAAATCAAGTACTGGATGCAACTTTCGTGTATAACTGTGTTCTCTAGATCTGGTAGGAAATAGAAATGAAGTTTGCATGCGGTACCTTATTTGGAATTTTTAGCTTAGAAGCTGATTTGTCCTACAACTTTTTTGTTGATCCCTTAAAGTTGAATTTATACACGTGTTTTGTTATTGCTTGCCTGTTTTTAATGCTATGACTTGTATTGGCTTATGCTTAAACTAAAATAACAGAGACACTGATCACTTGAGTGAATTATAATTATTAAAATTTGGTTGCATGCTTGTGCTTATTACGTTCTTGTAATTGGGTTTTTAATGTGTAGAAGATTTGTTGGTCATCTCTACATGATTTGTAAGCATTGAGTGGAATACTGATGCACATATGCAGCAATTTATTTATTAAGGTCGTTAAAGGATAAATATACCCTTAAAGATACTAGGAAGTTTTAATAAGCCTTGATGGTGCTAAACACGACAAGCCTTGCAAAGAAACGCACTAACAAAATTGTCATTATTTTGCATTGATTTTCCATATAAATAAACTAATCAAGCTTTCTATTCATAATAACATTAAAGATGTATGATGTTTAAATTACAAAGCCATGGCCTTAGGCTCTTGCTGTCAAGAGTCCCAAAGTTTTGGCAACTATTTTCTTGACATTTTTGGCAATTTTACTGGATTCAGCATCATGGTCAAATTAGGTAACTGTTATACAGAAAAGGAACTCCTAAAAACACCTAGAGTTGCTGACCTCTTCTAGTGCCTTGCCTAAGGACCCTATGCATGCGTTTTGATGTTTTTGACTCTCCAGTTGACATCATACTTGATTTTTCCTCACTGTTTGTTTTATTTAAATATATTTAAGCTGCTTGGGTCGGATGTTTTTGTGCACGAGTTGTTCCTTTTGCAATATTCTTCCCTCTTTTTATCTTCTATAACTATCTATAAAGAAAATTCCCTCTGGTAACCACCTCTGTTGGTGTAACACTTTTTGAATACAATTTTGCCCTTTTATTTAACTGCATTATTTAATTTAAATGTAACATTTACCCAATGTTTGGATGGAGTATTTTTAGGGGGTAATGTAACTTTTGGGGGTAATTGAAACATTCCTCAAAAATTACATTACCCCCTAAAAATACCGTATCCAAACACTCTTATAGAATTTTCTTTTCTTCTCATAAACTTCCTCTATTAGTGAACATTCAACAAAAAAAGGAAGAAATAACTACTTAAAATACACAAGTAATCACAATAAGAAAAGTAAGAAAAGTGCCCATCTTTGCACTAGTGGCTGTTAACGAAGTTTGAATGAATGGTTTGAGTTATGAGGTTACAATGGTTATTTGCTTGATCACTGCAGATTCCACATTTAAGGCCCACAGAGTACAAGAGATCAAGGTTACCCAGAAACAGGAGGACTGTCAACCGTGCATATGGTGGTGTTTTATCTGGAGGTGCTGTTAGAGAAAGGTCTGTTCTCAACTTTCCTGGTCTATAGTTTGTATTTTTGTCTAACTGGACGGATTATGTTGCTGAGTGCTGACCACACATATTAGGAAAAGACTTTGGTTGTGGTTATTGTAAATTGATGCAGTGCATTTCCTAATTTTGTGTCTGGGTTCTGTAGAATCATCAGAGCTTTCTTGGTTGAAGAGCAAAAGATTGTCAAAAAGGTCTTGAAGATCCAAAAGGCAAAGGAAAAGCAATCTTTGAAGGCCTGAGTTTTGTGAGATTAGATGAAGACCTTTTTGGAGAACTTTTAGGTTTGAGTGATTATAGTAAAGCACGAAATTTAATATAGCTCCCCCCATGTTAATTTTGTGCTTATTTGGCGTCTTTGAACTCATTCTGGTGCAACTGTTATCTTTGTTGACAAATCCATGACAATACAGTTTTGTTTGTCTCAATTTTATCTTGCTGGATTATTGATATTTTCTTGGTTTTTCTGAATATATTTTCGTTTTTGCATTATTATTGCAGTTTGGATATCTAGTATTCTTAGTGCAATTTAACTGGTGAACAAATCATTTGTTTTGTACCCAGAAAAGATAAGTTCTTGAATACCACTTTGAATGTTAGGGTACACCAATTTGGTAGTGTACACGGGATGTTAAAATTGTAAAATGTCTTCTGTCTAGCCTTCTCACCCTACCCTGTTCTCCCACCACAACCACTGCTCCCACTGGCCACCCCAATCTTCCACCACCACTGGCAACCTGTCTCTCCCCTCCCCTCTGGCAAGAAGATTAAATCCTCAATTCCAATTCCACAGACACATGCATGCTGAAAGGGTATGTTGACGATGAATTTGAAACCCACAAATAAGGTTCTATTTTGATTTTATTAATCTTGGAATGGACTGGGTTCTTTGACTTTCTTCTCTGCTTTCCTTCCCTCGACTATACATGCCAGACTTGATCCAGTTTTCATGCAACAAATTAAACTCCTACTGGGAAGAGGAGATCAGGTGGTTGCGTCGGGGAGAAGAGAAGGTTGTTCTTGGGATGGGGAGAGGAGGCGGTTGTGTGTAGGGCTGTTCATGGTTCAGTTCGGGAGGAGAACCGAATTGAACCAAACTGAACCAGTTGAAACAGTTCGTCGAACCGAACCGAACTGCAATAACAGTTCATCGAACTGAACTGAACTATATTAAAAGTTCGGTTCACAGTTTTTTCCGAACTGAACTGTTTAAAGCTGAACTTTTATTTACTGTTTTATCCGAACTGTTAACCGAACTGTTAACCAAACTGTTAAAAATACAGTGTTTTTTTACTGAACTGTTAAAAATACAGTGTTTTTAAGCTTCTAAAATTAATTCGAAATATGCAACTACAGTGTTTTTAAACTGCAGTTTTAAACTAAACTACTAACTATTTTAAATTGCAGTTTTAAACTAAATTACTAACTATTACAAATATAATCCATTCTTGCATTGAAGGATCAAACTTGAAGCTGATGTACCATTCCTTCCATAAACCAGCTCCATTTACTGCACTTCAATTTCCATAGCTACACTTGCACTTCAATTTCCATAGCTACACTTGAATTGAACCTCCTCCAAAGCAGAATCCCTTACCAGTACCTGTGAAACATTTAATAATCAATTATTGAATGTAATGGCAAGTGATTGAAATACAAAAATCACTTTCTTCTGCATAAGCTCCTAAATTTCAAATTTTCAACAACCATGAACCATCATCTCTTCTTCATATGCGATCCAAATTGCATAGCACTGTCTAATATTGTAGATTCATATTCCTGATGACAGTTTGACAGCAATGGCTACAAAGTTTGACAATGAAGAATATCAACAAAACAGAAGAGTTGTTGAAGTTTGCTCTAAGAATGAATGTAATAGCACATTAAATTGTGACACTTTTATTTTGTAGGCTCTATCAAACCAGCAGGAACTGTTATTTTGGGATCAGTGTTGTCACTTTTAATTTGTACATAATTTTCTCAAGTATTGGTGTATGAAACTAACTATTCAAGTGAACTGATGTCTTGTGCAAATTTTCAGATTCAATAAAATACAAACAGATTGTAAGCACTGTATTGTAAGCTATGTCATCATAGCAGATTCAATAAAATACAGGTTCAATAAAATACAGATTCAATAAAATACAGATTCAATACAGATTCATTGCCAACAATAGTGAACTAAACTATAAAACAAAGCAACTTAAAACCTGAGCTTGTATCACTTTGTCTTGGAAGATATCCAAGGGAGTCTAAGAAAGAAGCAAAAATTGAAAATGGCAATAAGTTAAATAAACCTACAGAAAAAGAAGATATGGAAGTGAACCTTAGTCTTGGTTTGGACTCCAAATATATGTACATGATGACATTTCAGATTCAATAAAATACAAACAGATTCATGGGTAACTACCATTTACAGGGACACAGGCACACAACTTAGCAGTTCCAATCCACCATAGCAGATTCAATAAAATACAGATTCAATAAAATACAGATTCAATACAGATTCAAAAAATACAATAGAAGTAACTACCATTTACAGACTCCAGCTGCAGTAGCAGCAATCAAGTTTGCTGCAGTTCCAATGTTCTTGTTGTCTTCTAAGTCCTCAGTCATCCAAATTAACACCATGATCTTGAGAGGATATTTCTGCAAAACCAAAATTGTGTTTGTTCAGGGTCATCTAACCTTTTTTTTCTATGACAGGGGCAACATCCCTAGTTACAGTTAGTTACAGTTAGTTACAGTTAGTTATACCTAGTTGTTATTAGTTACAATAAATAAAATGTTATAAATTTACCTTGATCAAATCTAAGGTTCTCCTCAGGGTCCTCATCATTAAAGAGATAGTGTGGTTGCCCTTTCAACCAATCTTGCAAGCAAACAAGCCCTTCTAACATTGTGTGCTTTAAGCAACAACGATGGTCGCCGAGCACTCTTCCTCCCGTGCTGAATGCACATTCGGATGCCACTGTTGAGACGGGAATTGCCAACACCTCTCGAGCTATGCTTGCAAGGATGGGGAACCTTACAGAATTGACTTTCCACCAACCCAATATATCAAAACTTGGAGGGGCTTCTGTGGCATTTCGAGTAACTTCGAGTAACTTGGAGGGGCTGCTTGGTCAAATTTCGAGTAACTTGGCGAAGATGCTACTTGTGCTTCTGTGGCATTTGGAGGGGCTTGCCTTGGTCTTTTGTTTGATCTATTTGGAGGGTACTCCTTGCATCTAGTCAAATGGGTCTTCATTGCTGTTGTCCCGCTCAAATACTTAATTAAATCTCCGCAATAGTGACATTTGCCATACATTTCATCACCGGGTTGTTTAGTAAAGTGGTTCCACACATCGGACCGAGTTTTACGCTTAGAAGATCTAGGAAGAGGCGGTAATGTAGTTCCCGGGGCAACTGGTGTGTGAACCTCTTGCTCTTCAACATTTTCCAGCAATGTAAAGTCTAAGATTTCATCGTGCGATGACATGGAGTTTTCTTAAGATACACAAGGAAATAAATTCAATCAACATATAAGAGAGAGCCAATTGCAACATTATTCCTTAGGTTAGAAAATCAGAAACAAGTGAATCTAAAACAAGAAAATCACAAATCAGAATTTTACAAATCAGAAAATTGAATCTAAAACCCAGAAAATTGAACTGTTAATTCACATGAGGAAAGCAACAATTTCAGAACTATCAATTTCTCAATTTTAGAATTTCAGAACTATCAATTTCAGAACTATCAATTTCTCAATTTCTTAGACAACCCAGAAAGCAGTGATTAAAGAAAATTACCTCAATTCGTTCTTCGGTTCGTTCTTCAGTTCGTTGATGGTTCCCAGTTCGTTCTCAATTCCTCAGTTCGTTCTTCAGTTCATTGGTTCACACAGTTCGCAGTTCGCACAGTTCAGTTTGTTCTTCAGTTCTTTGATAGTTCCCAGTTCGCACACTTCTTTGATGGATTAGGGTTTCGCAGTTCGCAGAGATTGAGACTTGAGAGAAGAGAGTGAGAGGGGAATCGCTGTTCAAGTTCGCGTAGAGTGAGAGATGGGTTCGCAGTTCGCACAGAGATGGGTTCGCTCAGAGATGGGTTCGCGGCTTCGCGCAGGATGGGAATCGCAGAGATGGCCGATGGGTTCGCGCAGAGAAGAATCGCAGAGAAGGAGTGAGAGTGTGAGAGAGGAATCGCAGAGAAGGGGAAGATTTTCGCGTGGGTCGTGGAGTGAGAGTGTGAGAGAGCCAGAGAGGAATCGCAAGAAGGAGAAGATGACCTTCGTCCTTCGCGTGGAGTGAGCGTGGAGTGAGAGTGAACTGGAGAGGAAAATCACTTTCACAGTTTCACTTAACCCTTTAACAGTTTTTAGTTCGCTAACTGAACTGGTCCTAACAGTTCAGTTTGTAATAGTTCGGTTCGGTTCGGTTCAGCAGTTCAGTTCAGTTTTCCAGTTAGTTTGAACAGCCCTAGTTGTGTGAGGGAGGGGAGAAGGGAAAGATTGAGAGGTATGTATTTACCATTATAACCCTGTTGATGATATTTAATTCAAACTGTTAATTAGATAATAAAGAACATTTAATCAAATGTTTTAAAGCTAATCAGGTACCAGGTTACAAGCTCGTGCCTGAACATATGTCCTATACTATCAAAATAGGGTTAATGTGTAAGTACAAAGATTTTTGATGTACATTGCTAGTTGGACCTCTTGTGTAAGTACAGATTTTTCTTGTTATAATAGGGTTAATGTGGGATTGGAGGCATTGCATATAGGAAATCAATATTTCGTAAGAAGAAACCAGTGGCACTAAATTGATATATGTTTTAACCCAGTAACATTTTCTAGATTTTGGTTTTCATTTTCTTCAATACACCTTCCTAAACCGTTAATGATGTTATTATCGCAACCAGTGTTTTAGAAACGGGAATGGGTTAGTTGGTTAAAAAACCTTTACCCTGAAATGGGTGTGCTTGATTGTAAGCATTATTATTTGGAGGGAATCATATGACTATGGGAATCATATGACTAAGCAGAAATTAGTAGAAGAGCTTCGTTGGAGGGAATTTCAGAAAATCCAACCCGTCTTTTTTTGATTAATAGGGAATGTGTGATTGTCCAGCAAAAAGGTTCATATATTCTAGTGGTGGTTAGGATGGCCCGATGCCTAATTTCCCCATCATTGCCATCCTGGACCATTGATATATTGTATTTATGATGTGTGGTTGAGATATTTTATCTGCTACTTGTTTGTCTTGTTAGGTACCATTTATACTTTATTTAATACAAAGTCCTTCTAGGTAGGGTAAAAGAAATCAGAACTGTACAATACTTATCAAGAGTTGCTTTTCAAGAGTTGCTTTTAAACCCCAAAATAAGATCAAATTAGGGTTGCTTTTAAAAATCCCAGAAAAGTTGCAACCCATAAATTGTGAGCCTAAGAACGAATCCGTAGAAAAGAGAGACGATGGTGGAGAGATCAAAGAAACGGTTGGGAATTTGTGGTTCATGACCGATCATGGCAAGGAGAGATCGTGATGAGAATGAATCAAGGACAAACAAGGAAGATAAGAGTTTTGGTTCTATTTTGTTGAGATTTTTGGGTTAGTGAATGGTGAAAATTTGCATTGTTTTCGTCTCATGGTGCATAATTCTGTAGCCCGCGGTAGGCAATGCAAGCCCATCGTTAGACGTTGGGAATAATGAAATCAATCTCGGGAAATTCTACTTCTCATCGGTTGGCAACGACTTTGCCCATGCCAGGCGATAGTGTTTAGGTTTTGCTTGCTTCCTTCAAATATTGTTTTCAATACTTTTGATATATATATATATATATATATATATATATATATATATATATATATATATATATATATATATATATATATATATATATATATATATATATATATATAGATCAGGATGATTACTTATGAAGTCTTGAGTGATCAAATGAAAGTAAGACATAAGTGATATGTAACATTCATCTTGTTATGGTAATAGTAATATCTGCTAGTTACACCCCCTTCACAAAGCCCAGTCAATTTAAGGCCCATTACATGAAATCAGGGGCCAAATCATCAATGGTCAAGATCACACGATGAGATCGAACGGCCAAAGCGTTCAAGACAAGCACCACTAAAACTCTATAAATATAGCATTCAATGCTCATTAATGGTAAGCAAGCTTTACAACTTAAACTTATTCATTCAAATACTGACTTGAGCGTCGGAGTGTTATTGCAAGTACAACCTCGCTATCTCAAGATCGACCACCTCAAGCTCGAACAAGACCATTCTCTCCAAGATAGACCACCTCAAGCTCGAACAAATCCGATCTCCTCAAGATCGACTATCTCAAGACCAAAAGACATAAACAGAATCAAGGATAAAACATCTACTAACTTCTTAATACCAATCACTAAGATCGGAAGCACAGTACTGAACACATCTTATGAAGTCTTGTGTTGGTGTTATATAGTTCTGATTGCCCATATCCACCCCATGTTTGTTAGGTTCTCCAAGTTTGACTAAGCAGCTACAATGATTTTTGAAATTAAAAATGTTAGTCGTCATTTATGTTCAAATAAATTTATAATTATGATTTCAATTTTAGATTTTAGCCAAACCCTCCACTTAATTTACTCGATTTAGATTAAGATATTTTTGTGTTTTTCTTAATTTGGTTTTATGCATTCTTGGGAGGTAGCACGGTTGGTCATGGCAGCGAGTGGTGGCATCGGTGTTATGGATTGTCTGGTGAGATTGATCTATTGTTAATATATATTCATCTTTGGTCATAAAATTTGTGATGTGTTACTTTTGTCCATCTTAGAGACACCTTCATAAATAACGATTAAGTCTTAGAGACGCCTTCATAAATAACGATTAAGACATATTTTGTATGTACTCCCCTGTTTCAAGTCTTTGGTTCTTTTGACTTGTTACATATTAATCAAAAAAATATTAATTTTGAGTTAGCCGAATACTAAAACACCCATTTTGTAGCCTTAACACTCAAATTTCTACCTTGCACTTTTGACCGTTAAATACAAAAAGGAGCATTACTATTCATTACTCCACTTTGCACTTACGACTCTTCTTACAAAGAGAAAAGGAGACTCTTCACTCTCATCTTTGCATTCCAATTTTAATTTGCATAAAAAAAACCAAATAAGAATTTTGTATGTTTACTCCTGAAAGTTGCTCAAATTTTTCCCACTCAAATCAAATTTTTAAATAATTTAAACCTCCAAAAATTGTATAAAATTGAATACTTCCATTCCATCCTACCCGTGTGAACAATATGGCTACTAAGAGAGATGTTCAACAATCCTTTTTCTTCTTGAACACATTTTCCCTTCTCATATTTTTTTTAATCAAATTGGTTTCAGTACCTGGATTTATAAAAAAATATAAGTAAAAAAAAGATGACAAAAGAGAGTCCAATGGGGGACTAGACCAATACCTTTAGAAAAAATGAAGAAAAAGTCAGAACATTAATAAGGAGCCTTTAACAAAGCCTACCTAATTTCATCCTAGATACGAAAATAAAAGCACTATCTTACAAAAGTTCACTAAAAAAAGTTTTCCTTGAACGAGAATTATAGACTACAATTCCTAGGCCAAATTCTATTATTTCCAACAAATCTAGGACTAACTTACAATAGTCAGATCAAAAAGAGATAAAGACATGATCTGTCTTAGAACGTGTATTATATCCTACCGTTTTCTGGACAAATTTCCTTTTTTGCCATTTCTTCTTTTGGGTCTTGAACGCCACCAGTTCAGAATTATCATATAGCGCAATTGTTCATTGGGTGTTGGTAGCCATAGGATCGACAATTTCGTCTAACACATCACCCCATGACTGACCTAAAATTCTCATGTCAGATGCTACCACTAGATTAAAAATAGCATCAGACTCTGATGCATTTAACGAATCAAGCCTAGTAGTGGGAGGTTGAGTGGAAGATGAGTCAATCTAATCACTCCAACATTGACTAGCGATACGTACATCATTGTTGGCGTTAGAGTGACGACGAGAGTAGCAATATTACAACCACTAATAGTATCAGAGGTGGGATAAATCTGAGCAGTGTTATTTTGAGTTGCTGCCCGCGTGCTAGAGGTAGAAGCACACTTCTGAGTCTAGATCAAAGATGTCTCCCGCGTTTGCATAACCGCAGACGACATTTGTTTACCTTCATTCAAAGAAAAAGAGTCCTAGACATCTGATTCTCTGTTAGATTTTGTGATCTCTTCTCTAATCCCATTAGGCGAAGATTCCCATAAACCATCTCTAGGATCATCGTTGACACATTTAAGAGCTTCCTTATTCACATAGGTCTTAGCACGTATAACTTGAGCTTTCTATTTGTAATTCACATTAATTAGTAGCCTGTAGCTTAGTAATATATTTTGGAACGTGTTTTGTCTGAGCAACATATTCTGGGATCTCACTAGAGTGCATCCTTCTTTTACAATCACTAGTCGTGTGACCGATAGACTTGCAATTCATACAGAAAGAAAAAAAAAATTCATACTCAATGCCCACAAAGAAAGCATAACCTAACCTCTCAACTAGAATACCAAGATGCGTGCAAAGTGACCAAATGATCTATCAAAGAGTCTTCAACTCTTTCATCAAATAACACTTTCTCCTCTTCTACACGGTGACAAACTTCACCTTCCGATAAATATGGGTATTGAGAATCATATTCATAAGTATCCTCAACTATTTGTTCACGTAACTCTTTCTCCATTTTTTCAAGTGGAGTTTTGTATTTTAAAATCATTTTATAATAAGATGTAAATATATAGTGGTATATATATACAAGCACCATATGAAGTCTTGTCAAAAGAAAAGCACCATGAAATGGATGCTGAAGTGATGTGATTAAATTGTAGTATGTGGGAGAGTGATCAGATGATGGACGATGAATGGAAAATTGCACTTTAAAATATGGGTATATGAAGTGCAAAGCAAATAAGCATCCATGTGTTCAAAACGAAAACAAATTCAAAGGTCTATTTTCTTGGGAGTTCAAATAAAGAATTTTGAGACAATTAATCTTTATCTTGAGACTTTAAAAGATTAAATAAATATAACGGATAAATTGAAAAAGAAATTGGTGAATTGTATATTAGTTTTTCAAAAGTACCATTATTTTGAGACAAGAATAAAGGGTCAAAAGTATGGAAGGTTTGGAAGAGAGAGAGTAACAATAGAGAAATAATATTTTGACCCCTAATGTTACACCTACACTATATTTGTATATCATTTGTATATTTTTTTTAATTAATTTTTTCTTTCTCCCCTATATTCTAAACACACTAAAAATGGATGTATTTTTATACGTAAAGATGTAAGTTATAAAATTAAGTTGTCAAAAAACACTACTTCTATCATTAAATGTAGTTGCCGATACTCCTGTACTACTACGTCTAAGTCACGCAACATGTACAAGTATATATCTGCTTTGTATTCAGCATCATTTTGTTTTATCTCATTCCATTTTTTATATTTCGAAATTTAACCCCACTTCCAAAATTCTATTCAACAAACTTTTCAATATTCCACATCTCATCTCGACTTACATAAGTTCAAAATCCTACCATACTCAAAAAGATTCTACATGCAAGTAAATTAAATAGAAATCTCTAAAGGTATGTTTGGATGGAGGGTTTAGGGGGGAGGGAGGGGAGGGCTTGAATTTCAATTATAAATTGAGGAAGCTATAAAATGTTTCTAAATAAAAATGTAGTATGACTAATAATATTTTATCATTATCTATCATGTTATTCTTTCAAATTTGTAAAATCTCAAATAGATATTAAAATATAGATCAAGCCCTCCAAAGCCCTCCCCTCCAAAACCCTCCCAAATCCCCCTCCCAAACATACTCTAAGTCAAAAAGAAACACTATTAAAAAAGTTAAACTACTAACCAAAATTAATAACAGAAAAACTGAAATACATTAGATACGAATTTCACATTTTTCGTCACTGATTTTCTGAATCTAAGTAGTAAAATAGACTCACTCTAGTTCTAGTTCTAGTCCCTAGCTATTAGAAGCTCTAAAAACAATGTCTTCTAATTTATAAAAAAAAAGACTAAGTGTAACACTTGGTTGTAGAATAACCAGAAGGTGAATCAGAAGTACAAGAGGAAGTATCCCAAAGCATCCTGAATGGAAACCCAAGTTGGTCATCAACACGAGGCACATTAACATTATTATTGTCACCTTGGTTGTAAATGTTCCCTTGCATCTCACGTTGTAATAACATTGGATACCCATCATTATTATCATTACGCTCTTGTTGTAACCCACTATAGTTTGAGCTTGTTCCCTTATTGAAATCTCCAAGAACAGAAGATGACATGCTCAATAGCAATGAAGAAACATCCATTGAACTTTTGTTACAAGATGTTTCAATAGGAGAAGAGAATAGTAGTGAGCCAGTGCTAGGGTCAGCATACCGATATAAGGGTTTGTAAATCAATGGATCGATGATTGGATTGTTATAAGAGGCAGCAACATCTATAGGACAAAGTGAACTATTACTTGAATTGCTTAAGTGTTGTGTCGTGTTGACGCTTGGTTTCTTTGTCAACATCATGTTTGCTGAACAAAACTGGTTGTTATCTCCATCATTTGTTAGAACATTAGAGGTAGTTGATGTTTCATGTAAGGGATGGACCCATGAGTGAGATAGAGCTCTTTGAGCTGTAGCATTTGTTTTCTTGAATATCCTACAGATTGCCCAAGATTCCTGCAAGTTTAAAAACATATTAATTAATGCCACTAGGTCAAGCAATACTTAAAACGTAGTACAAAAGGTTTCAAATGCTGAAATTGTTAGGCTTGATATCATGTCCCGGAGTTTGAATCCTGGACCGCACAGTTGTGTGTGAGTTTCAAGAGGCACTTAACAATCTGTCTACAGATAAAAAAAAGTTTTAAATCAAGTTTTGCGACCACACACTGGTTTGCGATACTAAGGTTCTTATGGTGCCTAACAAAAAAGAAAGGTTTTTGGGTCTCCACAACCACGATTCAGGCTGCATCAGCCTCAATTTAACTGCGATTCTCCACAATATCAAGAATGACAATATGACTGTAATACATAACATTGGTTATATATATGTGGTCCAACTCAGCTCGAGCGACCTGTCTATGCACGTAAATTACCCGTTGATATAAAAACAAAAAATAGAATGAAATTTTTTTGTTTTTATTCTAGTGGAACATAAATATATCATTTTTATTTTGTACTTTTTTATAAAGCACCACGCACAACACTCATTCTGATAGGGTCTATCAAATGATGTAGCTACTAACAAGCTCTCTTAAAAAAACTAGATATGAGAGAGAAGGTTTACTCACATTAGCAGGAATAGTCTTGTTTAAGTATTTCTTTGGAGAGGATGATGAGTCTGCAGTAAGAGAAGGTAATCTAAACTCATGCATCATCCAATCAGTTTTGACACCTTTAGCAGCTCTACCTTTGTAGAAAACTAGAGATTTCTTCAGTCCAATACACTTAGAACCCTCTGATGAGTAGATAGGTCGATCAGTTCCTGTAGCTTTCCAGAACCCAGCTCCTGTTACCCTATTAGGTCTTGCACTGTTCCTATACTTTCTGTCTCTAGGACAGTAGAAATACCACTCTTTCTCCCCACTACTTGCCATCTCTACACACATATATATAAGAAGAAAATAAATAACTTGTTAAATATTAGAAACCCTTAACATAAAGGGTATCCCAATATTTGCTCCGGCATTAAATATAAGTAAAAAAAATCTACATATTAGGCAAAATACTAGACTTTTTTTGTTTATATTTAATATCTGAAAGAGTATATATAATTAGTTAGGTGTATGCAGTTTATATATGAAGTTATGAAAAAGAAGTAGAAGGGTTTAGTGAGTCTTACTTGGAAGATCCCATGGATCATATTTATATATATCAAGCTGTTTGATGATTTCAATAGACAAAGGTCTTTGTTGAATCTTTCTCTTTAGGTAAAATCCAACTAGCTCCTCATCAGTTGGATGAAACCTAAACCCTGGAAGCATAACCTCATCAAGTTTCTCACTACCATTTCTCTCTTCCATATCTTCAACTATTTTCTTCTAGAGTGTGTGTGAGAGAGAGAGAGAGAGACCCTTTTTGTCTCTACTATGATTTTAGTTAACTAAAAACTAGTGAAAGGAACAAAGAAACAAGAGAGTGGAATCTGTTTTCAAAATTCAAAGAGGTTTTCAAGGTTTGAAGCAAAACCGAGCTAAAGGAAGTGTATGAGAGAATTGTTGAGGAAAAGAGTGAAATTCACTCAATGTGTTAAGCCATTATATCATGTGCTTCCTGAGAAGGGATCTGCCTCCGAAGGTTTTGCCGTCTTTGAAGGAGTGTGTGTTTTGCGAGGATCACGTAGGTTTGGTTTGCCTCATATATAGAAAGAAGAAAATAGCAAGGTTCTCAAAAAGAGAACAACTACCAAGGAAAAAAACACGGTAAAAAGTATTTAAATAGAAAACAATGAGGTGTAATTGAGTGATTGGATATGGTATCATATCTTTAAAATCTCAATGGGTATGAGAGTATTCACCTAATTTATGATTTCCATTAGAGCAAAGTAGTAGTTTCATACAAAAAAAAGCTAAATTTATGACCAAACTTAATTAGATAAAAATTGAAATTTATCGCTAATTTTACCTTCACAAAATTTACGGACAAATTTAATCTTCAAAATAACTAAATAAATAGTTTTACTATGTGTTTATAGCCCAAATGATAGCATTAAATAAGTTGGCGACACACGTCGAGCTAGTGGCGGGAAACTTAAATTAATTAATGAGAGAGAAATTGAAATTTATTGCTAATTTTAGCGTCACAAAGTTTATAGTATTATTAGTTAGTTGGTGACACACATTGAGCTAGTCTTTGGACGATTAAAAGTTGATACATACTCTTGGTGAGGAGTGGTGAACTTTGAATGTGACTAATTAAATCGCAAAATTATGATTAGTCTCATAGTCGACTCAAATTGTAGAAGCACTATAGATAAGTTGGCCTAATTAGGCTAGTTTAAGTTCAAGGTAGAATCTCAATAAACCACAAAGTTAGCAAATTCTAGGGATTAAGATCTTATTTTTAATTACCCTTTAAACATATTAATCTCATGAAAGTTTTGGCTTATCAGCTAGAAGCCAAGACAAAGCAAAGTTCCAAGAAGATGATATAATATTTATACATTGTGTTTGAAACTTTGAAATATCATTTGGAAACATGGACCTGAACCGGATTCCAAAATGGAGTTCAAATATATAATTCAACAGCAACTTAATTATATTATTTTTTATGTTTTCAGAATCCGAAAATCCCGTTTCTATTCCATTCCCCAGAGCTTCTATTCCACTGGTTTGTCAGGTAGAAACATTTTAATAATAACCACTATCTTAATGTCAAATTTTAGATAACAACAAAACGGACGTGTGATCAAAGTCTAATACAGTTGAGGGGACCGCTCTTTCAATCTTACAGTACTACTGATTATATATAATAAATCCTAATTAGTAGGAACTACTTGTTTATTGCTATCGTCTATCGATATATCTAATGTCAGAATTAATTAGCTTCAGTTTACTGTATATTGACCTTCTTTCTTTGAGCTTTCTCCTCTCTCTCTCTAATGACTAATTATAATCTCTACAGCTTGCGATGGCTAGCGCTATAATGTTATGGTGTTATTATAGTTGAGTAAACGATACTTTTATGTAAGACGTAGGATAATCGACAAATTCGACGTTGTTAGGTTTTTTTTTTAGTCTACTTAGATGAAATCACAAATAAACACTACACACTCTAAGGTTATATACTTAGTAAAAGATACCAAAGAGTGCAATTTAGTTGTTTTTATTGCCAACCTGTTTATATCCAATATTAAAATAAATAAACACTTGAATTAAATATAATGCAATCCAAATTGATAGTATAAAATCATAACATCTCAATACTCTTACAAAATCATAACAACATACAAATGTAAAAAAATCTTACAAAATCAAAGCATTCAAAACTCATAAAAATCCTACAAAGTAATAAAGGTCCTGATAAATAGTATAGTCTCGTGAGCCTGACTCATCACCATCCAAGTCAGGTTTTGGCTTCCTCAACATCTGCACCTAGTGTTGCTACACTTGCCGCAACTCCTCCTGCAAATACGTCACTCGATCCTTTTGCTCTACTACCTTAGTTGAGTTCTCTGTAGGAGGGCGACTACTAGATGCCTACTAGTATCGACTCGATTGACCCCAATTTGTACATATGGGGAAAATGCGCTCCATGGATGCAACCCTTATACTTGACTCCAACTAGCCTCATCCAAGCGTCTAGAATAGCACCTGCTCCTCCTTAGTGGGTAGTGGTGTGGATGGGGCAGCCTTGGCCTATGTCGCCTGAGTCATCAGCTACTTAAACTCCTCCTATTAAGAGAGACTACAAAGCATAACAAGAAGAGAATAAGGATCAGATCAACCATATTGAGAGACCACAAATCAAAATTATTATAAGGTGTAAAAAACTCACATATAATCCAAACATAGGATCTAGAAAGTTCTGTCATGAACCCGCACCTAGGAAATCTTAACGGACCAACAAAACCCTAAAACAACTCGGAAATAAGACATGAGTTACTCAAACTCATAAGGATCATAAAACAATTCTGAAAATCAGTATGAACCTTACGTATTGATAAGAAGAAGAAAAGGAATAAGCTCCTAATCTCTTTGGGTGCAGAAATCCTAATCTGCAGTGAAACACTGATAGCTTAAGCTATTAAAAGGATATGGAATTATGGTTTTTTGCTATAGTTTAGAATGGGTTCAAAGCTTCAAAAGAGACCAAAATATATCAAGATTTATCTTGGCAGAGAATGGGGACGAGTAAACTTCATTTTACTTTCTCCTTTATTCAAGGAAGAGTGGAATTATGGAAGTGAAATATGGGTAGTCTCGCTTAGCTAGAATACTCACTTAGCGAGTTGCTTTTTGCTAAACTTCCTTGCTTTGTTCTGTTTAGGGCACGCCACGTGTCGTGTTGTCGAAAGGGTGTTGTAAAGTCCTTCTCGCTTAGCGAGTTTACTCGCTTAGTGAGTTTCGTTTGGTACATCGCCTTACTGTGTGCTTCCTAGGACACGCCACATTTCTTGTTTGTCAACAGGTGCTATAAAGTACCACTCGGATAGCGAGTTTACTCGCTTATCAAGATGCTTAACTTAGTCCCCTAATACGCCACACCTAGGCCCATTTATAAGTCCTCAAAACACACGCCTAAAACCAATTCTTAATCCTTTCACTAACCTCGACATAAAAAAATGGAATACTTTGACACATGAATAGGAACCTTCAGATAAGCTCCTCAAGTGTTAGTTTATGAGAGTTGTTGCCTCGTGGTAAACCTACTCAACTTCCTCGTTCGTGTTTTAAAGAGGATGCCTTAGCAATCTCGATTCTAGAAGACGAGTATACTGTAGGTTTGGAAGGATGCAAGACATACCTTCATGGAAGAATTTTACTTTCAAAGGGAGACTATCCTATCATGATAGATGCTTTGAAATCCAAACTTCTATCTCTTTGGCAACCAAAGAGGGACACACCTTCATGGAAGAATTTTACTTTAAGGAGAATTCTGCCATAGCCTTTTTGGCATTGCAAGCTAGGGTTGCTTCGATTGTTCGACTGATAGCCTGATTTTAATCCTTCAAATATAAAAGACACAAATGTGGAATGTTGGATTAGGCTTATAGGTCTTGCTCAAGAATATAGGCGTCCGAAAATTCTTTTTTCTATTGCTAGCAGTGTTGGATTACCAATCAGTCTACATGATATAACAAGTAAAAAGCTCATTTAATAGATCTTTTGGTCATTTTACTCGCATCCTAGTTGATATAGACTTGCAAACAGAGCTTAGAAATCAAATCCTAGCGGGGAGTTCAAGTTATGCTTTCTTAGTGGGCTTTGAGTATGAGAATTTGTGTTTCTTTTGTATGAATTGCAAGACTATTGGTCATACCACTAGCGATTGCATAAGAAGGATCGATGCATTATGTTGGGGAAAAGAAGAAGGGGTGCTAAATGTCGCTCAGGAAAAATGGGTTTATGTCTCTAAGCCCCAGGTTACTAATAATGTGATTTACAAGCAAAACTTGGCCAACAAGCTATACCTTTAAAGGTGCATTAGCAGCAAGGGGAATCCTCATCTAATGGGATTAGAGAAGAGGTCATGCAATCTAACAAAGAATAAGATGTCCATACTCTATGACTCGCATCCTAGTTGATATAGACTTGCAAACAGAGCTTAGAAATCAAATCCTAGCGGGGAGTTCAGGTTATGCTTTCTTAGTGAGCTTTGAGTATGAGAATTTGTGTTTCTTTTGTATGAATTGCAAGACTATTGGTCATACCACTAGCGATTGCAAAACACTACAAGAAAACTTGGACTTTTCGGCGGACCAAATCCGCCGGAAAATCTGCAAATCCGCCGGAAATACGAACTTCCGGCGGACTTGTTGGGCTTTCCGCCGGATTTTTGGCGCCGGTAGACAACTCGTGGCAAAAGGTTTTCGGTGGATTATCCGCCGGAAATTTCCGGCGGATTTCGTGGCGCCGAAAAATCCGCCCGAAGTTTCCGGCGGATTATCCGCTGGAAAACCCCAGGGAATTCGCATCTTTTTATCCGCCGGAAAGCTCGCAAATCCGCCGGAAAGTTCCGGCGGGGGTATCCGCCGGAAAGTCCACAAATCCGCCGGAACACTGTATGGTTTATCCGCCGGAAAATCCACAAATCCGCCGGAAAGACCGTTTTTTTTTTAAATTTAATTATTTTTAAAAAATAAATATTATTTTTTAAAAATCATTTTATTTAAAAAAATAATATTATTTTATTAAAAACTTTAATTGATTATTTTATTTAAAAATTTGATAATTGATAAAAAAATAAAAATTAGAAATGAAAATTAATGATTAATTTAAATAAATATCCATACAACAAAAAAAATATCCATACAATAAAAAAATATCCATACAACAAAATAAAATAATCCAAAGCTACTGGGGTAGCTGCTGGTCTAACTCATCACCATGATAGTAGGTATCAGATGTAAGAAAAGCATTAAGCGAATCCATAATATTAAGATCGATGTTGGGCCGCTGGGGTGACTGCTGCTGGGGCTGATGGTATGGCTGCTGGGGTGACTGCTGCTGGGGTTGCTGGTATGGCTGCTGGGGCTGCTGGTATGGCTGCTGGGGTGACTGGTGCTGGGGCTGCTGGTATGGCTGCTGGTATGGCGGCTGGTATGGCTGCTGGGGCTGAGGTGCATACTGCTGGGAATACTGGGGTGCATACTGCTGCTGAGGCCACGGCTGAAATGCACCACCGTAATGCTGCTGCGGCTGGTAGGATGGCATATGTGATGAGGATGGCCTCGACTGCTGAGACATCATCAGCTGATCCTGCAAAAACTTAAAGCGCTCCTCCATGCGCTGCTCAACTATCCTAGCCTGCTCCGCCATGCGCTCCTCCATGCGCTCCTCAGGTATCCTGGCTCTCTTCCGAAGCGTCGCCACTTCCCGATCACTTTGCTCCTGCCGCTCGGCAAACTGACGCTGCTGCTCGCTCAGTTGCCGCGTCAATTCCGTAACAGCATTGAACTCACCAGCATTGGGAACATAAGAGCGAGCAGTACTCGGAGATCCAGAAGATTGTGAAGCTGATAGACTCGGAATAATGCTTGTTCGAAAAGCAGCCGGTCCAATACCACCTGATCCTACCATACGATTACTCTTTTGGGGACTGTCTTACCCCAATTTTGTCCGGCTTAGGTCAAAACCATAATTTTCCACACAAAAAATAAATAAATTATGCATTGCATTTTGGGTCCTAGAAACCATTCCAAAGTTTTTGAAATCATTTTTAGGGTTAGAATGCACTTTTGGGGAAATTAGGGTTTTAGGGTCAAAAGGGTAGTCCTTATAGATAAGGGTAGTTCTTAGGGTTTGGGTGTGTCTTAGGAAAAAGTGTAAGCTCTTCCGAAGGTCAGCTCGTATCTCAAAGTCTCACACACTCACAAGTTTTTCAAAGATGCATGCATACTTACGTAAACATTCTTATCATCTTTGAAAACATAAAATCGATTTCTCCATGCATAAACATACATCAAAATCGATTTTCAGGTCAAAAAGAAAAGGAAGAATCGATTGTCAGGTCATGTTACTTCATTGCATAAATCGATTTTCAGGCCAAACATTTTCAAACAAAGAATCGATTCACACACTCTTAAACTAAGCTGAGAATCGATTTCTACATGTCTCAGGCAAGCTGAGAATCGATTCATACAAGTTTTAACTTAGTAAAAAATCGATTCCTAGCCCTCTGTGAATCACAAGAATCGATTGTCTCTATTTTTCAAACAAATCAAAATCGGCTCCTCTCTTAAATGAATCGATTCCTAGATCCATTTCAATAGCAAAGAATCGATTCCTTCAAATGTTTCAACGTGAGATCTAGTTTTTCAAAGCCTATAAATAGAGGCCTCATGGCCTCCATTTCGAAAAGAGGGGAGAGAAGGGGAACCCATTCTCACGATCTATCACTTCTGAAAAACTCTTTATACTTTGTTTACGTTCTTTTCGCACCGCTGGTCCGTCAAGAGCTGATCTTTCGCTAAGAGTTAGTTGGGGTTGCATTCTTCAAGTTGTAATATCTGCCTTCATTAGAGGTATTTCTGTCTTTACATTTGTTATTATTTAATTGTTGTGATCTGTGCTAGGGAGTCGGGTATCTAGGCAAGTTGATTCTCACTAGTGCCTAGTGCATTTTTCTCAAAGTGAGAAGATTGCCCTATGTGATTTAACTTAGCTTTAGTGTTTATTTACTTGCTCTTGTATATTATTGTCCATTGTTGATGATGAATCATATGATTCCCACTTATGCCTAGTGCATCGTGTTCTAAGTGGTGAAGATGGTTTTAGATGATTCAACCTTCCCCTTTTAACTTCTTGATGAATAATAGATGAGATAGTTAGGTTTATAGTTTAAGGTCCATGGGGTATTGCAAAGGATAGGTTACCCAAAACCTTGATGCTCCCTCCTCTTTGATTGTGTTACTAGCCTTTGGGCACTTATTCATGAATGCAAAGGATAGGCTTACCTTAGCCTTGATGCAATTCCCCCTTTTGTTCATGTTATTGAGAAATCGTTGCTCATATGTTCCTTAGTTTAATTAAGATCATTCTATGCCTATGATTAATTGCTTGCTTGTTTTTAATGCATTTTAAATGTCTCGATTCAATATGCCATTCCATCCATGTGTATGACCTCCTAATGAAGACGTAAGTCTACATGCCTGTTGTAGCATAGAGTCATTTGGGTAAATACACTCCTTCCTACACACACACACACACACACACACACACACACACACACACACACACACACACACACACACACACACACACACTTGCTTTGAGAATTTTACCTTGCATCCCTGATAAGTGGGTCTTTTGATCATATTGGCATGTTTGGTTTCGATTAATGTTCAACATATGCATGATTCCGTGATTATTGAATGTGTTTGAACTTTGTAACCAATCATTGATAATAACTTCACCCTTTTTTTCCAAAAAATCTTTCAAACTCTTTTCCAATTAATGCGAGTTATTAGTGACTATCACTCAAAGCCTTGGCTTGTTTGAATGTCATGAACGCCATCAAGGGTTATTAGTAATGATCGCTCAAAGCCTTTGCTTGCTTGATCGTTATGAAAGCTCTTCCCCTTTCAAACCCCTTCAAAAACATTTTCGTTAAAACTACGTCGCTTTGATTCCCATTTGGGATACGTAGCGAGTCACGTTCTCGTCAAGCGCAACAAATAAAAATCCTTTTCGCAACCCTAAACCAATCATTTTCACAAAACAAACCAAAAAGTCATTTTCAAACCTATTGTTATTAGTGACTATTGTAACACCCCTTCTAATAAGCTACTATTTAATTCATTTAAAATCAGAGTTTCCAAAAACCGTTTTAATGCATCCACAAGAGGGTGCCACATTTCAAAACAACCACGCATAATAGTCTCTAAAATTTAATTCATAAAGTCATAAGGTACGATACATAGCACCGCAAATAATCTGTTAGTCTACACTAAAGTAAATCATAATAGTCATCGCAGCGGAATAATCACCAAATCTTAAAATGCCAAATTACATCACCAAATAAAGTTCAAAACATCAAATAAAATAATACGTAAACTAAACGCCCCCCGGTGCTACGTATCAGAGCAGACTCAACTGACTAGGAGAAGGTACTAGATCACCTTCACTCGTTATCACCTGCACGTTGCCGACATAAGAAGCAACACAAAAGCAGTAGGGTGAGTCTCATTTTATAAGTAATAACAAATAAGATAAGAATCATTTAGAGAAGGCAACTAAACACACCAATTCACCACAATAACAACATACCCCATTAATTTTCATTCACCAAGAAACAACGCCGAATATTTTCAATCACCGAGAACAACACCAAATATAACTAACTACACCAAATTACAATTATCTCCACATACACCATCAATTTATAATCACCAGGGAAAAGTACCGAATGCATGTTCAATGTATGAGATGCAACCCAAAACTCCACGGGCACATGCATGTGGATCCATTCACCAAAAATTAGCCTTGAGGGCATACACCAAAATAAGGCCGAAGCCTTCTGCTCACCAATAAATGCACATGATTATGCGACGCCATGACAATGCACCATACACACCAAAATCACCACAACAATGCAATAACATGCGCACCAATAATTTGATTAACTCACCAATAGTTTTATTAACTCGCCAACACCAAAAGAAAGGTCATAGACCATTGCCTTGAGGGCACTCACCAATAAACTAACCAATAATTTATCTCACCATTTTATATACATCACCATTATACATCCCCAAAATTTCAGCTCTAAGGATAGCACACCAATCACACCAAGCACAATTAATTATGCGACTACATTGTCACCAAAGGACTAAACAACACCCATAGGGACCAAAACAGCACATAGAGTAGCAGCAGCAATATAAACAGCAGCATAAAACAGGGACAGCAGTTTGAAAACAGCAGCAACAGTACATTAAAATTTTACAATGACAGCACCCTAACAATACAGCGACAGCGCCTAAAAATAAAACAGTGACAGCACTCTAAAACTACAGTGACAGCGTCAAAAAGAAAACAGTGACAGCACCATAAAAACACAGCAATAGCACTTTTTAAAAATAAGAAAACCGCACCCTTAAATATAAGAAAACAGCACCTTGAAAATAGGAAAAACAGCACCTTTAAAATACGAAAACAGCGCCTTTAAAAATATGAGGACAGCACCTTTTAAAATAAGAAAACAGCAGTGACGATTTTTGTTGAAAGACAGCAAGTTAATTACAGAAAACAACAACATACAGTTCATTTTGCCTTAAAAATAGAATAATCGGTTAGGCCTCTAAATGAGCTCTTCAACGCATCCTAGAACGTCTCAATCGGGTTCCCGGATCAAAAGATATCACGAAAACAAACAAGGTGCAGAAATTCCGTAACCATGCGCTTACTTTGGCGAATTGATTAAAATAGTAACCCACACCGGATTTCGACAAATAAATACTTGTTGAAAAGCCCTATGGGTCTACTCCTTATTCCTAAGTTAAGTTTTTGAAAAAGAGAGTCTAACAGGTACAGTTTTCAAAAACACATATACTAGTTTCAAAAGAGGTCAGTTTCTGTCCTTCAAATTCAAGCAGTTCTAAAATGACCAAAACTCAATCAAATTGCATGAAACTTGTGCATAAACTGGGGAGAATTCTGTCTAGTTTTCAACGAAATTGGATTCGTTCGAAAATGAGTTCTTTTGAAAACGCAGTGACCAAAACACTGACCCTATGTCCAGATTATTTCCAGAATCTTACCATAACTTGTGAAATTCATATCTCGAGCTACAGAACTCTAAACGCAACCAAACCAGTGCCAAATTAACAAGCATTAAGTCTATTTTCCAGAACAGTAAACCACATAATTTTTTAGTCAGCACAACGTTCCCAGTTACCGAAATACTGAAACTCTACCCAAATCGTTTCCAGAATTTTAACCTAACTTGTTTCACCTATAACTTAAGTTTTACAGCTCCAAATGCAACCAAATCAACGCCAAATTAACAAGCATTAAGTCTATTTTCCAGAACAGTAAGCCACATAATTTTTCAGTCAACACAACGTTCCCAGTTACCGAAATACTGAACCTCTACCCAAATCGTTTCTATTCTCGATTTTATTTAGTCATTACAACATACACCTAACTTGCATGACTAATATCACGTACATCTCAATACTAATCAATTATGGATTCTACCAAAAATAACATAAGTTCATCATCAACAACATGGATTTAACAATTTACATTCATCATAACAAAAACATCCAAAAACAACAATTCAATTCAATCAATCAAACCCCCCTAACACCTAACTCATGTGATTCTAGTCCTATAAGTTATTAAGGATGAAAAGAGAGCCCCCTAACCTTTTGTTAATGGAAGAAGATGAAATCCTTTAGCCTTAGAACCTTGGAGCCCTAGCTTTTTCCTCTCTCTCTCTCTCTCTTGTTCTTGGTTGGAACTCACGCTTTCCTCTTCTTTCTTTTCCTCTCCTAGCCGCTGCCCCTTCCTCTCTTCTCACTTCTCACGCTTCTTTTGTTTTCTTTCTCTCCAAGTGTCTAAGACACTAACCCTAGAGCATAAATATTATGGGTCCTAGTGTCTTGGGCTCTTTTTGCCACTTAGTTAATTACTAACACTTCTCCTCTTTTAATTAAATTACCCCTCCCTCATTTACTACACACCACCCCTTATTTAAATTAAATACCCTATTATAAATTTTAATATAACCAACCACTATAGCACCTAATTAAATTAATTAACTAAATAAATACTTGAATTATTTTGGGGCGTTACAACTCTCCCCCACTTAGAACATTTTCGTCCTCGAAAATTTGCCCGCCTAAGCTAACATTCCTCCACTAACAAGCCACATACAAATTCACACAACAGGAAAAGTAATACCAAAAACAAAAGACACAGAGTTCACACGGAAACACAATAAAGCACACAAGCGGTCCGGTGAGAACCGAACAATCCAAAAAGTTTACCTGATTCGAACAACCTGCAATGTAAACAATGGTTAGTATTAAAAGACAACAGTTGGTCGTTAACCGACACAACGACTCGACGACTTGGCCGGACGGACCAACCATTGCTCTGATACCACTAATGTAACACCCCTTCTAATAAGCTACTATTTAATTCATTTAAAATCAGAGTTTCCAAAAACCGTTTTAATGCATCCACAAGAGGGTGCCACATTTCAAAACAACCACGCATAATAGTCTCCAAAATTTAATTCATAAAGTCATAAGGTACGATACATAGCACCGCAAATAATCTGTTAGTCTACACTAAAGTAAATCATAATAGTCATCGCAGCGGAATAATCACCAAATCTTAAAATGCCAAATTACATCACCAAATAAAGTTCAAAACATCAAATAAAATAATACGTAAACTAAACGCCCCCCGGTGCTACGTATCAGAGCAGACTCAACTGACTAGGAGAAGGTACTAGATCACCTTCACTCGTTATCACCTGCACGTTGCCGACATAAGAAGCAACACAAAAGCAGTAGGGTGAGTCTCATTTTATAAGTAATAACAAATAAGATAAGCATCATTTAGAGAAGGCAACTAAACACACCAATTCACCACAATAACAACATACCCCATTAATTTTCATTCACCAAGAAACAGCGCCGAATATTTTCAATCACCGAGAACAACACCAAATATAACTAACTACACCAAATTACAATTATCTCCACATACACCATCAATTTATAATCACCAGGGAAAAGTACCGAATGCATGTTCAATGTATGAGATGCAACCCAAAACTCCACGGGCACATGCATGTGGATCCATTCACCAAAAATTAGCCTTGAGGGCATACACCAAAATAAGGCCGAAGCCTTCTGCTCACCAATAAATGCACATGATTATGCGACGCCATGACAATGCACCATACACACCAAAATCACCACAACAATGCAATAACATGCGCACCAATAATTTGATTAACTCACCAATAGTTTTATTAACTCGCCAACACCAAAAGAAAGGTCATAGACCATTGCCTTGAGGGCACTCACCAATAAACTAACCAATAATTTATCTCACCATTTTATATACATCACCATTATACATCCCCAAAATTTCAGCTCTAAGGATAGCACACCAATCACACCAAGCACAATTAATTATGCGACTACATTGTCACCAAAGGACTAAACAACACCCATAGGGACCAAAACAGCACATAGAGTAGCAGCAGCAATATAAACAGCAGCATAAAACAGGGACAGCAGTTTGAAAACAGCAGCAACAGTACATTAAAATTTTACAATGACAGCACCCTAACAATACAGCGACAGCGCCTAAAAATAAAACAGTGACAGCACTCTAAAACTACAGTGACAGCGTCAAAAAGAAAACAGTGACAGCACCATAAAAACACAGCAATAGCACTTTTTAAAAATAAGAAAACCGCACCCTTAAATATAAGAAAACAGCACCTTGAAAATAGGAAAAACAGCACCTTTAAAATACGAAAACAGCGCCTTTAAAAATATGAGGACAGCACCTTTTAAAATAAGAAAACAGCAGTGACGATTTTTGTTGAAAGACAGCAAGTTAATTACAGAAAACAACAACATACAGTTCATTTTGCCTTAAAAATAGAATAATCGGTTAGGCCTCTGAATGAGCTCTTCAACGCATCCTAGAACGCCTCAATCGGGTTCCCGGATCAAAAGATATCACGAAAACAAACAAGGTGCAGAAATTCCGTAACCATGCGCTTACTTTGGCGAATTGATTAAAATAGTAACCCACACCGGATTTCGACAAATAAATACTTGTTGGAAAGCCCTATGGGTCTACTCCTTATTCCTAAGTTAAGTTTTTGAAAAAGAGAGTCTAACAGGTACAGTTTTCAAAAACACATATACTAGTTTCAAAAGAGGTCAGTTTCTGTCCTTCAAATTCAAGCAGTTCTAAAATGACCAAAACTCAATCAAATTGCATGAAACTTGTGCATAAACTGGGGAGAATTCTGTCTAGTTTTCAACGAAATTGGATTCGTTCGAAAATGAGTTCTTTTGAAAACGCCGTGACCAAAACACTGACCCTATGTCCAGATTATTTCCAGAATCTTACCATAACTTGTGAAATTCATATCTCGAGCTACACAACTCTAAACGCAACCAAACCAGTGCCAAATTAACAAGCATTAAGTCTATTTTCCAGAACAGTAAACCTCATAATTGTTTAGTCAACACAACGTTCCCAGTTACCGAAATACTGAACCTCTACCCAAATCGTTTCCAGAATTTTAACCTAACTCGTTTCACCTATAACTTAAGTTTTACAGCTCCAAATGCAACCAAATCAACGCCAAATTAACAAGCATTAAGTCTATTTTCCAGAACAGTAAGCCACATAATTTTTCAGTCAACACAACGTTCCCAGTTACCGAAATACTGAACCTCTACCCAAATCGTTTCCATTCTCGATTTTATTTAGTCATTACAACATACACCTAACTTGCATGACTAATATCACGTACATCTCAATATTAATCAATTATGGATTCTACCAAAAATAACATAAGTTCATCATCAACAACATGGATTTAACAATTTACATTCATCATAACAAAAACATCCAAAAACAACAATTCAATTCAATCAATCAAACCCCCCTAACACCTAACTCATGTGATTCTAGTCCTATAAGTTATTAAGGATGAAAAGAGAGCCCCGTAACCTTTTGTTAATGGAAGAAGATGAAATCCTTTAGCCTTAGAACCTTGGAGCCCTAGCTTTTTCCTTCTCTCTCTCTCTTGTTCTTGGTTGGAACTCACGCTTTCCTCTTCTTTCTTTTCCTCTCCTAGCCGCTGCCCCTTCCTCTCTTCTCACTTCTCACGCTTCTTTTGTTTTCTTTCTCTCCAAGTGTCTAAGACACTAACCCTAGAGCATAAATATTATGGGTCCTAGTGTCTTGGGCTCTTTTTGCCACTTAGTTAATTACTAACACTTCTCCTCTTTTAATTAAATTACCCCTCCCTCATTTACTACACACCACCCCTTATTTAAATTAAATACCCTATTATTATTTTAATATAACCAACCACTATAGCACCTAATTAAATTAATTAACTAAATAAATACTTGAATTATTTTGGGGCGTTACAACTATCACTCAAAGCCTTGGCTTGTTTGATTGTCATGAACACTATCCAGAGTCATTAGTAATGATCACTCAAAGCCTTTGCTTGCTTGATCATTATGAAAGCTCTTCCCCTTTTCAAACATTTTCAAAACCAAAACACCAAGAACTACGTAGCTTTGAATTCTCCATCGCACCGGGAGATACGTAGGAGCAGGCCATGTCCCGTCAAGCACTTTTTCTAAAGACCCTTTTTTTTCTCTCCCCTTTCTCGGCAAAAATAAAATTTTCATTAAGTTTTCCCATTCATCTTCAAACAAGAAATAAATAGGCAAATCTAGTTATTTTTCAAATCAAACGTTAAAACCACACATTTAATTAGAGGTTCCCTTTCGGTAGAAAGGACGTGCGCGGTGCTAACACCTTCCTCGCACGTAATCGACCCCCGAACCTATATCTCTAGTTTTCAAAGGACCATCTGCCTTGTTCAAAATACTTTTTTTCAATGTTTTGGTCTTAAAATTAAAATATTGGTGGCGGCTCCAAAATTTTTCCACGTTGTACATGGAGAAACCCAAACCGGGATTTTTCGGGGTGCAACAGCTGGCGACTCCACTGGGGATACTTTTTAAAAGACGAGGGTCAAGCCTAACTAATTAAAATGTGTGGTTTAATGTATTGTTGATTTGATTAATACCTTGTTTGCCTTTCTTTCTTATCATTGATTGTAGGCATATGCATTTGTCTTCTTTGTTGTTCCCTATCTCCTCTTCTACTCCTTTTCTTTTATTGCTTATGCTCATGCATTCTTCCAACCCCCCCCCATGTTCCCTTCTTCTTTGCTCATTTTCTCCAAAGGTAAGTTCATGCATCTCTTCCCCATTCTATCATGTCCCCTCTTCTTGGCTCCCTTTCTTAAGGTAAGCAATACCCTTGTTGTTAATATCCTAAGTTAGTTTATTTGGTATAGAACCCTAGTTTAGACAACATGTTATTGCTTGCAATTGTCTGGACTGCTCTGGTTTTCATTTCAGGTGGGGTAGTGCTAGGGAAAACGCCCTTGACACACACTACACTTATCCCTTATGATTGCATGCTTTGAGTGGGACCATAACCCAGGTCTGCAGAAAACTTAGGACAGTGGATTCGAGTAGTGAGGGCCCATCAGGACCTTTGTCCGTTTGGCTACTTGCGAAAGTTTCAACCAGAGTTGTGCTCTTTCATGATGCCTCACACCTAGCAGTTTGCTGCATTTGTGGGGAGTTTCATGAAAGGGACCGTGGCTCTGGTGACCTTTGTGAGGAAGTGAATAGAGCTACATGGAAAGATCACCCCTAAAATGCCTTAGATCATAGGTTTCTTCCCTTTTAAGTCACAAGGGCGTTCCAAATTGTGTGCTGCATTGTCGCATTCAGTTTAGTCAAAAATTTTGCCCTCAAAATTTTCAAAAAAAAATTAAAAGGATATGCTTTTCCCTTTTCAATAAATGCCTATGTGAGGTGGCATATAGGTTGCCAATTCAAAATACCACTCCATGCAAAAACACAAAAAAGGCATCATTGCATCATTGCATCATTACATCATTTGCATGCATCTTCTTGGCTTTCTCACAAAAATTCCTAAATTCCGGTGTCTGCCAGTACTCCTGTAACCCAGCCCAAGTTGAGTCTCCCATATAAGATGGCTTCGCATTCTTACCGCGCGCCTCCCGCAGTAATTCAGAATAGCCATGGAACATCTCTTATGGAAGATTCTCTCAACTTCCCTTTGCTGCTCTGGTAACCATGTACATTTTTCCTATTTAAAAAATTTACAATAATGTTGTTAATTATAAGACAAATTAATTAATCAAGTCAATAAGATATACACAAATTAATTAATTTATTATTTCGTAGAACAACTTACCAAAAATGAATTTAACATCCTCCGAATTGCCTCTGTATCTTTTCTAACAGCTGTCCAATTCTTCCAGCTGCCGGTGAAATTCTCCTTGATTGTTTTCCTGATGGCAGTAGCTGTAGCCTTCGAAGGAAGAAATCTGCATTAAAAAAAGATGAATTTTATTACACCAAATTATATAAGTTATATAAAAGGCAACAAAAATAAGTTAATAAATAATAATATATATACTTACGAATCACCAGCAGTCTCCAATATGATACGCTCATCAGGTGTATACCTGACCACCTCACGGTCAACAGTGAATGTGCGCACCCCATCAGCATCAACATCTGTCGGGGCTAAGCCCTCAGTAGCAGCAGGAATCACTGGGTCCCCTGCAGTACTAGTACTAGCACCCTCAGACCCAGGTGGTGGCAAATATCTCCCACCAGCAACAACAACACGAGCAGGCTGAACACGACGCCCTAAGCGAGTAGAAGTCTTCCGCCTGGTAGCACTGGCGGCATCACCCGTGTCGACAGGTGGAGGAACATATGTCTCGTCATCAGATCCTGAGTGAGATGCCATGACTGTATCTAGCTAGACATATATACATTTAAACAAACAAACATACACTATACAAGGTTAACATAAACATACTAAACAAAAATATATAAACATACTAATTAAACAAACATAGTTAAACAAACATAAATTACAACGTTACGTGGTTTGTTGAAACATAAATAACATATATTGTTGAAACATAAATAACTAATTGGAATCCCATTATTCTCAAAATCATCATCATCAGATGAGTGAATTCTTGATACACCAACGTGGTTTGTTGCATCTTCATCAGCATCTTCTTTGTCATCAACTTCATCGCCGGTGTTTGGCTCATCACATAAACGAGTAATGGGTTCAACTTCAATCACTTCATTTACATTAGACATCTTTTCCATTTGATATGGCACATCTTCCACCGTGTCATCATTTGTCTCAATGCGACCTCTTGGTTTTGTTTTAATTACGACACACCAACCACACCTATCAGTCCGCGTTGATGGATAAGGGACATAATAGACTTGTCTCACATTTTGTGCAATGACGAACGGATCATACAGTCGATATCTACCATTCATTTTAATGTCCACTGTATTTGACTTTGGATTCACCTTTGTTCCTCGAGCAGACAGATCAAACCAATGACAATAGAAAACCACTACCTTCTGACTAAAATCTAGATGGGGGTACGAAAGTTCATATATGTGTTGAACCACACCATAAAAATCATCTTCACCTCCTCCAGTGACACCCTTCATGCACACTCCACTATTGACTGTCTCTCTGCCCTGTGTCCATTCATTGGTGTGAAATTTGTATCCATTGACAAAGTATGTGTGCCATTCTTTAACACATCTTCGAGGACCGTCTGATATGTTCCTCAAATGTTGGTTGGTAGGAGTTGGCGGGAGGGCATAAACATGTTGCCTAAACCAAGTTGGAAAATGTGCATTAATATGAGCAGAAGATTGTTGCCCAGTTACGTCCTCTGATGACAAGAATTCCCTAAAAAGAAATAATTAATTGTTACACATTTTTCTACATATTAACTAATTAAGATCGATAGTTTATAATGTTGAGGAACATACTGAATAAATGGTTGCACCTCAGTACAGTTTATCAACACATGAACATGTGCTGAACTTAACTCTTCATCTGTTAGCCAGTGAATTGACTCCTTCCCAGATGGACGACCGGGTAGACAAAAGACAGACAAAGCTAAATGACGTCTAGGACATTCATCAGTATCCATTTCATTTCGACTGCTTCCAGGAGCAAACTCAATCTTTAAATAGTAAGAACAAAAATGCGTTGTTTCACGGTGTAATTAAGAAAAACATATCGATCCTTCAACTCTAGCTTTGTTTTTCACCGATCTTTTTGAATCACCCATGAACCTAGAGAAAATGATATTAATTAACATAATAATCATATATTTTAAACTTGTTTCTTATATGGTGTGAAAATTAACTGACCTTTCAAACGGATACATCCATCTGTATTGTACAGGTCCGCCAAGTTTAGCTTCATATGCGAGATGCACCGGTAGATGCTCCATAGAATCAAAGAAACCAGGCAGAAATACTCTCTCCAACTTGCATAAGATAAGTGGGATGTGTAACACCCCTTTTCTAATAACCTTACTATTTAATAAAATCAGAGTTTCTTTTTTTTTTTGAAAACAATTTAAGCGAGTGCTACACTTACTCCATAAAAATCAAGAGCTTCAATTTCCATAGTTCAATTAAAACCACAAGATACATAGCACCATAACAAGGAAAACCGTTTAGTTTACATCCACTAAACACAGTCACTACCAGCAGCGGAATAATAATTAAGTTCGAAAACAAAACAATACATCACCAAAAATGGTCTAACAGTATAAAGACAATAACATTAAAACATAAGACGCCCCCCGGTGCTACGTATCAGAGCATGACACTTCCTACCAAACGAAGGTATAAGGTAACCTTCACTCGTTATTACCTGCACGTTGCCGACATAAGAAGCAACATAAAAGCAGTAGGGTGAGTCTCTTTTCATAATTAATAACATATGGGAATAAGCATTGCATAGGAAAAGGGAACTAGACACACCAATTCACAACAAAGGCAATAACCATATCACAATTACATTCACCAAACAACAATGCAAAAAGGTATGGTTATGCATGAAATGCAACCCAAACTCCACGGGCACATGCATGTCGGATCCGTCACCAAATACAAATAGGCCGTAGCCTCTGCTCACCAAATAAAACTAGGCCGAAGCCTCTGCTCACCAATAATGCACATGTTTCATGAGATGCTATGGGAATGCATCACAACACGCCACAATTCAATCAAATTCACCATTTTAATTCATATACTCACCATAGTGCATTAATCAGCTCACCAAATTAAAATTAGGCCGAAACCTCTGCTCACCAATCTCACCATAGCACACTCACCAATTCAGCCCACCACTCACACCAACACCAATTTCAATTAGGCAAATTTAGGATATTGACACGACATAGGGAAAGTAGATAGAAATTGTCATTTGGGCACTTGAACACTTCAGCCCAGAAAATACCAGTAAAATAAATCATTTTTGTATAAAATTGGAACATTTGGATATACATCGAAATTAGCTTCAAAACGCATTTTGAACCGTTAAATTTGGATAACCGAGTCAAAAGTTATGATTAAAACAAAATCGGAAAAATACTTAGACATTCTGAAAAACTGGCGCCCAGCAAAACTGGCGCAGGGCGCCTGGCGAAACTGGCGCAGCGCCGAGCAAAACTGGCGCTGGGCGCCTGACAAAACTGGCGCAGGGCGCCTAGCAAAACTGGCGCAGCGCCTAGCAAAACTGGCGCTGGGCGCCTGGCAAAACTGGCGCAGCGCCTAGCAAAACTGGCGCTGGGCGCCTGGCAAAACTGGCGCAGCGCCTAGCAAAACTGGCGCAGGGGAACACAGCGCCCAGGCACAAGGCACCTAAGGCCAACATGCAAGAAAACTCATTTTACTTCGAAATTGATTTTGCACGAGCCAAATACTCAGAATATGAGAACCCAATAAAAATTTTGTCAAAAAGTGAACAGCATTTTTGGCGCCCATGCACTAGGCGCCTAGTGAAAACACGCAACCCAACTATTTTGGTGCCCAAAATCATTTTGCACGAGCCATTTTACTTGAATATGAAAACCTGAAACCAAATTTTACAAAACAATCACCAGAACATTGGGGCCCTTGGCGCCCATGACACAAGCACCTAGCGCCAAAACTGGCAGCACAGTGACACAGAACACAGCAACACAGGGCAACAGAAACAGCAACACAGGGCAACAGAAACAGCAACACAGTGGCAACACAGTGGCAGAATTTCCAGCAACACACACACACACCTAGGGCGCCTAAGGCTCCATCAATTTTTGAGTTCTTCTCAACCAAAATTCACCAAATTAAATCACCAATGCCAATTCATCATATGAACAGTAACCATCACCTTTTTCCACAAAAAAGATTTATTCAATCATAGCATCAAACAATGGGCATGCATCATTCCAATTGTGTACAATTTCAACACAAATCAAACATCTCTTTGCACAATTAAAAATTCAGCATAGCACAACATCACAATATACCAATCGTTCATAGAAAATCACCCTAGGACCTAATCCTAAGCATTACTAATTCGCATAAGGTATTAGAGATAAAAAGAGGACCCCCTAACCTTTAGGAATTCGAAATGCAAGGCACCCCTCCAAGAAAATCACCAACAATTTTTTCTCCTTTGCTTGAGCTTCCACCAAATGCCTTCTCTTCCCTTTGTTTTTCTTCAAAACCGTAGCTCCCTCCTTCTTTTCTCTCAACCCGTAGCCTCCTCTCTCTCTCCCTTTCTATTCTTTTTCTTTCTTTTGGCACACAAATGAGCTAAGCCTAATTTTCTAGCTTAAGTATGATTGGGCTTGGATCACGGGCTTTCTTCCACCACTTAAGCCCGAACGCTACACACCCCCCCTCAAAATAATTATTTCCAACCCAACTAAGGCTCACATATAGTAACACCTATAATTATTTTATTAAGTAATAAATAATAATTATATTATTATTTCTACCACTCAATTTCATTTAATTAATCAAATAAATTAATCTATTATTTTTGGGGCGTTACAACTCTCCCCCACTTAAAGGAATTTCGTCCTCGAAATTCACCTGTCAACGCCAACACTCTCCCTCTAAGGCCACCTAGACAACTAGTGTTATCTATCATGCTGATTACTATTGCTTTGATTACCGGCGGTAAGTGCTTGGGCGGCCGTGCCTCCTACTTATTCGGCCAGGTAACTTCAAGCAGTAATAATCAGGCTCACTCTCTACTCCGCTGCGCTATTCTAATACGCTGACTTGGGTTCTACCTCACTCATCTACCCTTAAGGATAACGACATACATCAATCATCACAGCATCACAACGAAATTCACAGGGTGCATCACAGTTGTACAACAAGCCGCATGATTTTACAACACGACAACAACATCAACAAACAACTTTGCCACTCAGGCGACATCAACCACTAAATCACCACATCGGCCATAGGCCTACAACACAAAATTCATCAAAACGCTTCGGGCCATTCAGCGGTACCCTCAGCAAAACAACGTGGGCCATATCGGCGGTACCCACTACAAAACACTGTGGGCCATTCGGCGTTACCCACAACACAACAACCAACAACATCAAAGAAAATCATTATCATCAACAAGGCAACCACAAAGCACAGCAAAGCAACAATGCGGAGATAACTCCAGGACCAACAATCCCATAACCAACAACAACAGCAACTAGGGCACTAGGCCACCGACAACACAACAACAATTACGGGCACTACGGCATCGACAACGCCACCTCAACTTAAATCAACCGACACGCCTAAAAATCAACAACACTAGAACCAGTCAATTTTGCCTTGAAATTAGAATATTCAGTTAGGCTTCTGAATAAGCTTTCCGAAACATTTTAGTTTACTCAAATCGGACTCCTGGTTCAAAAGATATTGCAAAAACAGTTTCTCAGTTACAGTGACAGTACAAACTAAGCAACGCAGAAAGTTCCAGCACTCACACATAAATTTCAACAATTTATTTACCTTATCAAACGACATCAGAATTTTGCAAACAACCCCTCTACGGAATACTTATGAAGTCTAGTTTCTGGCTATATTTTTAGAATTTCAAAATGATGAGTCGAATAGCACAGTTTTTGCAAACAAGGCAGTTGGTCCAGAAAATGGGGCAGCGACTGTGTCCAAAGTTGTGACTCTTCTACAACGCCCAAAACACACCCAAGTAACACGAAACTTCAGCCTAAACAGTAAATCATTTTGTCTAGTTTTCAAATAAATTGGATCCATTCGAAAAGGAGTTCATTTGAAAACACCACAATCAAAACATTGACCCTATGTCCAGACGGTCTCCAGAATTTTACCCTAACTTGCGAAGCCCATAACTGGAGCTATACTACTCCAAATGCGACCAAACCAAAGCCAAAATAACCAGCGTTCAGTCTATTTCCTAAAAAAAATATGTCTCATAATTTTTGGACAAACGAAAAGTTTCCAGTTTTAAAAATACAGAACCTATGTCCAGAATGCTCCCAGATTATTAACCTCACTTGTGGAGCCTATAACTAAATCTACACAAATCCAAATTGAACGAAACCGGTACCAAAACGACCGGCGTGAAATCTATTTTCATGAACAATTAAACACGAAATTTTTGGACTGGCCGAACAGTCCCAGTTTCATGAAAACCGAAACAGTGTTACGCACTACATCTCAACTTTTTACAAACACAACAATACACATCAATCAATCAATTAAACATCAACTTTAACAATTTGAACAAAGCATTCTTAAGAACATATGACAATAAAAGCTAACCCAATGAAATACATAAACCGTGCCAATGCGCATTTTAAATGTTTATGGTTTCCCAAAATCACGAAGCACCAATTATAAAGAGTACAACAACCAAAACAAAATCAGGGACTACGTCGGCCCTCCTAAGGACTAGCTGTCCAATGGAGAATTCCCTCTTCTGGACGCGGGCATTGTATCTGGCAGCGACCTTCTGTTTGATGAGTTGCTCCCTAAATGACGCCTTGTTTCGTAGCTCTTCAACCAGGTCGAGCTCTTCTCTTGTTGCTCGTTCGTTTGCGGCCGGGGTTGGTGGGTTGGTCGTCCTCCAACTTTGCTCTCCTATCTCAATCGGAATGACAGCGTTAGTTCCGTAGACAAGTCTGAAAGGTGACTCCCCGGTCGATGAGTGGGGGGTCGTTCTGTAGGCCCAAAGGACCGACTGTAGTTCTTCTGCCCAATTGCCCTTAGCTTCGTCCAACCTCCTTTTCAGTCCGCGTAGTACTACCCTGTTGGCCGCTTCTGCCTGGCCGTTGGTTTGTGGGTGCTCGACCGAGGTGAAACGCTGTTTCACGCCTAGGCCGGCCAGCATTTCCCTGAACTTTCTATCTGCGAACTGAGTTCCATTATCAGTCACCAGTTGTTGGGGCACTCCAAAGCGGGCGAGCACATTTCGACCAAAAAACTTAGATACCTTCGCTGAGGTAATGGTTGCAAGTGGCTCTGCTTCTATCCACTTAGTGAAATAGTCGATCGCAACTATGAGGAACTTCAACTGACCTGGTGCAGGTGGAAAAGGGCCGAGCAGGTCCATGCCCCACCAAGCGAACGGCCATGGTGGGGTTAAGCTGTGTAGTTCTGATGAGGGCGCTATATGTACGTCGGCATGGATTTGGCATTTCTTGCACTTCTGAACAAGTATCTTTGCATCCTCATCCATGGTCGGCCAATAGTATCCGGCCCTGAGCGCCTTCTTAGCAATCGACCGACCACCTTGGTGGCTACCACAATCTCCTTCATGTATATCTCTCAGTACATGGTCGGCCTCGACCGACGTAAGGCATCTCAGCAATGGGGATGAAAAGCCCCTTCTGTACAGTCTTCCTTCGATCACGGAATACTTGGTCGCCCGCAACCTCAGGAGTTTGGCTGCCTTCTGGTCGCAAGGTTCTACTCCATTGAGAATATATTGCAAGATAGGAGTGATCCAGTCTTTATCTAAGTCGACCGCTTGAATGGATAATGGTTGGGCAGGCTTGGTTGATACGCTCGGCCGCGTCAACGTTTCTTGGATTAGACTTCTGTGGTTCCCAGGAGTCTTTGTACTAGCTAGCTTTGATAGGATATCAGCCCGAACGTTCTCTGTCCTGGGGACGTGTTTGACTTCTGCTCGGTCGAATTGCTTGAGCAGATCCCGTACCTTGGCCAAATAATTTTTCAAGACATCGTCCTTTGCGTCGTAAAGGTCTTGAATTTGGGAGACTACCAGTAGAGAGTCAGAGTGAAGTTCAACACGGTCGACGTTGAATTCTTTGGCCAGCTGTAGCCCGGCAATGCACGCTTCATACTCGGCCTGGTTGTTTGAAGTGTGAAATGCGAAAGTTAATGACACTTCAACTGTAAGTCCTTCTGAGTTTTCAAGTATCAGACCGGCCCCACTTCCTTTGTTGTTGGAGGATCCGTCTACGTGCAAGGTCCAGGTCGTCGTGATGGCCTGACCGTCCGGTATTGGAGTCATCTCAGCAATGAAATCGGCCAACACTTGGGCCTTAGCGGCCGATCTAGCCTCGAACTTGATCCCAAACTCACTGAGTTCCACAGCCCACTTGATCATACGCCCTGCTAGGTCAGGTCGGTGAAGGATTTGTCTGATAGGCTGGTCGGTCCTCACCACGACCTGATGGGCCACGAAATAAGGGCGCAGTCTACGGGTGGCCACAAGTAACGCTAAGGCTAGCTTCTCAATCTTCTGGTATCTGATCTCTGGGCCTTGAAATACATTACTGATGAAGTAGACCGGGTTCTGTTTCAGGTCGCTTTCTCTTACGAGAACAGCGCTGATGGCCTCGTCTGTTATGGCCAAGTATAAGTAAAGCGTCTCCCCTGGTTGCGGCTTGGTCATGATGGGCGGGTTGGTGAGTGCCGCCTTCAGCTCGTCCAATGCTCGCTGGCATTGGTCGGTCCATTCAAATTCGACCTCCTTCTTCAAGAGCTTGAACAGTGGAAGAGATTTGCACGCTGATTTAGGTATGAACCGTGACAGGGCAGCGACCATGCCATTCAGCTGCTGAATTTCTTTTTTCGTAGTGGGCGGCCTCATGTCAGCGACCGCCTTGCACTTGTCAGGGTTTGCTTCTATCCCTCGCTCTGTTAAGTGGAAGTCCAGGAACTTGCCCGCCCTTACTCCGAAGGTGCACTTCTCTGGATTCAACCTCAAGGAATTCTTCCTTGCTTCCTCAAAGATTTCCTTTAGGTCGTCAATATGGTCTCGGTCGGTCTTGCTTTTAATGATCATATCATCCAAGTAGACCTCTGATATCCGACCGATCTGCCGCCTGAAGACCTTATTCATCATTCTTTGATAGGTCGCTCCGGCGTTCTTCAGACCAAAGGGCATTACCTTGTACTGAAAGTTTCCACGATCGGTCATGAACGCGGTCTTAGGCCGATCGGGTGGGTACATAGTGATTTGGTTGTAACCTGAATAGGCGTCTAAAAAAGATAGGAGTTTATATCCCGCAGCCCCGTCGACCAGTTTATCAATGTTTGGCAGGGGAAAGGCGTCCTTCGGGCATGCCTTATTCAGGTCGGTATAGTCGACGCACATGCGCCACTTACCATTTTTCTTCTTCACTAACACGACGTTGGAAAGCCAAGATGTATACTTAATCTCCTCAATGAAATTGGCCTTGATGAGGTCGTCAACAGCCTGTTCGGCCGCCAATGCTTTCTCTTCGCTCTGAGTGCGTCTCTTTTGAGCGACCGGTCTGGCTGCCTCATCGACGGACAGTTGGTGGCAAGCAATTTCTATTGGGATCCCGGGCATGTCTGATGCCTGCCATGCAAAAAGATCTGCGTATTCCCTGAGGCAAGTGATGAGATCTTGCTTGTCTTGTTCAGGTAGGTCGCTCCCCAACTTAACTGTCTTGGTCGGGTCGTCCGATAACTGAACATCGATCAATTCCCCGTGGGGCTCGGGCCTCTTCAGTTTATTCTTTAGCTCGCGGGTTAAATCGTCGTCGTCGTCCTCAGGGTCGCTATCTGGGTCGTATCGGGCATCCAGGTCGGCCACATTGACCTGATTCCCCTCTCCGAGATTCTGAGGTTTAGCATTTACCGCCTCCATATCACAAATCTCTTGGTAGAGGAAGTGGCTCCTCATGGCCGCTTCCAAGTCGGCCATTACTGTCACAACTTGGTCGCTTTTACTGTAGAACTTCATCTTCAAATGTACAGTTGAGGCTACGGCCTCCAATTTTCCCAGTGTTGGGCGGCCAATGATGCAGTGGTAACACGATTTGATGGGCAGAACTAAGAACGTCGTTCTGACCGTCCTGTACGACGTGCTGCCGTTCGTATCATCTCCAAAGGTAACATGTAATTCTATCGTCCCCAGGGGGTATGTGGTCGCCCCATTAAACCCGGTCAATGGGATTGGTACTGCTTGTGGAATAATTTCGCTCCTGTCCACGTTTAACATGTCAATCAGTTCCTCAAACATGATGTCGGCCGAGCTCCCTTGGTCGACCAGTATCCTTCTGACCTCAGTGTTGGCCATTACGGCTGATACTACCAAAGGAACGTAATTATTGACTTTGCCATCGAGCAAGTCTTCGTCCCCAAAGGAAATGGGCGGCCTATTCGAGGCCGGCCGTGGGGTTGAAGTTGAGCCAACCATCATATGTTCATTCCACTTCCTCTTCATTGCCTTGTTGGACTCTCTGATATCCAATGGATTACCTCCATGGATGACCATGGCTACATTGCGGCCCTTCGACTGTCTGGGGTCGCCCTCTTCCTCTGAATTGTTACGCGCTTGCTCGACCGTTGAGTTGACGATCGCTTTACCTCTGTTGTAAACACTCAATTTTAATCGGTATTTTTCATTTTTGGCAAAAAAAAAAATCAAAATATGTCATTTTGTGCGTTTTGAGATTATTTCGTTTACACGTACTATTTTTTGCTTGTTGGCGATTTTTGCATTGTTTTCGCTATTATTAATTGGACCCTTTTTCTTATCACTCCTATTAGTGGAACTTATAAAAAGAGAATGAAGTTAAATAAATCTATTTTAACATTAAATATTATTATTATTATTATTATTATTATTATTATTATTATTTTTGTTACATATTAAAAAAATTAAAAAAAAACTAGAAAACGGAAATTACAAAAAAAAAAAAACAGAAAAACACAACAAAAATGAGGATGCGCATAGACAGCATCCTCTTCTATTTTGAGATAGCTTCCATAGCTTCTTTCATCTTGTGCATGCCTTTTTCACCAAAGAAGCCACTGCCCATCACATAGTGCCAAACTTCTGCAGTCTGATTTGCAAACCAAACCTACAAACATTAAAATAGAAATTGGGCAGAAATCAGGAAAAATCAGAATATACAAAAGATGCAGAATCATGGTTTGAGAATATGAGAGGGACATTTCAGGAACCCATAGCTGGCAGCATCAAAAACAAAACAAAACCGAAGTCTCTATATAACAGACGGGGAAACAGACTCAAAGGGGGGAGGAAGAACCAAAATCAAGAAAGCGATAGCAATGTAAAAAACGGGGAGAGGGGGACAAGAGAGAACAAAAATCAGAAAGAAAAAAAAAACAAACCCGAGAGGCATGAAAATAAAAACAGGGAGAAGAAAAACGACCAAAGAAAAAGATGGCTTTCGCCACCATAACCACCCACAACGCCACCTTCGGCCTCCCCATAGCTCTCACCGTATCCCCCTTTTCTCTCCCTCGTCGTACCCCCCTCAACGTGAACCTCCCCCATCCATGACCGTCTCCCTCCCACTGTGCGCCTCTCTCTTACAACCACAGTCACCGAGATCCCACCTCACAGCCACCACATCACCACCGCGAAAACCACCCCTCTCTAGGTTTCGTATCTCCCCTCCTCCTCGCCGTCGCCTCCCACACCTCCAAACTCTCTCTCTCGGTTTCGATCTCGCCCTCCGTCTCTTTCGTCTCTCTCTCTCTCTCCATCTTCTCTCTCTCTTTTTCGCTGAAGATCTTTCCTTCTCTCTAAGGAATGGCTGAAGCGCAGAGGAAGGAAGAATGCAAAATAGTATTCTGGTGGTGTGTATGTTTCCTTAGATACCTCTTATCCTTTCTTTAGATTTTTTAGTTTTATTCTATTATAATGATATATATTAAAAGATAGAGGAAGATAGAAAACGTGTGCACAGGCTGAGAAAGCCAACCTCTCTCATGTCACTATCACCTTTTGTCTTTTTTTTATTTTATTTCACTTACTATTTTTTTTCTTTCACATTTTGTTTTCATGTAGTTATTTTTAGGTCAAGCAATGGTGTCTTTTTTTTAAAATAAGTCTGAACCCCTCGGACCACTTCTGAAGCCACACGCCCCCTTACCCCCCTTTTCACGTGATTCTCCTCACATCACTCTTGTTTTGTCATTTAAACGTTTATCTTGATATTTTGTTTTTTTTCGGTCTATTTAATTGGGGATACTCTTTTATCGTTCGTAAATAAAATGGGCTTGGCCGAGATGTACATCTTGTCAACCCCGGTTTAAGAGACTTTAGCTGTACGGCTTTGATCTTAAACCCCTTCAAAAGCTAAAATCATTCGACAAATGTTTTCAGAAGAACTACGTGGCCTTTGATTCTCCGCTTCGGAGATACGTAGGAGCGGGGCTTTCCCGTCAAGCCAAACTAAATTATTTTTTTTCCCAATAAAGAATCATTTTTTTTTCTTTAACACCTATTTTCCAAAAAACTAAAAAAATGAGCTTGGGTGAGATGTACATCTCGTCAAGCCCGGTTTAAGAGACTTTAGCTGTACGGCTTTGATCTTGAACCCCTTCAAAAATAAAATCAACCAACAAACAAATTTTTTTCAGGAAGAACTACGTGACTCTTGAGTTCCTCATTGCACCTGAGGATACGTAGGAGCGGGGCTTCCCCGTCAAGTCAAAATTTAAATTTTCTTAAATTGGTCCCTATTTTATTTATTTCTAAATAATTCTTTTTTTACTTTATTTATTTTTTGGGTAAACAAATTTTCTAAACTTATTGATATGTTGCACAATCAAATTTAGGGTAACTGTCTTAGGACAGATGTATTAGGGGTGTAGTGGAATTTAGTTTTCGCCCTTCCCTACGCATAACCGACTCCCGAATCCAATCTAGTTTACGCAGACCAAATAATTGTTAAGATAGGTTTTTCTCAATTTTTCCTATTAAATAAATTGGGTGGCGACTCCTAAAATAATTGATTTTTGAGCCGTCTACGTCGGGATCACGATCGCGACAGATGGCGACTCCACTGGGGAGAGGTGAGAGTCAAGCCTGTTATATTTGGTTGTGCAAAAGTCTATAAGGTACGTGCATTCGTTTACCCCTCTGTTCTTTTATTTATTTCTTTAGTTTTTTATGTATATTTTTATTATGCTTGATATAAACCCTAGGGTAGAAGACACTTGATATTTTTGTCTGGTTGTTGTTTCTAATTATTTTTTTCTCTTTACTTATTTTATTAGAATTTGTTGTTTGTATGCTCTATTTACACACTGTACATACACTGTGAGCACACACAGAGAGTTGAGCTCACACCGGAGCCACAAAAAAACACATAGGTTAGAACGAGGATGAGTGGGACTCATTTTGGATGTACATCCTATGTGACTTCCATGAATTCCTCATCTAGAGTACGATTCTTCTGTGCGGATATCCACATTTTGGATGTACATCCTATTGTGGTCCATCTTCCAGAAGGGTACTTGACTCTAGAGACCTTAAAGATTCATAGGTTATAACAGCCAACCTTTGTGAGTGTTCACTGTAGAAGAAACACTAGATCTATAAGGTCCAAAAACCAATAGTATGGGTTTATTCCTCTCATACGGTTTATTCCTCACAAAGGGAGCTATTTTATCTCATAGCTTTATTCTTGGTGTACATCCTTTTTCTTTCTCTCATACGGTTTATTCCTCTCTGGCAAAAAAAAATCAATAAAAATCATATCGCATTTCATGCATAAAAAGCATAAAAAAAAATCATGTCGCATTTGTTGTATAAAAAAATGGTGCACTTCATCTTGCGTTATGTCGCATGTCATTGAAAAGCATAAATTTATTTGCATTTTCCTTTGCATGAGTTTTCAGAAAAAAAAATATTTTTCTACATGTGGTGCGCATCTTCATTGCATCGTCATTCTACAAAAATTTCTCCATAATTCATGTTTTTCTTTGCTTGTATATAAAAATCCATGCATGTTATGCATCCTTCCATTAGTGAATAAAACAAAATACATTTGTCAATCCACATAGCATCCCTTGACAGAAGAAAAAAACCGCATTACATTTCATCCATAAAGCATCATGTCGCATCCTAAGAAAAAATGTTTGCATATAGAGGGGCATTCTAGGTCAACAAAATATAGCTTTTCTTATTGAGCATTAGGTCAGTGTCTTTGAAAAGTATAATTTCCTCCACATTTAATACTTTTCACGGAATAAATTCTAGAAAAAAAATATTTTTGCATTCTCATAGGTAAATAAAAAAAATCACATTGTCATTCATCATCCATCACAGTCTATTCTCTTTCAAAGTTGCATGGATTTTGACTATCGCTTCTTAGGATAGATACTTTCATGCATAACAAAATACATACACTTTCATAACATAACACCCTAAAAAATTATCCACATTTCATTTTTTTTCTTTGCATATAAATAAAACAAGTCGCATAGTTAATCCCCAAGCTACATGACCTATTTCCTTCAAATAAATACAAATTAGGAAATTGCATTGCATTTCATGCATAAAAACAATTCAAAAAATGTATGAAAAGAAAAATTTCTCCCTATTTCATTGTAGCACGTTGTCAATATCTTAGGAGTAGACGCATCAAAGTGTATTGTCATTTGTAAATCATTATAATAGGTTTTCTAAAATAAAGTAAAAAAAAAAAGTAGGTGCATTTCATGTATAAAAGGCATTAAAAATTGTGTTGCATCCCGGAGAAATATTGTCTACACATTGGGTGCATTTTCATGAATAAAAACTTGCATCGTTATCCATCATTCATCATAGTTCATGCACTTTCATAGCATAACATCATAAAAGATACTCATATTTCATTTTTTTCTTTGCATATACATAAAATCGTTGTTGCCTGTTGTGCATACTTCCATGTGTAAATAAAACAAATCACATTGTCATTCCCCAATATTCATAGCATGTCTCTTTAGATAACTACAAAAAAATTGCATTTCATTTCTGGCATAAAGAAAAGAAAAAACATTACAAAACAAATGCATATTGCATCTTAGGACGTGTTTGCATACATAAAATATACCCATGCACTCCATAGCATCATTTTTTCTGGACACATTTTCATTTGTCATAATCTTTCTTGAAATAAAGAATTTTAAAAGTCATTTGAGTGTCCATCCACATTTTTTTTTCAAGAGAAAGTTGAATTTTGTGTGCTTGCATCAAGGTGGATACCAATCAAGCTTTGACTCGTGGAATCAGATCATTCTTTTGAGACTTGTTGGAAAGAGGCGTAAGGAAGTGCACTGAGTGGGAAGATTTCATGGGGCATTCAGAAAGGGAAGGGAGACATAAGGTTGGGAATTAGTTCTTGAACTAAAAGCTCAAAAAAAATATATGATTGTCATTAGCGCTTTGTAATCATGTTGTTTAAAGTCAAGTTGGCTTTGTTGAAGCTTTATACTAATGAATTTGCATGGACTTAAAAGGTCTTTCCCATTCTTTACCCTCATTATCCCTTAAGATTTGGTCCCCAATCCATTGATTGCCTCATGTGATAATTCTCGAAGCCCTTTTGTGTGTGTCATTCGAGGATGAGCTGGCGAATGGATGTCGGTTTTGAAATGTCCAGTTCCCCAAAAAAAAAAAGTGCAAAAAAAAAAAGGCAAAGAAAAAAGACAAAAAAGAAGAAAAAGAAATAAAGAGCAAAGAATGCGTAAAGGAGTGAATGTTATTTCGAAATTAAATTTTTGAAAATATGGAATCATGACTTGAAATGAAGAGTGGCCATTTTTCTCTATCCCAAAAACGAACCCTTGCTGTCCCCTTTGAGCCTGTAATTTCCTTTCATTAAACCCTGGACAATGATCGACCCCCAGTGAAATTAAGTGCATTTAGATTTCCAAAGGTACAATGAGATAAAAGGAAAAATGAAGCCCGCAAGATTGAAAACTTAGCAAAATTAGGGCACAAAAGAAAGAGAAGGAGAGTCGTAAATGAAGAAGAGGTGAAGGATGAAATCAACTATGCCAAACTAGAAAGAAGTGAAAAATGAAGAAAAAAAAAGTGAAAAAGTAGAGAAGTGAAAAAAAATCAAAATCATGTAAGAAGGAGAATGGGTGGGTTTGACAAGGAAAATGTGATGTTTCGGAGCCCCATAGGAAATTGAATGCACTAAAGATCATTGATCCTTTTAACCCATAAATCATTTTTTGAGCCTCCAAATCCTTTTTTTTCCCTTAACCCATAACCCATGAAAGAGGTTCTTGAGCCTTCTAACCCCTTTCGTCCTAACCCATAACCCATGAAAGAGGTTCTTGAGCCTTCTAACCCCATTTTTGTTAACCTTATAACCCATAGCCACATTACAAGCCTCTAAAAATCCACTCTAATCGATGAATGATTGTTTTCATTTTCACAATGTTAATTTTGAGATAAATCATTTATTTTCTTTTAACTATTCTTTGCTTTAAAAAAAATGAACAATAAGAAAGTGAAAAAATGAATGAGACCCGTTAGATCGAAAACCCGAAAGGGCGGTCTAGGCAAAAGTTAGGGTCTTTAAAAAAAAAAAAAAAAAAAAAATTGATTCGAAGCCCGCTAGACTGGAAACCTGCAAGGGCAGTCTAGGCAAAAATTAGGGCACAAAAGGGGAACCGGGCTACATTTGAGAAGTTTATGTTTGACATGTTCATTCACTAGCGTAATCTCTTCCTTTCGAGTCTAACAGAATGACACATTGGGGCAATTTTTGTGGTTTGAGGTAACCTTGGGAGTCTCAAGAAGTCCCACTCTGAACCAATAAAATTTATGCTCAACCCTTCATTAATTGAACACTTCTTGCTATACCAGTTTAGTCTTCTCTCAGGACAATGCCTTTCACCAACACTGGGGTAAGCATTTGGCAAGACGTTCATGGGTCAAACTTTGTGTGCTATGATAGTATAGTCTCATCCCAGGGGCAATACCGTACGCCAATTTTGGGGCAAAAGTTTTGTACAGCCTTTTAATGAGTCCAACTTTGCTTGTTACACTAGTGTAATCTTCTCTCGGGGCAATGTATTTTCAGTAAACTAGGGCAGAAATGTTGCAAGACCTTACACCATTCAAACTATGTTTGCCACACCTGTGTAGTCTCTCCTCAGGGCAATGCTTCTTACCGATACTGGGGCAAAATTTTTGCAATAACTTTTTGCGAGTCAAACTCTACTTTCTAACATCAGTGTTATCTCCTCTTTGAGAATATCATGTTCCACATAAGGGAAAATCTTTTGCAAAACCCTTCATAAGTCCAACTTGGGTTGCTTACACCAAGTAGTCATTCCTTTTGTGTAAAACATCTTACCAATTTCTACCAAGTAAGTTTGCCTCAAGTAAATAGAAATGCTCAAAAAGATTAACCTCGAGGCAAGCCTAATCCCTTTTCCCAACCATCTCAGTTTCTCTTCGTCTTCCCATTTCTTTCACATTGTAAATAGCATTCGCTTCCAAACCTTAAAAAGCCCAAAACAAACAATCCAGAAACACAAAAAAAGCCCAGCTTGTTAATGCCCGTGAATCTATGCATACTCATTAGGTAATGCTTCAAAAATAGTCAACTAGGAATCATTGATATGATTTAGAGCGCTAACGACAATCTGTGAGAAAGGGTCAAACTGGAATGTGTCATGCTTTGGGGGATGAGGATCGTAAAAGAAAAGAGATCTGGCAAGGCAAAGATAATGATAAGTTTCCAACCGAGGACAAGTTGATTGGTTTCGAATAAAACATGCACGAAAACATATTCTCAGCAAATATAACCTTTAGAACATCTTCATCTCTATGCGCATGCATAACTCTTACATTTCATGTCATAGCATGCATACATTTCATGTCATAACATGCATACAATTCATGGCCATCCATGCATTCCACTTCATGATTAGAATCATACATTTGTGTTCAGTACTTTGTAAATAAAGTAATACGTGCATTGACACTGCTCTACTTTTCATGCTATCGGTCTCGCCCTGGCATTGTCTTTAATTTTGTGCTATCGGTCTCGCCCTGGCATTGTCTTTAATTTTGTGCTACCGGTCTCGCCCTGGCATTGTCTTTAATTTTGTGCTATCGGTCTCGCCCTGGCATTGTCTTTGATTTTCCTGCTATCGGTCTCGCCCTGGCATTGTCTTTAATTTTGTGCTATCGGTCTCGCCCTGGCATTGTCTTTATTTTGTGCTATCGGTCTCGCCCTGGCATTGTCTTTAATTTTGTGCTATCGGTCTCGCCCTGGCATTGTCTTTAATTTTGTGCTACCGGTCTCGCCCTGGCATTGTCTTTAATTTTGTGCTATCGGTCTCGCCCTGGCATTGTCTTTGATTTTCCTGCTATCGGTCTCGCCCTGGCATTGTCTTTAATGTTGTGCTATCGGTCTCGCCCTGGCATTGTCTTTAATTTTGTGCTATCGGTCTTGCCCTGGCATTGTCTTTAGTTTTCATGCTATCGGTCTCGCCCTGGCATTGTCTTTAATTTTCCTGCTATCGGTCTCACCCTGGCACTGCATGCTATCGGTTACACCCTGGCACTGCATGCTATCGGTTACGCCCTGGCATCGCATTTTTAGTTTTGTGCTATCGGTTACACCCTGGCACTACATGCTATTGGTTGCGCCCTGGCACTGCACTCATTCTTTCATGCTATCGGTTACGCCCTGGCATTGTCTTATTCTTTTCATGCTACCGGTTTAGCGCTGGCATTGTCTTTAAAGTTAGTGCTATCGATTCAGCTCTGGCACATGTTTTTCATGCTATCGGTTCAGCCCTGGCATTTGTTTCTAAATTTCGTGCTACCGATTCAGCTCTGGCACTTTGTTTTTCATGCTATCGGTTCAGCGCTGGCATTTGTTTTTAAATTTCGTGCTACCGATTCAGCTCTGGCACTTGTTTTTCATGCTATCGGTTCAGCCCTGGCAATTGTTTCTATATTTCGTGCTACCGATTCAGCTCTGGCACTGTTTTATTTTCATGCTAATGGTCCCGCCCTGTCATTTCCCTCTATCTGCATGCTATCGATCCTGCTCTGGCATTGCATCTCTCCTTTCTCTCATGCTACTGGTCCTGCCCTGGCATTTCACTCTTCTTTAGTTATTAGTATCAATTCAACCTTATCACGCCGCATTCACACATGTCACCGATTAAACTCGAGGTTCATGTCTGTACTTATTCCTTACTTTGATAATACAACAAAACTTGGTTTTTTGTATTATATCGTAAGAAATTAAGCACAGAGGGGCAACTGTAAACACTCAATTTTAATCGGTATTTTTCATTTTTGGCAAAAAAAAAAAAATCAAAATATGTCATTTTGTGCGTTTTGAGATTATTTCGTTTACACGTACTATTTTTTGCTTGTTGGCGATTTTTGCATTGTTTTCGCTATTATTAATTGGACCCTTTTTCTTATCACTCCTATTAGTGGAACTTATAAAAAGAGAATGAAGTTAAATAAATCTATTTTAACATTAAATATTATTATTATTATTATTATTATTATTATTATTATTTTTGTTACATATTAAAAAAATTAAAAAAAAACTAGAAAACGGAAATTACAAAAAAAAAAAAACAGAAAAACACAACAAAAATGAGGATGCGCATAGACAGCATCCTCTTCTATTTTGAGATAGCTTCCATAGCTTCTTTCATCTTGTGCATGCCTTTTTCACCAAAGAAGCCACTGCCCATCACATAGTGCCAAACTTCTGCAGTCTGATTTGCAAACCAAACCTACAAACATTAAAATAGAAATTGGGCAGAAATCAGGAAAAATCAGAATATACAAAAGATGCAGAATCATGGTTTGAGAATATGAGAGGGACATTTCAGGAACCCATAGCTGGCAGCATCAAAAACAAAACAAAACCGAAGTCTCTATATAACAGACGGGGAAATAGACTCAAAGGGGGGAGGAAGAACCAAAATCAAGAAAGCGATAGCAATGTAAAAAACGGGGAGAGGGGGACAAGAGAGAACAAAAATCAGAAAGAAAAAAAAAACAAACCCGAGAGGCATGAAAATAAAAACAGGGAGAAGAAAAACGACCAAAGAAAAAGATGGCTTTCGCCACCATAACCACCCACAACGCCACCTTCGGCCTCCCCATAGCTCTCACCGTATCCCCCTTTTCTCTCCCTCGTCGTACCCCCCTCAACGTGAACCTCCCCCATCCATGACCGTCTCCCTCCCACTGTGCGCCTCTCTCTTACAACCACAGTCACCGAGATCCCACCTCGCAGCCACCACATCACCACCGCGAAAACCACCCCTCTCTAGGTTTCGTATCTCCCCTCCTCCTCGCCGTCGCCTCCCACACCTCCAAACTCTCTCTCTCGGTTTCGATCTCGCCCTCCGTCTCTTTCGTCTCTCTCTCTCTCCATCTTCTCTCTCTCTTTTTCGCTGAAGATCTTTCCTTCTCTCTAAGGAATGGCTGAAGCGCAGAGGAAGGAAGAATGCAAAATAGTATTCTGGTGGTGTGTATGTTTCCTTAGATACCTCTTATCCTTTCTTTAGATTTTTTAGTTTTATTCTATTATAATGATATATATTAAAAGATAGAGGAAGATAGAAAACGTGTGCACAGGCTGAGAAAGCCAACCTCTCTCATGTCACTATCACCTTTTGTCTTTTTTTTTATTTTATTTCACTTACTATTTTTTTTCTTTCACATTTTGTTTTCATGTAGTTATTTTTAGGTCAAGCAATGGTGTCTTTTTTTTAAAATAAGTCTGAACCCCTCGGACCACTTCTGAAGCCACACGCCCCCTTACCCCCCTTTTCACGTGATTCTCCTCACATCACTCTTGTTTTGTCATTTAAACGTTTATCTTGATATTTTGTTTTTTTTGGTCTATTTAATTGGGGATACTCTTTTATCGTTCGTAAATAAAATGGGCTTGGCCGAGATGTACATCTTGTCAACCCCGGTTTAAGAGACTTTAGCTGTACGGCTTTGATCTTAAACCCCTTCAAAAGCTAAAATCATTCGACAAATGTTTTCAGAAGAACTACGTGGCCTTTGATTCTCCGCTTCGGAGATACGTAGGAGCGGGGCTTTCCCGTCAAGCCAAACTAAATTATTTTTTTTCCCAATAAAGAATCATTTTTTTTTCTTTAACACCTATTTTCCAAAAAACTTAAAAAATGAGCTTGGGTGAGATGTACATCTCGTCAAGCCCGGTTTAAGAGACTTTAGCTGTACGGCTTTGATCTTGAACCCCTTCAAAAATAAAATCAACCAACAAACAAATTTTTTTCAGGAAGAACTACGTGACTCTTGAGTTCCTCATTGCACCTGAGGATACGTAGGAGCGGGGCTTCCCCGTCAAGTCAAAATTTAAATTTTCTTAAATTGGTCCCTATTTTATTTATTTCTAAATAATTCTTTTTTTACTTTATTTATTTTTTGGGTAAACAAATTTTCTAAACTTATTGATATGTTGCACAATCAAATTTAGGGTAACTGTCTTAGGACAGATGTATTAGGGGTGTAGTGGAATTTAGTTTTCGCCCTTCCCTACGCATAACCGACTCCCGAATCCAATCTAGTTTACGCAGACCAAATAATTGTTAAGATAGGTTTTTCTCAATTTTTCCTATTAAATAAATTGGGTGGCGACTCCTAAAATAATTGATTTTTGAGCCGTCTACGTCGGGATCACGATCGCGACATCTGTCATTGGCGGGTTGGCCAACAGCTCTTTGTTCAGGGCGATCGTTACCTTCATCTTTGACATATTGCCTCAACTTGCCCTTCTGTATGAGATCTTCTATGTCATCTTTTAGGGCCATACAGTCATTGGTATCATGCCCCTTACTCTTGTGGTATCTGCAGTATTTCTTGGTAGGCCGACCTCCTTTCTTCAACACTAGAGGATCAGGTCGCCTTACACCAGTGAACTCGTTGTTCTGGCACTCCGTGAAGATCTGCGCGATCGGAGTGTTCAACTTTGTACGATGCTCGTACTTCTTGGGCCGGTGCTCGGGCTTACTGTCACGGTAGTTTTCTTGCCCCTTGACCGGCCTGCCATTCTCTTCCTTGGGACGCGCGCGGGCGCCCTTGTCTGCGGCCAATTGCTCTTCATAGCCCATATGGTCGTTGGCCCTTCTAAGGAACAGGCCGAGGTCGTAGTAGCGGTTCAATGAGAACTCTTCAGCAAATTTGTGGTTCTTTCTTATACCACGTTTGAGATACTTCAGTTTGTCCGTGTCTGATAGGTTGCGAACTGTATCAGCCTCTGTCATGAACCGATCGATAAACTCCCTCAATGGTTCATTCTCTCCTTGGACGACCGAGTCCAAGTGTTCTTCATAACGATACTGACAACGGTTGGCTGTGTAATTGGCCAAGAACATTGCCACAAGACCTTCCCAAGAAGAGACAGAGTTAGGACGCAGGGATTCCCACCATTCTAACGCCCGACCTTCGAGCGACTGAGGAAAAAGTCTGCACTTCATCGTCCATCCCAGCTCCCTATAGCTACAGTAGTTGTTGAAGTACATGAGGTGTTTATCTGGATCCCCGAGACCGTTAAACTTGTTCAGGTTTGAGGGCTTCCTCAGGTCCCTTGGGATGCGATAACGCCTGATTTCGCTGGTGAAAGGCCCTTGTCCGGTTGGGGCGAGATTCTGCCCGTAGGGCTGCATGGCGGCATAAGTTTGGTTGACGGGTAAACCGTAAAGGCCGACCGGCTGACCAAGGAATCTGTCAGCAATTTGAGGAGGTCCATGATATTGTGGAGCATGCGACGGCGATCGTCTTCTAGGCCGCTCTGAATAGTTCCTTCTTGGTCGGCTGATGGCCCGGGAGACATCTCTAATCTCCCCGTTGCGGTAGTCGTTAAACTCCTCATACGAGTCCCACGACCTGCTTCTTGATCGGCGGGATCCTGAGGACTCGTTGGACGAGTATCTTGTTGGCGACCTTTCTGACCCTGGATTGTAGCTCGAGTCAGTATAGTCATAATCTTCCACGGGGGAACGACGGTGGCGACTTCCTCGATGAGGGGGCGACCTGTGGACGATCGCCCTTCTTGAAGGATTGCGTTGGGATACGCCTCGACGAGGAGGAGCTTCTCTTCGTGGTGGTGAACGATGGGGCCGAGATGGTTGCCCTCGGTGACCGCTATCCGCACGCGGGCGGATCGAGATCGACCCTCTCTCATAGCGTTCGATCAGCTCGTCTCGATCAGCAATAACTTGATTCTTTTGCTCCAGAATTTGTATGAGTGCTTGAGTCACATGCTCTGGCAGTGCTTCTGGGATTCCAGCTTCGGCCAGCTCGGCCGGTAGTTGCTGGACCGGTTGGATGACTGGCCCGCGGCCACCCTGCACTAAGGGTTCTTGGCGAGGCTCGCCTTGTGATTCATGAACTGTCACAGGCTTGCCCTCTGGGGTCCGTTGAGGTCGGTTCTGTCCAGAGGTGTTGAGCCTGGAAGAAGTGCGTTTCTGACGTGGCGGTATGGTTTGATGTGGAATAGCGCTCGGGCCTCCCACTGTGGTCGCCAATTGATCGTACCTGATCAATACGATGAGTCGTTGCTGCCTGATGATGTTGCTCGGTCGTTGGGATGAAGGACCGAGTTCTGAGCCGCACGCGGGTGGTACCTGCAAAGGCACTCCAACGCTCAAGTCAGAGGTGTTTCAACGGGCAGGTGGTCACAAGGTGAGTAAAACATACCTGAAGCCACATGCTGGTGTGGTATATATAATGTTGGCGTTCTAGCCGTTGCGGTTTTTGCAGGGCCGGCCGCATCTTGCAGAGCAAGTTAGATATTGGGCCGCGATGGGCCTGTTGTACGAAATTGGCCTTCGAGCCCACTCCAGAACAACTATATTTATACAACTAAACCACATATGATTTTACCAATACCCCCATTCTATCTAAAAGACACCTTAAATTTTTGAGGGTAAAAATGTCATTACACTCTATTTCTTTTTTTATTTTTTCTTTATTCTTACACTCTTTTTCTTACTTTTTACTTTTCTCTTACACTCTCTTTCTTCCTTTTTTTTCTCTTTCTTTTTACACTCTCTTTCCTCCTTTTCACTTTTCTTTTACACCCTATTTCTTCTTTTTTTCCTTTACTTTATTTTTCCCATAAATAATTATTCTCGTTCTTTTATCACTTCACTTTAATTCTTTTAACTAAGTTTCTAAATTTATACAAACACTACTTTAATTAAATTTTTTGAAGGCTACTACTATTAACATACTATCTAAAAAACAAGAAGACTTAATAACTATTTAAATTAGTAATTAATATTTAAAACAAATATTTTTTATTGATAATCTAATATCTAACTTTTATTATCTACTATAATCTACTAATCAACTAAAATAATCAATTGAAACTACGAGATAACTGCACTGATAAATAAAAAAACACGGGATAACTGTAGTGAAATATAAAAAAATACGGGATTAATATTTACCATTGATATTTATAATTTTTTTTGACAATTTATATTTAAAAAAACACGGGATTAATATTTACCATTTATATTTATAATTTTTTTGACAATTTATAATTAATATTTACCTTTGATAATTATAATTTTGGAAAACTACTATAAACCTACTATCTAAAAAAACACGGGATAACTGCAATAATCTGCTATAATATACTATAATCTACTAAGCAACTCAAATAATCTAATATTAAAACATGGGATAACTGCAATAATCTACTATAATCTACTAATCAACTAAAATAATCAATTGAAACTACGAGATAACTGCACTGATATATAAAAAAACACGAGATTAATATTTGTCATTGATAATTAATATTTTTGAAGCTTACTACTACAAACCTACTATCTAAAAAATAAGCAGACATAATGACTATTTAAATTACTAATTAATATTTAAAATAATTATTTTTTATTGATAATCTACTATCTAACAAATTTACTATCTAGTATAATCTACTATCAACTAAATTAATCAATTGAAACTACCAGATAACTGCACTGATATATAAAAAACACGGGGATAACTGCAGTGATATATAAAAAAATACGGGATTAATATTGGCAGTGATAATTATAATTTTTGAAAACTACTATCTAAAAAAACAAGAAGGCTTAATGACTATTTAATCTGATTAATATTTAAAACACACGCGACAAATATTTGTCACTAATACCTAAAAAAGGACAAATAATTGTTACTCATGTATAAAAAATACGTGATAAATATTTGTTATTGATATTCTACTATCTATCTTTTACTATCTACAATAATCTACTAATCAACTCAAATAATCAATTGAAACTATGAGATAACTGCACTGATACATAAAAAACACTGGACAACTGCACTAATGTATAAAAAATACAGGGATAACTGCAATGATATATATAAAAACACGGGATAGTTGCACTGATATATAAAAAAAATGGGATAACAACACTGATATATAAAAAACACCGCACTGGTATATAAAAACACACGGGATAAATGCACATATTGTTTTTAAATGATACTTTTACATTTTTAGTTTTAATATTTATCAGATTTTTTTATTTGAAACTCCTTTTTTATCTACTTTAAATTTTTCTTTATTTTCACGGGGTAATGTTCAGACTATTTAAATACTGTCTAAATTCATTCATAAAAAGAACACGACCACACCTGTCCGTATGCAAGTCATCCTCTATATTTTACAATTGATTTTAGATTAATGAGATTTCAAATTAACGTTTCTATTTGAGGTAATCGTATCAGGTAACGCGATCGGCCCGTGCGGATGCACGAGTATAATACTAGTATAATGTAAATTAAATGTGAACCATGCAAATAAAAAACTAGTATGGATCAAGTTGATGAAAATGTGTTAGACAAGACTCCAAAATAAAAATTCGAAGATTACTGTTACTCTGTTTGGCCCGATACACAAATTAATGGTTATTTTATCAATATCAAGTGTCTGGTTTGATTCTTGTGTAAAAGTACTCAAGTATTCAACTAGCACATTTAAATTTTGGCCTTCCAACTTGAATTGTTTAATGTTGTACTAATTAACATGAAGAGGCTGGCTTTAAAAGCACGCCCAAACCAGTCAACTAATATTATTATATCATTTAGTATCCTCTAATATGGGATCACGTGGATACCAACTGCACGCTAACCGGAGTAGTAAGCAACTGCATTCTCTTTATAAACGGTTTAATATTTATAGCATCGGCTGTAATCGTTTAGATTATTAGGGATGTAAATTCGGGAATAGTCCGAGCTCACTTTCGAAATATCAATAGAAGAATGGCAATCGAAGAATAAGAAAAATAGAGAATATAAGAAAATTTTAGAGAGGAGTATTTGGTGTAAATGTTAATTGATTAATTCCTAATGAGGCTTATGGTCTTGCTAAATACAACCCTCAAGGGCTAACAAGGTAAATTGAAATAAAGTTAACTAGTTGAAATAAAGTTAACTAGGACTTAAAAAAGAAGTAAAAGCTAATGTAAATACTATTAGCACAATAATGTCACAATACTGATCTCTCCTCTTCAAACATATTTGTTCTCAAGGATGAACAACACAAGTGTCATGTTTGAGAAACAAAGTCTTCCATTTGATACTACAAGAAAATACCAAATTACTGATGGATTTTCACAGATCAACCACGATCATGTTGGTAAAATAAGAGCTACCGACGAACGTGGTCGTCAATAATAAGAGAGGGAAACCCCAATTTTATTGAGACCATTACCGATGGATTTGGCCATCAATAATGAGTGAGGGAAACCCAAAATCCCACCGCTATAAAGCCCTCTTCTATGCCACCACCATTGCGTCTTCGCCGTCTGTTGCCAATCTCTCTCTCTCTCTCTCTCTCTCTCCAATGCTGCTCCCTCTCTCGTTTGGGTTCTGCATTTTGTTTTTACTTTTTCATTTTGCTTTCTCTTAAGTAAGTGTCATAACTTCAATTATATTTCGGTTTCTATGAATGATTTATACTGCTAGACATTATCTAGGTTGATGTTTAGGTTGAAACTATGTAGGATTAGGGATAGAACATTGATAGATATTATTTAGGTTCAAAATTTCAATATAGTTAATGTTTAGGTTGAATTCAGTTTAGATTTGTATCTCACTGGTGGGGGAAATTTTGTTAGGCGTATGTTATGTCCTGAATAGACTTCCAAAGTTTAAGAGCAAAATTTCTCCTTATGAAATCATAAAGAAAAGACAACAAAATGTGTCTTATTTTCGAATCTGGGGTTGCCTGGCTTATGTCAGGATTCCAGACCCAAAAAGAGTTAACTTCGCCAGTAAAGCCTATGAATGTGTATTCACTGAGTATGCACTAAAGAGTAAAGCTTACAGGTTTTATGACCTTAAAGCTAAAGTGATCATAGAATCAAATGATGTTGACTTTTATGAAAACGAATTCCCTTTTAAATCAAGAAATAGTGGGGGCACCGAAACTAGTCAAGTTTCTGTGCCTAGGAATGTTGAAAACAACGAACCAAGGGAAATAGAACCTCGAAGAGGTAAGACAACACGTGTTGCTAAGGACTATGGGCCCGATTATATGGTCTATACATTAGAAGAGGATCCAACTAGCATTCAAGAAGCATTGTCTTTTTTGGACGCCGATTTATGGCAAGAAGCCATCAATGATGAGATGGATTCTCTAGAGTCTAACAAGACATGGCACTTACTGGACTTGCCTCCTGGTTGCAAACAATGGTTGTAAATGGATTTTGCAAAGGAACTAAAACCTGATGGCACTGTTGATAAATACAAGGCTGGCCTTGTAGCCAAAGGTTTTACACAAAGAGAGAATATAGATTTCTTCGACACATATTCACCTGTTACTAGAATTACATCCATAGAGTACTAATTTCGTTGGCCTCTATTTATAATTTGGTAGTACACCAAATGGATGTCAAAACTATTTTTTAATGGTGAATTGGAAGAAGAAATCTATATGGAGCAACCTGGAGGTTTTGTAATTCATGGGCAAGAACACAAAGTCTATAAGTTGGATAAATCTCTGTACGGTCTCAAACAAGCTCCTAAACAATGGCATGAGAAGTTTGATAACTTGACTATATCGAATGAGTTTAAAGTGAATAAAAGTGACAAATGTATTTATTACAAAACAGAAAATCACATTTGCACTATTATATGTCTCTATATAGACGACTTACTCATATTTGGATCAAACATTCATGCTGTAAATAAACTGAAATCAATGTTATGCAATAACTTTGATATGAAAGACCTCGGAGAAGCAAGTGTAATACTTGGTATTAAGATTACTAGGTCTGAGAAAGGAATTTCTTTGGATCAATCTCAGTATATTGAGAAGATTTTAAAGAAATACAATTACTTTGATTGTAAACCTGCTTGTTCACCATATGATCCGAGTGTCTGTAACACCCCGTTTCTACCCGGTAATTTCATTACTAAAAATCAGAGTTTCTTTTTTTTTCTTTAAAAGTCATATTTCACCACATGGGATGTCACACATAAGTCCACACAAAATCATGCATCGATATAAAATAGTTCTCATCGTCAATAGTAATGAGATACATAGCACATCACAACTGGGGTGAGCTCAAAACGCTCAATTCAACCAACATAATAAAACCTCAGCAAACTACGCAGCGGAAAGTCATAAAACAGCAAATACAGCAATCAAATGATTATAAAAACAAAGATTCATTCCCTCCCCACTGAGTGCTCTGTATCAGAGCAGACGACCAGACTCAGCTAGCAAAGGTACCTAAGCCTTCACTCGAGATCACCTGCACGTTACCGCATAGGGGTAACATTCAAACAGAAGGGGTGAGTTCATCTAACAATATAATAGAGCATATGATAAGTATTATGCTAGAGCTACAACGCTATATAAACCACATCACACATCAAATCAGTCATCACAGCAAGTCATCACAATGTCATGAACATGTATGAAATGCAACCCATCGCAACGGGCGTATGCATGAGGTACCTGTCATCATCGTCAATAAATAGCCTTTATGGCATCATCATCGCTAAATAGCCTTTATGGCATCATCGTCACTTGTTTATGCACATGAGATGTATGAGACACCATGACATGCACCAGAGACAGTCCCATACAAGCACAGTCAACTTACAACCCATCACTTACCAATTTGCCAATGAAAGGCACATCACCTGTCAAGTTATCGTCACACATACATTTGCCACTAACATTCATCGTCATTAACATCATCGTCACTAATAGGCTTTTATGACATCATCGTCGCTTATAAAACCACAGCTTTTATTCATCATCAATATCATCGTCAATCAAGTGATAGCCACTAGGGGCATTATCGTCAAAAACATCAACACGTCATTATTGTCACCGGGACACTAATATTACCGATTACATCAAAAGGTTTTACTTCAGCTCACGACACCAAATAGGACACCAAAAAGGGTTTTAAACACCGAAATAGTTTTACAACGCCAACAACAACGACTAACGGGGACAGCCACTTGAGGCGCCCAGAAACTATCAGAAAAATAATAATTTTTACCTTAAAATAGAACACACAGGTAGAAAACTGAATAAGCTTCGCAACGCACTTTGAACACTTAAAACGGACACCCGAGTCAAAAGATACGACCAAAACAAAACCGGAAAAATTATTTGAGACATTGCTGAAAACGGCGCCCAGGAGCAGGGCGCCTAAGGCACAGGCACGCAACACAGAAACACTGGCGCGGGCAGCAACATTGGCGCCCTTGGCCCCTCTCTGCGCCAGAACACAGGGCGCAACACCAAGCGGGCGCGGGCAGCCACATTGGCGCCCTTGGCGCCCCAGGAACACACACGCACACGCGAGCGCAACACAGGCACGGCGCCCATGCGCCCATGGCGCCCTTGCGCCAGGCAGCAACACACACGCGCACAGCAACACGAACGCACACCCTGGTCACGACGCCCATGCACAGGGCGCCAAATACAGCACATACAAAAATCACCAATTAACATCCATACAATCATATCACCATCATCGATTTAAATCACTAATCAACAACTAAATCATCAATCAATCAAAATCGTGGCAACATAGATCTAAGCCCCTACCCTAATACCCATCATAAGACCCAATTATAGAGGAAGATGAGACCCACCCTTACCTTAGATATCGGAACTAGATGACTCTGGAGAGAAGTCACCAACAGAACACAGCAACAAAGCACGATCCGCTTCTCCTTCCTCTTGCCTCTCAGCGCCGCGCCCTTGCTCTTCTCACTCTCCCTCAATTCGCAATTTTCTTTCTTTTGCACAAAATGAACCAGACCCTAAATTTTTAGCTTAAATATGCGCCTAGGTTAGCGGGCCTGGATCACGGGCTTTTCCCTCAGCTTAGCCCAGCTTAATTCGCAACACCACCTCCTACTTCAACACCACACCTCAATATATTTTATTTTTCTAATTTCAATTATATCTATTAAATAAAACAAATCCCTTAAATACTTAATTAAATAATAATTAAATATTTGGGGTGTTACAACTCTCCCCCACTTGGAATATTTCGTCCTCGAAATTACCTGATTCAAACAACTCTGGGTAGGACTCCCGCATCTTGCTCTCCAACTCCCAAGTCATGCTCTCACCGGCAGCTCCTAACCAGACCACCTTCACCAATGCAATTTCCTTGCCTCTTAACACTTTCACCTCATGATCTTCAATCCGCACAGGCATAGTCTCCACTGTGAGATTATCCCGCACTTCCACATCATCCATGTGGATCACATGAGATGGATCCGAAACATATTTCCGAAGTTGCGACACATGAAACACGTCATGCAAATTCGAAAGATTTGGCGGTAAAGCCACTCTATACGCCACATTCCCAACTCTCCCGGAAATCTGATAAGGACCAATGAATCTAGGAGTGAGCTTCTTCGACTTCAAAGCACGGCCAACACCGGTCACTGGAGTGACTCTCAAAAATACATGTTCACCCTCCTGAAACTCTAGATCTTTTCTCCTCTTGTCGTGATAACTTTTCTGACGACTCTGCGAAGCCTTCATCTTTTCACGGATCATATTTATCTTCTCGGTTGTCTCCCAAACAATTTCAGGTCCAAGCACCACACTCTCTCCAGACTCATACCAACACAGCGGGGTTCTACACTTCCGACCATACAATGCCTCAAAAGGCGTCATCCCGATACTAGAATGGTAACTATTGTTGTACGTGAACTCTATCAGTGGAAGGTAGGAATCCCACGAACCTCCTTCTTCCAAAACACAAGCCCTCAACAGATCTTCTAATGACTGAATTGTCCTCTCAGACTGACCATCTGTCTGAGGATGATACGCCGAACTCAACCTCAGCTTAGACCCCAACTTTTCTTGCAAACTCTTCCAGAAATCTGAAGTGAACCTCGGATCTCTATCCGAAACAATACTCTTGGGAACCCCATGAAGCTTCACAATCTCCTTGACATAAACCTCTGCTAACCTCGACATCGGATAAGTGATATTAATAGGAACAAAGTGAGCTGACTTCGTTAACCTATCAACGATCACCCAAATAGCATCGTGACCTCTAACCGTATTCGGCAATCTCGTCACAAAATCCATCGAAATGCTATCCCACTTCCACTCTGGAATTTCTAATGGTTGCATCAATCCAGTAGGCTTCTGATGCTCCATCTTCGACTTCTGACAAGTCAAACAGGCATACACAAATTGTGCTACATCCCTCTTCATACCATGCCACCAAAACATCTTCTTCAGGTCTTGATACATCTTTGTCGCTCCAGGATGAATACTCAATTTACTTCGGTGACCCTCTTCCAAAATTGTCTTCCTCATTTCTACATCATCCGGAATGCAGATCCTACCACGGAACCTCAATACACCTTGGGAATCCAACTTGAAATCTTCATTCTCTGATTGACCAATCCCATTCATTAAATCCACCAACTTAGCATCTGACTTCTGAGCCTCTCTGATGCAGCCCAGAAAATCATTGTCGATCCTTAACATCCCCAGCTTGACACTATGAGGTGTCGTCCTACAAACCAGACTTAGATCTCTGAATTCCTCGATCAACTCTAACTCTTTGACCATCATCGCCGACATATGCAAAGACTTTCGGCTCAAGGCATCAACCACGACATTAGCTTTGCCCGGATGATAGTTCAAACCGAAATCATAGTCTTTCAACAATTCCAACCACCTTCGCTGCCTCATATTCAGCTCTCTCTGGTCAAACAAGTACTTCAAACTCTTATGATCACTGAACACCTCGAATCTGGAACCATATAAATAGTGCCTCCAAATCTTCAACACAAAGACTATTGCAGCCAACTCCAAATCATGCGTTGGATAATTCTTCTCATGAACCCTTAATTGCCTCGACGCATAAGCAATCACCTTCCCATTCTTCATAAGCACGCCACCTAGACCCATCTTCGAAGCATCACAATACACCACGAACGGTTCTTCCGGTTTTGGCAACGTCAAAACAGGAGACGTCGTCAACCTCTTCTTCAACTCAAGGAAACTTTCCTCACAACGAGCATCCCACACAAAAGCCTCACCCTTACAAGTCAACTGCGTCAACGGAAGGGCCAACTTAGAAAAACCTTCGATGAACCTTCTATAGTAACCAGCCAACCCTAAGAAACTTCTAATCTCCGTAACCGACTTCGGACTCTCCCACTGCATCACAGCATCAACCTTAGAAGGATCCACAGCAATACCACTACCAGAAATGATGTGACCCATAAAACTCACTTCTGACAACCAGAATTCACACTTAGACAACTTGGCATACAGCCTCTTCTCTCTCAGGACCTCCAATACTAATTTCAAATGCTATGCATGCTCTTCCTCCGACTTCGAATAAATCAGGATGTCGTCAATGAACACAACGGCGAACCGATCCAAGTATGGAATATACGGTTCATGTATTCCATAAATACACCCGGCGCATTATTGACACCGAACGGCATCACCGAATACTCATAATGCCCATACCTCGTCCTGAAAGCAGTCTTCTGAACATCTTCATCATTTACCTTAATCTGGTGATAACCGGATCTCAAATCAATCTTGCTGAACACTCGAGCACCCACCAACTGATCCATCAAATCGTCTATCCTTGGCAGTGAATACTTGTTCTTAATAGTCACCTTATTCAGCTGCCTATAATCAACACACAACCTCATGCTTCCATCCTTCTTCTTTACTAGCAACACAGGAGCTCCCCACAGCGATACACTTAGCCTAACAAACTTCTTCTCAAGCAGATCTTCAAGTTGCTTCTTCAACTCAGACAATTCTGACGCCGACATCTTGTACGGTGCCATAGACACAGGCCTCGTACCAGGTACAAGATCAATAGAGAACTCAACTTCTCTCTCTGGTGGAACACTAGGGATCTCATCAGGGAAAACATCTGGAAATTCGCGCACCACCTGCAACTCTTCAATGACAGCCCGACTCTCAGCAGACAACGATGCCATCAACGAAAATAGCTGAACCCCCTCCTTCATCAACTTCTTCAACTGACTAGCGGATAACAAAACAGAATCTTCCTCTCCGAAACTAACTGATTTGCTACAACAGGTTATATGGACATGGTTATGCTCTAACCAGTCCATGCCCAAGATGACGTCCAATCCTCTCAACGGCAAGCAAGCAAAATCCACGACAAAGTCGAAGATCGACAAGGGACACAGAGAACACACCAAAGAAGTGGTCACCGACCCCTTAGCAGGAGTGTCGACAACCATGTCTCCACACATAGCAGACAAAACAAGACCCAATCTTTTACAACAATCAACAGAGATAAAACAATGGGTAGCACCAGTATCAATAAGAGATTTCAGAGGAGTACCCTGAATGTAGCACGTACCTCTAATGAGACCATCATTTTCCGCAGGCTCCTCTCCTGCCAATGCGAACACTTTCCCACTAGACCTTTCTCTCTTCGGCTTTGAACACTTCGCGCTGATATGCCCAGACTCACCACAGTTGAAGCACACCATGTCCTTGCGCCCACACTCAGCCGCTAAATGACCCGCCTTACCACAGCGGTAACAAACCCTCTCATCAAACTTGCACATGAAGCTCTTGTGACCAGCCTTGCCACACTTGAAACATACAATACCAGCAGGAGCATCTCCCCCACTAGCCTTTTTGCCTCCAACAGCTCCATGATGACTCTTACCCGCAGGGACCTCATACGGCTTGCTTCGACTGGGAAATTTGCCCTTTTTCTCAGTTACAGCTTTGTAGTGCGCAGTACTGTCCTCCTCAAAAATTCTGCAGCTATCTATCAGGTCAGCGAACACACGGATCTTTTGGTAGCCAATTGCCTTTTTAATTTCAGGCCTTAAACCATTCTCAAACTTAATACATTTTGAAAATTCAGCTGTAGCCTCACTATAGTGCGGATAGAACTTCGCCAACTCAACGAACTTCGCCGCATACTCAGTCACAGACATGCCACCTTGCTTCAGCTCCAAAAACTCTATCTCCTTTTTCCCTCGGACATCTTCCGGAAAATATTTCCTCAGAAACTCTCTGCTGAACACCTCCCAAGTAACCTCTTCCGGCACAGACTCTAACCTCTGCCTAGTAGCCAACCACCAATCGTCGGCTTTCTCTGCCAGCATGTGTGTACCAAAATGGACCTTCTGCTCCACAGTGCAGTCCATCACCCTAAAAATTCTCTCGATCTCCTTTAACCAGGCCATGGCACCATCAGGATCATACTTGCCCTTGAAAGTGGGCGGATTCTCTCTCTGGAATGTAGTCAGAGTCCGAAACCCAGCGTTCTCTCCAGCATTCTGCTGATTCTGCACGGCCTGAGCCATGGCAGCTAAAGCAGCAGGAATCGCAGTGTCGTTCCTCCCAGCCATATCAACTCAAGCTGCAACCAAAAACAACAGTTAGAATAAGTCGACAATTCTAGATTGTCAATGACTGGACAACTTGGCCGGACAGACCGAACTTTTGCTCTGATACCACTAATGTAACACCCCGTTTCTACCCGGTAATTTCATTACTAAAAATCAGAGTTTCTTTTTTTTTTCTTTAAAAGTCATATTTCACCACATGGGATGTCACACATAAGTCCACACAAAATCTTGCATCGATATAAAATAGTTCTCATCGTCAATAGTAATGAGATACATAGCACATCACAACTGGGGTGAGCTCAAAACGCTCAATTCAACCAACATAATAAAAACTCAGCAAACTACGCAGCGGAAAGTCATAAAACAGCAAATACAGCAATCAAATGATTATAAAAACTAAGATTCATTCCCTTCCCACTGAGTGCTACGTATCAGAGCAAACGACCAGACTCAGCTAGCAAAGGTACCTAAGCCTTCACTCGAGATCACCTGCACGTTACCGCATAGGGGTAACATTCAAACAGAAGGGGTGAGTTCATCTAACAATATAATAGAGCATAAGATAAGTATTATGCTAGAGCTACAACGCTATATAAACCACATCACACATCAAATCAGTCATCACAGCAAGTCATCACAATGTCATGAACATGTATGAAATGCAACCCATCGCAACGGGCGTATGCATGAGGTACCTGTCATCATCGTCAATAAATAGCCTTTATGGCATCATCGTCGCTAAATAGCCTTTATGGCATCATCGTCACTTGTTTATGCACATGAGATGTATGAGACACCATGACATGCACCAGAGACAGTCCCATACAAGCACAGTCAACTTACAACCCATCACTTACCAATTTGCCAATGAAAGGCACATCACCTGTCAAGTTATCGTCACACATACATTTGCCACTAACATTCATCGTCATTAACATCATCGTCACTAATAGGCTTTTATGACATCATCGTCGCTTATAAAACCACAGCTTTTATTCATCATCAATATCATCGTCAATCAAGTGATAGCCACTAGGGGCATTATCGTCAAAAACATCAACACGTCATTATTGTCACCGGGACACTAATATTACCGATTACATCAAAAGGTTTTACTTCAGCTCACGACACCAAAATAGGACACCAAAAAGGGTTTTAAACACCGAAATAGTTTTACAACGCCAACAACAACGACTAACGGGGACAGCCACTTGAGGCGCCCAGAAACTGTCAGAAAAATAATAATTTTTACCTTAAAATAGAACACACAGGTAGAAAACTGAATAAGCTTCGCAACGCACTTTGAAACACTTAAAACGGACACTCGAGTCAAAAGATACGACCAAAACAAAACCGGAAAAATTATTTGAGACATTGCTGAAAACGGCGCCCAGGAGCAGGGCGCCTAAGGCACAGACACGCAACACAGAAACACTGGCGCGGGCAGCAACATTGGCGCCCTTGGCGCCTCTCTGCGCCAGAACACAGGGCGCAACACCAAAACTGGCGCGGGCAGTCACATTGGCGCCCTTGGCGCCCCAGGAACACACACGCACACACACGCACACGCGAGCGCAACACAGGCACGGCGCCCATGCGCCCATGGCGCCCTTGCCCCAGGCAGCAACACACACGTGCAATGCAACACGAACGCACACCCTGGTAACAGCGCCCATGCACAGGGCGCCAAATACAGCACATACAAAAATCACCAATTAACATCCATACAATCATATCACCATCATCTATTCAAATCACTAATCAACAACTAAATCATCAATCAATCAAAATCGTGGAAACATAGATCTAAGCCCCTACCCTAATACCCATCATAAGACCCAATTATAGAGGAAGATGAGACCCACCCTTACCTTAGATATCGGAACTAGAAGACTCTGGAGAGAAGTCACCAACAGAACACAGCAACAAAGCACGATCCCCTTCTCCTTCCTCTTGCCTCTTAGCGCCGCGCCCTTGCTCTTCTCACTCTCCCTCAATTCGCAATTTTCTTTCTTTTGCACAAAATGAACCAAACCCTAAATTTTTAGCTTAAATATGCGCCTAGGTTAGCGGGTCTGGATCACGGGCTTTTCCCTCAGCTTAGCCCAGCTTAATTCGCAACACCACCTCCTGCTTCAACACCACACCTCAATATATTTTATTTTTCTAATTTCAATTATATCTATTAAATAAAACAAATCCCTTAAATACTTAATTAAATAATTAATTAAATATTTGAGGTGTTACAGTGTCAATCTTTTTAAGAACACTAGTGACAGTGTTAGACAAATGGAATATGCGAGCATCATTGGCAGCCTAAGGTATGCCACTGATTGTACTAGACCCAACATTGCCTATGTTGTGGGATTGTTTTGTAGGTTTACTAGTCGACCTAGTATAGAGCATTGGCACGCTATCGAGAGAGTCATGAGATACCTTAAAAGGACCATGAATCTCGGATGGCATTATCAGAGATTTCCAGCTGTATTTGAAGGATATAGTGATGCATATTGGAATACTTTATCAGATGATTCCAAAGCAACTAGTGGCTATATATTTAGTATAGCTGGTGGTGTTGTCTCTTGGAAATCTAAGAAACAGACCATATTAGCTCTGTCCACTATGGAGTCAGAAATGATATTGTTGGCAACCGCTAGTGAAGAAGCTAGCTGGTTGAGATGCTTACTAGCAGAGATTCCTTTTTGGGAAAAACCGATGCCAATTGTGTTGATCCATTGGGATAGTACCGCAGCTATTGCAAAAATTGAGAATAGTTATTTCAACGGTAAAAGACGACTGTAGCGATCGAAAAATCCGGAGGAGGGATCCTTCGAAGTTCTTGAAATGAAGCCGCCACCAAAGTTTAGTTTAAGGGCAAACATTGGAAAATCCCTATTAAATGGATAAAGGGGGTTTTGCGGACCAGGTTTAGGCTCGGGAGTCGTTTATGCGTAGGGAAGGTATTAGCACCCTACGACATCCTTCCTAAGGAAGGCTACCTTTTAACTAAATGTGTAAACATTTATTAATTCAAAAATAATGTTTTTACCCTTATAATAATAATAAAAAAAGGACTCGATAAACACTTATTTATTTTTGTACTTTTTGAGAAAAAGGAGAAAAGTGAATTAAAAGAGAAAAGAAAGTTTTTTATTAATGCAATTGACAGAGGTCGGCCGCCCTCTGGTCCTACGTATCTCCTGGTAGAGAATCAAATCACACGTAGTTCTTGGTATTTTTGGTTTTCGAAAATGTTTGAAAAGGGGAAGAGCTTTCATAATGATCAAGCAAGCAAAGGCTTTGAGTGATCATTACTAATGACTCCGGATAGTATTCATGACAATCAAACAAGCCAAGGCTTAGAGTGATAGTCACTAATAACAATGGGTTTGAAAATGACTTTTTGGTTTGTTTTGTGAAAATGATTGGTTTAGGGTTGCGAAAAGGATTTTTATTTGTTGCGCTTGACGAGAACGTGACTCGCTCCTACGTATCCCAAATGGGAATCAAAGCGACGTAGTTCTAATGAAAATGTTTTTTGAAAAGGGTTTGAAAGGGGAAGAGCTTTCATAATGATCAAGCAAGCAAAGGCTTTGAGTGATCATTACTAATAACCCTTGATGGCGTTCATGACAATCAAACAAGCCAAGGCTTTGAGTGATAGTCACTAATAACTCGCATTAAATGGAAAAGAGTTTGAAAGATTTTTGGAAAAAGGGTGAAGTTATTATCAATGATTGGTTTCAAAGTTCAAGCACATTCGATAATCACGGAATCATGCATATGTTGAACATTAATTAAGACTAAACATGCCAATATGATCAAAAGATACACTCATCAAGGATGCAAGATAGAGTTCTCAAAGCAAATGTGTGTGTGTAGGAAGGGGTGTATTTACCCTAATGACTCTATGCTACAACATGCATGTAGACTTACGTCTTCATTAGGAGGTCATACACATGGATGGAATGGCATATAATTGAATCAAGACATTTAAAATGCATCAAAAACAAGCAAGCAATTGATCATAGGCATAGAATTGTCTTAATTAAACTAAGGAACATATGAGCAACGATTTCTCAATAACATGAACAAAAGGAGAAATTGCATCAAGGCTAAGGTAGGCCTATCCTTTGCATTCCTGAATAAGTGCGCAAAGGCTAATAACACAATCAAAGAGGAGGGAGCATCAAGGTTTTGGGTAACCTATCCTTTGCAATACCTCATGGACCTTAAACCATAAATCTAACTATTTCATCTTTTATTCATTAAGAAGTTAAAAGGGGAAGGTTGAATCACCTAAAACCATCTTCACCACTTAGAATATGATGCACTAGGCATAAGTGGGAATCATATGATTCATCATCAACAATGGACAATAATAAAACTAGAATACAAGGGCAAGTAAATAAACACTAAAGCTAAGTTGAATCACATAGGGCAATCCTCTCACTTTGAGAAAAGTGCACTAGGCACTAGTAAGAATCAACTTGCCTATCATCAACAATGAACAATAAGCAATTAAAAAGCAAAGATGAAATAAACACATCCCTAAGTTGAATCACATAGAGCAATCCTCTCACTTTGAGAAAAGTGCACTAGGCACTAGTGAGAATCAAACTTGCCTATCATCAACCACTAACAATAAGCAAATAAAAATACAAAGATTAAATAAACACATAACTAGGTTGAATCACATAGAGCGATCCTCTCACTTTGAGAAAAGTGCACTAGGCACTAGTGAGAATCAACTTGCCTATCATCAACCACTAACAATAAGCAAATTAAAATACAAAGATTAAATAAACACATAACTAGGTTGAATCACATAGAGCAATCCTCTCACTTTGAGAAAAGTGCACTAGGCACTAGTGAGAATCAACTTGCCTATCATCAACTACTAACAATAAGCAAATAAGACACAAGAATGAATGGACACATAAACTAACTTGAGTCATTTCTAGCAATCTTCACCACTTAGGTCGAGGTGCACTAGGCACTAGTAGGAATCATATTGCTAAATCATCAAACAACCAAAAGTAACATTTAACACTAAATGAAATACTAATAACAAGATTAAGCATTACTAAACAAAGAACAACAACAAAATCAACTTGGAAATATTTTTAGATCTATAAGTATATGAACCAAAGGAAACATAGATCTACATTTTATTTAATAAAGAAAACAACAAAATTAACACAAAACAACTTAGATCTATTTTTTTACAAGGACTCATATGATTAAGCAAGGAAATGCAACAAAATCATATCAACCCTAATTTTTTCATGATATGCGAAAATGATAGAGCCCATAGACAACAATTTATTTATGAAATTTAGTGCATAATATGTAAAGATGCAAGGGAAATTATTCAAATAGAAGAATAACTCCTTCAAGGCCAAGGACCCATCTCAAACACCCAAAGCTCCCTAAGTCTTTGCCAAAATGTTTGAAATGGATCCTCAAAGCAAATAACAATCAAGAAGGAGTTTGGAGTAGAGGAGAGATCATGCAAGAAAATTAAATATGAGGTGCAAAGCTTCAAGGATTACCTCAAAACTATAATGAAATGAAGAAGGTGATAAGCTCAAAAAATTATTAGCAATTTGATGATGCTACCTTGAAGAGAATGGAAGGAAGGATGGTGATCTAACAAGAAATGGAGGATTTGGTGGTGAAAAGTTGAAGAAAATATATGGAGGAGGGAGGGAGAGGCTACGGTTTTGGTGAGGATGGAGAGGGGGAGGAGGTGCTTTTGGTGTGCTAGGGTTTTTGTGTAGGAGAATGAGAGGCAAATGAGAAGCAAAAAAGATGATCCCTAGGTGTGGGAATGAGGGAGGTATTTATAGGATGAAACTAGGTTTAAGGGTAATTTAGTCTCTTATTTTTTTAGGTGCTCTAGGATTGCATCTAAATTTGGAACCAAGGGTCAAGATCAAATGTCACATGGATTAGGGGCAATTAGAAAGCACAAAGTGAGGAGAGAGAGGGCTGAGGGGTGTAGCTTAAGGAGGTGAGTGAAGGATAAGTTTAATTACAAAAATGTATTTTCTCATGAAGCATATTACAAGAGTGCCATTTTAATTCAAATGAAGGGTGAGGATTGCATTTAACACTTGAATGGAAGGCCATGATTTAAACACAATTTGCAATCAATAAAATAAACCAAAAATGGAAAAAAAAAGGCTGGAATTCGCAGCCAAAGGATAAGAGAGAGAGAGTAATTGCAAGTTGTCATTGTACTATTTGTCTCCCACTACCTTTCTAATTATCCTTTCTTTTTCTTGATTTTTTTTCTAGGTAATTCTTCATTAATCTTACCATTTTGGGCCATGTCCCATGATTCAATGATTGGGCTCTGAATTTTATGATCTCACCAATCCCAAAATTGATTTGTTGACCCCACTCCAAAGGAAATGACCATTTTACCCTTTTGTTTAAAAACCGAATTTCATGCCAAAAATACTCCCATGATGCACAAAAAAATACACAACTATACTCACTTGGATTCACATAAATTCCTCAAGAGATGTATAATGGTTTTTACCGAGAAATTATTTATTTTAGTGAAATGACCAAAATGCCCTTTTGGTCCCAAAAACCCTACTTTGCTCCAAACTTCATTTCCACTCTAACAATGATCCTGAGACCCTTTGGATGACTCTAAAACTCTAGAAATGCATGCATGATGGGAAAATAAGTTTTTTTTGGCGAAATTACCAAAATACCCTTTGAACTAGGAAAAACCCTAGAAACCCTAGACATGCTCTAAAGTGCTCTAAAATGCCATGCAATGCTTTTCTAACCCTAAAATGCATTCTGAAACTTCTAAGATGCAAGCATGATGCTCTTCCTAACCTCTAGGATGAATGCTAAGACTTGATTTATTTTTGATTGAAAATTAGGGTTTTGACCTAAGCCGGACAAAATTGGGGTATGACAGCTGCCCCTCTTTATTTATATTTTACTAGGAAATACGGAGGGTTTTCCAGGTTTCTCGAGTAAAATAGAAATAAAGATAAAAATGCACTAATTTTGTCAAGGTCATCCTTTTTTATAAATTATTGAAAAAATTGGTTGATATAGAACAAAAAGTAAAGAAGGATCGCTGGGGATCTGAAGGAGCACTTGGGGCTCTGATGATCTAACTTACAGTCGATGCTCGGCGCATTGACTGGAGTCAAACTGAAGGACCAATGGGGTCTGAAGGGCATGCCTAAGCCTGATGGACCAACGGGTCTGAAGGAGCGCAAACTAGCAACGGTACTAGTAAAACGGTCTGCTTGGGGGATGGCCTTTTTCGAGCGGCCATGGGTGGCAAGGTTAGGTCGTTGACCTGATTTGCACACCTCGAAGGACTTGCACTGTTATTTTTTTAGGCGGACACAGCTAGTCTGAAGGGCCTGGGGCCGGATGATCCGTCGGTTGCTCGATAACACGACGTGCGATCTGGATTGAAGGACCATTGATGGTCTGAAGGAGCGCTTGGGCTCTGAAGGACCGCTGGGGGTCTGAAGGAGCGCTTGGGCTCTGAGGGACCACTAGGGGGTCTAAAGGAGTATTGAGATTCTGAATTGTGGTATGAGACCAGTGCTTGGAGCACTGACTTTGAGGGAACAAATTATTGGGATTGACACATGGCGTACTTGCCAAGGACATACCTAATGAATGCATTTACCTGAGAAGGGAAAAGCTATCTATATCTGGCATATCTGAAAATGCGATGAATGATATGTGCGTGCAATATAGGTATGTGAAATGGTAAGTGTTCGATGGGGTGAATGAAATGTGGCAGATGCTGTGAGTCGAAGTTGATGGGACATGGAGGTTGACGAACAACGTGTGTGAATGCAGATACGGTAGGAATGTGGTCGTGCTGATTGATTTTGGTGGAATGATGAATGTGATGGAATGAGCAATTTTTCTCTTTTTGTCCTTTTTTGCTTTTCTCTTTTTTCTTGGTATATGAGTGTATGAAATGCAAAGTGTGAATGGGATGCAAATGTAATGCTTTGACGCGAATGCCATGCATGGTACAAAGATATGATTAGTAATGTAAAAAAAACTCTTTTTTTGGGGGCAACGATGAGACCGGCACTCGGACATCCATCGAAGCAAACAATGTCATGTATGTAATGTGATGAACGTGAGATGATGAATGGGCATACCATGGGTGTTGAACCTGATGGAATGAGAAAGTTGACAACGGTGAATGAGATGTGAATATGACTGTAGTGATTAATTTTTGGTGTGACGATGAATGTAATGGATGGATTTTTCTTTTTGCTTTTTCTTATTTATTTTGCTTCTTTTCTTGATGCATGCAATGTGAATATAATGCGAATGTAATACTTTGATGCAAATGCTATGGTGAATAAAGGAAACACATGAATGCATAGCAAATGATATGATTGGTGAAGTAGAAAGCTTTTGGCAACGATGAGACCGGCACTTGGCACGTCTATCGAAGCAAAAAAGTGTTAAAGGTATGCAATGTGATGAATGTGCAATGCGAAGGTGAATGGACTACAAAAGGCCCGTGAATGATGGATGTTGAAGTTGGTCGGAAACAGAAATTGATAAGCTGTGGATGCGGATGCAGATAACATGCGAATGCAAATGTACTGTTGATTGCATGATGGAATGACCTATGCTTTGGTGGGAGTAACGGGTGCAACGTGGATGATTTTTGCCTTTTTGGTTTTCTCTTGTTTTGCCCCTTTTCATGAATAAAAGAATGGATCAATGAATCAATGAATGAATGAATGAATGAACGTGCACACGTAATGCTTAGATGAAGGGTTGTGGTAGCTGCATGACTTGATGTTGTATGATGCAATGATGATGTTTGTTGGGATGTGGGAGGTTTTTTCTGTCTTTTCGTTTTATTGTCTTTTTGGTATTTGATGAATGCATGAAATGAGAATATGAATGTGATGGATACGTAATATTTTGATGCAAACGCTACGGTGAATAAAAGGAAATGCCTAAATACATGGTGCAATGATGTGATTGATTGGGATGTAGACAGACTTTTGGTAATGATGCAACCGGCATTTGACATTTTTATTGAAGCGATACATGTTAAGCGTGGCTATGCATGCCCGCATACGCAATGCGTAATGCACAAGAAGCAAAATTGTGTAGGCAAAACAAGTGGAATGTGAATGCATGTATCATACTTGTATGAAAGAGTTGTGATGGGTATGATCAGATGCATGGTTTAATTCTAGAATAATGAGGACATGTATAATGCATGATTTGTTGGTAACAACACTTTTTTGTTTTTGTAAGGATGCAAAAATGTTTGATGAGAAACAAAACTTTTGATGCTGGGAACATAGAGCTGAACCTTTTGAATTGATCGTTCCTTGGAAGAAAGATTTTTGATGGGTTGGACTTGAACTCTGGTAAGCTCAAGATTGTCATCTTGAAAAGTGTGGCTTGCGGCAATGTATTAGTGCCCTTTCTAGAGATCGAGATGTGTATTTGCATATGGGTTCTCGTTTGGTTATGATGACCCACGATGGCTAAGCCTTCAAGTCTAAGATGTTAACTTAGAGGGATTGTCATTATTGTGTGTCTCTCTCTTTGAAGCATTTGCTTAATAAACAGTGTGAATGCAAATGAATGTGCCAGTTGACTCAGGGTTCGAGAAATGTAGGGTATGTGACACGTGAGTGGAGTGGAGGATGAGGTTTATTGGCTCCAACTTATGAGAGATAAGCTTGCCCCAAGGTAAAAATGTTTGGCTGCCCCAATTTTGACTTCAAATAGTGGGGAGTGAAACAGTCTGCCTTTGTCTAGGGAGGACAATGACAACTAAGGATATAGATTGGTTGAGGGATTGGGAACTATGCAGGTACTGGGGTGACGCGTGGCTAGGAATGAATGGAATGGGAGGCAGAAGGATTCTTTCGGGCCGAGGGATATGATGCCCCGGTCTACAAGAGGACAAGGTTGCCCAATCCATGAAAGGTGAAGATTGCTCCATCTCGAGTGGGATTGTGACAGGGTGTAAAGTTAGAATAATGGTTTGGAAACTGGTCTGGTACGGCTACATGAGTGTAGTATATGAACGGGATGAAAGATGAGGGTATTTTGGGGATGCTAAAAAATCTCCCTGAGTTTGAGTGGAATGGGGGGTGAAGTATTGCCCCATCTTGATATGATAAGTCCAGTAACTGTCTTAGTAGGGATTTGTGGTTTTCCTTGGGAAGGATTCCACAAGCTAAGACAGTCAAAAGTTTTTGGTTCGATGAAAATTCACTTTGTTGATGATCACCGTTATCTTCTCTTGATGAACTTCGAGCGTGCAAGCCCTTTAAAGTTTTTTTTTTTAGCGAATAAATTATTCTGATTATTTTGTCCTAGAGTATAAGCTTTGAGAAAAATGGAAGCAACCAATCACTGATCGGAATAGGCCTTCGGGTTGTAATATGGCCAGTAGTTAATGATTCGTGAAGGAAATGATTACTTTGCTCCTAAGAGTGTTCGAGGTTGATTGAGACAAAGAATCTTTTATGCGCTTCATGGTAGAATGAACCTGTTTTAGGGTTGTAGCGCATTTGAGGGTTTATGGAGGATAGGATGCTTAGGCCAAAGGAAGTGTTTGAGGGTTTATTTCAGACAATGATCTTTTATATGCTCGATGGCGTGAAGTGTCAGCTCACAATTTCTACCTCTTTGGTTTTTTTTTTTTTTTTTTAGGATTTTTCGATCCTCTTTTTTGAATTTCACTTGTTGTGATTTTTCTTTTTTTTTTTCGAGCTGAGCGAGCTGTTAGATATGGGATTGATCATTGTCTAAGGTGTTTGAAAGATTTTTGATTTTCTTGGCTCGAAGTGGGTGGCAAAGGGTATTTCTCTTTTTAGGATGTGGGAAAGTTGCCAAGCTTCACTTCAAAACATGATTGCTTATTTTCTCGAAATTGTAACTATAGGACAAAACTTCATTTTAACATATTTGCTTTTCCTTATTTATTATTTTTTTTATACCCTAATTTTTGCTTAGGCTGCTCTTGCGAGTTTTCAACCTAACGGGCTTTTCTTTTTTGGATCTCTTTTGTTTTTTTTTACTCAAAGGACTTGCACGAGTGTTTAGAATGCTAGCAGAAAATCTTAGTGATCATTACTCTACCCCATTATGGAGCGTACAAAGTGTTATTCGTTAAGTGAAACACTCTTGTGGGGACTGGGCCTTCTATGGATGGTTGGATCTGGTTTTGAAAATGAAGAAAGATGGGGGTAGTATAACTGACTCGAACAACGATAAACACACATGTCATGTTAGTTTATTTTGCAAATGCTTCGTGCAGAGTTAACACCGCTTAAGATAGAGCAATTTTAATTGTCAAAACCACACAAGTTAACAAAATAGACATTTACGCTTCTTATCACAGGTGTGAGATATATGTTGGCTGGTGTCCTTGGTGGGGCACGCAGTGGCTAAGGGTCAAGCCTATGATATGGTCAATATTGTAGTGACCATTATTGTGATATGAAAACCCTAGGATAGAAGACCACTTTTGTGTATGTGTTTGTTTGTTTTGTAGCTTGGGGGGTATCATTGACATTTTGCTCCTTCACACACCCCACTATCACATTTTTGCACACACGTGAGAATAGTCCTATACCCGGACTGGAGAATAACCTAAGTTAGAACGAGACTGCGTAGTGATGGCCTACTGGATGTGCGTCCTGTTGGGTGGTCACGAAAGTCTCACCTAGAGTTTGGTCCCTCTTGAGAATGCTGGCACTCCTAATAGCTTGCCTATTGTTGTTGATCAGTTGTTCTTAATTGGGTTCGTTGGCTCTAGGAACCTTATGTAGGACTCTTTAGAGCTACCCTTTGAAAGGTTCACTTAACAGACAGGCCCTAGACCTATTCTCTAAGGAACCCTCGTAGGACACAAAGGAGCCTTATACCCCTGCATTCAAACAAACACTGATACATTTTCCCGGTCTTCTATAAAGAAAAAATTCGAAAAATCATATTTTATTTTTGCAAGTTATTTTTTAGAAACATATCTCATGCATTTGCATTTTCATCATTCATATCCATCATCATGTGTTATTCATTACATTTTATTTCATAATTTTAAAAAAAAAAACATGAGCATACTTTTTGGAAAAAATTGATGAGAGATGAGGCGTTCTTGCAAATACATTTTAATTGATTGTTCTTCCTTGAAAAAGTTTAACCTACTAAATTTCAAACGAGGTCGAACTTAGCTACAAACTCAAGGTGTTTCAAGACACTCAATTTTCAAAAAATTTTTTGCAGCTCGTCCGCAATTTTTGTCAGCAAAACAATGCATCTTATCCATTCCATGATAAACAATCAAAATAGTCCATTTTGTTAACTAATGTGTTATCAAAAATTCCTCTATCATGTCTCTAACTATGTTAACTCTCTGTGAATCATTCGTATAGTGAACTTGTATGCGATGTGCATTTGCCCTTGTTTGAGTCAGTTAGTGTCCACACTTTTCCATCCTATCATCATCCCTTGTTCATGTCCAGTCTCACCCCGACCACTCTATAAAGTGCATATTCTCCACACAAGTTCTTAGTTGACTCTTTGGTTTTGTCCCCAATGATGAAATTTCATAAACTAACACTTGGATCCTCCAAACTGGGGCAAATTTGTGATCACTAGATATCTTGTCAACATTGTATTCCCTTAGTGCAAGTCCTTTACAAAAAAATAATCAAAAAAGCCTGTTAGGTTGAAAACTCGCGAGAGCAGCCTAAGCAAAAATTAAGGCATATAAAAAGAAATAAAGAAAAAGAGTAGATATATAAAAATAAATAATTTTTTTGTCCTTGAGTTAGTCTTTGAGAAAATAAGCAGTCATAATTTGAAATGAAGTTTGGCCATCTCTCCATATCCTAAAAATATATATACCCTTTGCTACTCACTTTGAGCCAAAAAATCAAAAAATCTTTCAATCATCCTAGACAAGGATCAGTTCAGTATCAAAAATGGTGTATCACTTTTATCAGCTCACTAAGCTCAAAAAAAAAAGAGAAAGAAAAATCACAAAAAAGGAAAGTGAAATTCATAAAAGAGGATTGAAAAATCCTGAATAGAAAAAAAAAACAAACAAACAAGAGCAGTAAAAATCGTGAGCCGATACATCATACTATGAAGCATATAAGAGATTCTTGTCTAAAGAAAACCCTCAAACACTTTTTTGGCCTAATTATCCTTTTCTTTCATAAAACCTTAAAACCATTGGCCTCAAACACTTCTTTGGGCCTACTTATCTTTTCTTTCATAAAAGGTCATATTCTCAATAAACCCTCGAACACTTCTTTGGGCCCAATTATCATTTCTTTTCATAAATCCCTAACCATTGGTACATTACCCCCAACCATTGGCCCCATTACAAACCTTTTCTTTCATGAATCCCTAACCCTTGGCCACATTACCAACCCTTTCTTACGTAAACCCCTAACCGTTGGCCACGTTATAACTCTAAACAAGTCCATTCTAATCGATGACTGATTGCTTTCGTTTTCTTAAAGTTTTAATTTTAGGACAATTGAGTTTATTTATTTGCAGTATGTTTGCTAAAAAAATATATATATGACAAAAAAAAAAGAAAAAAAAAGAAGAAAAAAGGCTTGCGCTCCAAGAAAAAAGGCCTACACTGATACCAAGACAAGGTTTAGTGATCACCAAGTGAAATTTTCATCATCAGGACTATCATAGTCCATGGGAGTCATCTTAAAAGAACCAAAAGTTTATACTAGGACCATTACCTCGATCCCAAAGTGGGGCAGTCCCTTCACCTTTCATGCTTCTCAAACTTGGGGAAATTTTCCAGCGTCCGTCTCACTCATATACCACATCCAATCCATATAGCCATACGACCAACTCACAAACCCATTACCCTAACTCTGTCACCTTTCCCTACCTCACTCGAACTAGAAATATCATTCCAAAGTGGGGCAATCCTGTCACCATTAACCCCTCACTCCGCTCAAAATTGGGGAAATTCGCTCTGCACTCATCTCATCCCCTTGTCATATTCACATCCATAAGACTATACCGGGGAAATTTCTCAACCCACCATCCTAAACATAGCCTTTCACAAACCCTAGTCAGGGCAACCTTACCCTTGTCATAGTTAGGGCAACACCAAACGTCATGGGTTGAGACAAAATCTTTTTGCCTTCCACCTCTCATTCCAAAGTCACGGCATTACCAATTCATAATTTCCTCTACACCCCTAGTTGTTGTCACCACTAGACAGGGGCAAGTTATGCATTCACCGTCATCAACTATGAATTAGGGCAGTCCCACATTTCTAGAGTTGGGGAGAACATACCTTTCATGACTTTGGCAAAAACCTACCATTCATCCCCTCATGTGTCATATCTGTCCATACCCCGAGTCAACTAGCTCATTCATCTGTGTTTGCACTACTCTACATGTTCATTAAAACAATGCTTCAAAGAGAGAGAACACAAGTTACTAATATGAAGTTGGAAACTCACTCAGTTAACTTTGTGGACCTAAAATTCAATCGTCATGGGACATCATAATCAAATGGAAGAACAATGTGAACGAGCTTGCAAATCCAATCAACTACTTTTGTGCATCAGCGCATGTGAATCACAACCTTGAGGTTGCCACATCTGAGTTCAAACCATTTTCCAAGAAATAATTACTTCTCTGCCTCTCGCATCAAAAGTCTCATTTCTCATCATTACAAAAAATCTCTCTGCATCATCAATAAATCATAGCATAAATCATTCCATCATGCAATCATGCATCTACCATAGCACCTGCATCTAAGCAATACATTTGCATTCACATGTTATCTGCATTCGCATACATGGCTGATCAATTTTTGTTTCCGATCAGCTCTAGCATCCACAATTCACGGGCTTTGGTAGTTTATCTGCTTTCACATTGCAAATTCATCACATTACACGCATGCACACATAACAGTTTGCTTCGATAGACGTGCCAAGTGCCGGTCTCATCATTGCCAAAAACTTTCAACATCACTAATCATATCATTGTACCATGCATTCGTGTGCTTCCTTTCATTCATCATTGCCAAAACCTTCTTTACATCACTAATCATATCATCATACCATGCACGACATTCGCGTCAAAGCATTACATTTGCGTCACATTCTCACTTTACATTTCATACACCCATCATATACTAAGAAAAAAAGGAAATGCAAAAAGCAAAAAGAGGAAAAATCGCTCATTCCATTACATTCATCATTAATCGGCACAATCACATTCACATGTTATCTGCATTCACATACGTTGTTTGTCAACCTCCATGTTCCACCAACTTCGACTTACATCATCCGCCACGTTTCATTCATCCCATCAGACACCTACCATTTCGCATACCCATATTGCACACATGCATCATCCATCGCATTTTTAGACATGCAAAATATAGATAGCTTTTCCCTTTTTAGGTAAATGCATTCATTAGGTATGTCCTAGGCAAGTACGCCATGTGTCAATCCCAATACTTTGTTTCCTCAAAGTCAGTGCTACAAGCACTGGTCTCATATCACAATTCAGAGTATCGGACCCCCAGCAGTTCCTCAAAGCCCCAGTGCACCTTCAGACCCCCAGAGGTCCAATCCAGATCGCACGTCGGCATCGAGCACCGACGGATCATCCGGCCCCAGGCCCTTCAGACTAGCTGTGTCAGCCTAAGACATAGTGGACGTCATTCGTGATCAGTTCTAGACCTGATCTTATTAACGGCCGCTCGAAAAAGGCCACCCCCGGACCCCGGCAGTCCTTCAAAGCCCCAGTGCACCTTCGGACCCCAAATGGTCCTTCAGGGTTTAGGCAACCCCTTGGAGCCCCAGTGCTCCCTTAAAGCCCAAATGCTCTTTTAGAGCCCCAGTGCTCCTCCAGATCCCCAGTGATCATTTCTTTATTGTTCTCGGTTAACACGCCAAGTGTTAATCGTCCCTATTTTCCCTAACTCATCTTCCCCCTAAGCGGACAAAATTAGTGTCTATTCTATCTTTATTTTTATTTCTACTACGAAAATCTGAAAGCCATTCACCTTTTCTAGTAAAATATAAATAAAGAGGGGCAGCTGTTATACCCCAATTTTGTCCGATCATTTATCGCAATTGTTTTAGCCCCCGTGTCACAAGTCCATTACGAGAACGACATTTCGAGCGTTGTCTTGTTTTAATTTAGACCGGTTTGTCTAATTGGGCCAATTCTTAGTAAATGGGCCTATGTTCGGTATTTTGGACTTAATTTAGTCCTTTTGATAAAAAAGCCATAAAAATAATAATGAAATAAAATCAGAAAATAAAAAATATATATTACAATAAAGTGTCCAAATAATACAAAAAGCCCAAAAATACAAAAATAAGAATAATCCAAAAAAATAGAAAAGAACGAAAATAACAAAAAGGGGGTGTCAGTAGCATTAACCTTCGGCCCAACAAGCTGCTTGCCCAACAAGTCGACTTGCCCAACAAGTTAACTTGTCCAGCAAGTCTCTTCACCTAACCCTTCACCTATAAAAGGAGGCTCTGTCCACAGTGAAAAACACACTACAGTGATTCAACAAGAACACTGAACACATTCTCTCTCTCTCTCCTAGCGAAGCTCTCGCTCTCTCTCTCTCTCCCCCTCCCTTTTTTATTTTTATTTTTCTTTTAATTAGTTTATTTTTAAATATTCATGATAAATATTTTTCACTAGTTTGCGCTTTTCATTTTTTTCGTTGTCAACTTTTCGTTCATATTCAAAACAAAAACAAAATATTCTTTTTCCTCTCATAAATAAAGAAATATTTTCAAGAACAAAATAGGGGACTAAGTCGACTGTACAGTCGGGTTAGTCTGCTTTTTAGCTCACTAATGAACCGTTACGGATCATGACCTAAAATCCCTATTTAAAACAAACAGATTTCTAAATTAAAATAAACACAAACACATTTCTTCCCACAAATCAAATTTTCAAAATAGGGGATTAAGTCGGCCGTACGGCCGGGTTAGTCAGCGTTCTTGGACGAATGAACCGTACGGATCAAGAGTCCTAAAACCCCTATTCAAATAAAATCAAACCACCACACATCAAACTATCTTCCAAACTTCAAAAAACTCCATTTTCACAAATTAGGGGACTAAGCCAACTGAACAGTCGGATTAGTCATCATTTTAGGACAAATGAACTGATCACTCAGGAGTCCTAAAATCCCTAAATAAAATACACCAACAAACAAAATTTTCTACTAAGAACTACGTGTGATTTGATTCTCTACCAAGAGATACGTAGGAGCAGATGGAGGCCCACATCTGTCAATTGCACTAATAAAAAACCTTTTTTAGTCTTTTCCTAAATAATTCTTTTCTTAAATTCAAATAAAATATCAACTTTCTTCTTTCTTTTTAATTCAAAATAAAAGGGTAAAAATAAATGTTTTCAAAATTAACTTCCGCCTCTACAACTAATTAGCAGGTAACCTTCCTTAGGAAGGATGTCGTGGGGTGCTAATACCTTCCCCACGCATAACCGACTCCCGAACCCATATCTGGTCTCAAGGGCCCTTATCCAATCCGAAAGGGATTTTCCATTGTTTGCCCTTAAACTAAACTTTGGTGGCGACTTCATTTTTGAACCTTCGAGGAATCCTCTCCCGGATTTTTCGGTCGCTACATTTATTTTTTATTTTTTAAAGTTCAATTAGAGTGAGAGGCTAACAAAACAACAACAAAACTATTGGATGATGAACGATGCAATTCCTAATTTTGTTTTAATGCATGTGAGAGGACTGATGCCCTCGAGATGGGTATGAGAGGAATGAATGACTTTTGTTTTTGTTATGATGCATGAAGGAGATAATGTATTGGAGATGCATAGGAATGAAGGACTTTTGTTTTAGTTTTTTATGACGCATGAATGAGCTGTTTTTGAGATGCATGAGAATGAAGGACTTTTGTTTTTGTTCCTTTATGATGCATGAAGAGGAGTAATGAAATAATGAATGAATGCAATTTTTTTATAATACCAATGTGCTATTTATTATTTTTGGTGTATGGATGTGCAAGATGATGCAGTTTGAATGAGATGAATGCATGGTAGGGGAATGAAAATAAAATGCTTATGGAAAAATCATTTTAGTATGAATGCATGGTGATTTTCTTATATGTTTTCTTTGAAATAAAGTATAATGCATGAACATATGGATGTTTGTTGTACATGAGCAACAATGGAGATGAAATGCGTGATGATTTTTGAATGTGATGGAAGGGTACCTTAAACTGGTATGGATGATGAATGATGCCATAATGGAGAAGTTTCGGATTTTTATTTTGATGCATGTAGGAATATGAGATGCATGTAAGAGGAATAATTTTTTTTTATGATGCATGAGAGGAATGCCTTTAAAATGGATGTGAAAGAAATAAATGCCCCCCTTTTTTTTTCATATAATGCATGAAGAGGGAATGAAATGATGAATGAATATATAGTACCACAGTGATATTTTTTCTAGTGTGGATATGCAAGATGGACAAATAATGCAAATGATATTTCTGTTATTTAGAGATGATGAGATGCATGGTGGCGAGATGAGATGCGTATGAAAAGAATGATCTTATTTTGTTACGAATGTATGATGAAGATGTAAGTGCATGGAATGCACATGATTGTTTGATTCCAATGACGTGTAAGATGTTCAAAGGAATGATTATTTTAAATGAGTTTATTTTTTTAAGAGGTCATGCAACATGCGAAGTTACAAATTCTCATTTATTTTATTGGATGATCAATGATGTATGAAAAGAGTAGTGACATGTTTTTTTTTTTGTCTAGAAAACGTCACATGCAGGGAAAATGATTGTTTGATTCTAATGGAATGCTATGTCAAATGTGCGAAGAAACAATTATTGTAAATGACCCCCCTTTTTTTTAGAGAGGCAATGCAACATGCATGGTAATGATGCAAACACTCTTTTTTCATTTGATGACGATTGATAAGAGAAAAAGGTTATGATTCTTGTTTTTTTTGTTAAAATGTAAATCATGAATAAACACCTGATGAATGTATGCTGAAAATGCAAATGCATGAAATGCTGAAGGAATGTTCACTTGGAAAACTCAGTTATTCTAAATGATTTTTTTAAACGATGCAAATTATCATAAAATGCTAACCAAAACGTATATTTTGGATGATGAATGGGAACAATAATGACACTATTTTCTTTTTCTTTTTATTTAGAAATGATGCATGCATAGAGAAATGATGTATTTGAACTAGGATGACAATATGAGTGAAATGATGTATGAATGTCACATATTTAACATGCATTTCATCATTATGTGAAGCCTGCACTATTTGATGATGATCTTTTAATATTTACAAATTATGAACATATGATAATTTGATTGATGATGAGATGTATGGCGGGGAAATGGTAACGTGATGTGTAACAGCCCAGGTCCACCGCAGCGGCCACCCCGGTCCCACTGTTACCTCACGGTCTTCTCTACCCCTCTTGTAGAATTTTTGCCTTCCGTGGGAATCGAACCTTGGACCTGAGGCATAAGTGCAAGTTAAACCCCCTTCCCACTACCAATTGAGCTAACGCCCTAAAATATTTAATTAATTTATTTAATTAAGTATTTGAGGATTTAAATTAATTTAATTGACATAATTTATTTATCTTAATTTTTTTATTTATTTTGGTGGTATTAGGAGGGAGTGGAGGCGCCACTTGCATGACTTGGGCTTAAGTGAAAAGCCCAAGCCCATGATTTCCCAATGTATGCGAAGTGGCTAGGTTGATTGGGGGCTAGGGTTTAGGTGGCAAAGGTTGCGAAGTTGAAAGAGAGAGAGCAAGAGAGAAAGAGAATAGCGTGAGAAAGAGAGAGAGAGCAAGGCGGCCAAGAAGAGAAGTAGAAGAGGATTCGAAGACCAAGAGGAGAGGATCTCCGTTGTTGCTGTGGCTCTGTAGGTGACTTCTCCTAGACATCGAATTCTTCTTGAAAAGGTTAGGGGAGCTCTATCCTTCCATCTAATAGATCTCATGATAGGTTCTAGATCTAGGGTTTGTATTAGAACCGTATGTTTCTTGATGTTCTTGATATTCTTGGTTTGCCATGGTGATGATCTTTATATATATGTTTATGTGTTGCCATATGCGAATTGACTTGATGATTGAACCTTGAGATAATGCGAATTACATATGTGTTTGGATGATTTTTGACATTTGTGCGTCCATGGACTTATGATTGGTATGTTGGAATGATTGTGATTTTTTCGCATTTTGGATGAATGGGTGTATAGGCGCTTAGGTGCCAAAGTGATGATGATGTTAGTGCTCCAAAAGAATTTTATCAATTGATTAAATTAAGCGTTATTTCGGGTGTTGAAAATTATAAGGTTTTTATGAGTTAAATTGCTAAAAATCAGTTTTTAGTGTTTTGAAAAATTGCTGGAAAAATGGTGATTTTCAGTTTTAGTGTTGAAAAAATTGTTAGACAAAATTCTGGGTGTGCTGCTGTTTTTCTGGGCGCTGGGCGCCTGATGGCGTGTGTGCTGCGCGTTGTTGCGCCTGGGCGCTAGGCGCCCGTGTCCTGTTTTGTTGCGCTGTGTTGCGCGTTGTTGCCCTGGGCGCATGGCGCCCGTGTTGTGTTGCGTTGTCTTGCGCGCCTGGGCACTGGGCGCCAGTGCACGTGTTGCCTGATTGCCTGGGCGCCTAAGGCGCCTGTTCCCAGGATGTTGCCTGATTTTTCCCAAAATTATTTTTATCATAACTTTTGACTCAGACGTCCGTTTCGAACGATTCAAAAAGTGTCGTGAAGCTCTTTACGTTGTCCATCTATGGGTCTAATTTTTAAAATGAAAAATTGTTATTTTCTGATTGTTTGTGGGAGCCCAAGTGGCCGTCCCCGGTGATCGTCCCAGTGACATTGAAAAATGATATGAAGCTCTTTAAAAATCCCTTTTGGTGTATAAACAACAGTTTTAGCGAAGTAATGTCAAAAATGATGATTTTGACGATGATGCTCTCGGGGCTAGTTAAATGACTGTTTTGCCCTTAGTGGCTATTTATTATTAGTTATGACGTGTAAAAGACTGTTTTGCCCCTAGTGGCCAAAGTTGTAGATAATGATGTGTAAATGACGAGGATGCCTTTAGTGGTTAGTCAAATGACGTTTTTGCCCTCAGTGGTTATGGTTGAGTTGATTGATGTTTATGTGTGAGTGTCGATGAAAAACCAGTGACGTTTGGGGCCCGAAGGGCTAAGTGATGTTAAGGTCTAAATGGCCTAGTGACGTTGTGTGCTGAATTGTGAATTTGACAGGTGCTGTGCTCTTTGCGAGTAAACCGGTAAGTGACGGGTCACATAGTTGACTATGAATTGAATGATTGTGTGTTTGTGTATTGTGAGTGGTGCATGTCATAGTGTCTCATGCCCATATGCATAAACCCAGTGACGTTTTGGGGCCTGAGTGGCTAAGTGATGATGAGGCCTTAAGGGCTAAGCGACGTTTTGTGAAAAGGTACCTTCATGCATATACCCGCGAGTGGGTTGCATTTCATAAATCTATATGACATGAGATGAGTTATTGTAAGTGATGTGAATGATGACTGTGATGTGATATTTGGTGTTTTTGGATGCTGATAGTTCTAGTGCGTGGCCCAGGATTAGTACTTATCATATTTTCTATTATATGGATTGAAATGATGCTCACCCTTTCCTGTTTGAATGTTACCCCCGTGTTGGTAACGTGCAGGTGATTCCCAGTGAAGGTCTTAGCTTCACTTTTGAGTCGAGTCGTCATGCTCTGATACGTAGCACTCAGGGGGGGAAACGAACTCGGCATTTATTAATGATTGTTGGTTGTTATGTCCATGTGGACCATTTTGTTATGATTTATTGTTTTCCGCTGCGTAGATGGTTTCGTTATGTTGAGTTTTATAAGCGACGTTAAAATGAGGCTTGAGATTTTGATATTGTGAAGTGCTACGTGGACGTATGATTTTTGAGTTAAACTGCTTTTAAAATTGATAAGCGACGTTTTATTGAAGTATGCGTAACATTCCCGATGAACGAAATTTTCAAACTCTGATTTCTATAAACAAAGTGACGGGTAGAAAGGGGTGTTACATTAGTGGTATCAGAGCAGTTCGGTCTGTCCGGCCAATGTTGTCCTGTCATAGTGTCTTATGACAATAGATTAGTTCTAAATCTTTGGTTTGTGCTGCAGTGATAGTTCATAATGGCTGGAAGGAACGACGCTGCTCTTGCTGCTGCATTGCAAGCTATGGCTCAGGCGGTGCAGGGTCAGCAGAATGCGGGAGATAATGCTGGTTTTAGGAGTCTGACTACCTTCCAGAGGGAGAATCCACCCACCTTTAAGGGCAAATATGATCCAGATGGTGCTATGGCGTGGCTGAAGGAGATCGAGAGGATTTTCAGGGTGATGGACTGTACTGTGGAGCAGAAGGTCCGTTTTGGTACCCACATGTTAGCCGAGGAGGCCGACGACTGGTGGTTGGCTACTAGGCAGAGGTTAGAGGCTGTGCAGGAAGAGATTACTTGGGAGGTATTCAGCAGGGAATTTCTAAGAAAATATTTTCCTGAAGACGTCCGAGGGAAGAAAGAGATAGAGTTTTTAGAACTGAAGCAGGGTGGAATGTCTGTGACTGCCTATGCGGCAAAATTTGTGGAGCTAGCAAAATTTTATCCACACTACAGTGAGGCTACAGCGGAATTTTCAAAATGCATCAAATTTGAGAATGGGTTAAGGCCTGATATTAAACAGGCCATTGGTTATCAGAAGGTTCGTGTGTTCGCAGATCTGGTTGACAGTTGCAGGATCTTCGAGGAGGACAGTACTGCTCGCTACAAAGCTACTTCTGAGAAAAAGGGCAAGTTTCAGAGTCGAAGCAAGCCGTATGAGGTTCCTGCGGGTAAAGGTTATCAGAGGGCTGCAGGAGGTAAGGGTCCTAGTGGGGGGGATGCCCCTGCTAGCATTGTCTGTTATAAGTGTGGCAAACCTGGCCACAAGAGTGCCACATGCAGGTCTGATGAAAGGAATTGCTACCGTTGCGGTAAAAAGGGTCATATGGCAGCTGAGTGTAAGGTCAAAGATGTGGTGTGTTTCAACTGTGGTGAGTCTGGGCATATCAGTACAAAGTGTACAAAGCCGAAAAAGGAAAGGTCTACTGGGAAGGTTTTTGCATTGGCAGGAGAGGAACCTGATGATGATGATGGTCTGATTAGAGGTATGTGTCTTATTAATGGTACTTCTCTGAAATCTCTTATTGATACTGGTGCTACCCATTGTTTTATATCTGTTGATTGCTGTAAACGATTGGGTCTTGTTTTATCTGCTATGTGTGGGGATATGATTGTCGATACTCCTGCGAAGGGGTCGGTGATTACGTCCCAGGTGTGTTCTCAGTGTCCCGTGTCGATCTTCGGCAGGGACTTTATTGTGAATTTTGTTTGTTTGCCATTGAGAGGTCTGGATGTGATCTTAGGCATGGACTGGTTAGAGAATAATCGCGTTCATATCGACTGTCGTAGCAAGTCAGTTAGTTTCGGTGAAGAAAGTTCTGTTTTGGTATCTGCTGATCAGTTGAAGAAGTTGAAGAAAGAAGGAGTTCAATTATTTGCGTTGAGGGCTTCGTTGTCTGCTGGGAGTCAGGCTGTTATCGAAGAACTGAAGGTAGTACGTGAATTTCCTGAGGTCTTTCCTGATGAAATTCCGGGTGTGCCACCGGAAAGAGAAGTTGAATTTTCGATTGATCTTGTACCTGGTACGAGGCCTGTGTCTATGGCTCCGTACAGAATGTCGGCGTCGGAACTGTCTGAGTTGAAGACGCAACTTGAAGAATTGCTTGAGAAGAAGTTTGTAAGACCGAGTGTATCACCGTGGGGAGCTCCAGTATTGTTAGTGAAAAAGAAAGATGGGAGCATGAGGTTATGTGTGGACTATCGTCAGTTGAATAAGGTAACTATCAAGAATAAGTATCCGCTCCCGAGGATCGACGATCTGATGGATCAGTTAGTAGGTGCCCGTGTTTTCAGCAAAATTGATTTGAGGTCCGGATATCATCAGATTAAAGTAAAGGACGAAGATGTTCAGAAGACAGCGTTCAGGACAAGGTATGGGCATTATGAATATTCAGTGATGCCGTTCGGTGTGACCAATGCTCCTGGTGTATTTATGGAATATATGAACCGTATTTTCCATAATTACCTAGATCGGTTTGTGGTGATATTCATAGATGATATTCTAGTTTATTCTAAGTCAGAGGAAGAGCATGCTGAACACCTGAAGTCAGTGTTGGAAGTTTTAAAAGAGAAAAAGTTGTACGCTAAGTTATCGAAGTGTGAATTCTGGCTGAAAGAGGTGAGTTTCCTTGGGCACGTGATTTCTGGTAATGGTATTGCGGTTGATCCGGCAAAAGTAGAAGCAGTATTGGAGTGGGAGTCTCCGAAGTCCGTAACGGAGATTAGAAGCTTTTTGGGTTTGGCTGGGTACTACAGGAGGTTCATCGAGGGTTTTTCCAAGTTGGCCCTTCCGTTGACTCAGTTGACCTGCAAGGGTAAAGTTTTTGTGTGGGATGCTCGGTGTGAGGAAAGTTTTATGGAACAGAAAAAGAGATTGACGACGTCGCCTGTTTTGACGTTACCTAATCCAGAGGAACCGTTCGTTGTGTATTGTGACGCTTCGAAGATGGGTCTCGGTGGTGTGTTGATGCAGGATGGGAAAGTCGTTGCGTATGCGTCGAGGCAGTTGCGGATTCATGAGAAAAATTACCCTACGCATGATTTGGAGTTGGCTGCTGTGGTATTTGTGCTCAAGATTTGGAGGCACTACCTGTATGGTTCGAGGTTCGAAGTGTTCAGTGATCATAAGAGTCTAAAGTATCTGTTCGATCAGAAAGAGTTGAATATGAGACAGCGTCGGTGGTTGGAACTCTTGAAGGATTATGACTTTGGTTTGAATTATCATCCCGGCAAAGCTAATGTCGTGGCTGATGCTTTAAGCAGAAAGTCATTGCATATGTCGGCAATGATGGTGAAAGAATTAGAGTTAATTGAAGAATTCAGGGATTTGAGTTTGGTTTGTAAAATGACACCTCGCAGTGTCAAGCTGGGAATGTTAAAGATCGATAATGATTTCCTAAGCAGCATCAGGGAGGCTCAGAAGTCAGATGTCAAGTTAGTGGATTTAATTAATGGGGTCGGTCAATCTGAAGGTGAAGATTTCAAAGTAGATTCCAGTGGTGTGTTAAGGTTCCGGGATAGGATCTGTGTTCCGGACGATGAAGAGATGAGAAAGGCAATTTTAGAAGAGGGTCACCGTAGCAAGTTGAGTATCCATCCTGGAGCGACGAAGATGTATCAAGATCTGAAAAAGATGTTTTGGTGGTATGGTATGAAGAGAGATGTGGCACAGTTTGTGTATGCCTGTTTGACCTGCCAAAAGTCGAAGGTTGAACATCAGAAGCCTGCAGGGTTAATGCAACCGTTGGAGGTTCCAGAGTGGAAGTGGGATAGCATAGCGATGGATTTTGTGACGGGATTGCCGAATACAGCTAAGGGTTATGACACTATTTGGGTGGTCGTTGATAGGTTGACGAAATCTGCTCATTTTATTCCTATTAATATCACTTATCCGGTGTCGAGGTTGGCAGAGGTCTATGTCAAAGAAATTGTGAAGATGCACGGTGTTCCGAAGAGTATTGTGTCAGATAGGGATCCGAGGTTCACCTCTGAGTTTTGGACGAGTTTGCAGAAGGAATTGGGTTCAAAGCTGAAAATGAGTTCAGCATATCATCCGCAGACAGACGGTCAGTCAGAGAGGACAATTCAGTCATTAGAGGATTTGTTGAGGGCTTGTGTATTGGAACAACGGGGTTCATGGGATTCCTACCTTGCGTTGATTGAGTTTACGTATAACAACAGTTACCATTCCAGTATTGGGATGGCACCGTTTGAGGCATTGTATGGTCGAAAGTGTAGAACGCCATTGTGTTGGTATGAGTCGGGAGAGAGTGTAGTGTTGGGACCGGAGATTGTCCGGGAGACTACAGAGAAAATCAAGATGATCCGTGAAAAGATGAAGGCTTCGCAGAGCCGTCAGAAGAGTTATCATGACAAGCGGAGGAAAGATTTAGAGTTTCAGGAGGGTGAACATGTGTTCTTGAGGGTTTCTCCTATTACCGGTGTTGGTCGAGCGTTGAAATCGAAGAAGCTCACTCCTCGTTTTGTTGGTCCTTATCAGATTTCTGAAAGAATCGGAAATGTGGCTTATAGAGTGGCTTTACCGCCAAATCTTTCGAACTTGCATGACGTGTTTCACGTGTCACAACTTCGGAAGTATGTTTCGGATCCATCTCATGTGATCCATATGGATGATGTGGAGGTGCGGGATAATCTCACTGTGGAGACGATGCCCGTACGGATTGAGGATCGTGAAGTGAAAGCACTTAGAGGCAAAGAGATTGCATTAGTGAAAGTGGTCTGGCTAGGAGCTGCCGGCGAGAGTATGACTTGGGAACTAGAGAGCAAGATGCGAGAATCCTACCCAGAATTGTTTGATCAGGTAAATTTCGAGGACGAAATATTTTAAGTGGGGGAGAGTTGTAACGCCCTAAAATATTTAATTAATTTATTTAATTAAGTATTTGAGGATTTAAATTAATTTAATTGACATAATTTATTTATCTTAATTTTTTTATTTATTTTGGTGGTATTAGGAGGGAGTGGAGGCGCCACTTGCATGACTTGGGCTTAAGTGAAAAGCCCAAGCCCATGATTTCCCAATGTATGCGAAGTGGCTAGGTTGATTGGGGGCTAGGGTTTAGGTGGCAAAGGTTGCGAAGTTGAAAGAGAGAGAGCAAGAGAGAAAGAGAATAGCGTGAGAAAGAGAGAGAGAGCAAGGCGGCCAAGAAGAGAAGTAGAAGAGGATTCGAAGACCAAGAGGAGAGGATCTCCGTTGTTGCTGTGGCTCTGTAGGTGACTTCTCCTAGACATCGAATTCTTCTTGAAAAGGTTAGGGGAGCTCTATCCTTCCATCTAATAGATCTCATGATAGGTTCTAGATCTAGGGTTTGTATTAGAACCGTATGTTTCTTGATGTTCTTGATATTCTTGGTTTGCCATGGTGATGATCTTTATATATATGTTTATGTGTTGCCATATGCGAATTGACTTGATGATTGAACCTTGAGATAATGCGAATTACATATGTGTTTGGATGATTTTTGACATTTGTGCGTCCATGGACTTACGATTGGTATGTTGGAATGATTGTGATTTTTTCGCATTTTGGATGAATGGGTGTATAGGCGCTTAGGTGCCAAAGTGATGATGATGTTAGTGCTCCAAAAGAATTTTATCAATTGATTAAATTAAGCGTTATTTCGGGTGTTGAAAATTATAAGGTTTTTATGAGTTAAATAGCTAAAAATCAGTTTTTAGTGTTTTGAAAAATTGCTGGAAAAATGGTGATTTTCAGTTTTAGTGTTGAAAAAATTGTTAGACAAAATTCTGGGTGTGCTGCTGTTTTTCTGGGCGCTAAGCGCCTGTGCTGGGCGCTGGGCGCCTGATGGCGTGTGTGCTGCGCGTTGTTGCGCCTGGGCGCTAGGCGCCCGTGTCCTGTTGTGTTGCGCTGTGTTGCGCGTTGTTGCCCTGGGCGCATGGCGCCCGTGTTGTGTTGCGTTGTCTTGCGCGCCTGGGCGTTGGGCGCCAGTGCACGTGTTGCCTGGTTGCCTGGGCGCCTAAGGCGCCTGTTCCCAGGATGTTGCCTGATTTTTCCCAAAATTATTTTTATCATAACTTTTGACTCAGACGTCCGTTTCGAACGATTCAAAAAGTGTCGTGAAGCTCTTTACGTTGTCCATCTATGGGTCTAATTTTTAAAATGAAAAATTGTTATTTTCTGATTGTTTGTGGGAGCCCAAGTGGCCGTCCCCGGTGATCGTCCCAGTGACATTGAAAAATGATATGAAGCTCTTTAAAAACCCCTTTTGGTGTATAAACAACAGTTTTAGCGAAGTAATGTCAAAAATGATGATTTTGACGATGATGCTCTCGGGGCTAGTTAAATGACTATTTTGCCCTTAGTGGCTATTTATTATTAGTTATGACGTGTAAAAGACTGTTTTGCCCCTAGTGGCCAAAGTTGTAGATAATGATGTGTAAATGACGAGGATGCCCTTAGTGGTTAGTCAAATGACGTTTTTGCCCTCAGTGGTTATGGTTGAGTTGATTGATGTTTATGTGTGAGTGTCGATGAAAAACCAGTGACGTTTGGGGCCCGAAGGGCTAAGTGATGTTAAGGTCTAAATGGCCTAGTGACGTTGTGTGCTGAATTGTGAATTTGACAGGTGCTGTGCTCTTTGCGAGTAAACCGGTAAGTGACGGGTCACATAGTTGACTATGAATTGAATGATTGTGTGTTTGTGTATTGTGAGTGGTGCATGTCATAGTGTCTCATGCCCATATGCATAAACCCAGTGACGTTTTGGGGCCTGAGTGGCTAAGTGATGATGAGGCCTTAAGGGCTAAGCGACGTTTTGTGAAAAGGTACCTTCATGCATATACCCGCGAGTGGGTTGCATTTCATAAATCTATATGACATGAGATGAGTTATTGTAAGTGATGTGAATGATGACTGTGATGTGATATTTGGTGTTTTTGGATGCTGATAGTTCTAGTGCGTGGCCCAGGATTAGTACTTATCATATTTTCTATTATATGGATTGAAATGATGCTCACCCTTTCCTGTTTGAATGTTACCCCCGTGTTGGTAACGTGCAGGTGATTCCCAGTGAAGGTCTTAGCTTCACTTTTGAGTCGAGTCGTCATGCTCTGATACGTAGCACTCAGGGGGGGAAACGAACTCGGCATTTATTAATGATTGTTGGTTGTTATGTCCATGTGGACCATTTTGTTATGATTTATTGTTTTCCGCTGCGTAGATGGTTTCGTTATGTTGAGTTTTATAAGCGACGTTAAAATGAGGCTTGAGATTTTGATATTGTGAAGTGCTACGTGGACGTATGATTTTTGAGTTAAACTGCTTTTAAAATTGATAAGCGACGTTTTATTGAAGTATGCGTAACACTCCCGATGAACGAAATTTTCAAACTCTGATTTCTATAAACAAAGTGACGGGTAGAAAGGGGTGTTACATTAGTGGTATCAGAGCAGTTCGGTCTGTCCGGCCAATGTTGTCCTGTCATAGTGTCTTATGACAATAGATTAGTTCTAAATCTTTGGTTTGTGCTGCAGTGATAGTTCATAATGGCTGGAAGGAACGACGCTGCTCTTGCTGCTGCATTGCAAGCTATGGCTCAGGCGGTGCAGGGTCAGCAGAATGCGGGAGATAATGCTGGTTTTAGGAGTCTGACTACCTTCCAGAGGGAGAATCCACCCACCTTTAAGGGCAAATATGATCCAGATGGTGCTATGGCGTGGCTGAAGGAGATCGAGAGGATTTTCAGGGTGATGGACTGTACTGTGGAGCAGAAGGTCCGTTTTGGTACCCACATGTTAGCCGAGGAGGCCGACGACTGGTGGTTGGCTACTAGGCAGAGGTTAGAGGCTGTGCAGGAAGAGATTACTTGGGAGGTATTCAGCAGGGAATTTCTAAGAAAATATTTTCCTGAAGACGTCCGAGGGAAGAAAGAGATAGAGTTTTTAGAACTGAAGCAGGGTGGAATGTCTGTGACTGCCTATGCGGCAAAATTTGTGGAGCTAGCAAAATTTTATCCACACTACAGTGAGGCTACAGCGGAATTTTCAAAATGCATCAAATTTGAGAATGGGTTAAGGCCTGATATTAAACAGGCCATTGGTTATCAGAAGATTCGTGTGTTCGCAGATCTGGTTGACAGTTGCAGGATCTTCGAGGAGGACAGTACTGCTTGCTACAAAGCTACTTCTGAGAAAAAGGGCAAGTTTCAGAGTCGAAGCAAGCCGTATGAGGTTCCTGCGGGTAAAGGTTATCAGAGGGCTGCTGGAGGTAAGGGTCCTAGTGGGGGGGATGCCCCTGCTAGCATTGTCTGTTATAAGTGTGGCAAACCTGGCCACAAGAGTACCACATGCAGGTCTGATGAAAGGAATTGCTACCGTTGCGGTAAAAAGGGTCATATGGCAGCTGAGTGTAAGGTCAAAGATGTGGTGTGTTTCAACTGTGGTGAGTCTGGGCATATCAGTACAAAGTGTACAAAGCCGAGAAAGGAAAGGTCTACTGGGAAGGTTTTTGCATTGGCAGGAGAGGAACCTGATGATGATGATGGTCTGATTAGAGGTATGTGTCTTATTAATGGTACTTCTCTGAAATCTCTTATTGATACTGGTGCTACCCATTGTTTTATATCTGTTGATTGCTGTAAACGATTGGGTCTTGTTTTATCTGCTATGTGTGGGGATATGATTGTCGATACTCCTGCGAAGGGGTCGGTGATTACGTCCCAGGTGTGTTCTCAGTGTCCCGTGTCGATCTTCGACAGGGACTTTATTGTGAATTTTGTTTGTTTGCCATTGAGAGGTCTGGATGTGATCTTAGGCATGGACTGGTTAGAGAATAATCGCGTTCATATCGACTGTCGTAGCAAGTCAGTTAGTTTCGGTGAAGAAAGTTCTGTTTTGGTATCTGCTGATCAGTTGAAGAAGTTGAAGAAAGAAGGAGTTCAATTATTTGCGTTGAGGGCTTCGTTGTCTGTTGGGAGTCAGGCTGTTATCGAAGAACTGAAGGTAGTACGTGAATTTCCTGAGGTCTTTCCTGATGAAATTCCGGGTGTGCCACCGGAAAGAGAAGTTGAATTTTCGATTGATCTTGTACCTGGTACGAGGCCTGTGTCTATGGCTCCGTACAGAATGTCGGCGTCGGAACTGTCTGAGTTGAAGACGCAACTTGAAGAATTGCTTGAGAAGAAGTTTGTAAGACCGAGTGTATCACCGTGGGGAGCTCCGGTATTGTTAGTGAAAAAGAAAGATGGGAGCATGAGGTTATGTGTGGACTATCGTCAGTTGAATAAGGTAACTATCAAGAATAAGTATCCGCTCCCGAGGATCGACGATCTGATGGATCAGTTAGTAGGTGCCCGTGTTTTCAGCAAAATTGATTTGAGGTCCGGATATCATCAGATTAAAGTAAAGGACGAAGATGTTCAGAAGACAGCGTTCAGGACAAGGTATGGGCATTATGAATATTCAGTGATGCCGTTCGGTGTGACCAATGCTCCTGGTGTATTTATGGAATATATGAACCGTATTTTCCATAATTACCTAGATCGGTTTGTGGTGATATTCATAGATGATATTCTAGTTTATTCTAAGTCAGAGGAAGAGCATGCTGAACACCTGAAGTCAGTGTTGGAAGTTTTAAAAGAGAAAAAGTTGTACGCTAAGTTATCGAAGTGTGAATTCTGGCTGAAAGAGGTGAGTTTCCTTGGGCACGTGATTTCTGGTAATGGTATTGCGGTTGATCCGGCAAAAGTAGAAGCAGTATTGGAGTGGGAGTCTCCGAAGTCCGTAACGGAGATTAGAAGCTTTTTGGGTTTGGCTGGGTACTACAGGAGGTTCATCGAGGGTTTTTCCAAGTTGGCCCTTCCGTTGACTCAGTTGACCTGCAAGGGTAAAGTTTTTGTTTGGGATGCTCGGTGTGAGGAAAGTTTTATGGAACTGAAAAAGAGATTGACGACGTCGCCTGTTTTGACGTTACCTAATCCAGAGGAACCGTTCGTTGTGTATTGTGACGCTTCGAAGATGGGTCTCGGTGGTGTGTTGATGCAGGATGGGAAAGTCGTTGCGTATGCGTCGAGGCAGTTGCGGATTCATGAGAAAAATTACCCTACGCATGATTTGGAGTTGGCTGCTGTGGTATTTGTGCTCAAGATTTGGAGGCACTACCTGTATGGTTCGAGGTTCGAAGTGTTCAGTGATCATAAGAGTCTAAAGTATCTGTTCGATCAGAAAGAGTTGAATATGAGACAGCGTCGGTGGTTGGAACTCTTGAAGGATTATGACTTTGGTTTGAATTATCATCCCGGCAAAGCTAATGTCGTGGCTGATGCTTTAAGCAGAAAGTCATTGCATATGTCGGCAATGATGGTGAAAGAATTAGAGTTAATTGAAGAATTCAGGGATTTGAGTTTGGTTTGTAAAATGACACCTCGCAGTGTCAAGCTGGGAATGTTAAAGATCGATAATGATTTCCTAAGCAGCATCAGGGAGGCTCAGAAGTCAGATGTCAAGTTAGTGGATTTAATTAATGGGGTCGGTCAATCTGAAGGTGAAGATTTCAAAGTAGATTCCAGTGGTGTGTTGAGGTTCCGGGATAGGATCTGTGTTCCGGACGATGAAGAGATGAGAAAGGCAATTTTAGAAGAGGGTCACCGTAGCAAGTTGAGTATCCATCCTGGAGCGACGAAGATGTATCAAGATCTGAAAAAGATGTTTTGGTGGTATGGTATGAAGAGAGATGTGGCACAGTTTGTGTATGCCTGTTTGACCTGCCAAAAGTCGAAGGTTGAACATCAGAAGCCTGCAGGGTTAATGCAACCGTTGGAGGTTCCAGAGTGGAAGTGGGATAGCATAGCGATGGATTTTGTGACGGGATTGCCGAATACAGCTAAGGGTTATGACACTATTTGGGTGGTCGTTGATAGGTTGACGAAATCTGCTCATTTTATTCCTATTAATATCACTTATCCGGTGTCGAGGTTGGCAGAGGTCTATGTCAAAGAAATTGTGAAGATGCACGGTGTTCCGAAGAGTATTGTGTCAGATAGGGATCCGAGGTTCACCTCTGAGTTTTGGACGAGTTTGCAGAAGGAATTGGGTTCAAAGCTGAAAATGAGTTCAGCATATCATCCGCAGACAGACGGTCAGTCAGAGAGGACAATTCAGTCATTAGAGGAATTGTTGAGGGCTTGTGTATTGGAACAACGGGGTTCATGGGATTCCTACCTTGCGTTGATTGAGTTTACGTATAACAACAGTTACCATTCCAGTATTGGGATGGCACCGTTTGAGGCATTGTATGGTCGAAAGTGTAGAACGCCATTGTGTTGGTATGAGTCGGGAGAGAGTGTAGTGTTGGGACCGGAGATTGTCCGGGAGACTACAGAGAAAATCAAGATGATCCGTGAAAAGATGAAGGCTTCGCAGAGCCGTCAGAAGAGTTATCATGACAAGCGGAGGAAAGATTTAGAGTTTTAGGAGGGTGAACATGTGTTCTTGAGGGTTTCTCCTATTACCGGTGTTGGTCGAGCGTTGAAATCGAAGAAGCTCACTCCTCGTTTTGTTGGTCCTTATCAGATTTCTGAAAGAATCGGAAATGTGGCTTATAGAGTGGCTTTACCGCCAAATCTTTCGAACTTGCATGACGTGTTTCACGTGTCACAACTTCGGAAGTATGTTTCGGATCCATCTCATGTGATCCATATGGATGATGTGGAGGTGCGGGATAATCTCACTGTGGAGACGATGCCCGTACGGATTGAGGATCGTGAAGTGAAAGCACTTAGAGGCAAAGAGATTGCATTAGTGAAAGTGGTCTGGCTAGGAGCTGCCGGCGAGAGTATGACTTGGGAACTAGAGAGCAAGATGCGAGAATCCTACCCAGAATTGTTTGATCAGGTAAATTTCGAGGACGAAATATTTTAAGTGGGGGAGAGTTGTAACGCCCTAAAATATTTAATTAATTTATTTAATTAAGTATTTGAGGATTTAAATTAATTTAATTGACATAATTTATTTATCTTAATTTTTTTATTTATTTTGGTGGTATTAGGAGGGAGTGGAGGCGCCACTTGCATGACTTGGGCTTAAGTGAAAAGCCCAAGCCCATGATTTCCCAATGTATGCGAAGTGGCTAGGTTGATTGGGGGCTAGGGTTTAGGTGGCAAAGGTTGCGAAGTTGAAAGAGAGAGAGCAAGAGAGAAAGAGAATAGCGTGAGAAAGAGAGAGAGAGCAAGGCGGCCAAGAAGAGAAGTAGAAGAGGATTCGAAGACCAAGAGGAGAGGATCTCCGTTGTTGCTGTGGCTCTGTAGGTGACTTCTCCTAGACATCGAATTCTTCTTGAAAAGGTTAGGGGAGCTCTATCCTTCCATCTAATAGATCTCATGATAGGTTCTAGATCTAGGGTTTGTATTAGAACCGTATGTTTCTTGATGTTCTTGATATTCTTGGTTTGCCATGGTGATGATCTTTATATATATGTTTATGTGTTGCCATATGCGAATTGACTTGATGATTGAACCTTGAGATAATGCGAATTACATATGTGTTTGGATGATTTTTGACATTTGTGCGTCCATGGACTTATGATTGGTATGTTGGAATGATTGTGATTTTTTCGCATTTTGGATGAATGGGTGTATAGGCGCTTAGGTGCCAAAGTGATGATGATGTTAGTGCTCCAAAAGAATTTTATCAATTGATTAAATTAAGCGTTATTTCGGGTGTTGAAAATTATAAGGTTTTTATGAGTTAAATAGCTAAAAATCAGTTTTTAGTGTTTTGAAAAATTGCTGGAAAAATGGTGATTTTCAGTTTTAGTGTTGAAAAAACTGTTAGACAAAATTCTGGGTGTGCTGCTGTTTTTCTGGGCGCTAAGCGCCTGTGCTGGGCGCTGGGCGCCTGATGGCGTGTGTGCTGCGCGTTGTTGCGCCTGGGCGCTAGGCGCCCGTGTCCTGTTGTGTTGCGCTGTGTTGCGCGTTGTTGCCCTGGGCGCATGGCGCCCGTGTTGTGTTGCGTTGTCTTGCGCGCCTGGGCGCTGGGCGCCAGTGCACGTGTTGCCTGGTTGCCTGGGCGCCTAAGGCGCCTGTTCCCAGGATGTTGCCTGATTTTTCCCAAAATTATTTTTATCATAACTTTTGACTCAGACGTCCGTTTCGAACGATTCAAAAAGTGTCGTGAAGCTCTTTACGTTGTCCATCTATGGGTCTAATTTTTAAAATGAAAAATTGTTATTTTCTGATTGTTTGTGGGAGCCCAAGTGGCCGTCCCCGGTGATCGTCCCAGTGACATTGAAAAATGATATGAAGCTCTTTAAAAATC